>OX402062.1:11381616-12581616 GCA_947859365.1 Archips crataeganus
AACAGCGCGTTAGACAAAATTTAAGCGTTTAGGTTTTTTTACATCTCGCATATGAAGGGTTAATATAGGTTTTGCCCGCGACTTTAAAATTTGTTTGCATAGAAATAATTTATTAAATCAGGCGTTACTTTGCGAAGGTCCATATCAATGAAGTGAAATAATTACTTTGAGCACCCGCGACCTTATGATAGCTACACATTTATGCAAGAATTGTGTGTTCATGCAGTTCCTCCACCTCCACCCAGTACGGACTCACACAAATCACCCAGGCCCAAATATCACCACCACCAAAGTACCAAACTACACTGACGCGTTCCTAACTCAACCAGAGCTCATAGTGGATGCACTCATAGAGATCAAGTATCAAAATCCCACTAATAATATTACAACAGTGAAATATTGTAAGCATTGATGGATGTGTGGCTGTGGACGTTTGTTACTCCTTCACGCTAAAAAGGTTTGACAGATTGTGATGAAATTTGGAACACATATAGTTTATGACTTGGATTAACATAAAGAGTAAAGTCGGACACTGTCTGGGCCCTCCATTCCCAGTTCGTCTGAAGGGATTTTTCCCGAGCACAATTCACTCTTCCTACCCTAAAGTAAAAAATAGCAAAGACTTCGCGTCTTTGGTCCCTCTGGCGACTCATTCAAAAAAAAAAAACAAAAAATTGTATAGAAAGAAAAAAAATATTTATTTGCCACAGTAAAAATCCAAAATACACAAAACAGGAAATAAAAACACAATAGTAAAAATTAAATGATTGTTTTATAAGTAAGTATAAATAAATAAATATTAGGGGACAATCTTACACAAATCGACCTAGTCCCAAACTAAGCAAAGCTAAAGCTAAGTATGTATAAGGATTTCTGTCCTGCAGCAAAAGAAGCAGGCTCAGCTAATGTTGCGCTTACGGGGAAGCTGCCAGCGCTGGTTTTCAGCCTGCCCCTGTTGACACACGCTGGAATAGCGTCTGTAGCGGGTTTGATGGCGGACAACAAAAGAAAATTTAGTTTCGCGGGCGCACGATAAACAAATTCTGTGCAGACGGAGTCGCGGACAACAGCTAATGGAAAATAAATAAGAGAGCACACTGAATGAATAACTAGGACGCGTTGTGTGTACTTAAAATCTTAAATCCTCACTTAATCATTTGTACCAACCCTTAAACCGTAACAATTAAGACAATACGTCTACTACAAAAGAAAAAAAAACGCTCAGAAATCTTCACGTTAATCTTCCTTATGTCTGCTTGCTTGTTTGATACACGAAAATCGTTTTTAAGCAACAGAATTATTGGACCAAGGAAATGATAACTCGCTGCTATCAACACCCTTCATCCGTTTGGGTAAGTGGTACAGGCTGTTAGGATAATAATGTTGTCTTCTGCCGCATTATCAGCAATAAAGATTGTCCCATTGATATTGTGGTGATTCATTATCAAGGATGTTTTTTGATTTAGGTACCTACTCGCCTATGTACAAGCGCGGACACGTAAGTGAATGTCCTATTTGTGGGGTTTGTCGTAAATAAGGCTATTTGATAGTAGCATCTATGTATCAATCGCGGAATTACCTGCTGATTTGTGGATTTTCATCAAGTTTATTAATTTTAAACTGATAATAATCTTTATTTATTGCGATATTGTTAAAAATTTTTAATTCACACAATAATAATATTTTTACGTGGGCTGGGTAAGTATCAAACATCATCATTATCCATCATCCCAGCCTATAAATGTCCCACTGCAGGGGACGAGCCTCCTCTCAGAACGAGAGGGGTTGGGCCGTAGTTCCCACGCGGGCCCAGTGCGGATTGGGAACTTCACACACCCCATTGAATTTCTTCGCAGGTGTATGCAGGTTTCCTCACGATGTTTTTCTTCACCGTAAAGCTCGTGGTAAATTTCAAATTAATTTCGCACATAAATTCCGAAAAACGCAGAGGTGCGAGCCGGGATTTGAACCCACGACCCTCTGCTTAAGAGGCCATAGGTCAAACCACTAGGCCACCACGTATCAATGCCTTATAAGTACATTATTATTAGTTACATGTCAAAGTATATCTTTTAATGAGAATTTTCAAGTAATACCTTAATAAAACATCATAATTTTCGTAAGTAGGGACCATGTAGTTTACATTATAATACTAGCGGTTGTGCGTAACTTTGCGTAGAATTCGTTTATCGTGCGCCAGCGGAACTATAAAAAACTTCCCGGGTAAAAAATATTCCAGGTAAATCTTCTCAGGTTCTCAATTTTGGTCGAGTATATACAAGCGTAAAAAAACAAACAAACATAAGTATTCATATTCGCGTTGATAATATTGTTTAGTATTTGGGAAGGTGTATTTTTTTTTTTTTTTTTTTTTATGTATATATATTGTCGTGGTTTTTCCATACGTAAATAGGAACCGACACCAATAACTTTATTCATAGCTGAATATTGAATTGGAGCTGAAGTAATGCAAACCAGCAAAACAGTTGCCACATAACTGCACTATGATACAAGCAACAACTGGAAACGATTAGGAATGAAGTTTCTAAGATCACGCGATCGAAATAAGCCTTTAAAAAGTATTTTTTCATACAAAACCATGGAAATGAAAACTTACTGAGAACTTACGACACACAAGTAAAGGAAAAAAAACATAGAAATAAGTGAAACACAAACTTCTTTTTACTAATTTTCAAATATCTGTGGAACCTTCAGTGCGCCAGTTTTTTATGACATGCCCACATCAGAAGAAAATTAACACTGCTGATTGTCACATTGACTTTTAAGTCAAACAAAATCGTCTTACACTTTGGCTGTATAACCTACATTGAATCTTAGGGTGTAAAGGAACGTGATTACGTATATGTATAGGTACTATCAAACCAACTCAGTCGTAACCCACTGAGGAACTTTTATACAGAAAAAGCCATAGTGACATCGCCTTGCTGGACAAGGGAATTCATTACGAAACTTACTGTTCAAACCACGATTGGTCAGGAATCAAATTGTTTGATAGTGCGAGAAAACATTCGGTCACTGCATCATCAAGCAAGCCAAGTCTGCGTAGGAATGTGACTAATACATTGATGAGGCTGAGAACTGAGCTATCGGCAATCAGCACGTCGTACGTGTAATAAATAAATGCCTAATTCTGTCAAACAATTTAACTAGAAGATCGCAGCGATATTTGAATCAACTTCTTCTTCATTGCAAAGAGCTACGGACTAGTCTGGGATATGACGAGGAAACCGTTATCAGAAATACATGAAATATTTAAAAAAGAAAGATCATCATTTATCGTACTCATAAACTCTGTTTGACTTATTTAAATTTCGTATCTATTGCATGATGTATTTTCATATACTTACATTAATATTTTGAATGCCTAATATAGGTGAAATGTGTGAAACTATTTTTCTGTACATTGTGACCTACTGTACCACATTTTAAGCAAAATAAATATTGATTGATTGATTGATTAAAGATATACAAAAAAAAACAATAAGTTTATAACTTAAGACTAGGTAGCCGAAATATTTTGGTATTCCAATAGATATGTATACATATTATACTGTCTGTGTGTGATTCAATATGTTTGTACTTATTACGCTACTTGAAGCCACGGTGTCAGTGTCATGGTCGTGTGATCGAATCCTATCCTAATATAACCAGGAGTTTTTTTTTTGGAATTTATGTGCAAAATTACATTAGCTTTTTGGTGAAGAAAAACATGGCAACTATAACCAATTGACTAACTTGTTACTCCTCAAACTCAAGTAGAAGTTTAGTGTAGTTTTGATGTATTTCTAGTAAAAGAAAAGTAAAAAAAAAATATTTCATTAATATTCATAAGCACAGTTAAATTAAATAATATATTTTTTATATTTAAAGAATGGAAGAAATTAAGCAGTGTTTTGGTTCTACTAGAAAACTTAGCAGCGCTGCGAGCTTATACGAGCCTGTAACAGATCCTAATGGTACGAGGGATAATTAATTACGAATGGGGAAGACCTACAATATACAGCCTACATTCAATGTACAACAAAATAATATCGCTCTCTAACCGAGGGTCGTGGATTCCAGCCTGGGTTCGCACCTCTGAGTTTTTCGGAATTTACGTGTGAAATTACATTTCAAATTTAACTTGAGCTTTAGGCCGCGGGCACGAAGTCAGCGGGCAGTGGGCGGCGGCAGCGGCGAGCGTGTTCTGAGTTCATTGAGTGCCCGAGACAGTCGGTGTAACAGTGGTTATCTGGTGGCACATGCAATGAACAGAGAAAGCGCTGCTTACGTGATAGGAAGCCTGCGAAGAAATTCAATGATCTATGTAACCAATAGTAAAAAGGTGTTATAAGATTACCTGGTGGGATCCCTGGGGAGGCAATGCCGCTCTTGTACGGCGACGCCGCCGCCGCAGGAGCGCGAACAGGCGCTCCAGGAGCCCCAAGCACTCCAGGCGAACGCCGTACCGTTCGTTCGAGTCGCATCTGTCGTTCGGGACACCTGAAATACCGCGCGACAGACAATTACCGCCCGATCAGAGACATATCTCATATCTCCTTCTGTCACCATCTTGTACCGTTTGACAGAAAGAAATAGTGAATGCGATAGCAAGCGTCCTCGCAGACAATACGGCCTTTGGAGTACACGTGATCGGAACCGCGGCGATGGTACATACGTACAGTCGAAGGCCTAATTATCTACACAGACTTCACGTCAAATATATCGCTGCCTTTAAAGGAGAAGCAAAATCAAGTAACGGGTTACAGTTACCTCAAATTTAAAATAAACAAGAGGTAGAAAATTAAAATACGCATCGAAGGATATAATGACACAAAATAATCGAAAGTAGGAGTGCTAAAAAACAGATAAAGAATGAAATGAGACTTTTCGGAGAGCATTATGGCTCTCCTGAAAAAAAAACTTGATTTTAATTTGTGGCCCTTCGTTCAAAAACAGCGATTTGTATACGTATACACCAGCCTTATTGTTTAGAGCGTAAAGATGTGTAACACACATGTATTTATGACCTTTAATTTTTTTAACTTTACGGGAACATTCAACAGGTCAAACGAAAATAATTTGTCTAAAAAACTAGTGTCCTAACTCTTATTCTTAAAAAGATGATCAAATATTAAACCAGTAAGTATATAAGTAAGAGGTTCCTTATGTATGACGTCGAAGTTGCAATGTAACGTTATCATATTTGACATCTGTTTGTAATTCTGAAGGATCTCTCACAATGACTATGAAAAGAGTTTCATTTTTTCGATTTGGTCATAAACTTAATTATCATGTAGTTCCTATTGATGTAAGAGCCATTTGTCTAAGTTAAGGACACGGTGTATGTTTAAGCTAATCTAAAAATTGACATAAGAAGGCAATTAAATATAATATGTATACTGTGTTACACTGAATCGTAAAACAAATTGCATGTTGCATAAATTGCTTCTAGTAACAACTAGTTGTATACAAATTTCATCGATCGTCTTCATTGATTGACGTAGGTATGCCGTTGTTCTAAATATTCTACTGGTAGTGATTGGAAGTCGATACTTGTCAATCGCCGTTACAATTTATAGAATTAGGACATTGGTGTTTATACATCGTGATCTTTTATTACAAGTGAAAGGGCAGTATCAGTAGAAAACAATACTGGTTCAACTTGATCAACATTTTGACGGTTCCTACGAAAATAGTCGGTTCTCCAAAACAGTTTATTTCAATACAAACAATTAAAGAAGATTTCATGCATAAAATTAATAATGGAAGTCTTTTTGTGTCAACTCTTTTTCATATTATTAAAATAGTCACAATTTTTTCACAATTGATACATCTGACATTTTTTCAAGGACTTGATAAATCAAAATTTATTGATAGTGTTACTTACGACTTCCTTGCATGGTCTTTTAAAACTTTACCTTATTTACCTCTTATCTAAAACAAATAAGTTTAAATCGTTAAAACTAAGGCCTTATTGTCTACGCGCGAACGCTTGCTACCACAATCACTCACTAGAGGTATTTTTTTCTGTCAAACGGTACAAAACGGTGACAGAAAGAGATGGTAAAAGCGATGGCTAGCGCCCGCGCGTTAGACAATACGGCCTCAGGTTAATGTTTAACTGTTCCATAAATTTCGACACCACTAAAATCCACTAGACTGTTTGCTGCAAGTGGTCCTTTGTAAGTTTCTTCGGGGCAATTAAACCGCCTAATTTTTATACCCCTATTCTTCGCAGACGGAGGGGCGGACAACAGCTAGTAAATGTGTATATGTATGTTATGGAATCTTTGAACTTGATTTACCAATTTTAATTTAAATAGTAATACGTTTGTTACCATAAGAATTCAACCAATCCTGTATTCAATTCCGCAGATTATAAGCTTAAACTGACTTACCGGCCTTACGGCTTCGGTGCTCGCTAACTGTGGCTGTACCAACGTTTCGCAGACTGCAGCCGATCTGAAATAACAAGAATTCATTTATCTTACAAACGTGCTTGTCACGTATGATTTACGACGTTACTGAACGATTGACTTACGATGTTTTTGATAGTCTTTCAACAGGACAAAGGAAAGTGATCGTTGTTTATACGAGGATTTATTTATATAAACCAATGCAGTAGAAAGGTCTTTTATAATATCTACACGAGCTTAATACATACTCAGAGTTAACTGAAAGATCAGGGCAATACAGAAATATTATGTACTTATACATGCGTCATCATTTGATGACAAAGATTTTGCAAGAAACCAGTCTATACCATCTAGCTTGAGCCAGATATCAATGAAAGGGAATGTAATGTATAAATCAACTAAAAAATTTATTTACCACCCCACCCTAATATTCAATTTCATTTGTACGGCTTAAAACTTCAAAGTCTATTTCCACTTATAAGTCAATGTGAAAATCAGCCTTATTTTTTTTTGTTTGATGTAGGATATGTCACAAAAAATGGCAAATCACTTACTTGGTCGCATATACACATACACTTCTTAAAAAAGTTAAGTATGAAACCTAGATCTGGCCTGACATTCCAAACCATTTCGAACGCGCTCACTTACGATCATCTCAAGCTTATGTAAACAGTTGCAGTTAAAAGTAACAGCTGCATTATGATACGTTTCATTTAAAGGATTTACCACACTGGATGCGTTCTACGGTCGCGGTCAGGTCAAATTGAACACATCGCGCATTATGTATGAACAACATTGTCGGTCTGTATATATTGCGTTTCGCATATCTATACAAAAATATTACAGAGACCGACAGTGTTGTTCATACATAATGCGGGCTGCGTTCAATTTGACCTGACCGCGACCGCAGAACACATCCAGTGTGACAAATCCCTAAGTATATTTCCAATCCTAAAGTCGTCTTACGAATCAATCATAATCTTGAATAATTATAATGCGTATTATTGCAAATTCGTCATTGTTTAGTTAGTGTCAAATACGTGTGCGACTAGCATTTCCGCCATGGATAGCGCCTTGGCGTAGGGCCGTCGCGCCCGCTGCATACTAACTACTAGATAACATCGGAACCGAAGGGCCCTAATACTTTGAAATATTAATTGACCGCCTCACTTTAATAGAATAGCGCTTCGCAATTTTATTGACCAATATGTTCGTTCATTTTTTTTGCAGTTTTTCTTAATACTGATAGAAAATCATCATCCAATGGAGCGTTTATGTCTCGTAGTTCCTGATCTAAATCTATGATTTTCATAAGATACGCTTACATATTATTAAATTGTTCCAATTTTAATCCATATAACTGAATTACTCGTCAGAATCAGAAATCAGAATCCGATTTTGATCAGCATCAAAATTGGCATATTGAGTGCTTTTACGACAAACGATATATTCTACCCAATCCGCACTGGGCCCGCGTGGGAACTACGGCCCAAGCCTGCTCTTTTTGAGAGGATGCCTGTGTGTGTGATTATTGTTCGGTAGGTAGTTTTTTGTTCTTCGCACTTTTATCGGTTCATGTTATTTTAACAATTGTCACAGTCTTTATTATTTAACGCATTGGACTTTTGCTATTTTGCTTCTACATTTCACACTCATTTATGATGTAAATAATACCAACCTTACTCGTAAAAAGTAAGTAAATTGGTCATAATCTTTCTGTTCGCGTCTCTTCTGTAGATATGGTATAAGTTAAAGGTCTATATCTAATATTTATTAGTCAAATCTACATAGCGTGTGGGGCGCCTAGACAACTTACGGCCCATTTAAATAAATCTTTGGTTTGCTGACTCGGAGTCGCTAATATTATGTCCACAGGAGAGTCAACTTATATTTCTTACGGTGTGTAGGGCCCAAATAGGTCCGCATAGTCAATTAAGTTGTTCATAGGAATCTTCTATTCAATTTCTTGAATAAATGTTATTTCTTGAGTAGGTATTTCAAACGGATTTACTCCAAACGTATCCTTTGTTATAGCATCCATTGAATCATTAAATTTGTGGTTATCTGTTGGTAATGTCCTCATTTGAATATTAGAATCCGCTCCTTCCGCGTTGCATTCAAACTGAATCGATAGCGGATTCCTTCAAAAGATAAGATAAACATTGTTACTAGTTGGACAATATGTAAAGTTTCTGATTGTTGCTCAGTGTTGATTCTGTTGTGAGTTGTTTGAAATTTTCTTAAGTAGAATTTTGCTTCAATTGTTGACATCTGCTAATAGTTACAGTATCATGGACTTAAACATAGCTCGTTGTTCTCACGTTATCTTCTAGAAACTTTCCTGTCTCGATAGTTATTCGAAATATTCAGAAGTAAGGCCGTGAAATGATTCTATCGCCTTGTCTTTTGCGCTACCAAACTCGACTATACTCCATGAACGGATTTTTCTGTTACAAATCTATTCACTCTGTCATAGTTTGGAGAATCATAAATCATAATGTGGGAGATATATTGAATCAAGTCGCAATGTCCCACTCAAATTTAATGGAACAGAACCATTATAAAGGACGGCAACTATCAAATACAAGTTGATTGTTCCTTCCACCTCCTTATTGCAAAGATACGAGGGGCGTTCAATATAAAGTGAGAATGAGATGCAAACTCTTTTAATATTACGAAATTAAATACTGGCCGGTAAAGCTAATCTATCTAGCTGATTGCTATAAAAAAAAAAACTAACTGTCTTTTGCTTAAAAAAATATACGATAATTTCTTTGCAATGCTATTGAGTACGTTAGCGAAAATGGAGAAAATTGAACTGCGCGCCGTTATCAAATACTTGTATTTGAAAAATTTTTCTACGGACCAAGTCAATTTGGATTTGCGGGACATTTTAGGGTCTAATGCTCCTCCGTATTCGACAGTCGCACGTTGGTGCGCCGAATTTAGATGTGGAAGAACGTAGACAATGGACGACCCCCGCTCCGGACGCCCTACTACAGCAGTAACTGAAGAAATTGTGAAAAAAGTCGAAAACTCTGTTTTGGCGGATCGTCGTGTCACAGTTCGTTTTATTGCTGAAAATGTAAAGATTTCAACGGGGAGCGTGCATAATATTTTACATGAACGCTTGGGTATGAAAAAGGTATCTGCGCGTTGGGTACCAAAAATGCTTACTGACACGCAAAAACAAACTAGACTAGAGATTTGTCAAGAAGCTTTGAACCTGATGCAGCAAGACCGGGAACTTTTTTTGGCACGATTTATAACAATGGATGAAACATGGCTCCATCATTACGACCCTGAAACGAAACTGCAGTCTATGACATGGAAAAGGCCATCATCTCCAACTCCGAAGAAATTCAAGGTGAGCCCATCTGCCGGTAAGGTCATGCATGGGCTCTGTTTTTTGGGATGGTAAAGGGGTATTAATGATTGAGTATCTCGAGCATGGACCCACTATTACGGGCACTTTATACGCCAAACAAATAGCAACATTGCGCAATGAGATCCGCGAAAAACGGCGAGGTAAACTCTCGAAAGTTGTGCTGTTCCACCAGGACAATGCCCCGGCACACAAGTCTGCCGTTGCAATGGCTGCAATTCGTGATGCTGGGTTCGATATCCTTAAGCATCCTCCGTATTCACCAGATCTCGCTCCCAGTGATTTCTACCTATTTCCGAGATTGAAACAATACCTGAGAGGCCAGAAATTTGAAGACGACGACGCGGTAGTCGCTGCAGTATAAGATTTTTTAAGTAATCAAGATGAGACCTTTTTTAAAAATGGAATTTTAAGTTTAGAAAAAAGATATACGAAGTGTATTATGCTAAAAGGTGACATGTCGAAAAATAAAATGACATTTAGTAAAAGTTGTTTATAACATACTCATTCTCACTTTTTATTGAACGCCCCTAGTACATACTTAATTTCCAATTTTCCGACTCTTTTTCCATTAAATAGATACCTAAGTATCTTGAATTAGGTAATTGTTTAAACTCCCAAACTCTTTTTTTAACCCGCTGATACTCTACATCATACAATGTTATTTAAAAGCGAAAAAGTTTTTCGGGTGCGCCGGCGGGATTCGAACCCACGTCTCCCGGGTATGCGCCCCAACGGGTGTTCTACCAATTGAACCACGTCGCATCCAACCGACTCCCCCGAAATTCTTAATCGCTTACATATGCCAACAGTGGCGTATGTAACAACAGTGGTTTTTAAATAATCTTAGATTCGGTGAGCAGCCGTACTGCTAATAAAATAAATATATCATACAATGTGCTTTATTGTCGTCGTCTCTTGAGGACTTACGCTGCAGTTCCCACGCGAGCCCAGTGCGGATTAGAAGCTTCACAGACAGCATTAAATTACGTTTCCTCGCAATGTTTTTCTTCAACGAAAAGATCATAATGATGAATTTCAAGTGCATTGCACGAATTGCCGAATTCAAATCCATGACCTTCTGATTAAGAGGTCAAAGTCCAAACTAGTAGGCTGCTACTTATATGCTTGCTAAGTGCTTTATCAACAACCCACCCTATATACGTCCCAATGCGGAGTACAGGACTCCTCTAATGCCCAGTGCGGATTGGGCATTACACATTGAATGTCTTCGCAGGCGTCTGTATATTTCTTCACGATGTTTTCCGCTACCATAAAGCTCATGGTAAATTTCATTATGTATGTTCGCACGTAAATTCCGAAAACCTTAGAGGTTGGAGCCGGAGCTCTCAAACTCACGACCCTTTCTTTAAAAGACTAGGGTAAAACCACCATCACGGGCTACAACAGATTATTTAAAGGCTTTATAGTTATCACAGTCAAACGGGAATTTAAGTCTCGTGACCACATCCAACATAATCAAAACAAAATCCTATTCAAAATGGCGCTTTGAGATTATTACTCAGATTCGCGATCGCCCGCAGCATTAATAAGAAACACGTGAACAAATAAAGCCCTGAAATAAACAGAAAGTCTTTGTAGAACGCTTGGAAATAGGTTGGTAAACAATGCATGATTACGTGATGAAATACGATGTGAGACAAATCGACGCTCCATGACACGACGCTTTGGCATTTTTCACTTCACACTGGCATCTATAAAAATATCACTCAAATATCCCTGTTTACTGACAATTTCACCACCTTTCATGGGTTCCGTTCCACATTTGCAAAAACCAAATTTATGAATCAACGTTTTGAGACTACGATTGGTTCAAGTTATAGGTAACTAGATGTCGCTAGCGATTCCATGGGAACTATGCAATTTTGTGGGATAAAACCGTGTCTTTCCCAGGGACTCAAATTATCTCCATTCCATTCCGAATTACAGAAAGAAAGACAGGGTTTACTTACAATATTAAATACAGCTGATAATGGATAATGTTCACTACATTTTAATGTCCTATTGTCTGATGTGATAAATTGTACAAAACACGAGCACACAATAAATTTAAGTAATCTTTTGCCAAATTGAAATAAAAGCTTGTAAAATAATTGTGTTAGCAAATTGATGATTGTTAGATGTTCGTGTAACAAAAGCATAAATGATAAAGGTTTCGATATAAAAATATGAAAATCTTATTAGTTTCAAATAAATAATAAAGTATTTATTTCGAGTAACTTTTACATGACTCGTATACAAAACAAATAAAAGTACTTACATTCAAAAAAAAATCAAATTAAGTTTAAAATTAGCTTTCTTTATTACTTTTAATACCTACCTACCTAATGTTAGCATATCAAAGGATCTATCTGCGCAAGATTGTCAAGTCGGTGCAGTTAAAGTACGGCCTGATATATCAAATCCTTATTGTCGTTCATTTTGGGTTGACAAATACGGGGTCGTACACTAACCGCTAAATTTTTAAAGACTAGGATATTTTCAAGTGGTTTGTGGGTACATATTAATATTAAACATCAAACCAGCTGTTGCCTGCGACTCGGTCTGCGAAGAATAGGGGTGTAAAAAATAGCCTACGACCTACTCAAACCTACCAAATACATTGAAACAATTTCATAAAAATCGGTCAAGCCGTTTCGGAGGAGTTCGATAACAAACACCGAGATACGAGATTTTTATATGTTACTAGTTTTTGCCCGCGACTCCGTCCGCGTGGAATTAGTAATTTGGGCAGCTTATTTTTTTCTTATCCAATTTGCTTTTTCATCAGTTATGGCTCTCCTTCGTTCCTCGATATATAAAAAATACCCGCCCCCGCACCCCCCCCCCCGCACACCCGCGTTCACATTCAACACCGTACTCCCAAGTCAAGCGTGCCTATAGAAGTTTTACTTCAAAAACCCCCGATTTTGAAACATTCTTCCACTCCGCTCCGCTCCTATTGGTGTTAGCGTGATGATATATAGCCTATAGCCTTCCTCGATAAATGTGCTATCTAACACTAAAATAATTTTTCAAATCGGAGCAGTAGTTCCTGAGATTAGCGCGTTCAAACAAAAAAACCTGTTCGATAAATTCTTAAAATAGACGTATCTTTCTTATTTGTAAACCGATTCAAATGAAACAAACACTAAATGTTAATCCAAGAAAATACCAACATATCAGTGAAAACCGCATCCTTCTAGGTTAAGCCGTTTCTGAGATTAGCGCGCACAAACGCACAGACAAACAGACAATAATTCTAAAAATCATTGTTTTGGGTTCTATTGTGCTAATAAATAGCCCTAGTGACAGTTTTTCTCAAATATCTTCAATGTACAGACACCGACTTGTTACAGATTTATTATATGTAAGAAAGAAGAAGATAAGATATAGATAAGAAGATAATATCCAAAACTTAATTTACTTTTTTAATTATTTATCAAAGGAACCCTAACAAAAATGGGGCATTGATACCAGGAGTATATAAGTCATCAAGGAGTGCTCGCCGTCACGGCCTGGTGCCCAGTTGCGTCACCATCGACACAGAGTAATCTGACGATAAATCACTCGGTTTCTGGATCGGAATGAGATCACGGTCCAATCTAAACGGGATGATAGACGGATCTAATTGGACTAATTTAATCGTTCGAGCCGATTCGTGCGGTTTACTTACAAACAAAAACATGTGGTGTCATTTGTGCGTTGACAATGTCATTAGGGTGGTTAAGCTTCTTTCTACCTACATCGTGGGTGATGTGGATATAGAGCTATACTTAAATGCGCTATATTTTTTTGGCTTACTACAATGACCACCAAATTAGGATGCCTACCATACATCATGACAAAGCATAAAGTTTTAATGTGAAGATAATTTGTATTGAAACCACAGTCGACAAAATCGTGTATTTATGGTTTTTTTTTCAATATTTCTTAATTGCCTGCTAATCTTGGCAACGGAAATTTATAGTGTCTGTTTTAGGGTTCAATTCCTCAGGTACCTATTTAAAATTTGGATAATACGTATACACGGTTTCAATGTTAAATCGAATATTTTTAACTGTCAGCAGGGATTTTAGCATAATTTAGTTTGTACATAATGCACTCTGAAATAAAATATTGTTATTATTACGGACTCGTAGCCCAGCGTAGGATGTCCACCAATAAGATGGACCGATATTTTCGTAAAGGCCGCCGATTTACAGTAGATGCAAGCCGCTTTCAACGGTAATGATTGGGTAGGTATCAATTGGGAAGGCCTATGTCCAGCAGAGGACGTCCTATGGCTAAATGATGATGATTATTATTATTCTTATAATCTAATATGTAGTTCCAGACATTGCCCTACTTATTTATAAACAATCAGTGCTTTTCTCTTTTATTATTTTATATTAGTAGGTACATTAGAGAAGAGAGAAAGAAGAGAGAGAGAAGAGAAAAACATTTATTTATGACAACAATAACACGTACACAGGCAAAAATAAGAATACAATAGACATAGACAGATAGATAGATACACACTAATGCACACATTAATGATGTCACAAAAGGGACCCGACTAAGCATGTCGCTAGTTTAAACCAGCGCTGGTCTTCCGCCGGGCCACAGTGCAGTAAACTCACGGAAAGCCACACACAAAACAACATCATACTAAAAACTAAACATGTTTGTACATTCAGGGCTTCCACAGACCGAAGCGCAGGGCGCGCGCGCGACGGCAACGGAAACGCTTCGGTCAGCGGTGGCCCTAAAATAAACTAGGCTGCATGGTTCTGAGACCTTTGCCTTTATCTATCAGAACACTAACTAAACAAACAAACAAAAAAAACAAAAAGAAAATAAATAAATATTAAATAATAATATTATAATAATATTAATATTATTAATATTATTATTAATATGTTGGTACGGATTTCCGATCACGGGCCCATGGGGACCCGGTCATTTGAAAGGCATTCATGGGGCCAAATATTATCTACATATTTTTGATACGCAATATGATTGCCGATATTTCGGCTCAGCTGCGTTATTGTTATGTTATTGTTGTGTAGATCGTGCCTAGTCTACTCTCATTGTTACGTGTCAACTGCCTGCATATTGACATCCACCACTGTTTTTTTTTGTTTACCAATGATCATGATACATGCAAGTACGTCATTATATCAGGAGCTCATAAAAGGTTATCACGGTCTACATCATCATCATTTCAGCCAAGACGTGCACTGCTAACATAGGTCTCCCCTAAGTTTCGCCAAACAAAGTTGGTCCTCCATCATCGCATCCAACGCGTTCCCGCAACCTTATCTGAGGCCGTATTGTCTAACGCTCACGATTGCTTTCCTCATCTCTTTCTAGCCTTTCTCTATGCTGCGTGAACGAAAGAAGCAGTAAAAGCGATTGTGATTCAGAGTGCGTTAAACAATAAGGCTTTTCAGAGTGTCGCTCCATTTTGTTGGAGGCCTACCTACACTGCATTTTTCGGTCCTTGGACGCCTTTCGCCCTTTGGGTCTATAATATTAATAAAAGCTCTTCTGTTCACTGCACACGCATTGTCATTGTCATTAAAACTACATTTCCTTGCCCAATTTCATGTCAATATGATCACTTGAAGTAGACAATACGTCTTTCGGCACTTTCACACGGGCAACGTCCCGTCCCGTCCTGCAAACCGAATGCTCGTGTGAATGTTACCACAGTAGCACGTATGCTACTAAACGGGATCCTGCAAAAAACCGAACCCGCAAAAAACGGGATGTTGCCCGTGTGAAAGTGTCGTTACTAGATTTGACTTTTCATACATTCAAACAAGCTCTGCAAGTTAAATAATAGCTTGTGTAAAGGTACAGACGTACAGAACTCATAATTTGAGATTACACCTCACGCCACGCCCGTCAGTTTTTTTTAGCATTTCGTTCGGCTGATCTGCTTGATTTGACAGCTGTGATGTTTGAGCACAACAAGTCCGCATTCGATACGTGTTTGTATTACAAATATTTTCCCAAGAGCGTATTGTTACATGGCTGTTCGCGCCGCCATTCTTGTTTTTATATGTATACCTATTGTTGGATGTTTACTTTGTCTTATTGGAATATGTAGTTGGATAACGGCTTATTAATGATGGCAATTAGCTGTTGTTAGTCAAAATCTAGTATTTAAGCTAGGCGAGTTCAAGTTATTAAGGTTTTTTTTGTTGCTTTTCATATGTGATTGTACCTAGTAAGTTAAGGTAGAGGCGATTACCGACCACATGTATTCCTTTGGAAATTCAACCTTATTGCTTTTATGATACGTCACAATATCTATTGCAGTTATTGAAAATACGACTAGCTTTAAAAGTAATACTTTATCAGGTATGTGTTCGATAGCTGCTTTTGATTCTGAGGTAGTAAATGGGGCCATATTAAGGGTTAAAACGAAACGTGACGTGTCGTCTCTTGTCGTAAATAGCGACTTACTGACATAATGCGAGAGTGGGAATCTGTGCTCTATATTGCCTACTATGAACTCCGAACTATAGTTCCAACAGGTGACCCATTTGCTCGTTTGCCTCCCTCTATCAATAAAAAAAAAAAAATAATAATAATAATAGTGCTGGAGTATGGAAAGCAAGAAGAAACTACCACTCAATTTTCCCGGACCCGTAATGAAGATTCCCATATAAGGTCATCATCCTAGGTTATACATAATACGTCCCATTGCAGGGCACAGTCCTCCTCTCAGAATAAGAACTTGGATGCTGATTGGGTTAAGTTCAAAATAAGATATTAATCCACAAATAACCACAACCACTCTGACCACATACAATACATAAATACATACGTTCAAAAAACATTACTCTCTTTCGGCAATCGGGTAAATAGTGAGGTAATTTAATTTTTTCTTATCCCGGGAAAATGCCAAGCACTCGCGGGATACACAGGAAATTGCGGAAAACAGCAAGTACCTAATAAATTGGTTATAGCGAACCCGATTAAGAAAATCTCGTTGCAGATCAAAGTCCGCTGGAAAGAGTTGTTTACAAAATTTATTAGTTCAGATTTGCAATCGATGTGCGTCTCGCACTAATTTTACAACTACTTTTGACATAAAGTATATGGATCTTTCGATATCGGAACATCTATACTTATACTTGAAAAGAATAATGGCAAAAATTTAAAGGCGAGAAGAGATTAATTATTGTTAGAAAATTCCATTAATTCACTGCAGTATGGTTTATGTGCTAACTAAAGAGTAGCGTCACTAACACTCTAGTAATCTAGTAGCTTAATTCTAATTAAGCTTTATGTATTACTAACACTATGGTCCTATGATACTTGAAATAAAGGTTTAGGTGATTTGAATAACTTTTTTTTTATTCAATATAGGCTTGCGTTTGACCACAATCACGCCTGATGGAAAGCGAAGATGAGGCCTACGATGGAGCACGCTTGCCTAGTAAATGCTTATTCACCCTAGACTTGAAAGCGGCCAAATGTGTTAGTGTCCCACTGCTGTGCAAAGACCTCTCCCCTGGACTTCTAACTAGCCCTGTCTCCACTTATGTCACGCCAGTCACCCGAGAACATGTCTGGGTCAGTCATCCCGCCATCTCCGCCTTGGTCTACCATGGCGTTGATAACCATTCTGGGCCATCCGTTGAGTGGCACCCATCTCTCTGGGTGCATGCGGCAGAAGTGGCCAGCCCAGTCCCATTAAAATAAATAAATAAAATAAATAAATAAATAAATATTAGGGGACAATCTTACACAAATCGACCTAGTCCCAAACTAAGCAAAGCTTGTACTATGGGTACTAGACGACGATAAACATACTTATATAGACAAATAAATACTTAAATACATAGATAACATCCATAACTCAGGAACAAATATTCGTGCTCATCACACAAATAAATGCCCTTACCGGGATTTGAACCCAGGACCTCTTGCTTCGTAGGCAGGGTCACTACCAACTAGGCTAAGGCGGTCGTTCAATTTGAGCCCGGCGGCAGCTTTGCCTACATCTGCGATGCATTTTTATGAGCGCAGTAGGTATAGTGTTCCGACCGAACTTGATCGGTCCTTTTCACGTCTAACTTCCTGCGTTCCAAAGCTATGCGCAGATATTAATATTAATAATGGCAAGTAGATGTTTCTTTACCGCCTACTAAACATTTTTTAAGCTTATAATAGTATTTTAACATTCTTTAATTGTCACTGACTGCCTTTGACAGACACGGGCAAAACATAATGCAATATCCATTTTAGACGACCAGATGGCCTAGTGGTTAGAGAACCTGACTACGAAGCTTGAGGTCCCGGGTTCGATTCCCGTGTCGGGGCAGATATTTGTATCAAAAATACGAATGTTTGTTCTCGGGTCTTGGGTGTTTAATATGTATTTAAGTATATATCTATCTATATAAGTATGTTTATCCGTTGCCTAGTACCCATAACACAAGCTATGCTTAGCTTACTTTGGGACTAGGTCAATTGGTGTGAATTGTCCCGTGATATTTATTTATTTATTTATTTATCCAATAACAAATTTAACATTTGAATTAATAAGTTTTCACTTCATGCATAAAAAACACAGTAAAATTGCAGACACTCAATAATAATAATATCAATAATTAATATATCAATTGTATTAATAGGGAAATGTGTAAATTATTTACTTTCCTTTTCCTTGTAACTCAATAACAATAAATTTCATGGCATACCTACACGAAACCTCGAAAATACAAGCCTACAATTTTTTTGTATTCACCATCTCACCTTTTTAAGGTTATATCAATACATTAGGAGAATGACTCGATAACACCTTTTTAAATCACATCTCATAGATTCCAATATATGCATCAAACATTCACAAGCGGTATCGCTAAATGCAAAAGTCTTGTAACATTAGGAGTTCAAGTTCATATCATCTAGTTCAAAGGTAAACGGACGATCGGCGCCGGCGCACGGTGTTAACAACCAATAAACGTGGCACAGATCACTAGCAACAGTTCAGGCACTCTATTATTAAAACCAGGTATTGTCTAACGCGCGGACGCTCGCGATCGCATTCTTCTTCTCTCTCTGCCTTCATTCCATCCCGTATGATAGAGAGAAGTGATGCAAACGTTTATACCGGGTGCGTTAGACAATAAAGGCTCAAGTTATTTAGCCGCAGAAATATACCAGAGAAACTTTCCTTCTGTTCGGAAAAAATATAATTGTTCAGCAAGATCTGCGATTATGAAAATGTACTTAACTGTTAAAGTAACAACTAAAAAACTAACCTAAAAATAACCTAGCTATACAGTGTGTTACCGGTGCCGGAGCTTTTATTAAAATGGGGTAAAGTAACGTAGTTCTCTAACTTAACCATGACCTTTATTTAATTAATAAACTAAAATTCTGAATTCATTAACTTTCTAACAATATTTAACGTAGTAAATTGACAAGTAAGTGTAAATGACAGCCCTTCATACTTTGTTTACTTATGATAACTACGGCAAATTAAAAGCACTTGTTACATTGATAACACTTTATTACCTACTGAATAAAACTTTAAATACAAACCCCGCCTTTAATTAATCATTAAATTCCGTTTTGAGAAAAAGCACTTCCTTTGGTGTGTTTTATTTTTCGTAGAAAGTAATTTTCCTCTTCACAGTTTTGTAAAAACCAACCGCAGTAACAGTTTCTTATTGGAGAAGTAATAATAACACCTTTAAAAACAAGAAGATTATGTTTTCTATTCCTTTTTAAAATCGTATGCACAGTTTTGTTACGGGCAAAGGGCTCAACGTTGGGATATGTCTGTAGTACTCGAGAATCTATTCTTCAACACTGCACTGCACTGGCACGATTCTGTTCATGGCCCTTTCAGGCTGACCAGGGGCGATTGGCCTGTTCTCAAGAACTCGCTGAAGCGCCGCCGTTATCAATCGAACATTGTGTTGATGTCGTCAATTTGGGAAGCGTTCTCGATAAAGCTTTAAGGCTTGAGCTGCATTTCCATGTGTCTTGCCGTATAATAAAAGCATATCAGATAATTCTCGTGCATCGTAAGCCATTTTAAAGAAAAACAAGTACCAGGTTTGCTAATGTTTTGGGTTGTAATTTGACAACCCGACGTCAATACTTTTGAAATTGTCATGTCAAAGTTTACAAAAAACTCTTTAATTAATGTATCAAAACCTCCATACATGAACGCAACGACAAGGACGACGATAATTTTGTGATAGTTGTCTCAGTTTTTTACCCCTGTACCACTACATGCCTTGTACCAAGTGCATTAGCGATATGAGTAACGACAATTACGTAGTACACCCCACTACATTTAACCTGCGGATTTTGGAAAATTAATTGTGCAGTTAATGCACATTATTATGGTTTGCTAATACATGCAAACAATTGCTAATGGAACATATTATTAGCAGTTTTAATAAATGCCCACGCCACCGGTAACGCCCTGTATATACAATTCGCCTAAGTCATGTCCCTGCGGAAGAGTGCCCATAAGGCTTGCAGCATTTCAAATATTGCTTTAAATATCATTATATTCGACATATTTTTCCAAAAAAGGGTTTGTTAAATTTAAACGAAAAACCAGTACAACAGTCCGTGAACCTGAAACCTTGTAAACTTTAAAATAATCAAAAACTTGTTAAGCTATGTACGTACATACAACGTGTATTATTACCTTTTAAAAAAAATAATGTAGGTACATTTAAAGAAGAATAAATGGTTCAAAAATAAAGTTTTGAAGTACATAATTTATATATTTTATATGCATACAAAGTGAATCCAATACCATTTTTTTCGATTTGGAATACTCAGTGCTTGTTTCTTTTATTTTATTTCAGTACTGTATGTACTGTTGTTTCTTAGCTGCGGTGACCACACAGTCGATATTCGTGGTTTTACTGTCTCGTGTTGATTTATTTCAGGAATCGAGTAAAACAAGCCGATTAAATACAGAATGCTGCCGGCGATGCATAGTTCGCTTTAATTAGATGCACTGTGCATTTGTTTACCAAATTGTGTAGCTATGGGAACAATTTGTATGTTTAACATGTTTTTTTTGAAATAGATATATTCGTGAGCCAATTACTAAAAAGATAATGTTTTGTTTTAAATAAAAATATTTTTTTACCAAAATAGTTAACTTTCAATACCCGAGCGGTAGACCTTCGCTCAGACTAAAAGTTGAAAACACGCGTTTTCCCAGAGATAAGACCAAGCTAGGTCGATAGTTGTTGAAAGCACCCACACAAAAAAAAAAACTAAAATCGTTAGAGCCGTTTCCGAAAATCCCGAAATAAACATACGTACGGTCAAGTGCAAAAATAAGTATCTATTCGAAGCACTCAAAAATATGTTACTACGGCCTTATTGCGTCGGAATAAGAATCTGTGGTAACTTATTTATGAAACCTTGAATAAGTTCATATTTTTCACTTGACTGAAAAAAAATTGCTCATCTAAATGTAATACATATTACGAAGGTAGGAACAACTTTTGGTTCCTATAAGCAAATATAAATCGAGAGAGTAGAGTTAACATGTATAAAATCCTGTGATTTTTTTTCTATTGTACGAACTACCAACTTAAATTCAAAAAGATACCGACAAAAGCTTTACCAACATTAATACAACGAGAAACACGAAAGCTAACCAAATTGCACTTTATATTAATTGCATAGATAAGCTGCTTACAACCGTGACCACAAATTAACGACCAGTAAATGCAAATGTTCGGAAGCCAGTTAGGAAGAATTAATAATTTGTTTACAAAACAGATAAGAGCCCTTTGTGAACGCCCATAAAAGTAATTGGAGTAATTCGTCTCAATCGGTGTTCTAAAATTGGGGTTACAGTAGGTTGGGCATCAAAGCGTGTATTAAACCATTAGCTATTATATTGTTAACAGTTTTTGTAGGGATGGTGGGTTTTTGTGTGCACCTGGATGTGGCAATTAACTGGAGACGAAGATTTCTTTAACTTTAATAGGTTATCTATGCGACTGGTGCATAATGTAATGAAAGGGATTAAAACAAAGAAAACAAGAGTATGGATTTATGAAACGAACCTTAGGTAAGTTTTATAAATATAAATAAATAAATATCACGGCACAATTTACACCAATTGACCTAGTCCCAAAGTAAGCTACGCAAAGCTTGTGTTATGGGTACTAGGCAACGGATAAAGAAAGAAAAAAAAATAAACATACTTATATAGATAAATACGTATTAAACACCCAAGGCCCGAGAACAAATATTCGTATTTTTCATACAAATATCTGCCCCGACACGGGAATCGAACCCAGGACCTCAAGCTTCATAGTCAATTTCTCTAACCAATCCATCTGGTCTGGCCATCTGGTCGTCTAAAATTTATTCTTTATAATAATTATCACACGAGTGTTTTAATCTCAACTAATCGCAGTTGCATACATAATTTTATCTACATGCACAAGTGTCTGTTATTTTTTCACTAGATATTTTCACTTAACAAAACACGGTGATTTTATTTTCTGTTCTTTGACAGTTCGAATTCGAAACAAATTATGACTAACATTTATCTATATATTTTTAAATTTACAGACAATCTAGACTTGAGTCGATTCCGATTCTCAAATCGATTGTAATATTCGAGATTAAAAAAAAAATATGGAACAAGAATTTCACATAACCCCACGTGATTCTTTTGTTTAAGAAGATGTTCAAAATTGAAATGTAATTAAAGCATCGATTTCGATACTTTAATGTAAACATTAAGATGCAGCCACAGATAAACGTTTTTTAATACAGGTCATTTGATTATCGCTTCTGAACAAATTATAGGGAAGTTAAGACATGGATGTAGATAAAATACAATACAATACAATTGTACAGCACGTTAAAAACAGTTAAAGGTTGTCCCGAAACTCATTGATAACCTGATGCCGTCTGCGACGAATTCGTTTATCGCTGTCCCCCGGGAACTATAACCTTTCTTATGAGGCCTATTGCATTGTTAGCGGCCACGCGTGTTGAAGCCATAAGTCATCACTGCCATCATCACATTGGTATCAAATTTAAATGGAGAGTACTTCATGACAATAGGAAATTAAGCTTTATTGCTCCCAGCAGATACTAATTTTAGTCTTTTTTCCTACGTATGTTTATGCTAATGCAACCACAGTGTGTATTTAGATGACATGATGTTAACAGCGCCATTTCATTAATAAAAACGTCCATCATCATCATTCCAGCCTTTATAAGTCCCACTGCAGGGCACAGGCCTCCTCTCAGAATGAAAGGGCTTGAACCATAGTTCCACATAGGTCGCCGTTCACGTTGTCAAACTCTAAAACTGCATGACGCAACGGGGTGCGCCACAAGTGTTACTGCGAATAAAGACCACTCCTCGCACAGTAACGACTGACTGGAAATCGGTCAGTACCATGCATTGTCTGTATACTAATTACTGTTATTAAGATATGCTTTTATGGTGCCATAGTTAGGGATTGTGTTTAGTGTGTAGTGTACCTATTGCGTTGCATCTTAATTAATAGTTGTTTGATCATTAAACAACGCACGACGTGAAATCAAATGATTATGGTAATGTATAAAGAATCTTACTGATTGAATGCTATTGCGAGTCTCGTTTCCTATAATTACATTTTTCATAATTTCGCTTACCATAAAATATTTAGAATGTTCAGAATAATTTTAAATATCATCTTATACAAAACAGTTAGGTTAGGTTAGTTCAATAACAATTCTAAAGAAAATACTGCTTCAGAAATAAATTACTTTATGGCATATGAAATTCGGGCAAATGAAAGATAACTCTGGCATTGCTTACGCCCAGTCTCAAACCATTAATACCAAAAAAGCCGAAATTTTGCATAAAGAAACATCAAAAATAAATAACATCGAAAAGGAAACATCGAAAATATCGAATTCTGCTTTGAGGGCAAAGTGCTCTAGAAAAATAAATAGGTTTGATAATTCTGTTGGATTTATCAAAACGTTATTTGAATTAACCTGAATGAAATTTACTAGCCATGAAAGTTTATTACTATTTAGTCTGCAAATATTTGATGAACTTGTAATAGCGTGCCTAGATTCTTTGAAACTCCACTATAGTTAATCTAGTCCGCTGTATTCTAGACTTTTTTCGTTTGATATTCGGATAATAGGTACACATATTCATAAAATATACGAATACAAGACACATAAAAACTACACTAATAAATGCATTTGTTTGTTTTATGCCTTTATAAACTTACAGTTGCAAAACTGTTCAGCGCAGTATAATGTTGCCAACTATTTACTCGTATACTTCGTTTCTTTAGCATTAAATAGATAGAGGTAGATGTTGAGATATATTTTTGATTAAAATTGCTTTTATGAAATAATTAACAGCAAGGAATAATTAAAATAGAACGAAAACTATAATGTAGTCATTTATATTGTTCCGATTTCTTATGATCCAGTTATTCATAATATAATATCTAAAAAGCGTTGCGAGCATACGTATTGTACTTGCCTGTGGGCGTGCGTAAGAGTATGCGTGCATGCGTGTGTGCGTGCGTGCGTGCCTGCTTGTTTATGAGTTTATTGCTCTGTCACACTGAACGCCTTGACAGTTTGGGATGACATTTGGTACTGCACCTAATATTTTTTATTCCGATATTCCCACGGAATCTTGATAAAAGTCCAAAATCTCAACCGCTTGGAGGCATGAAATTTTGCACAGTTATTCTTCATAATACCCTAAATGAAGACTACGTTATATTTTTAGGGTTCCGTAGTCAACTAGGAACCCTTATAGTTTCGCCATGTCTGTCTGTCTGTCTGTCTGTCTGTCCGTCCGCGGCTAAGCTCAGAGACTGTTAGTACTAGAAAGCTGTAATTTGGCATGAATATATATATCAGTCACGCCGACAAAGTGATTAAATAAAAAAAAGTAAACAAAATTTTTTAGACGTAAAGTGGGGGTGATTTTTTTTTTCATGACTATCCCTATAGTGTGGGGTATCGTTGGATAGGTCTTTTAAAACCATTGCGGGGTTGCTAACATGATTTTTCTACTCAGTGATCTGTTTGCGAAATATTCAATTTTAAAGTGAAAAAGCCCTCTAAAATCTAAACTGTTGGGTGGAAAAATTTGAAAAAATTCAGAATGGTAGTAAATATATCAAATTTACTAGGAAAATTATAGCGGCTAAGATTGCTTGGAAATTATTTGTAGTATAAGAGTAAATAGTAGCCTAAGGTATAAAACATACTTAAACTTGGATGATTCCGTACATATACGAAATCCTTAAAAAAATATTATTAGATTTTTTCGTAACGGCTACGCTCTTGGCCGGTTTTTTTATTTGTAAATTGGCACAGGAATTCAATTGAATTTCGGAATTTTAATTCCACTGGGGCATCTCATTGGTTCACGCGAATGAGGTCGCAGGAAAAAGCTAGTCGAAAATAAAAATAACCTAACAAGAAATCATTTAATTTTATTCTCCAGCGACTAAACCTCCTTCCATGAATTAAGAATAAACGTAACTCAGCCAACTCCATTAAAGCTTAAATGAAATAATCTACATCTAGATGACGTGTTTGCTATACATCTCCATCGGCGTAATAGGCTGACCCAGTACGAACTAATTTCAGAGCAATAACAAGGGATCGTCGATTAGCGCGGCTACCTATCTCCGAGAGATGCAGTGTCCGCACTGAGATAAATAGACGTCGAGGTTCGTTGAATCAGTACCTCTACCATGAGTTACACTAGTTTACAGTGACCGTACTCGCTAGCGACGGCGTAAATGATTTGTATGGAGAATTGTGTACAGCGCCTCTAGCGGTCACTTACGGAAGTACAATTCTCCATACTAATCATTTACGCCGTCGCTAGCGAGTACGGTCACTGTGAACTAGTGTAACTCATGGTAGAGGTACAGAGCCAAGAATAGTGAAGTAAAAGCAAAAACTAGCATTTACCGTATAAACGCTGATAACGGCTTCCAATCTCTAAAAGTTAACCGATTTTTACCAAGTTCTGATGTTGTCAATTAAAACATGATCTAGGTTTGTACATTTTGCCGCAGTTAGTTTTATAGAAAAACAATAAAATATGAGTTAAATTAAGTTTATTGAACATATTAAAAAAATTATACGTATTTTTAGCTTTAGTGTCGACTGACAAAATATCAAAAATAGCCAGAATCTGCAAACGATTAGGGTATATAGAAACAATTTTCGCCTTTTACTTGTGATAAGCTGTGACTACACAATCCTCTTACTGGGTAACATCTGTTTGCTTAAATTTTTTTAAATAATTAATTTGTTTTAATTATTTATCTTTATATTTATGTATAGTCGAGAAATGCAAAAATTAACTAGACAGAGGCATCGAAGTAAAATTTTATATAAAACGCCTGAGAAAACCGCCATACCTTACCAACAATGCGTACCTATAGTACTAAGTGAGTAACGGTGAGCAGACCAGGCTTGCAATTAACAAGATCTGGTCCAGAATGGGACGAGATACATACACAAATAAATACTAGCTTTTACCCGCGGTTTTGCTCGTACCTATTAGATCTGGCATTTGGATTCAAATTCCAGATTTTAGTAAACTATAATGTTTTAAACTTTCGCGATTTTCAATCATATTGTAACTAATATTTATTCTCGGGGCTTAATCGCGAACTATTCGAAACGTCGAAGTAATTTTAGCAATTGATAATATTCGTGATTACGAGTAGGTCCGCCCCGAAAAATATTAGATATACATACATAAACACATGACGCCTGTACATAATATGTATACCCGAAGGGGGTAGGCCTTAGATATATATAAGCAAGTTAATTTATACTCTTAAGGGGTAGGTAGAGCACACGAAATGCTACTTTCACGTTTCGCGGCTATTTTTAGTCAAGGTTCGAAATATTAGTTAAATTTTCATAAAAAACTATTGTATAAAAACACTCGTGCCAAACTTCATGTCTAAACTTAGCAGTTGAGATTTCGGTGTATTATCTCGATGTCATGGGAATTTCGAGATAAAAAGTCATCATCATCATCAGCCTATGCTCGTCCACTGCTGGACATAGGCCTCTCCCATGACACGCCACTGAGCACGATCCTCGGCCACTCTCATCGCTACATCGCTCTTGCCAGCCGCCTTGCGAAGATCATCGTTCCACCGAGTCTGAGGACAACCTACGCTACGTTTGCCGATCCGTGGTCTCCACTCAAGAACTCTCTACCCCAAAGGTTATCGGTTCTTCGGGTTATATGGCCGGCCCAATGCCACTTCAACGTGCTAATGCGGTGGGCTATGTCGATAACTTTGGTTTTGGATAAAAAGTAGCCTATGTGCTATTCCCAAAATCCAGCCACCTGTGTACTAAATTTCATACAAAATCAATGTGGCGGTTTTGGCGTGAAAGAGAATCAAACACATAAACACAAACATATACTCACAAACTTTTCCATTTATAATATTACATAGTAGGATAGAATAAGTACCTACCTATATTTATCCGCATGCGAGGTGGGATCAAGTGATTCCAATTTAATCTCTCGCTTTTCAGGTTTTAGCATCGGCTTTAGCTCGCCACTAAGTACCTATTTTATTAAAGTATGTTATTAAATTAGCTCAGAGGGTGTATTTATGTTTTTTAGTGTCTAATTACACTTTATCAGAAATATGCGTCTGACGTTCCGCAGCTGTAACGTAGACGTAGACGTAGACGTGCAACGTAGACTACACCATAAGCGCGGAAAATACGCAAAAAATAAAATGCAGTCAGAAAAATATTTTTGTAAATCGATCGTTTTCGCTCTTTTACGAATCTCCTTTTTTGAGTCTACAAGCGCTTTCGCAAAAACCATGATTGAGAAGAATAATGCACCTGAAGAAAATTGACACAAAGTTATTTTTTCAACAAAAAAAAAACAGATCCAATTTCTCTTACGCGAATTCGGGTTGATAGCGTTTGCAATGCTATTTGAATTAGGTACTACACTAGCAACAAATTCACCGAACTTATATACATAGCTATTAGTAATTTGAAGGATTTGTCACACTGAATGCTTTCTGTGGTCGCGGTCAGGTCAAATTGAACGCAGCCCGCATTATGTATGAACAACATTGTCGGTCTCTATATAATATTTTGTATAGATATGAGATCTGACCGTGCGTCCGCGCGACAAATCCTTGAATGTTTTGAAATGTTAAAAATCCGTGGTGGCCTAGCGGTTTGACCTATGGCCTCTCAAGCAGAAGGTCGTGGGTTAAAATCCCGGCTCGCACAAGTTTTTCGGAATTTAGGTACAATTTAAATTCACCATTAGCAAAAACATCGAAAGAGGTGAAGGAAAACATCGAAAGCATCGTACCGTTTGTACCCAAAAAAACATTAAAACATTAAAACCTGCATAATACACCTGCGAAGAAATACAATGATGTATGTGAAGTTCCCAATCCGCACTGGGCCTGCGTTGGAACTACGGCCTAAGCCCTCTCATTCTGAGAGGAGGCCTGTGCTCTGCAGTGGGACGTATCTATATACGTAGCCAATGCTGGGATGAAGAAAAAATGTTAAAATGAATTTTTCTTTCTAACAATGACTAAATTTTCAGTTTCCGACATTACGTATGCATTTCACACCTCCGTAATTTCAAAGCAGCTTAATATTCTACGATGCACTTTAGAAAACTGCAAGTGCACTCATCGCAAATAATTACAATAATAAATCCATCGGTTTGTATAGATCTTGCATTCAAAGGACTGTAGAGGAGGCGCCAACCGGCGCTTTATAGCGCTACGTGCTTTGTAGGGTCGTTATAAGCGATTCAGCGGGGTACAGATAGCTGATCTATTTTATTGCAATTTCTAATTTGCTTTATGCAATCCGAGTGTGGCATCTACCATGATAAACTTTGATATGATTTCTATCAAAGTTCTCAACAAGGTTTTTCCGAACCGATGGTAGATTCGTTGACATTTATGCGTTAAGTTGTTCAACACCGCATATCTTACTATCCACGTCGAAACACAGCCGCGAAAGCACTGCTGATGAATAAAATGATGTTAGCGATCGGACGGACCTTAAACAAGGTTCTACTAAAATAATAACTATCGTCAAGACTTTATAGAAACTCGTATCCTCAAATTCAATAATCTTATCGAATGAACTTTACTAAGTAAACGTCAAGGTTCAGTTTGGTTAACACATTAACGCGAGATACGAGCTTTATTCATAGCAGTGAAGGTATACTAGTGGCTCTGTGAACTGTAGACTTCGAGAGTTTTTCGAAATGGCTGGTTAATGATATTTTTTACATTCCTAACTACTACGGCTACGCCATTTTTAAATAAATATCCGTTCACTCTTCGAAGACCTACAGTGCCACAGACACGCACACATAGCGGTCAAACTTATAACACCCCTCTTTTTTGGTCGGGGGTTAAAAGTCGGTTGAAAAATGCGACCATTATACGAAAGAATTTTCGACCAAGCTGAAAGTGATTTATTGGCGGTAATAATGGCCAGAGGCTCAGCTACTGAGTGAAATGGAATGGAGATAATTACCATATCGCAATTGTAATTACCTAGTGCGAACACGTTGTGTTGCTTCTTCGCAATCTAAACGCAAAACATAAGAGCTACCTACTACTAATTTGTTAAGCTATAAAATTCATACGTGTGGAAGATCTATGAGGTCTAGTAATTGTTTTTACTAATAGAGCAGAGAGCGCCAACCTTTTCAACCGACGAAAACAAAAGGAGGAGGTTCTCAATTCGACGTGTATATTTGTTTTTTTTTTTTTTTTTTTGTGTATGATCACGCATAACTTTTTACAGAGTAATCCGATTTTAATGATTCTTTTTTTATTAGAAAGCGTATACCCCGAGGGTAGTACCATTTAAATTTGGAAATAATACTCGTACCCTAAGGGTAGGAAAACAGGGGATGATTGACTAACTTTTTACAGAGTAGTCTGATTTTCATAATTCTTTTTTATTGGATAGATAGGGTATACCTTGAAGTTGGTATTATAAATTTAGAAAAAAAATTACCCCACGGATGGAAAAAAAGTATAAAATAAAAACTTTATAACAAAAAATTAAACCGCCGAAGAAACTGAAAAGCAAAAAATAATACCTTTTTTGTTTGACCTTAATCTAGGTACCAGTTTGAAGTCGGTGCCTCAGCACGAGCCAGGAGGAGTGATAGAAGCCATCAGGTAGACGATTATAGGTCCACTCCTCCTGGCTAAGTGCTGAGGCACCGACTTCAAACTGGTGCCTAGATTAAGGTCAAACAAAAAAGGTATTATTTTTTGCTTTTCAGTTTTTCCGGCGGTTTAATTTTTTGTTAAAAAGTTTTTATTAAAAAATATATTTATTTTTCGAACGGTCTCTTGTGAGTGCGTCTGATGATTTTTCCCTTTTCCTTTACAGCTGAACAAGGGAAATTTTGACTTAGCATGCCAAAGGCTGCAGTTATTGAGCATACTTCAGACTCTGGTCGCAAAAGGAGATTTATGCAAGCAATCGGATTTTTATGCTACATCGTTTCAGAATATCTACGTTAGTCCTTCAGTCAGGTTGTGGTCTGATTTTATGATATTACATTGACGCGATAAACATGTAAGAATTAAATTGGCAAGTGTAAAGTTTGAACATACCTTAAGTTCTGTCGCTAGACAGCCTTGTTTTTAGTACCTAACGTCATGACATGAATTAATGCACTGAGAGTTAAGAAAAAAAACAAGCGAAAAAAATCCCCTCCGCGCGGTGAGTAGTTTTTAAACCACGTGTAAATATCACGTGACTTTTATAACACCTTCAGACCACTTAACGATACTCAAGTAAGGGTAGCAACGATCGCTCGCCCTTTATTCTATATCCAGGGGTACCACAGTATGCTTTAACGTAAATGGTGCTAATGATTTGAACCTTTTACAGTTAGGCGCCAATCTGTCATCAGTCATTTTTACCCCCGACACAAAAAGAGAGGTGTTATAAGTTTGACCTCTTTGTGTGTGTGTGTGTGTGTGCGTGTGTGTGTGTGTGTGTGTGTGTGTGTGTGTGTGTGTGTGTGTGTGTGTGTGTGTGTGTATGTGTGTGTGTGTGTGTGTGTGTGTGTTTGTGTGTGTGTGTGTGTGTCTGTCTGCCTGTCTGTCTGTCTGTCTGTCTGTGACATCACAGCTCTTAAACGAATGAACTGATTTGGATGCAGTTTTTATTTTATTTTTAAGCAGGTTTCTTGGCAATAGTTCTGTTCTTAGACATGTTTCATCAAAATTGGTTTAGCTGTTTCAAAGTTATCAGCTCTTTTGTTAGCTGCGGAAAGGATCATAGACAGATAACGAGCATTTACTTTATTTTCAAACATTTATTATTTATTTTTTATTTTTATATTTATGTAAATTCCGTTGGGGGTTTTTAAATTTTTTACCTTATTATTATTTACCTTTTTATAAGAGGTCTTAAATAATCACAACTAAAAGAAAATTAAAATCACGCCTACGCTTGACTTTATGTACCTACTTATTCTTACATTATGCATTGAAATTAGCTTACCTAAGTCAGTATTTTTTTAAGCAGTCGTTGCCATTCAAAGCATGTTCCTTTTACATGTCTACGTCTACATGTTATATATTGTAGGTAGTATATCATAGACAGGGACACAAAATAATATTCTCTTCCAGCGTTTCAATCATACAGCGTAAATATTAGACACAAAGGTTGCTCTCCACTGTACCAATACACCAAGAGGTCGCGTCAGAGTGGAGACGAAAAAGTGATTTGGCAAAATTAACGACTTGCTTCATTTAGACTGGAATCTCGAGCCGAGAATTAGAAACATTGTACTGTATGACATAACTTCTTATTAGGAATAGACCTGAAGCGTAGTGAATGAAATTCTTTGTAATTATTAACACTGATTTAATGTGAAATATTAAAACTTTTGACCTTTATCAGTTTGCTGTCTAATAAATATAATAATGACGATAAAACTCACATAATTATATAGTATGTGTCACCATATGGTGTGTATAAACTAATGTTCTTGAATACTTTCAGGGTTCTGTAGTCCTACAAGATACCCTTATAGCTTCACCATGTCCGTCCGTCCGCGGCTTAGGTTAAAGACTGTTAGTGCTAAGAAGCTGTAATTTTGCGTGGTTAACCCTACATGGTTTTTTTATGTAAAATTAACTTGCGTTTGACTATAATCACGCCTGATACTAAGCAAAAATATGGCCTACTTATGATGAAGCTTTTTTGTCGAGTAAATGCCCCTTGCATTCCCGATTTAAAAATTATTAAGTACCTACTTGAAAGCAGAGTTGTGTTTTCTGCTTACATCTACAAATGATATACTTATTCATCATTTAAGAATAAAAATACAAAAAAGTTAGTTAAATAAAGATAAATTTTAAAAACGGTTATCAGATAACTTTGCTATACCAACTTTTTCAAGACACGCAGCAATGCAAATATTACTCAATGCAGAAGATGGCCCTTACAAACAATGGTTCATACACTCGCTATCGTCAGATAGGATAGATAATGTTGAGATAAGTATACTAGAAAATGGATCACGAGGTGAGCGACTGCAAGAAGCGTTTTTCTGTTGAAAGTTAGCTAAAGTTAGTTAGTTAAATATGTACTAGGGGCGTTCAATAAAAAGTGAGAATGAGTATGTTATAAACAACTTTTACTAAATGTCATTTTATTTTTCGACATAGTCACCTTTTAGCATAATACACATAGTATATCTTTTTTCTAAACTTAAAATTCCATTTTTAAAAAAGGTCTCATCTTGAGTACTTAAAAAATCTTGTACTGCAGCGACTACCGCGTCGTCGTCTTCAAATTTCTGGCCTCTCAGGTATTGTTTCAATCTCGGAAATAGGTAGAAATCACTGGGAGCGAGATCTGGTGAATACGGAGGATGCTTAAGGATATCGAACCCAGCATCACGTATTGCAGCCATTACAACGGCGGACTTGTGTGCCGGGGCATTGTCCTGGTGGAACAGCACAACTTTCGAGAGTTTACCTCGCCGTTTTTCGCGGATCTCATTGCGCAATGTTGCTATTTGTTTGGCGTATAAAGTGCCCGTAATAGTGGCTCCATGCTCGAGATACTCAATCATTAATACCCCTTTACCATCCCAAAAAACAGAGCCCATGACCTTACCGGCAGATGGGCTCACCTTGAATTTCTTCGGAGTTGGAGATGATGGCCTTTTCCATGTCATAGACTGCAGTTTCGTTTCAGGGTCGTAATGATGGAGCCATGTTTCGTCCATTGTTATAAATCGCGCCAGAAAAAGTTCCCGGTCTTGCTGCATCAGGTTCAAAGCTTCTTGACAAATCTCTAGTCTAGTTTGTTTTTGCGTGTCAGTAAGCATTCTTGGTACCCAACGCGCAGATACCTTTTTCATACCCAAGCGTTCATGTAAAATATTATGCACGCTCCCCGTTGAAATCTTTACAATTTCAGCAATAAAACGAACTGTGACACGACGATCCACCAAAACTGAGTTTTCGACTTTTTTCACAATTTCTTCAGTTACTGCTGTAGTAGGGCGTCCGGAGCGGGGGTCGTCCATTGTCGATGTTCTTTCACGTCTAAATTCGGCGCACCAACGTGCGACTGTCGAATACGGAGGAGCATTAGACCCTAAAGTGTCCCGCAAATCCAAATTGACTTGGTCCGTAGAAAAATTTTTCAAATACAAGTAGTTGATAACGGCGCGCAGTTCAATTTTCTCCATTTTCGCTAACGCACTCAATAGCACTGCAAAGAAATTACCGTATATTTTTTTAAACAAAAGACAGTTAGTTTTTTTTTTCATAGCAATCAGCTTGATAGATTAGCTTTTTTTTGGCCAGTATTTAATTTCGTAATATTAAAAGAGTTTGCATCTCATTCTCACTTTATATTGAACGCCCCTCGTATGTATGTATGTATGTATGTAAAACTCTTTATTGTACGTAAAACATGAAAATTAACAGTTAACAAGAGAAACAGATGTACAAAGGCGAACTTATCCCTTAAAGGGATCTCTTCCAGTTAACCTTTGAACGAAATAAAAAATATTGTTGCTTATGTATGTTTACACTAGCTTTTGCCCGCGGCTTCGCTCGCGTGTACCATGAGTATTCCAAAGAACCAAGATATCAAGCAAGCAAGCATACAGGCAAGCAAGCATACAGGCAAGCAAGCATACAGGCAAGCAAGAAAGCATGCAAGTATGCAAGCAAGCATGCAAGCAATATGCAAGCAAGTATGCATGCACGCAAGCAAGCAAGCGTGCAAGAAAGCGTGCAAGTAAGCGTGCAAGCAAGCGTGCAAGCATGCACGACTAAACTTCAGGTAGATACGATCCTTTACAGTATTTCTTTGTATACAATGTTTTTGACTAATTCGGAAGCGAGCACTAAAAATCTGTATAACCGGAAAGAATACAACTAACGGTCTATACATGCATATGATATTTAAAGAAACTTCCTATAACTCCTAACCGTTAAGGAGTTTAACCTTCCATTATCAGCTCACCTGGATAACCTGCATAAATACAACTATCGGTCTATACGTACCTATAATATTTGAAAAAATATCCTCAACTCCTAACCGTTAAGGAGTTTTACCTTCCATCATCAGCTCATAAACATGAGAGATGATGTCTACCAGACGCAAACACTTAAATAGCTTGAGAAAATATATGAAAAACGTAATGCGTGCCTACAAAATTTGAAGGTTGCCCTCGATTTCCCTGAGATCCCGTCATCAGATCCTGATTTGGTGACAATGGGACCATCTCAGGATTATATTTATATTCTTTCGTATAAAAAAAGAAATTTTTAAAATCGGTCCACAATTGACCGAAAAATCGGTGAACATACCTACATAAAAAAATACATACAGTGGAATGCATAACCTCCTCCTTTTTTGAAGTCGGTTAAAGAGCCCTTTGTGGCCTATTTACAGTTTAAACTTTTGAATTTTGAAATTTTACCTTTCTACAACCAGTAAAACGCAAAATCCCGTTTTTTCTCGTTCCCGTAAGAGTTTCGAGAAATGCTTTATTAATGCTCCCCTACACTCCCCAAGGAACCCACTTGCCTAATTTTAGCTTTCTACGACCAGTAAAACGAAAAATCCCGTTTTTTCTAGTTCCCGTGGGAATTTCAGAAAGTTCTCTCTCAATGCTCCTCTGCACTCCCCAAGCAACCTACATGCCGAATTTCAGCTTTCTACGACCAGAAAAATCCCGTTTTTTCCTTATCCCGTGGGAATTTCTGAAAATCCTTAAAACTGTTTGTTACTATTATAATTACCTACTTCTGTGCCAAATTTGAAGAGTCTAGTAATTATAGTTCATAGGATTCCGTTGAACTGAATATATAAATCCCGTTTTTTCCTTATCCCGTGGGAATTTCCGAAAATCCTTAAAACTGTTTTTTACTATTATAATTACCTACTTCTATGCCAAATTTGAAGAGTCTAGTAATTATAGTTCAGAGGATTCCGTTGAACTGAATATATAAATCCCGTTTTTTCCTTATCCCGTGGGAATTTCCGAAAATCCTTAAAACTGTTTTTTACTATTATAATTACCTACTTCTATGCCAAATTTGAAGAGTCTAGGAATTATAGTTCATAGGATTCCGTTGAACTGAATATATAAATCCCGTTTTTTCCTTATCCCGTGAGAATTTTGAAAAATCCTGAAATTAATGTTTTAACTAATGTAGTACCTACTTGTGTATCAAATTTGAAGAGTCTAGTTATTATATTTACTGAGATAGGGTCACTCGGAATCCAATATATAAATCCCGTTTTTTCCCGTTCCCGTGGGAATTCCCAAAAATTTTTCCTTAGTGGATACCTACATTGTATAAGGTATATATGTGCAAAATTTCAAGTTTCTAGGTCCAGTGGTTTGGGCTATACATTAAAAACGACACCCATATTGATATTTAGATATTTCAACCCCATCGCACCCCATCCAGGGAGATGGTATTTTACGTATGCCACATCGGATTTTAAAACCGTTGTTGTTTTCATAACCAGCGACCCGATAAACCGTAGAAACAACACCCATGTTGATTTTCAGACTTTGTTACCCCTTTCCCCCCTTTTAGGGGTTGAATTCTCAAAAAACCTGAAATACGTGTTTACTCATTTATCATTAGGAGTATTTCTGTGAAGTTTCGATTAAAATAGTCGAACTAATCTTGTTTCCCCATACAAACTTTGAACCCCCTTTTTACCCCCTTAGGGAGTGAATTTTGAAAAATCCTTTCTTAGTGCACCCCTAGACCTTATAAGGAACCTACATGTCAAATTTGGAATCTCTAGGCCCAGTGGTTTGGGCTGTGCGTTGATATGTCCGTCAGTCAGTCAGTCAGTCAGTCAGTTTCTTCTTTTATATATTAAGATAAGCACAAAGTACTATCGAACCAACAGAACTGAACGAGGACCCACTGTGGAAACTTTTCTCAGAATATGACATGTTATAATCGCATTGACGGTCTAGGAAAGTCATGACATGACCCTTGCAGTCATAACTTTTTACAGTAGGCCACGAATCAAACAGTCAAAGTCAAAGTGATTTATTATTGTTCACGTGTTGTAAATACAAAGATCTTATCGACACTAATATTATAAAGAGGAAAGATTTGTATTTTTGTATGTAACGAATAAACTTAAAAACTACTGGACCGATTTCAACAATTCTTTTGCCGTTAGAAAGCTGCATTATCACTACCTGCATTACCTTTTCCTACGGGTTAAATTAATTTATCGCGGGCGAAGCTGCGGACAGAAGGCTAGTAAATGTATAAAGACGTTTAGTTAAAAAGAAAATAGTAAAAAAAATCCTTCAAAACAGAGTCACATGAAACTCTTCAGATTATCCCAAGCTATTTCTATGAATCACACATTTGTAATGATAATGACTCCTTGGACAGGGAAGTTGTTAAACTCTTTGACGCATTACACTTTCCGAAGCGAAGACTCTATTACGAGCTTGACATTTGCTCGCACGAACATAAAGAATATAGAGTACTTTGAGGATTATGAAATTCACAAATCAATTATCTTTTATATCGAAGATATCTACATTATGCTCTCTTTGTGATAGACAAGCTTAATTACTCATACCTAAAGATGCATGTCGTAATTATGAGTGCTTCTTTATTAAATTTGCATGTAAAATATTTTTTTATGATGGTTGCGTTACATAATTAGTATCTTCAGATTGTGAACAAGAATCTCAATGAAATCGTTCAGTAATAACTTCTCAACATTATTGAATTTGACATTTTCTTGTACCACTTGTTTAGGACAACGAATGCAACTAGAGGACTCAAAGTCACTATTTAATTCACTAAAAATTACGAAAATGCTATTTCATACAGCTCAGTGCTCTGCTCGCATTGCTAAAAACATTCCTTCTCACATTGCTAAGTAACTTGAACATATTTATACCGAAGAATTCAATTAAATGGTACGCTAGCCACTTGCTATGTTTGCGTAGTTATTAAGATCAAATGACGTCCACATCCCGGACACACGAGACATTGTTTATGTAATAAAAATAAAAGAATTCGGGCAGGAAGATATAAAGCTACAGCGAGACTTCCTTGAAAGGAAAGATATTTGAAACGCTATGCTTCTTTTCTCACCACGTACGTACGGTTATATTGACTAGCGTAGATATATTATCTGCCGTGTCAGGCCTAAGTAACGTAACTTGAGATACGTTAGTTACGCTTAACAGTGCTAAATCGACATTTTTGATGCTATACTATCTGATACATATCGAAGATTTTCATTTTAGGCCATAATTCAATAAAAACACCGATAGCCGAACTAACGTATCTGAGATTTTTGTACGCACTTGTAACGGATATCTCCCGTATTTCAAATACGTTAGATAGGTCATACACAACTCGCCCGCAGAATCGAAATTGAAAAAATTTTTGGTGCAGTTTAATTCAAATCAGGTTGTTGTTATATGTTATAATAGGCATTTTAATTACATTTCATAATACATAACAGCTTCTGAAACCAAGGAGAGCTATTGATTATAATTTTATTAAGAATATGTTTAACTAGCGGAGAGGGAGGGGGAGAGAAGATAACAATATTTTGTTATAAGTATTATTTAGTAAAAAAAAGATACCTTAAAGTTAAGAAATAATACAAATCCTGCCTGTTGCTGTGATAAAATTCTATTAAAAGTTTTCTAACTTCCACTTTACTTATTATTAACCTTCTTACCTATTTTTATATCTATAAATAAAATAACGGGACCTGATAAAAGAGCCTATACCCACTTTTAATTTACTTAAATGTTCTGTTTCTTGGTTCCAAAAAGTAATGTAAGTAAAGATACAGGTCATAGCCATTACACAGTTTTGTATAATAAAAAGAGCATGGTCACGCTTAACTAACGTATATGCAGATACGCAACTTTGCGTTACAGAATTTTGTATGAAAAGTAAGGTCGTGTAAACTTTTAAAACAGTCTTTTTTGAAATTGATTCGTAGCACAGAGTTAAAATTAAAGATACATTGTCACAATAATATTTCTAACCTACTGTGTAAATTTCAAATTTTAAACTTCAATAGTAAACAAGCAATGAGATGTGGATAAACAAAAACTTTGATCGCGTTTTTCTCTAATCGTCGTTTTTGGAGATACGTTACTTAGGCCTGACACGGCAGTTATATTAACAGTGCCAATGTCTTGCTGTTTGTCTATAATAATCAAAAGCAATAAAATTGCAGTTTTTTTATGTCATACAATGTGGTGAGAATTCCTAATATGTTGCCATCCTGGAGAGCTTACATAATTTCGCCGCCAGAATACAGAGACGCAAGTACTGCTGCTTGGCGGCAGGATCAGCAATTACGATGATGGTAGCGATCCGGAAGGACCTTGCACAAGGTTTTAACACCAGTAAAATGCCAAAGCTCTAAATAACAGGGAAGACTTAGCCTCAAATTACGCCACTAAAATTACTTTTTAAGAAAACCACTTTGTGGATGATTATAACCAGAAAAAACCCTTACCTATCGTCCAAAAATAAGTGCTATATTTATTTTTCATGGTGTCTTTTCTTAGAATAAAAGACAAACAGATCATGTCATAGATAATTAATTAAAACCAAACATCTAAAATCTAATCTCCTTGCACGTACGAAAATGAAATGAAAGCAACAAGCAAAAAATTCTTCGCTACATGATCGAATATTGAAGACCTTGCGTGAACGAACTCGGCAGTTGAATTTAAATTTTGGGATTTTACTAATCTTCATTGGAAACGACCGCATTGATCCGGGGCCCGTCATCGTCAATGGAAACCTTCTTGAAGTTGTTTCGGAGTACACATACCTCGGGCAAATTTTGCAGCTAGGTAGAAACAATTTTGAGAAGGAAGCCAAGCGGAGGATTCAGCTGGGCTGGGCAGCATTCGGAAAATTGCGTCAATTTTTCTCGTCATCCATACCGCAATGTCTGAAAACGAAAGTTTTCAACCAGTGCGTCCTACCCGTCATAACATACGGAGCTGAAACGTGGTCACTCACAGTACGGCTAATCCACCAGTTCAAAGTCGCTCAGCGAGCTATGGAACGAGCTATGCTCGGAGTTTCTCTCAAAGATAGAATCCGCAACGAGGATATCCGACACAGAACAAAGGTCATCGACATAGCTCAGAGAATTAGCAAGTTGAAGTGGCAGTGGGCTGGTCATATCTGTCGAAGAACCGACAACCGTTGGAGTAAACGAGTTCTTGAGTGGCGACTGCGTGTTGGCAAACGTAGTGTAGGACGCCCTGCGGCCAGGTGGAGTGACGATCTGTGAAAGGCTGCTGGTAGAAGCTGGATGCGTCTAACCGAGGACAGGGCGCAATGGCGCTCATTGGGGGAGGCCTATGTCCAGCAGTGGACTGTTATAGGCTGATGATGATGATGATCATGATGATGATTGGAAACTTTAAAATATTATTTAAACCGTGATCTTTACTTGCGTTGCATACCTATAGAACACTCGTGCAAAATTGTATGTTTCTAGACTTAGCGGTTGAAATTTTGGTATTTTACTTGTGTGTATACTGACTGATCTTGAAGTACTCGTAGTCTATGTGTTACTTATTTCTTAAATCCGGCTACATACATGCTAAGTGTCATCCAAATTCATCAGCAAACACAAATGTAAGTTTTCACATTCTCCATTTGCTCTCTGTCTTTTCAAACATTCACTTCATTCCCTTACCCATTCATATAGGAATCGGAGAACAGTGTAGTAAATTGAAAGTTATATCACCTATTTAATAAGAAAACAAAAGCATGCAATCATAAATATTCCCACAATGATACGCTCGGATGTACTGAGACTAAACAGAATGTAAGGTTTGTAAATACTCATTTGATTCGCTAAGCAATAAAGTCAGGCAGGCGACCCGCGGTACATTCAAACGCCCTGTGCTCGAACATAAACGCCTCTTTTTTAATGACCAAACGTTTTTCCACTCTCATTTTGATTGTACGGTCAAGGATCAGTAAAGTAAATTTCCCAAATCAAAAAGTTTCACATATTTGCAAATATCGCCGAGATCGCTGCTAATGGGCAGGTTGCCCATAAGGCTCAAGTCTTTCGGGCCACCCGCTTAACATTTTGACGGGAACTTTCCTAAAATTCAGCTAACCTACATAATTGCATATGTCTACCGAATTTCCAGTCAATCATTGCGTTTGCGTTAAAATTAAATGGTCAAATGCCATGAGAATAGTTCAGTTATGATATGAGAGGCGCCGCTAGGGGAGTTGCCAAATACTTAGGTCATAGAAAATAAGTAAGAGACGTTACTATCATACATCTCACTAACACGAGAAGCTCATTCGTTCTACAGTAGGTTGTTTTCCACTGCTGCTTGTTTGTCGTACCAAGGAAGTTAAGGTTATTAAACTTCCTAAAGTAGATTACACATAGTTCATACTTTATACTTATCAACATTTTCTATTCGCTACAATACGAATAGTCACTTCCTCTGGCTAATCGTAAAATTGGCAAATATGTACTTTATTTATTAAAATACAATCATGTTAAACAATTACTACCAACTGCTCCAAAAAAATCAAGAAACGAGTCTAGGTATAGCATGAAAAATAACAATTGTATAATCTAGAATACTATCCAGCACACAATCGTTTACTTTGTCGTAAAAATGTACTTAACCTGAGCACAACATTAATTTCAAATGCGGTACGAGTATTAATAATACGAACCTAAGGTAAGTAAACCATTATGCGGTTCACTCAGCGGTGTGTGGTGACCTCAACACTACGTGTCTCCATTTGCATTCTAATTACGTTCATACTTACGCTGCCTTTCTACTGGATTTATGTTTTATCAATGAATGGTATCAGTAGTAATAATGTACGGAATAGAATAGAATATTGAATGGTATCTGTTCTGAACTGCAAGGTTTTAAATTCAAGATGCATATTCAATGCCTAAGATTAGACAGGTACGAACCTTGTGATGGTTTTCAATTTACTTTAAATTGAAGAGCCAGAGTTATGTTCTATAACTTGCAAGACGATCTAAATAATACAACATTTTGTGTTCAATAAACATTTTACACAGGAATCTTGGCCAACGTCACGGTTGTTATAATGATGATAATCTTTTTCAGAACAACCTTTCAAAAGTCTGGTGGTGGTTTCTCTTTCAATAGTATAGGTGAAGTTTCTAATCTGCACTAGGCCCGTGTGGGAACTATAGCCCAGACTCTCATTCTGAGAAGAGCCCTGTGTCCTTGATGATGATGAACAGTCTTTCTGAAAAGCTAAATCAGTTTCAATATTGCGGTTGTTTTTGGCAAATGATCATGATGAATGTACATCGACTATTCTTTTGATAGTAAAGATACAATTTCAGTCAGAAGCCATTGAAATGTTTAAAAAGCAGTTTTAATTTAGGGTTTAACTAGTGCAACTGTTACAAACAAATATTTGTCACCAGGTACACTGATATTTTGTGGCAAAACCAAGATTTAAGCTGTATGAGCCTTTCTTCAATTTGCAAATACTGTTTTAGTTTCCGATGTTCCAACTAACAGGAATTTGCTTGTCGGAAATGTTTTCTGCCGTGTTCGCTGTAAATCTGCAAACATCCTTTCAGTTGTTGGAATGTGGTACATGGATGTTCTCGGTACTGCACTACGAAATTTAAAACATAAGTAGGTACCGCAAAACCTTTACGGAACTTTGTTCACCTTTTGTTTTCGAGTCGACTCGTGACCACGGCCGCTGCAATGCGGTCGAAACGTCGAGATAATTTCAGCGATTAAGTAGTTCGTGATAGTGTCATGGAAGATATTAGTTATGAATATCATTCATTCATTTCATCAGTTAGATTATCAAAAAATATAATTTTACGTATTTTTTCTCATGTCAATGAAAAAAAGAGATTATGAAAATGTAACCGTTAAAGTTCCGTGTGATATCTATTTCACACTTGGTATACTTTTGAAAAGTGACGTCATGGGCCCCGGACCTTTACGCGCTTTATCTTTGTTATTACATATTCTTTGATTGATAAAATAAATAAAAAATATTATTGTCAATTATTTTTGTTTCTTACTGATGAACTAATTACAATATTGTCTTACCCAGGAAATTACCCAATTGCTTATTAATTACTGAACGAAAGTATGTTTTTATTTCTTTCAAACATTTGAACAATTATCATTACAGGAATTGCCTAATGCGATAATGTAGCCAAACATTACAATTTAAATTAAACGTAATTACAGTAAGATATCTTAATAATGCAGCTGCAACCCTTGTGAACTCACTCGGAGCATAAAAAATAAGTCAACATCTTCAACAACAATGTTGAGACAGCGAAGTGCGCGGTTCAGTTATTACCATTTTAACTCTCAATTTAACAGCAGACGCTTTTTGTTATCTTTGTAAATTGATTTGTAATGGTCCTACCTTTATAGATTTGATTTCTTCGCATGTTCACGACCAAAGTTCAAATACAAAATGTACTTGAGCGACACATTTACCGTTTATCAAGTGTTGGAGTTGCTTGTGCAATACTCTAGATTGGGTTTAAGTAAAAAGCGAAAATAATTCTCAGGAAATAATTATACAGGCTGATTCACGAGTCATGAGCAGGAGTGAAAGGAGGAAGGAGGGCTACACTGAGCAACTTTAACTATGGAACCAGCCACAAAACAGTAAAAAAAAATCTCCTACTCCATACATTTCGGATAGTTAGCGATCAATTAGCAATCAAATTAACTCTTGATCCGATGTTGTTTTTTGCGATTTCGGGGCTGGTCCCATAGTAAAAGTTGCTCAGTGTGAATCTTCTCAACGCCCCTTTCACACCTGCTCATTACTCGAATCATTCTGTATAAAACAAGTTTTTTATAAAAAAGTGGTGAAAATAAAGTGGTAAAGAAATTAGTGAAATTATTCTTTGGCATTAAAAGAAAGCGTTTAAACTCAGAGAATGTCCTTGATGTTTTTTGTTGCTAAAACCTCCGTTGACAGTGGATTAAAACTGCAGATTTCCACGATAGTGTAAAGAGTTTAATGTACCAATATTCCCATGGATGTCAGGAATTAGGATTAAATTAATTTTGACACTTCCGACCTGAGAGACAACTAAGGAACAAATAGGATCGTTGATACCATAAAATAAAAATTCCAAGATGTGACACTAAAAAAATATTTTTTTTTTAGTTCTTAAAAGCAAATTAATTATCAAATAACTGCAAAATTACATTGTTCTTGCTTTAAAACAAATAAATAGTCAATTGAGTTGGCAAATAATCAACGTCGTAGGCTATGAGAAAATCGTATTTTGACAGCTCATAACAAGTACGGCAATTGATTGGTGGTGTCATCTATCTTTATGGTTTAAGAGTAAGATTGGATTTGAAATTAGCACTAAACTATACAATGTATACGTAGTCTACACTAATATTATAAAGAGGAAAGATTTGTACCTATTTTTGTATGTTTGTAATGAATAGGCTCAAAAAGTACTGGGCCGATTTAAAAAATTCTTTCACCAATAGAATGCTACATTCTTCCAATTTGACATAGGCTACATTTAATTTTGAAAAAAATTAGGGATCCTTGGTAAAATTTGAACAATGTAACCGAAGGTGTAGAAAAATGAGTCTTAAAATGTCTTTCGTCGAATGCGCTGCCGAAACTATTAGCGATAGAACAAAATAATGTACAACAATATTGAAGAACATCATAATGTCTACAAAAAACTCCGCGGTAGCATATGTCCAACTATTGTAGTTATGTCACTACAACAACTTTTTTCATTTTAAACATTAATGAAAATGCTAACCAAATTCAAACCATGCTATTTATGTGTTTATATATTAGATAAAGTGATTCAAGAGGAAGGTTTACAGGTATAATACATGCATAATATAGTTGTACCCGTGCGAAGCCGGGGCGGGTCGTAGATAATAAAGAAGGCTTCGACCTAGCCAGTCGCCAACATTATCGCTTCAACTCCTTGTTTAGCCCAAACCGTAAGCGCCGTTGCCTACTCTAACCCATTCACAATGTCAAGTCTGTCAACAATCAATCACAGCTTAGTATCCTTATCCGTCTTGTTTATTAAGTTAAGCGGATTACACTGCTAATTACTTACACTTGGGGACAAATAAGCACGTGTCAAGTAACTGTTACAGAGTGCAACTTAAGCTTTAAGAACCGGTACGAAACACTTGTGGCTCAACACTATTGAAACTTGGTACATGTCTGTGTTGTCTTTATAACGAATTTAATAAAGTGAGTCCATTACTACCCCGTGCTTTATGAAGTATTAACCTTTACCCGCTGCTTTTCATTGAATTAAAATTCCGGGTTACCTACATTAATTTCCTGCGCGAATTTCCATACTTTATAGCCTTCATTTACGTTACATACAGAGCACCTGTGTAAATTTCTTGTCTCTACATAATTTAACTTTAGAGATTTCGGGAATTTCTTGCAATCATCCCAATCCCGTGGGGATATTGAGGTAAAAAGCCTGTTTTATTCTAGAGAGGAATATATTGATATAATAGCTCTCAGATGCACGAAAACTTATGTAAGGTATTCTAAATCTATTATGTAAAAATCCTAATAATACATTCAAGAAAAGCGTTCAAACATGTTTAACACTTCAATGATAATACACTTGATGTTAGTTCCAGCTATTACAACCTCCACAAAATAAACAGTTAGAGTTATTACGATTACTAACTCACCAACATCCTTATCGTTTATTATTTACGCTATAAATTGGCAATAAGATTCATAGCCGACATTTAATTATGTAATACCATCAGTTGGGAATGTAATCAGAGGCTTAGCTTGTTCCCGGTTTCCCATTAAGATAATTGATCTGGTAAGATCTGTATATACGAAATAATTATACTGAGAAATTGTATTGTAAATGGAATTGAATTATGTAGTTATTTAAGATAGTAGCGGTGATTGAAGAAAGATCAATAAACAAAAATAATAAAAACTTTTTAACAAAAAAATTAAACACTGAAAAGCAAAAAATAATACCTTTTTGTTTGACCTTAATCTAGGTACCAGTTTGAAGTCGGTGCCTCAGCACGAGCCAGGAGGAGTGGACCTATAATCTTCTACCTGATTGGCTTCTATCACTCCTCCTGGCTCGTGCTCAGGCACCGACTTCAAACTGGTACCTAGATTAAGGTCAAACAAAAAGGTATTATTTTTTGCTTTTCAGTGTTTTCGGCGGTTTAATTTTTTTGTTAAAAAGTTTTTATTTCATACTTTTTTCCCATCCTTGGGGTAATTTTTTTTCCAAATTTATATAATACCAACTTCAATGTATACCGTATCCAATTAAAAAGAATTATGAAAATCAGACTACTCTGTAAAAAGTTAGTCAATCATCCCCTGTTTTCCTACCCTTAGGATAGGAATATTATTGCCAAATTTACATGGGACCACCCTTGGGGTATACGCTTTCCAATAAAAAAAGAATCATCAAAATCCGACTACTCTGTAATAAGTTATGCGTGGTCATATAGTACAATCAGTAACTAAACAATCAATCATCCCCCGTTTTCCTACCCTTAGGGTAGGAATATTATTTCCAAATTTAAATGGGACCACCCTCGGGGTATACGCTTTCCAATAAAAAAATAATCATCAAAATCGGATTACTCTGTAAAAAGTTATGCGTGATCATACATAAAAAAAGAACAAATATACACGTCGACTTGAGAACCTCCTCCTTTTGTTTTCGTCGGTTGAAAACAAAACAGCACACAACTGGGAGCACCGAATTCGAAACCATAGCGCTAGTTTTCAGCTGCGCCCTACAAGGCACCATTTTCAATTAACTGTAAAATTAGATTTTAGCTGCATTAGCATTTCAGGTGGCCCACTAGTTCGTTTGTCTGGCCTCTCTAACATAAATCATGATTGGCGATGTCATCTCATCATCCATATTCTTTCACAGGTCCAAGTCAGTAGTGTACACTATTTTGTTCATATAATGTAACTAGGTAGGTACTTATCAAATTTCACAAATAGGGATGTTTCCTAGGTAAAAAAATAATAATTCTTATTAGTCCGTATTTTACATTATCAAAAAATATTAGACACGTAATTTTTCTTTTGACAATTAAACAAAAAATGACGAAGATATGGCGCGTTGAAGTTCCGCGTGACGAGGCGTGACGTCACTTGTTCCTAAAACGCTCATACAAAGTGTAGGAACAAGTGACGTCACGCGAAACTTCAACGCGCCATATCTTCGTAATTTTTTGTTTAATTGACAAAATAAAATATACGTGTCCAATATTTTTTGATAATCTAAAAGACTGACTAGTTAGGAAAGTAGCCTATTGATATGATCTATCAGACTTTTACGATCAGTGACACTATTTGACATTGTCCAAGTCAGAGTGTATCATAGTGGCACGGAAACAGATTTGTTTCTCACTCTTATGTTGTACGAAATACGGGTTAAAATGAGATAAGTAATATCAATTCGACGGTGTCGAATATAGGCCCTGTAATTAGTTGCTGATACATTTAGTACTGTTATTTTTACGACTTAATTTTGTGATTATGCTTTGTAATTAGAGCACAAACATCATAATGACTGCATTCTTGCATTTTGATATTTCGTTTGATGAAAATTAATTAATATTAGATACTGTTTATGATTTCATATTATGTAGTATTTTTAATCATGATTGAAAAATAAATGTTTCCATAATTTGGTTAATGTCAAAGATGCGACTGCGATTTGAATCAATAATTCCGATTCCGCTCAAACTAACCAAACTATCTGGTGAAATATTCCCGATTAATTTAAAACATCTTGTGTAAATTAACCCGTAGCCTAAACACCATGAAAATGCTAGATTTATATTTAAAATTCGTATCATTGTTTACTCATTCATGCGCGCAACAGACGAAAGCTTCAAAACAATGACACCCTTTGTCTCTCAAGTTTAAAAATCATGTTCAAAACAAAATCATCTGTCAAAAGCGTGTAAACGAAGTCGTGCGGGACATGCGCACGAGTACAGGTATTTGTGAATGGAATCGAAAATTTAGAATGCATCGATCGGGAATCGTAAAGTGTGAATACATGTGTCCCAGTTTGGTGGGCGGTGACCCGGCGCGTCGCGCCTTTATTGCGACAACGTCCACAATGTGTCTTTGTCAACTTTGCCATTACCTATAGTAATTATGTTGCCTATGATTTTTGAATGACTGTTGGTTAGATGCCTTAAAATAAAACCATCGATTACAGATATTGGTGCTTACCAAGGCCGTGGCTTATTTATTTTCTATGCCGCACTTCTGAACAATTCAAGGAAGCCGACTTCGATATGGCACTCGCCCGAGCCCGCTAACTCCGCAGCATCACCGCACTGCCACTCTAAAGATAATTTTATATTCAGCGAGGAATTCCGCTATTATTTACACACTGCACACTTTTTATAATGCCTGTACACAACATTTTTTTTAAAAAATCAAGGAAACAACCGCAGCAATATTGCATCGACCCAATTTTAAGTGTCCCGCTGACAGATGCCATTTTTTTATGGTGCAGCGTGTGGCACAAGACTAGCACCAAACAGCCATTAACAGCAAAAGAGGATGAAAATTCAATAAAATGTTCTCCATTCAAATTACTTACAGAAAATGCTTTTCGTGTTAGCTGACACAAAACACAATTTCCACACACACACATTTTTAGATGGTACTGGGCTTGGTTATGTCTATCGAAAGCACACACGCAGAATTCGGCTCCAAATCACATTTCGGTCAAATAATAATCTAATAAATTTTAAATTGCAGATTTTAAGCCGTGTGAGACTTGCAGATTTTAAGTCATTTGTTTAGTCATTAGTTTTTTTTTTATTATGTGCAAAATCACATTTGAATTTTACTTTAAGCTTTTCGATGAAGGAAAAATCGTCCTGTCTGCCGTAGCTGCGAAGTAAAAAATGTATGTGTGAAGTTCCCAATGCATCCACACTGGCCGCACGTAGAAACCACGACCGAAGCCCTCTCATTTATGGAACCAGCAGTAGAATGTAAATAATGCTGGAGAATTAATCTTGTTAGGCAAGGTATGGCAAGGTAGCGGATATTTATTTCAGGCGTCTTCACGGCTATTAGTCGCGTCACTCCGCCAAGATGCGCGGGAGCGGACCACCTAATTAAATTTACGCAACTATGGACACGCTATTAAAGAGCTTAGTAGATCTACGCGTTCATCGCGTATCATCTATGCGTCTTGTTGCCAGAAATTTGTATGATAATATTGTACTTAGATCTGTTTTCAAATACTCTGAAGATTTTTTCTGGGATAAAGTTACAGACCTACTTTATTTTAATGCATTTTATAAACTATCTGTAACTATGCCAAATCATCTAAATCCTTTAAGCTGTTTTTGGGCCATGGAATAACAAACATCCATATATCCAAACTTTAATATTTATAATATTGTCGAATAAATAACCAAGAAATAAAACGCATTGATACTGCCGTCTGTAAACAAAAAGCCCTTCTACATTTTGCAGCAAAAAATTAAAAGTCAAACCCAAAAAAGGACTAACAACTTAAAACTGTACTTATTCATCTTCGCTCGTTCCAAATTAATCTACGACACTTTCATAACTTTCGTACTTATTCTACTTTAGACCTGTCGACGAAATCTACGAAGACGTATGCTGGTAAAGATCGATGACACTGCAGCCGTGTGGCACAATGGATTTGTCGCGCTAGTTACGCGACCAGGAGGTCTGGCGCATGCATTATGCACTAGAGGAGTTTGGGGTCACATTGGATGTAAAAAATCGTAGGTTACCAGTAGAAACTAAATTGAAAATGTAGTAAATTTATCACCATTTCAGCCTATATACGTCCACTGCAGGGCACAGGCCTCTTCTCAGAATCAGTTCTCACTCGAGCCCTGTGAAGATTGGGAATTTCGCACACATCATTGAATTTTTTCGCAGGTGTTTTCCTTCACCGTAAAGCTCGCGGTGAGTTTCAAATGTAATTTCGCATATAAATTTCTTAAAACTCAGTGGTACGGCTCGAACCCACGACCCTCTGCTTGAGAGGCCATAGGTCAAACACTAGGCTATCACGACTCATAATATTATACATTTTTGGTCACTTGAAATTTATTTAGCACAAGAGGTTCACACATTACGAGAGAGACGTACTGCACGACTAGCAAATAAATTAAGCGCGGGCATGGTCACTCTCTACAAGCCATTGATAACAATCCTTGTCTATTAACGAACGCAGTTTGCAAGAATGAGCAAGCCAAATAATAATATAGTTTTAACGGTTTATATTTATCAATGAAATACGATGCCTACCAGAGACAGGGAGCCAGTCGCTAGACACTCAACGGTGTTTTGAGGTGGATCCGGGAGCCGAACTTTGGGCACTTCACGGGACGCCGGGAGCCGGTCGCCGAACACCCGAAAATACAGACACAGACAGATATTCGCAAGCATGGTGATGTATTCGATATTTTTTATATACTATAAGGTCGGGTACTTTTAACCAAAGGAGGGTAGCTTTCGCCCATAGTAAAAACTACATATTTCAAGTAGAACTCGTACATGGAGGGTTCCGTACCTCCGTACAATGTTTTAAAAACAGTTCAGTAAAAAATCGCCGATACGTAAGCACTAAAATCGCAAACTTTTCAAGAAACTTCCAAATAGCATAGGGTCGTTCGCACGCATGCGCGGGGCCATGACAATGGCTGTCAATCGTTGCCTAGCAACTGTCAACTGTCGCCTAGCAAACAGCACCGCAGTTAAAACGCTGAAAAAACACGTCTCCTGCACTAAGCAAGTAATCACTACGTTTTAAGAGACGGCACTTTCATCAAAGCCATAAACTGAATTATGAACGTAGTTTCTACCAACTTGAAAGTGACAGTCAGAGGTACCAACATAAAGTGTCAATGTCAAGGCATTAGAGATGTAGCACTATGCCATCGATATCGATAAATATTAAGTAGTACCTAGGTATACCTACCTAAATAGGTACTACTTGGTACTACTTAATATTTATCGATCTTTGTAATATTTTTTGCATTTTACCAGGAAAATACAATATTTTACAAATAGCACATCAATAAATTTTTATTGAAAATCTAGTGATTTATGAATAAGTTGAATATGCTACGATAACCACACAATTTGCAACAAATATGTATGTATAGCTTTATTAACAACAAATTAACAACAATCTTGAGAACTCAGGTCCGTAATAAAATGTCCAGCTCGTAGCAGAAGTCAGTTGAAATCTGAAACAGAAAGTAATTACAATTAATTAATTTAAATAAAATAAAAAAATATCGATAACTTCAGCACAGCACTATGTAATGGCTATATGAAAATAGGGTAATGCTAAATATTACATAGGCTCATAATATTTACTGTTAATGCGACTATCATTAACACTGTTTTAAGCTGTTTTTACTCAAATTTACCTATACAACTAAAAAACATACAAAACTATGCAATAGCTTAAAAATTACTTGTTCGGGTCAAGCGGAAATCTAGCCAAAAGTATGTCTTTACTTAACCTTCTCACTCTCCGGACACCACAAATTTCACACTTTCGCAAAGATTTGCCACCCATAATGTCTGTTTATGGAGTTAATTGCAGTTTTTTAATAAATTTAGTGAAAATAAGAACACCACGCGACAGATTTGACTTGATGGCGGCAATGGCGTACGTCACATGCTGGCCAACATGAGGTGAAGTATAATGCGGCTAAATTAGGGTGTTGGGGTTGGTATATTAGGACAGAACATTAACTAACTCTTTTATTTGGCAAGAGTGTCTTAGTTTTCAATGTTGGTACAAAGTACGTTCATAATTCCATACGTTGTGTTTTTTATATGAAGTGTCAATAGGCTGGTCTCCTGTATAACGACTCACTTTAATATTTAAGTTTATTTTATTTTTAGTATTTGTTAGTACCTAAAGCGGCCACAGTCATACATAATTCAAATCCAAATCTAAGTAAGTACATTGATTTGAAATTTTGCTATTTAAAGATTAACAAATATCTCATCGAAAATAGGGTTTATGATCGGTTTCACCAAAACCAATCGGAACTTTCATTAGGTTTTCCAGACAGCTCTTTTACATGTCCTTTTGGAATTCCGTACCCGAAGGGTCACAAAAGGAACCTTATCAATATCGCTACACTATCCATCTACCCGTTTGTCCGTCTGTCCGTCACGGGGCTGCATCTCAGAAACCGTAATACATAGGTCAAATTCGAACACAGTAGGTATCTAATTTTATTGCAGCTATAGAATAAAATATGAACTGAGTTTTAACCAACTAATATAAAATCATCCTGTACTGCGCCCCACTGCAGGGCACATGCCTCCTCTCAGAATGAAAGGGCTTCGGCCGTAGTTCCCACGCGGGCCCAGTGAGGATTGGGAACTTCACACACGCACCATTGAATTTCTTCTTAGGTGTGTGCAGGATTTTAATAGATGCAACCATTTTTACCGTATATTGTGATATGCCTACAAATTTCTACGAAACCCTCGGTGCGCGAGTCCGACACTCACTTGGTTGATTTATTTTTTTATGTACATCGGTTTTGATGACCCACTTTACCCGCTCCTCCCTAACTCCAATCCGTCACGTTATAAAATGTAGGAAAGGAACGAATCGAACACAATGAATGTTTGTTCACTAATTTAGGTTAAACTTGAACTTCGTTCGGTTAAATTACAGTACTCGTTCTAAGTTAGCGCACACTTAAACGATAGTATTAACGTCATTGAATTGCATTCATTACAATTCATACATTGATTGATAATGGTTACATAGAAATTTGTTTGTTTTCTTTAGCAAGTGAAGTACGAGTATGTACATACTTCATCATAATTAAATTGTTGAGTCTACTTTGAAGTTACTATACGAAATCACATTTGAAATTTACCATAAGTTTTACAGTGAAGGAAAATATTGTGAGGAAATCGTGCTGCAGATAGGTACTAAGATTCCAATCTGTACTGGGCCGCGAGGGAACTACGGCCCAAGCCCTCTAATTCTGAGAGGAGGCCTGTGCCCTGCAGTTGCACGTTTATAGGCTAGAATTGGTGTACGCATTTAGCCAATCTTATCGCTCAAAAGCAATCCCTACGACCGTGAACACTACGCGCTATATTGTCAATTATTTAAATTCATTACAAATTGGTGTCAGAAAAGAAACAAATGAATTGCTATTTAAAGAAACAAAAGGCGAACACACAAACTAAACACTTACTTTTATTTGCTAAATATTTTCATTATTAACGACGGCAGCAGACGTCAGAGAACATGTCAATAACCTCACATGTGTCAAATTGACATGTTAACGTCCGCCAACACTTCTTGATTAATTTGACACATTTCAATTTTTTCACTAAGCCATTAATGTACGGATGTTTGAATAAAAATCATTTGAGTATCGTTTAAATTCGCATTAGTTCGGAGTCATAAATCGCGACGTTGATTTATTTGTGTCGTTTATTGTTTTAAATGTTTCCGCCCGCTTAGATTAGTTCTTCCGATTTCTACTCTATTTCTTTGATAAAGTCGTTAAACTGAAGAAAAAGAAAGTTAGGTTGAGAAAGTAATCGTTTAACCAAATTTTGTGGCAGGGTTTGGAAATCAATCAATTTTAGTGGTAGTTATTTCGATTTTATTGCGATTTAGCTGTTCTATAATTTGGTATAAACAAAATAACATCAAAAATATTTACAGAAAGAAAAAAAAATGACTATCAAAAAGGTGCACCAAAAAAAGAATATCTGAAATTACAAGAGTACCGGGGGTTGTACGCAAAAACTAAATTTAAAAAAGGACTAAGTATCCAATTTTCTAAATTATCTCTAAATCAGTGAACATTAGTTAATGCGCTTTAAGATGCGTGCGTTTATAAAATAAGAGCAAAATGTAAAAGCTCTAATAAAAACTTTACATTAAAGTGAGGGGCTTATTTTGATGATCGCTAAATATTTTCGGAGGCAAAGAGTATTTTATTGGCGCTTAGTTTCATGATATTTGGTGATCCGTTAAATCATAGCCCATTTTAAATTATACTCAACTCATGCCTCTTTCGATATGTCTGCCTCAAATAAATAACAAATACTCCATTTAATCAATCTAGAAGTGATTTTCGCACGCCTCGTTGACCTGCCTGTTTATTTTGCGATACAATAGTCGAGGGACACAGATCGCTAGCTCTTCCTTACGGCCATGCCAATTGATGACATTGAAACTTGGGTGGCTGAAATTTTAGATACATCTGCCTATGCATTTATAATCGTAAGCCAAGCGTTCAAATCAAATCAAAAATTATTTCTGTAAATAGACCATTTAAGGGTCTTTTAAATGTCTATTTTTTAGGATAACAGTGCTTTCGGAAAGACCATAATTAAAAAGAAGTTTTTTTCTAAAAAAAAACAGGTTATATTTTGCAGTAGGTAAATCTTGGAATAGCATAGGAATTTCGGCCAAGATAGTCATTAAGTCTTTAACTGAGAAAATGTGCCACAGTTGTCTATCCAAATGGCTTCATAACCTTTTCGTGGCATAATAATATAGGTAGTCCTGAAGATAACGATAAAGCCTTACCAGACTAGAAGACCACCAGAAAAACCATTAACCTTTTTCCGAATATTTTTTTTATCGGTTGAAGTTGAATGTATCGTATTTTGAACCGTTAAATAATACCTTAATCAAAAAACTATTTAAACTAAAAATTTAATAAAATATTTTACTTTGCCTTTGAAGCGCCGCGTAAAGCTACTAATAAATAAAAGCAACTGTCTGTCCAAATCTTCTCAAAAGCGCTTTATTTACAGCTGAAAATTTAAGGGCTGAGTTATAATACTTTAAAGCTCAGAGTTATGAAATAGCATTATCTCTAAAATAAAAGCCTAAAAATGATGTTTACATAATCTTTACAAGCAAAACAATCTACGAGTTTCGGTTTAACCAATAAAACGAAGAATCTCTTGGCTAGCGCAGTTCGGTTCTGCAGCTTTTGATTAGGTACACGGCAAGCGAATTTACAGTTCATTGCTCGCCCAGACTCTCACAGTGCAGCAGAAAATGTGGAACACACGCAATGCATTAGTAAAATGGTTTTTGCACCGCCGATCGCTCGCTCATAGCCGTGGCCGGACCATGAAGGGAATGCCATAGCTTACAAAATATTGACCTTACATCGACATCAAGGAATTTTATTGTTATTAGTGTTATTACAGGATTTACTCTCCCATGCCGAGCTCAAATGCCATGGAAGGTAATTATGCTAAAGTAATGCTTGAAGCTCAGCGTGGTACGAAAATTATGTGACTTTATTGGTACCGTGTCTAATCTTCTTTATTTTGGTATCAAGACTGATAAAGGTTAGCGCATATTTTGTCTATGATTTATTACTAAGCAACGTTGTGTTTGCAATAAAATTGATTGCAACAATAGGTTAAATTAACGATAGTACTATCGATAGTGATGAAAAGGCATATTAATATGAATCGTTACAATCGAAATTTTATAACTATTAACGTACTTAAGCCAACAAACTGAAAACACAATTGAAACAAAATTTCTATTTCAAATAATAGAAGTCAAAATTATCGATAACATCAACACTATAGAAGAGTAATAGGTTGATATATATAGTTATTATCATAACAATCATCAGCCGAGGACGGCCACTGTTAAACAAAAGCCTACCCCGAAGACCCTGCATCTCTCGAACTATCCACCTAGTGAGTGCCCCGCCAACACCTCGTCTTCCGGATCATGTCCTACCAATCCATCAGTTCTTCGAGCGTTGAGGCCCGTCCATTGCCACTTCACCTGGTATATTCTTCGAGCTGTGTCAGTGATAAGTTCTTCGGCTAATTTCTGTATTCCGGATTCTATTGCGCAAAGAAATTAAATTCCAAGCATAACTCTCTCCATAGTCTGTTGTGTGACTGTAAGCCTCAGTCAAGGACCACCTCTCAGAGCTATAGGTTGCACTCTATTCTTTGGGCACTGCGGAATTTTGGGCAAGAAGATATCAAGAAGTTTCACGAAAGCTTCCCTTCTGAGATTCTTTGAAGGACCTCTTTGTCGAAGTTCGACCTGCCTAACTGGACAATCTGTCCAAGGTAAAGATAGCGGTCAACAACCTCGAGTGGATCGTACTCTACCATAAATGTATGGGTGTGACATGAACATTAGACATGATTTTAGTCTTGTCCATGTTTATTTGAAGACTCACATATTGAGAAACTATAGTGAGATCACTGAGCATAGTATTGAGCCCTGCAGTGACTCCAGCACCGCCTTGATGACTATCGGCAAAACGAAGTTAGAATGTACTCGCCGTTCGATCTATGTATGTATCGATATATATCGATAGTATTGACTTATCGATATCGTGACTATTTTTCACAGTCAACTGTCGATTGTTTTGCAATGATGATTGACATTGAGTTAAACGTTTGTTTTGGCTAAATATCTAGTATGACAAGATTCTTGTTTGCAAATGACTGAGTAATTAACTGAGTCATAATAATTATCTAGGTACACAAACACAACAGTCACACATAAGCCGTAAACTTGTGACCTTACCATATTAAAATACTTATACATACTGTACTACTTTTTACTACTCGTGTCAAATGATAGAAAGATGAGTCGCCTCTGAAAAATTCGGAAGTCATAAAGCAATTAAGGAGACATCGTAAAGCCAAAATAGCTACCAAGAATAATAAAAACAATACTACTTCTAATGTAGTAATAAAAGATGACCCTGTCATTAATGTAATAAACAGTCGGTTAGTCTTTTTTTACTATAATCATGGATCTTTTTTAAGTTTTGATGTTAGGTCGCTTGAAAATCCCCCGGGATAGAGAATTGGCCTATTTTACCTTTCACCGGGGGCAAGCCGCGAATATGAGCTAGGTGTATTTTAAAGGCCAGAACTAAATACGTATTACTTTCAATGCAGTACGATGGAATGATTAATTTGTGTTTTTTTTTCTTAGTACATATTTCGTTTGTAGGTATTTTTTGCCTTCAATAGCATAGCATACTATAATGCAATGCTGCCAGTAAATACGAGCAGCTTCACTAAAATAAGTGACTAACGTTTTTTTAACAATACGAAATCCACATCACTGACTAATTAACCATTATCAGTGTTACCACATATTGCATCAACATGTTACTCATCTTTTGCTGTGTATTGCAGTATCAGCTATAGAAAAGTAAGAGCTAAAGCGTGTTCACGGAACCCTTTGTGGCTATTAAACAAGGCTGTCATTTACGAAATTAACACTATTATCTCTACCGACTCGAGGATGGGTTTATCCGAAACGTTAAGATTATTTAATTTGCAATGTTTTTAGCGTAAGTAACCTTCAGATCTTGGAAATTTCATCTTTTTCTATTGATTGAATTAGCTTTAAACTTGTTACGGATTAAATAGGACGGCAGAGCACGTAAAGTCAGTAAAAAGTACAATAGTTACCCAGTTTACAGAGAACAACATTTTTTATTCATTGAAAACAAAAATTAGTAGGTAAATAAAATTAATCGCGATTTGTCAACTAAAATTAAAAGATATTTCCAGAATTGCTAAAGCTACCTACAGACTATGTTAGTGCAAAAAAAAATATGAAACTAAAACTAAATTCTGAAAAAAAAACGACATACATCATGCCTCGTCACTTTACGCGTCCAAATGAATCGTAAATTGAAGCTAAATCCGTCCACCAATCATAAACCGTGTTTTCTCAAATCCCTCCCTGCGGACAGAGGCAAAGGTAGGTTTCAGAGTCTTGCAGTATTGCAGGTCTGTTTTAAGAAAAGTGAAGTCTTGTTTGTGCATCAAATGGCAAAGTGACAGACAAAGACAAACAAACGTGATATATCAACACAAGTCTCACACTCGTTTGTAAATATAAGAGGAAACAACATTTAAAAAAAATTGTGTCATTTACATTTTTATAAAACGAATATAGTACTAGGTACTAAATTATTGCATTTTAGCCCCATAAAGTCAATTTATTATCGCTAGACGATTTAAGACGAGACGTTTTAACTGTTTAATCTTAACCCGACTCTAAAGTGACTATTCCTGTTACCGCAATCTCAAAATCAGCGTCGGCTGGCGCCTTTCCGTATTAACTGACCACGCCTTAACTCGTGTTATCATGAATCCATTAATCAACTTACACTTTGGCTTAATAATTATAATTAATAATTTTATCACCCATTCAGACGGCGCCCGTGTCTCGGCCAGGTAATGGCAGATAATTAACGCGAAATCAATGATTCTGCTCGTCAGACGTCAGATTAGCTGCCGATTTTATAATGGTTCCGGTCGGGCCAGCTCTTGTCTTATTATTTATTTAACTACCTGCAGCGAGGTCTGAATATTTTCGTTTGGCAACCAATGGGGGAGAATTCATGTCGAAAAAAGCGACGCGACTAGTGTGTTTCACTTTAGTAGGTGAAAAAAATTTTTGTGATATTTTTTCTGACTTTGCTCAGCTTCCGGTTCTAGCTTATGTTAATAGACTATTTTCCAAATTTCAAGTAAATTGGACCATGTTTAGAGGTTGCACAGAATGAACAGCTCTAAATAAAAATCAAAAAAAAGAAGTAATTACTTTTATTTAAAAATAGCACAATATGGTAGCCACACATCGTTTTAAAGTGAAAGAAAATTAAATTAAGCATAAAATAGAATATTAAGTACTCAATAAATAATTTACTACTTAGGCTACACAAGTTGCAACCTCATCTTTGGTTCGCTTGACCACGCATTTTCTGTTGCATGCTTGTTTCTGCTATTCGTCTCTGATTGAATCATTAAATAAAGAATAGAAACTCTGTCTTCTAGAATCTTACAGGATGCGATTGATGGCAACAATTTACTGTTTCAATGTTAGAGTAAAGGTGGATGATGATAATTTTTTTGAGCCATTTCGCTTCTTTTGGTCACCCGAGCTCGTTGAATAGTAGACGGCGATATAGAAACATCTGAGACATCGTGACCAAGGCTTTTAACAGCTGTAATAAACGAAGTATCTACTAGCTTGCCGAGTGGAGCGGTCCTATGCAGCTATGAGTGTCCAATCGAGAGATTTTAGTTTACTTATAAATAGGACTTGACATTTTTGCTGGTGGTCAGAGAATAGAATTATTTTAATCGTCTTCATGACTTGATGACTACTTAATGAAGGGCATTCTTGATCCAAGGTCACTGTCATGTTGATTTCTTTAATCGATTTATAATGTTACATTTTATAAGCATCCACTTTGTCTTGTATCTTACGCTTTCGGATAATTTCTAAGGAAAACGTTAACAAATTATGGTAAGTGTTCCTTATAAAGTTATTAAATGTTAGCTCAAACAGTTACTGTCTTCACATATATATTAGTCTTCTTCCACACTTCTTGCAGTTTAATACTTGTCTACTTAGTGGCGTCCGAAAGAGTTTCAACAGCACTTGTTCCTTGGAAGGAAGTTCAGCTCCTAACAAAATATCACAAGGAAACCTCTCGAGTAACCGAATTCGTCGTTGACTATTTATATTATTATTTTACGTTAAATTATGCTTCAATCTTTTAAACGACACACTTAAATCACTTATAACTCCCCACTTCAGATAATAAACTTGAAAATTTTGCTATCCTCTAATACACCGATATCAATTACTTGACATAAAAGTCATCAAACTGTGCAACCTTTAGATGATAATCGATTTTACTGATTTTTGGCGTGTGAACTTTACATATGAGTGGAAACAAGAATTCGAGCAAAGTCAAAGAAAAATCAATAATTTTGAAAAATGAAACACCCTAGACGCGACATTTTCATGGAGTTTTTTTACATAAAACTGACCCGTGATTGACCCCCATCTTAGTAACCGAGTCTCTACTGAAAGAGCTGCCTCGCGAGGCAAGCGCATGAGCGCATTTTGTTCTACACAAAGCTCAAAATCGCACCGAAAATGGCTGCCTTGCGAGGCGGCTCGCTCAGTGGAGATGGATGGATGGAAACTACTGATGTAAAGTGCAGTGAAGCCAAAGGTCACACTCACTGGTTCGGTTCATTAGCAAACTCTTCACTCAGTCTTCAAGAGCCCTAGGTTCCCAAGTACGTACATCAACGAGTACTCGTTTTACTAAACGTAGTGGTTATAATATTCTCTTTGATTATGTCAGTGAAGCGAAACCATGTCTCGGTGTGTGAATTGACCTGAGTGTGAGAGGCGTGAGTTAGAGGTGTGTACTAGGGGCGTTCAATAAAAAGTGAGAATGAGTATGTTATAAACAACTTTTACTAAATGTCATTTTATTTTTCGACATAGTCACCTTTTAGCATAAATACACTTAGTATATCTTTTTTCTAAACTTATAATTCCATTTTTAAAAAAGGTCTCATCTTGAGTACTTCAAAAATCTTGTACTGCAGCGACTACCGCGTCGTCGTCTTCAAATTTCTGGCCTCTCAGGTATTGTTTGAATCTCGGAAATAGGTAGAAATCACTGGAAGCGAGATCTGGTGAATACGGAGGATGCTTAAGGATATCGAACCCAGCATCACGAATTGCAGCCATTGCAACGGCGGACTTGTGTGCCGGGGCATTGTCCTGGTGGAACAGCACAACTTTCGAGAGTTTACCTCGCCGTTTTTCGCGGATCTCATTGCGCAATGTTGCTATTTGTTTGGCGTATAAAGTGCCCGTAATAGTGGCTCCATGCTCGAGATACTCAATCATTAATACCCCTTTACCATCCCAAAAAACAGAGCCCATGACCTTACCGGCAGATGGGCTCACCTTGAATTTCTTCGGAGTTGGAGATAATGGCCTTTTCCATGTCATAGACTGCAGTTTCGTTTCTGGGTCGTAATGATGGAGCCATGTTTCGTCCATTGTTATAAATCGCGCCAAAAAAAGTTCCCGGTCTTGCTGCATCAGGTTCAAAGCTTCTTGACAAATCTCTAGTCTAGTTTGTTTTTGCGTGTCAGAAAGCATTCTTGGTACCCAACGCGCAGATACCTTTTTCATACCCAAGCTTTCATGTAAAATATTATGCACGCTCCCCGTTGAAATCTTTACATTTTCAGCAATAAAACGAACCGTGACACGACGATCCGCCAAAACTGAGTTTTCGACTTTTTTCACAATTTCTTCAGTTACTGCTGTAGTAGGGCGTCCGGAGCGGGGATCGTCCATTGTCGATGTTCTTCTACGTCTAAATTCGGCGCACCAACGTGCGACTGTCGAATACGGAGGAGCATTAGACCCTAAAGTGTCCCGCAAATCCAAATTGACTTGGTCCGTAGAAAAATTTTTCAAACACAAGTATTTGATAACGGCGCGCAGTTCAATTTTCTCCATTTTCGCTAACGTACTCAATAGCATTGCAAAGAAATTACCGTATATTTTTTTAAACAAAAGACAGTTAGTTTTTTTTTTCATAGCAATCAGCTAGATAGATTAGCTTTACCGGCCAGTATTTAATTTCGTAATATTAAAAGAGTTTGCATCTCATTCTCACTTTATATTGAACGCCCCTCGTACATATAAGGGGAACCTATCGATGTTTAGAAAATTTTATTTCCGAAGTTGTAGAATCCCGAAAGCTTAATTTGTCCGAAAGCATTTTTTTTCTGAAACTTTAAATATTTCAGGATTTATTTCAGGACCATCGTGTAGAACGTTTTAGGTTAGGTTAGGGTTCTTTTATAAAAATCCTGAAATATTTACATTTTCAGAAAAAAATGCATTCGGATAAATGAAGCATTCGGGATTTTAAATATTTGGAAAAAAAATTATCGAGGATATTATATGTAGTGTATAAGCATGCAACAGCTTGCAGCTAGTGTTCACAAGATTTGCTGCTCTTGGTATTACTGACGTCAGCAAAATTTCACCAACCCAGCCAGAATAGAGTTGTTGTTGTTAATATTATAAATTACTAGCTGACCCCGCAAACGTTGTTTTGCCATATCACCTAGGGGTATAAAAAATAGCCTACGACCTATTCTCAGACCTACCGAGTGTAGAGAAAAAAGTTTCATAAAAATCGGCCAAGCCGTTTCGGAGGAGTTCGGTAACAAACACCGTGACACGAGATTTGTATATATTAGATTATGTCACTATCCTAGCCTTTACACGTTCCACAGTAGAGCACAGGCCTCCTCTCAACATGAGAGGGCATGGGCCGTAGTTCTCACGCGGGTCTAATGCGAATCGGTTACTTCACATACCTACACCACTGAATTTCTTCGCATGTGTGTGCAGTTACGTTGTTTTCCTTCACAAGCTCATGATTAATTGCAAAATGTCATTTTGCTCGAAAATTCCTAAAAACTCAGAGGTGCGAGCCCGATACAATATTATATGTAATGTACATCATTATTACACCGAATAAAAAATAAAACAGCTGCGAATCACTACCTAAATATCGATACCGCCCGCTAATCGATAATTATTTAGCCGATTGATCGATGGCAATCGTTTGACTTAAACGTATCGATGTTCCGATAAAGAACCGGACCGCGCACCGTGGATTTTTCAACGCTGTCGTTAATTACTTTATCTTTCCTGAATGATTTATCTGAGGCAGATATTATCTTTTGGTATGCCCGTCTCAATTGGTTGTTGATAATTGAAACATTTACTATTATCGATGAGATCAAGACGAAAGTAAAAACAGTTGGCAATAGTCTGTTTTAAAACACCGTGCCTCAAAAGAAAAAAGAACCCTTAGGGTCTCCCCATATCTTTTGATCCAACTAAAATAGTCCAACCTCGGCTATAACACACCGAACACACGGTCAGTTATTCCGCGAACATTGCATCTACATTTATCTAATTATATAACAAAGGCAGTTACCGGTTTTGATGAACGAAGTATAGTTCGAGTGCGAAATGTTTTTTCATGACAGCGCCTTTATGACATTGTCATAACACTGTATTTCGCTTGGCCTGTAGAAAAACCTTTCGCACTCAAACTAAGCATAAGTACTTTATATCTTGACTAGCTGCCCATCTCAGCTTTGCACGGATATACTACCTACTAATTAAAAAAAAAACAAAAGTGCAGTCGTTATGAAATTATTCGCGTACAAAAGAAATGAAAAAAAATTGAGTCGGTTTTGGTCTTTTCGGTCGGCCATTATACCCCGTTATCAAGCGGGCAGTTTGGTACTTAACATTACTGATGTGCAATACAAACTATCCAAGTCTCGACGTTGTAAGTACCTAGCTATGTATGGGAACTCCAAAATTTATCTGAAAACTCAATTTAAAAAGATTTTTATTGACATTGCACAATTGCACATCCACCAAACTGCCCGCTTGACAACGGGGTCTAGTTACCATGATATTAGCGACATGACATTTTGCAGGAGCGTTAATTGTGGGACATAATGAAGACCGCGATTCCATTCTTGAGATTTCCAAAGGATATTTAAAAAAATATCGCAATGTCCAATCTGTTCACACGGACGAAGCAGCGAGTACATACTAGTTCAGCAAATAAACTCTAGAAAGTTCAATTTGCCATGCAAATAAAACACAATTGTAACAATAGGTTCGTTTGCAATATCACAGAACAGAAACGAGACGAGTGAACTTGAGCCAATTCGTGGACCACACATGTCGACGAGATAAATCAGTGTTCTAATGTTTATAAATATATACTAGAAACCGATACGAGAGTACTATTTTATGACAGTAAATTTGTTTCTAATTCCCAGTCTGCACTACGGCTCAAGCCCTCTCGTACTGAGAGGAGGCTTGTCCCCTGCAGTGATATGACTACTGAGATTAAATGTAAAGGTTTCGACTTGGACTACCTTTTAATTCTGCTTTCTTAATAACGCTGTGGCTTGATAAGGTCACTGACCTTATGTAATTAATGCTGAAATTGGCATATCTAATCAAATGATAAGTCTTGAGTCATAACTAGCGGCGAATAAAAAGCTTCGAACATCATCCTCCTAAAATATTATGTGAATGCGAAAATATGGGAGAATAATTGTTAATTAAGTATATGTGTCTTTACCTAATGCTAAAACGGCGGTAAAGAGCCAAAATTTAAATTGGGATGTCCCAATTTTTGACAACGTATAATAAATCGAAAACCGTTTAGAGAAATAGGCTTTGTGAAGCGTTTTCAGAAATCAGATTCCAAAAATATGATAAACTGAATTAAATAAAGAAAATTTAAGTAATGACCTTCATTTGACCCCTGCAGTGAATCGTCGCTAAGGCAGATATAAAGCAGGTCTACACTCTAAAGCAAATTGACAGTTTGAAATGTTGCTTTCCTGCTTATAATAGCAAAGAGTGACAAAGCCAGAACTTTAATCGCATGATGGCTTTAAACAGTTAAATGTATCGTAAAGTCCGAAATGTATACGAGTATTTCCAATGTATTTTTACAAATTTAATTATTAAATTACTACGTTACAAGTAAATATAAAAGTATTTAAATATCAGATTTTAATAAAAAATATCTATATCTATAATAAATATCTATCACGCCATTAAACAAACAGGAATTATCGAAGTTTTAAGAAGAGAAATAAATAAAAATATTTGTCATGGTTCATTTAGGACCCTCAGCCGTGCTTGTATTATTGACAGTGACAAGACAAATTACTAGTGCCACAGATTATGTTATGTACGACTTGAATTTTTCTAGACAATGGAACGTGGCTCTCTCACTGTGACGTCATCCAACGTATTTCTTAAAAAAAATATAAAAAATTAAATACTCAACCAAATTCAAAATCGATGAAATGGTATCTTAAAATATCCTATTCTTTCCAAAAAAAAAATAAAAACTAAAGAAATATTTTGCATGCCAGATGCTGGTGAAATATGTGATCTCTATACGTGTTCCATCTTCTGTACCATATTTTAAGCGAAATAAATGATTTGTATTTGTATTTGAAACTTTGGAATAAAGGATTTGTCACACATTTTGCGAAAAGTTTTTCGCCGAAACATTAGTAAACCATTTTGTATAGATCAGATCGCACGCACGCGCAATAGAACATTATAGAGACCGACAATGTTGTTCATACATAACGCGGGCAGCGTTCAACTTGACCTGACCGCGACCGCAGAACGCATCTAGTGTGGCAAATCCTCGTGCGTTTTATCCCAATATTTTCGGGCTCTTAAGCATATAAATATAAATCCATCTACTTTGTTACTAGAGCCTGTAAAGCTCACAATACAAAATTTAATCAGGTTGAACTTTAATTGTCATTGAATGGGTTTAAGTGTATGGATGGATAACATCTAATTCCTTCATACATATTTGTTAAATTTAATTGTTCAGGCAACCGAAGCCACGGGCAAACGCTAAGTTCACAACAGTACAACGCTATAAATTCTACTTCCATAGACACTAGACTAGCCTATCACAACAATGGACTTTTATGAATGGACCCAAAATGTACAGGAAACGTAATCAATCACTTAACTCTTAGTACTGCAACAGTTACTGGAACAAGTCATTTGTCAAGTCATTGTGCTATTTGGCAATTGCAATTCAATTTGCCGTACTCGAAAGAGCCGCTAAAGATGACAATGCGGTTGGGTGTGGATATTATCCGCCTAAAAATCTATACTAATTCTTACTAACTAAATACATTGGAGGTAAGTATATACCTCTTAACGAATACTACATTCACATACATGCACACGTAACTCTACGTATAGCCACACTTAAGTGGCAGTGGGCAGGGCACATCGCTCGTAGAAAACCGATGAGGCCAAAAGGTCCTCGAATGGCGTCCACGGATCGTAAGACGAAGTGTAGGTAGGCCTCCACAAAGGCCACCTGTTTAGGGTTGCGGGAACGCATTGCTTATTAAGGCTCACCGAGCTTCTTGCGCTAATCGATTTTAGGTATTCTATGTACTCGTGTATGTGTGCGTGAGAGCGGCTAGAATCAAAGCCGTACGTAAGCGCAAGCGACACAAGTTAACCCTTCGATGGCTAAAGGAGAACTAACGCAACTAACTATACGGACAAGGGGGAAGCATGACGGCTCAAGATAGGTTGGTCAAACCGCGCGTGTATTTAGGTATTTGCATTGCAGATCAATTTATCCGTTCATTACTTATTTATATTATTATCATCATCTTTTATCTTTTACAGGGTGTTTTTTTTGTTTACTTTTCAAATAAAATTTATTAAGTGCGTAATTTTTCTTACAAGCAACCATCCTTGACCCTAAAATAATTTATTGACATCAAATCTTATTACTGAGTAATACATTGACCGACTCCCAGCAGATTTAGACCTTGTCGTAAATGTTTAACTCTTTAGACGCAATCCACTAACGATTATCTAAACGTCTAATTATTTATGCGTTTAGTCTAAGTGCTACGCAATGGACTTAACAAGGGCAATAAATATATTTAAGCAATGCTTTGGCACCCTCTATGATAATGAACGTAAAAGTTAGGAAAGCATTAACACATAGAGTTAAAAACTTAATGGAGATGACTATAAACCTTATTTTTTAAATAGAACTGTAGGAGAAGTATTAAAAAAAAAGAGATTGTGATTATTTATTATAATATTTTATTTAAGTTGCTATGTTCGTAAGCAAGTGAGCTGTCTTAAAATTTTGTAAGAAAAAAAAGTTAAGATAAATTACAGTGCAAATACAGGCAATGTTTTTTTTAATCTATCAAATATAAATGAAGCACAAATAAACACATACGTACACTCAAACACACACCTACGAAGACCCACGACAAGACATACATGTCAGGCCCGCGTGAAAACTACAGCTCAACTCTCATTATATATGTAAGATACTAGCCTTCCGTCCGCAGCTTCGCCCGCGATAAAATTAATTTTCCCGTAGGAAAAAGTATATTCCCGCGGTTTAAAGTAGCCTTTGTCACTCTGTGGTAATGTAGCTTTCTAACGACAAAATAATTATTAAAATCGGTCCGGTAGTTTCGGAGCCTATTCAATGCAAACAAACAAACAAACAGTCAAATCTTTCCTCTTTATAATATTATAGTATAGATGTATTGTATAGGCCGAGATGATGATGTTGACAACAATATAAATAAGTAGGTAGTTTATAGTTAAGTTTTAATTATTGTTATTGTTTATTAATATTTTTATTCTATGAATAAATGTAATTAAGTAAATAATTAATATCTGAACCCCACTGTAGTATTTACAGTTCCGTACCCAAAGGGTGTCAAAGGGACCCTGTTACTGAGACTCCGCTGTCTGTCTGTCTGTCCGTCCATCTGTCACAGGACTCTATCTCTTGAACCGTAATTAAATAGCAAGACACTGAAGTTTTCACCAATTTCACTGTGGCCGCTAATAACAAATACTTAAAATTAAAGGGGGCCGTCATACAAGAAACGTGTTTTTATCAGCAATTTTAACTCCGCCCACGGTTGCTAGGCAACGCGACACACTAGGTACTTAACATGAGCAACCCTCTGCTATTCGGATGTTACCTACCTATAACTTTGCAATTTTAGTGCTTAGGTACATTTTGGCGATTTTTTACTGAACTGCTTTTTAAGCATTGTACGGAGGTACGGAACCTTTCATGTACGAGTCAGACTCGCACTATGACCGTTTTTTTAATAACGTGACTGTTACCTGATAACTTGACGTTTGCCAATTCATCATGCCAAAATCCAATACATTCAACCGGGCGGTCTTCACTAGTAGTACCTAAACACTTCAATCTCAGTTTCTACTTCCATCAATTTCTTAGTTCTTGGTGTTGACATAGAATTCTGGACCCGTTTCGAATCCGGATCGCCTACAACGACACGGTCCAGCCATTCATAAATATCACCACGCAATTATGCAATATAAATTAACTACCGTAAAGACTGTTAGGAATTAAAACGTTACAATTGATAAATAAATAAGGTTATAAAATATATCTTTGATATATAATAAACTACGAGTAGAGAGGCGTTTTATATAAGTAAGAAATTGAAATAAGGATGTGAATGATTATTTTCAAGTTTTTTTTTTTAAAAAAGGTCTTATTGCTAGATTTATCTAGTAGATTTACTAGGCATAGGGTGACAATAATTTCGGTTTAAAAATAAATCCTAAATAAAAGAAAATAATTCTTAACATCATGTTTGTTTTACGAACTTCTAATTGAAACGTAATTGCCATCGATTACTGAGTAAGAAAAAATGGTTCCTGTATACTAATTGAAAATCACCGTGTATAAATTGAGTATGCTGAAGGACGCTTGCATAGCTAATCATTTATAGATATTTAAGTAATTTAATACCAATTTTAAACTATAATAATTAAAATTTAATAAACCAGTCACTCACTCACGTATTTGTTTTGGATCAATCTGGATAAATTAAGCGTGTCTCTCATAGCGTAAAATGAAATATTCTTAACTGCACACATTATGTTAACCTTTGTAATAGAAACTAACGGTGACCTTGAACATTCTGTCAGGTCGTCGGAACCACCATCTGGCAGCGGTTTAACTATAAAGAAATACTGCCACACTTAGAGTTAACTAATGAACCATCAAACTATAAGATTCACTGCGACAATATGTTAATAGCCCCCATTGATTGCTTCTAAATGTGGCAGTCAAACAACATTGCCAAAAGTTCACGTCGATCTAAATTCTAAAATAAGATGACATGTGTTTCGGTACTTACATTACAAAGAACAGAAGGGCCCCTTGACAAGGCATTTTGGATGCTGGCACGGTTTCACAAAAGTATCACCACAGAATATCACAATTTCAATGGCACGTCACAATGAGTCATACACCGGCTTAGCACTTTATAGTTGATTGAACTTTAGTAAACTGTTGGTTGAGTTTTTTATGAACTGTCAATATTAAGGCAATGTTGGAGGGAAAAACCTCGTGTAAAAACTGTTCGATGAATTAAAAGCGGAGCTCATTTTCGTAGGTGTTTGTTTTAAAATTGGGTCACGTATTCATTTTAAAGTGGCATGGTAACATACGCACACAACATCCGTGGTTCACAGTACACTATTTTCTAGTACTACTTTCACCAAAGATATTTTTCCTAATTAATCACTCTTAACTATTGAAACGGATAGTTTTTGAAACAGATTCGTTTTCTTTCCTGCTCCTATGTGACGCCATCCTGGTCCATTGTTTATAGCTCAGCCAGGAGCAATCTGCAATGAAAGGAAATGGGAAAATTATTCATAATGTACGTTTAATGCAAAAACTTATAAATAAACGCCATTTGTTATACTGCGGTTTAAACAAGTAATCACAGGATTGGTTTTTTTTTTACAAGCATGGAAGCAACTTGTCTGTTCAAGTTCTGTAAGAGAATCTAGAGGTATTTCTAATGCTCAGATTTACTAATTTTGTTAAACATATGAATCTATAGAGGTCTGTGTAAAACAAACCATGGTAGCCCAGTTGTTTGATCTATCCCAAGCTTCTCGTCTCATCGTTACTGTCAAACGACCTTGATGCCACAGCCTAACAAAATAGGAAGATCAAGTCCTATCCACCCTGGGCAACCAACCGCACGTCGCACTACACGTTGCCAAGATCAGAACAGGCACAAATGGCGGAATACCGTCAGAGCGAAGCTGATTCCATGGGGACGTCACGACCCTCAGGAAATGAGAAATCGAAGCGATAGGAGATGGCTTTTCAAGCAGCGGATGGTGAGTTTGAAGCGGCATCGACCGTAGGATCAACAACTTCGAAAAGAAGCGAAATACGTGTCAGGATTCACATTTCTGGTGGTGGTGGTTCTCTTGGTAGTTTGATTGCGTTGGTCAATTTTATTTTTTATGCGGAGGGAGGGCGGAAAAATTGCATGTAAAGCATATTTTCAAAGCAAACGGAGCTATTTTGCATGAATTAACCTCACTACTTTGTGGAGGAGCAAAGGATTTCGTTTATTTGTAAAAGAAACAGTCCAGAAACACAGGTTTGAATTAAATATGCAAACCTAGATTTTGAATATGGAATTTCCTATCGATGAAGATAAGGCAGTCAACGCTTCGGATCGATTGCGATAAGTTTCGACGTATCGGCAGTGATGTATTAGCATTAGACGCACAGAAAAAATACTTATTAGAAGGGATTTTCGAGCGTTTCAACCGTCACACTTTCGTTTTACGAATTGCTTGTAGATTTTTATGGCGTTTTCGGTTATTTTATTAGAGGACCTATAATTATACCAGTTAACTGGAAAATGTAGCAGAATCTTCTGCAATTTAGGAAAATAATGTGTCCACGAAAGTCCCAAAGTCCCAGCTCAGTCTGTAACGAAATAAACTTTTCCAAAAATGGGTTGCAGATATTTACCGAGAGTGGTTATTACAGGTTCAAAAGGATTACATTCTTTGGTGAGTAACGAATCTATGTAATCTCAAAAACCGTATGCTCATTGACAACGTCGAATCAAGTAGGTACACTGGATAACATTTCTATTCCCTTTATTGCTAGTTCTATGGTTAGAAGTCTAAGTATGGTCGTAGAATGTCTAGTATGTTTAAAGCTTGTCTGGTTTTTCTAGACGATCTCCTTGACATCAGTTAGATTAAATTAAAAACGCAGCTTTATGTTAACTAAATACAAGTCACTTTTTTAATATTTTTTCGTTGTGGAACGGAAATATGAACAATAGGGATGTTGACACCACCAATCAACTGACGTACTTTTTATGAGCTGTCAAAACACATTTCTCCCATAGAGTTTCTATGGCAATAGCAACATATGACGTCACTTGTTCGCATACTCAATTAACTAACTATTTATTTGTTTTAAAGCAACAAAAAATCTACTTTTGCAGTTAATCGAAAATTAATCTGGGTTTCAGGGCTAAAATAAAGCGTTTTTTTACTGGAGTAGTGTCTTCGAATTATTTTTTAATGGTGTCAACATCCCTATTGAACATGGCAGTTCCAACAGGCCATAGCTATAACCTAATAAGAATGCAAATAAATAGTAACAGAAGAAATAATAAAAGAAGATAAAGATGAGTGTGCGCAGGAATTACATAATGAATTTCCTCCATCTCCATTTAACCAACGGACATCCAGGCGGGGGAAGCGTCTTCATCCTTATGTGGTTAGTATTCCAGTGGCCCGTACGAAGCGCTTCGCATCATCTTTCTTAATACGAACTGCTAAGGAATGGAATTTGCTCCCGTTGTCTGTATTTCCAGATAAATACAACCTAGGGTTCTTCAACGCTAGAGTGAATAGGGTTACTGAACCAGTGAAAAAAGCACGTGGTAAATTGCAAAAATAATTTCGCACATAAATTCTGAAAAACTCAAGTCAAGTCATTTATTGAATCAGGCGTTACTTTGCGGAGGTCCATATTAATGAACTAAAACAATTACTTTGCTCACCCGCGACCTTACAATAGTTACGTTTATGCAAGAAATGTGCGTTCATGCAGTTCCTCCACCTCCACACTGTACGAACACACACAAATCACATAAACCCAACCATCACCACCACCAAGCTACACTGACGCGTTTCGAACTCAACCAGAGCTCATCTTCATCTTGCGCAGTATAAAATAAAGTGGGTACTTGAGAAGTTACAGTGACAAGTTAAAACATTTGTTTTGGTTTGTTAGTTTAACATTTGGTAGCATAGCATACGGTTGTGGTAACTCTGAAGATGAGCTCTGGTTGAGTTCGAAACGCGTCAGTGTAGCTTGGTGGTGGTGATGGTTGGGTTTATGTGATTTGTGTGTGTTCGTACAGTGTGGAGGTGGAGGAACTGCATGAACGCACATTTCTTGCATAAACGTAACTATTGTAAGGTCGCGGGTGAGCAAAGTAATTGTTTTAGTTCATCAAGTCAAGTCGTGAATAGAAATGTATAAGTAATAAATATACAAAAAATATTGCAGCAAAGGATCTCAATAAAGTGGGATTACACATCAAACACCAGCGTGAATAGACGCGCGTGCGCGGGCCCCATCTAAAAATAAAAAATCTCAAGAAATGCCAATGATCGATCAAACCTTGACGTGAAACAAATAACACAGCTTATAAATCTTTTCAAAACCTGCCAAGTAATAGTCGTACGCGCACACGAAGGGTTCCTTACGTAGTGTTCTTGTTAAACAAAACACTCCTTTAATTTTTTCTTTCTTTTTATTAGTATGACTCAGTGAAAACACTATGTCCAATAATACAATATACCAAAAAAATTTAGACTAAGGTTACTTAGTTTACCCTGGTAACTTAATTGCTAAATATTCATTTGTTAAAATGACCTTATCTAAAATGTAAATTTACCTTTTAATTATTTGAACAACTCGGTAATTTGTAGAAAGTATAGTTGGAAAAAAAAGAATTGACGAAACCTAATTTTGCCAATCATTGGTTGCTAAGTCTAGCGATATTATTTTTGATCAAACGACAGGACATCGAGCCACAACCCTTGTGCCTTTTTAAAAAAATCATCCATTATATAAGTAGTCCTGTGACGAAAAGATAGCAGGAAGCTTAGAAATAGGGTGTCGGTGGCACCCGACGAAACACGAAACCCTAACAAATCGTGCATGGATGTAGCCGCCAGCTCTGTCAGCGGATTTGTGAAGTTGAGATCATTATCTGGAAGATGTTGAAGATAGAATGGTTAACTGCACGAATTGTTTGAAAAGTCTAATGTTGAAGGAGCTCGTAATAAGTTCTGAAGAGGTCTCTTTATCGTCAATTAAAAACAACCATTACGAAGCTTGTTTGATAATGACTGGCGTGATGGTGAACATGCAAATGAATTAAGTGATGACACAGAAAAACTTTTGTGACTTCGTAAGGCCCAACGTATTAAAACGTATGTCTAAGCTAATGCCAATTTTTTGGTTGGCATTAAGTTTCAAGACGTGGGTCTTACGAGGATGATAAAAAAACAATTTTTCCAGCGCTAGCTCGAAAAGGCTTTTCCTCCTTCGAAATCTACGTCAAAAGCGCTTTTTCCCTGTTAGCGTAGAAAAGGTTTTTAAAATTCGGACGTGACGATAAACTATGGCTCACCTAACTTTTTCTTATGATTAGAGGAAATAAAATGCTGATGAGACTATTTTATAAATGCAACCAGTTTTGGCCGCAACTTGGTTCACAAAGTCAATAAAATTAACGGCTATAGAAAAGCAGTTGATGCCATAGCCAATAATCCAAGATACAACTTTAATAGAAAAAAAATCAAGACAAAGTGCATGTTGGGCTACTTCGACACAAAAATAAAAAAAAATCTACTTGTCCCGCGGGAATTTAAAAAATCCCTTATTTATACTCATTTATGACCCTTAGCGAATTTCTGCCAAGTTTAAAGCGCGTTGTCTGTCAGTCAGTAACATTGTTCTTTTATATGTAAGTCTTTATATTAAGATTTATATTAAGATCTATAGCCGAACAAAATTGTAATACTACTTTCAAAGTTCTTTCTACAAATCACTGAACATAAAATATCAAATCAATTCATCATGCATGCGTACAGTAGCATATTTATTCAAAGCAGCAAAAACGCAGCAATTTATTACTTAGTGACCATAAAAAATAACAATCGATTTACGCAATGAATCATTGGCCATTTCGGCAGGACGTGATCTTATAATGATTGTAATAGGAGGCTTCTGGTTTATTAACAATCATTTTATAGCTGTAAAAACATAATCAGATAGCTACTTAACCCGTGTAATGAATGTAGCGTCCCGCTGTAGTTTTAAAGCCACTTATCTACGTCCGTGAAATTTAAATAATGCTTCGTTATATTATAATTATAATTAACATTCAATTTCAGTAACGTTAAAACATAAACCTCTTTTTTACAATAGCAAACAAGCTAGTCAGTCAGTCAAGTCTTGCAGCTAAACTTTAGCACACTTCCAAGCACTTCGCTTCAAAATGAAATTTGGTACGTTCCAAAAAGCATGAAATCCCTTCGGAGAAGAAATTATATGTGTTACAATAACTTATTCATTTAGCTTGTTTTTCCACATAAAATATGTTCGATATGTTTTGAATAATAAAAGTGAGGTTTACTGCAAATTTATCGTCACCTCTTTGAATAGAAAAAATCGGCTAGCCTGTCAATTTGACGCAAGCCAGATGATGCGTTCTGACAGCTGACTCGTGACATGTAGATGGTACTGGGAAAAGACTATTTCTGTACTCGACCGCTTTCATACATTTGGTGCCACATTTAACGGACTTGAATTCACCAATGAAAATGTTTCAAAACTGCCTAAATGACTCAATTTGAAACCATTTTTAAACGAATTACAAAAATATCGAGTTAGCCATTGTTTTGCAAAGATCCTGATCAGTTAACTAAAAATATTACATCATACCTTGCTGGTCTTTCCATGATATATTCAAATAGCCTATTGAATTTTATGTTTAAACAATTAATTCATGGCTTTACATTTGTACTTTGCTGCGCTCTTAAAACCTTACTTCATTATGGTAAATCAGCCACATAAATCATAATTTATTGTTCAATTCTAACTAATTACATATGCTTAATCAGCATCACAATACAAGCTAGAGTCAAATGCACATTATGATTCTCTAATTGGTATAGTATGATAGATATTAAATATGATTTCGTTACGATTTTTGTGACACGTTTACCAAATTGGTAACAGCAGAATTTAACGGTCACTATAAAAAAATATTTAATGACCAAGATGAAAACGACAAGCTTGTCAACTCCTACGCAGTGATAATGAATAGGAATTTATTGTTTTAGTAGGCGACCAAATTTTGCCCAACTACGTATTTGAAACTAACCTGGTTTAGATTGCGGTATGGTATGTAATTTCAGATGCGCCATTGATCCCTTAGGAAACGATATTACAAAAAGTATGTATGTGTTATTTAATCATGAATCAAGTATGTTAGACGACCAGATGGCCTAGTGGTTAGAGAACCTGACTACGAAGCTTGAGGTCCCGGGTTCGATTCCCGTGTCGGGGCAGATATTTGTATCAAAAATACGAATGTTTGTTCTCGGGTCTTGGGTGTTTAATATGTATTTAAGTATATATCTATCTATATAAGTATGTTTATCCGTTGCCTAGTGCCCATAACACAAGCTATGCTTAGCTTACTTTGGGACTAGGTCAATTGGTGTGAATTGTCCCGTGATATTTATTTATTTTATTTATTTATTTATTTATGTTAAAATCGGTTCCTAAGCTACTAAATTCACCATTCATAAACGTAGAATAATTTTGAAATGACAGATAAACTTGTCTTGCAAAGACAGGTCGCCAACTGACTTGAACTAAATGGAGTGTTAACACATTCCCTGCTGGCCGTCAGACTTGAGACTACTTCAGGTGCCACAAAGGCACAAAGTACGTTCAAGTGACTGCCAAACTTTGACAGCAGCACTAGGTGAAAGACATGAAAACGCATATATTATGCGCTATATTTCGGCGATTTTTTACTGAACTGTTTTTAAAACATTGTACACAGGTATGGAACCCTTCATATACGAGTCCGACTTGCACTTGACCGGTTTCTTATTAAACCCTTCTATATATATTATGTATATTTAATTTGGGCTAAAGTTACCTTTCATTGGATCAAAGCGCCCTGACCTTAATAATGTTTCTAGTCTGTTTGTATTTAATTTAATTTACCTATTATGAAATACGTAAACCAAATTTATTTTACTTGCCATCGATATGTGAGATAAAACAAAATGTAATAACACTGTAATACGAAATCAACATGTAAAAGGCCATTAATAACGTAGAAGCTGTTAGAATTGTAATACGGAAACTGCTCCTCAGTGCGAGAATTTAAATGTAACAGTGCATAGATGCCGTGTAAGATATCTGGTTCAATTTATTTACATGGTTTTAAATAGAGTACTCCCGTAACCCGACCCCAAGGCAGAGCTACAAATCAATGTAACTGACGTTTCAATTTGTTTATTGACACGTTTTTAATCTTCCCACATTGTATATGAGTTCGGAAGCACTTGGGTATTTGTCTTAATAAATTTCTTCCATAGTTTCGAACGCCCTGACATTGTGTGAACACACGTCGGACTTCGGGAACCATAAATCATCACCTTTTTACTGGCGAGTGTGACGACATATCATTTATTACACATATCGAATTAGTTTGAATTAGGGGATTATGTGATTGAAAGTTTTTTTTATCAGATTTTGGTGCTTTCTAGTCAAAGGTCAAGGTTGAAATGATTGAATTCGTTTTTATTTGTTGTTTGAATTAATTGAACATCTACCTTTATACACCGTGTGTTTTTTGATGTCGGTTTATTTCGATATATTACTTGGTACACTGTCAGAATCTACCAAGTTTTTTTTTTTGTTCTATTCGATTTTTTTTCTTTGAAATACATAATAATTAAGTTCTTAACAAATGGTCAACGGTATAAGCACAGAATAACTGAAGGATTTGTCACACTGAATCCGTTGTGCGGTCGCGGTCAGGTCAAATTGACCGCAGCCCGCATTATGTATGAACAACATTGTCGGTCTCTATAGTATATTGCGCGTGCGTGCGATCTAACCGCGCGGACCGCACGGCCAGATCGCATATCCACAAATACACAAATCGCATATACAAATTCAAAATTATGGATTTGAACCCACGACCTTCTGCTTGAGAGGAAATAGGTCAAACCGCTAGGCCACCACGGACTTTTAACATTTCAAAACATTCAAGGATTTGTCACACTGAATGCGTTCTGTGGTCGCGGTCAGGTCAAATTGAACGCAGCCCTCATTATTGATCGCATATCTATACAAAATACATATTACTACCCTTTACCCTACCCTATCCTAACCTACCCTATTATTAGGGTAGGATAATTTTGCCATAGTAGAACTTACAAAAAAATATAAAATATTTGTGGAATCTGTACTAATACCATTAAAAACTTCTACACTTACTTGTCTAACATTAGGAATGAGTTTAGTCAATAAAAAGATTGGCCTTCTTGTTAATTAAACCGTTAAATTAATATTATGTAACGTAATTAATTAAATATTTGTATTTAAATTGATACATTACCACAAAACTGTACAATGATAGGTTCGCCATGACCGGAATTAAAAAGGAATGGTGTCAAATTGTTATTGTATAATAGAATAGGTATTCTAAGCAATGCATGCGTTAGGCCAACTGAACAAATAAAAGCTACCATGAACCAATTTACCGGTAAAATATTCCTAATACAAAACTATTAATTACCTTTTCACGACACTGCTCGAAAATGTGGCCATAGATAACCTAAATCCAGTACTCAAAACTGCCTATATATGTACATTTAACAGCTGACTCATTTATGGCGCACAAACACGACAACAAAGTTACACTAATCGAAAACAAGACGTATCAGTATATGTATTTCATTATACGATACGACTTTTTGAAAGATAATTTCTGAATTTCATTCCTGGCGTGCTGAAACGACATTATTGGACCAATCAACAGTAATCGTCTGCTGCATGCGATGGATGGATGGATGAATGGATGGACGGACGGACGGACGGACGGCCGGACGGACGGACGGACGGACTGGATGGACGGATGGACGGGATGGACGGGATGGACCGGATGGACGGGATGGACAGATGGACAGATGGACGGGATGGTCAGGATGGACGGATGGACGGATGGACGGGATGGACGGGATGGACGGAATGAACGGATGGACGGGATGGATGGACGGATGGACGGATGGACGCAATGGACGGGATGGACGGGTTGGACGGGATAGACGGGTTGGACGGGATGGACGGGATGGACGGGTTGGACGGGATGAACAGGATGGACGGGATGGACGGGACGGATGGACGGGATGGACGGAATGGACGGGATGGCCAGAATGGACGGGATGGACGGGATGGACGGGTTGGACGGGATGGACAGAATGGACGGATGGGCAGATGGACGGGATGGACAGGATGGACAGGATGGACGGATGGACGGATGGACGGGATGGACGGAATGGACGGATGGACGGGATGGATGGACGGAATGGACGGGATTGACGGGATGGACGGGATGGACAGAATGGACGGATGGGCAGATGGACGGGATGGACAGGATGGACGGGATGGACGGGATGGACGGGACGGATGGACGGATGGACGGGATGGACGGGATGGATGGATGGACGGGATAGACGGGATAGATGGACGGATGGACGGATAGTCGGATGGACGGGATGGACGGGATGGACAGGATGGACGGGATGGACGGGATGGATGGATGGATGATTATAATGATGATGATTATAATGATGATGATGATAATGATTTCCTCGCATTAGTCGTGAAAAGCACAATGTATAGTCTCGGCCAAAAGTGCAATAGATGGACTCGTACTTTCGAGGGCCTCCGCTACGCGTCGGCCCTCAAACAAACTCGTCCATCTATTGCTTACTTTCCAGCCTCTACAACAATGTACTATTCTCGTGTACTATTAGATGGATACTTAGGACGGATAGCACGTGTTGATGAACGAGAGTTTTATTTGTTTAAAGTATCATATTGTGGTGTTGAAACGACCTAATAATAGACCTGTAAAAAATATAAGCTTTTTTCTGATTGTACGTTTTGTTAACTATACTTTCATTCATAAGTCATTACGGGACTTTTCACGCAAACAATTTTACCTCGACGTTACTACACTCCATTATCGTGGAAACCACATATCGGTACTAACCAAATTTATTCGATCACTTCACTAGAAGTAGGTTAGAGATTAGCAAAATTTGAACACACGCATTGCAAGTTAATCAAAAGATTGTAAAAAATGCATAGTTAAAATTATAACACCTTTAAACGAGCGATTTCAATTATTTGGGGATCTCGGAAACGCCTCTAACAATATCGATGAAATATGTGGGATTTCGGGGGCGAATAATCAATCTAGCTTGATTATATCTCTGGGAAAACGCGTGTTAACTATGAAACTTTGAGTTAAGTAGTGACAAAATGTATGGAACTGTCATCATAACCTACAGGATTAACGATTTATTTAACCCTGGACCGTGCAAGTGATCGTTATTGAAAATGGAAATCAAACTAAACTGCCTATGATCGTAACTGTCATGAAATCATCACTACATAGTATAAAACAAAGTCCCTATTATATGCTTACCTAGATCTTTAAAACTACGCAACGGATTTTGATGCGGTTTTTTTCATAGATAAAGTGATTTTAAGAGGAAGGTTGAAGGTTGTATAATACATGCATAATAGGTATAGTTGCACCCGTGCGAAGCCGGGGCGGGTCGCTAGTTCTTCAATAATAAACACATATAGGCCAGAAATTGTACAGCAAAATTAACAGCATGATAAGGGTATACACATTCTTTTGTTCTCGTCTCTCCTGTGGACATGGTAAAAGTTAAGGGTCTGTAGCCAATATTTTATAGTCAAGTCTACATCGGCACGTAGGACGCCTGGCCAACTTTCGGCCCATTTGAATAAATCTTAAGTTACTCGGAGCCGCTAATTTTATGTCCACAGGAGAGACAAGTTTTGTTTCTTACGCTGTGTATGTGTAAGTGTTGCGGCGTAGAACTGGATGTATAGGTTCGGCTTGCTGGCGGGATTAGCAGCTAAATAATTTAGGCGATTTCTTCAGCAAATGGTGATTTAATTAGAATACGTAAAAAATAATTATACAAGAATAAAATATGCGCATCGGCGCGGTAAGGTAGAAGGCGAATGCCGGACGGTGGTGCGCACCCCTCTCGCCGAGAGTCTCGACCAATCAGAGTAGCTGTAAATGACGTGATATCGATGCTGATTGGTTCTCGATGTCGTGATATGTATACGGTAGGCGACGTGTGTTGTACTATGCATTTTTGCGAATCATTGCGTACAGTCATCCACGCAAGTTGCATTGACAGTAAGTATGACCCGTATCGTCTTTAACCGCTGGTGAACATACATTTTTGACCTCACCTCATTATCAAAATGTAAGTAAACATGTAAACGCGCGCCCGCGCCTCGCCAATTCATAACAGTGACTCAGCGGCGTATCGTTGACCGATTACGGCAAGATCGATATCCTTATCAAGCTGCTGAACATTGAAATCGATGCATGTCATGTTGTCAAATTTATTGTTACGCAATGCAAATAATGATTATTTTTTCTAATTTTTTTTTTATGGTAAAAATATGAAATTACGCTATAAACTTTTTTTTAAAGAAACGGGCACATGTTTTTGAGAATGGTTCCAACTCAGCACAAGGCGCTGTCTCCTGTTAAAACTTAACTAATAACTATATTGTATACTAGCCTTCCGTTCGCAGCTTCGCCCGCGATAAATTAATTTTCCCGTAGAAAAAGGTATTTTCCCGCGGTAAAAAGTAGCCTATCCACTCACTTGCTTGCGATTTTTAGCTACGGTAGCCTAAATTGTCATGACGTTTTATAGAAACGACGGCATAATGTTATGTTATTTTCAAAAATCGATAACTTTGCTTCTACTTAATTAATAACAAAGATTTTTTCAGTCTTGTAAAGATAAAGAAACGAAGTATTATAAAATGAGATTATAATTAATGAGTATATGGCAAAAATAATTTTTAAAATTCACAAAGTTGACATATTGAAATAATTGCCGAGTTTTAACAGAAAACTATTTTTTATTAAAAATTTAAAGTGATAACTTATATTTTTTTTCTTACTCAATTTAAAGCAGACTAAACAAGCTTTTATATGACACCAAACAACTTGTTAGCTTTTATATAAAAATTTAGAGTAAAAATGATTCAATTTCCGATTTAAAACTTTTGAAACGCTCAACTTGTTGCGAAATAATGCGTTACGTTCATGATTTTTTTGTGGATAATTTAGGCACCGAATTACCAAAATATATCCATAAACAGGATGAGAAACTAATAATCTTTAAATAAAATGCATATTTTATGCAATTTTCATGATTGTCGTAGCCCTATAACTCAAGATAACAAAACAAGTATGTACGTACCCAAAAAATCCTAATGTTTTTGTAGTGTCAATCACAAAGAACAGAAATAACTTATAATCACAATAACACCTTTAATAAACACATCATAGTATACACTTGATAACAGTTTATCGATTATAAGCAAAAACTTAGGGAATTGCACTCACTCACAGTAAATAAACAAACGAAACTGCATTTTTGCAACAGCTGACCCCACGCGTTGGCCGGTAGTGAGCCAGGAGTAACCGAAAATTTTGAACAAAATTCAAGATGGCTGCCCACTTAGGGTGGAGACACAATGCGCGCGCGGCACAACTGTGTAATAGGAATGATGATGATTAAAATTTTAACGATGTATGAGTACGTAAAGTGAATAATTTAATAATGTTTATAATTAAATATAACCTTAGATTTGGAATAATATTTGAATTATGTGATCATCTATTACTATATCAGCGAAACATTGTTTTAGTAGTTGCACAGAAAAAGCCGTGTTTAAATAATATGTATACTTAAAGCAAACACGACAAAGCGTGAAAGTAAAAAAAAACATATAAAAATTAATAAGTGAGTCCTTTTAACGAATTTTTGGTTAAATACCAAAATAAAAATATTAGTAAAAAAATAAATAACATATTTATTTATTTATTAGCCTATTTTTGTGTCCCACTGCTGGGCAAAGGCCTCTCATAAGAACAAAAAAATCATCCCAAATGGCTACGCGACGATCGTTGTGTACACCAGCCTTACGACCTAAAGCGGATAGCAGAATTGATCTTGGTAACCACAGTTACCGAGTTTTAGTTGCAATTTTCTGTCACATGTTTCGTTTGATAATCCTATGAAATAATCTGTGGTTTCATACATTTTATGGTTTATAATCGAAGCGTAATATTGTAACTATTTAATGACAATTGATTAGTGAAGAAATATTTGATAATCCTAAAAATGTAGGGCGTCAAAATACGAAACACGTCAAAAAACTACTGATATTTTGTCGTAAAGTATATTTTTTTGTTCACCAATATGCAATAGAACAAAAATATAGATTTAATATAATACACCAACAAACGCCGAGTATTTTGATATCTAATACTAATAGAAATATATAAATTTGAGTGCTTAATTTTAAAAACACTTAGTAGTTTGTTACGGGATCACTTCCGAGACACCTTGCAAAGAAACTTGAATAAAAAATATTTTAGTTGTATCCATTAGGCTGAATCATTTTTTTTATGTTGTTATATTGGTACTCTGTATTTTGACTACATTTTATAGCGTATCTGTGCCACCATTTACAGATTAAAAATCGAAAGCCGCCTATACTGCCCTCGGTAACCAGAGTTACCACAAGCAATTTGGAGGTGCACAAAGTTGGTAACTCTAGTTACCACAAGCAAGTGAGTGGCTATGTCACTCAGTGATAATGTAGCTTTCTAACGGCAAAAGAATTTTTTAAATCGGTCCAGTAGTTTTTAAGTTTATTCGTTACATACAAAAATACAAATCTTTCCTCTTTCTAATATTAGTGTAGACAAGGTGATATTTTAACCGTGATACGGAATAAGCGTTTCTGGATCTGTTGATGCAGAATGTATAATGCACTCGCACTCAATTGTTAAAATTAGCCTGATATAATTTACGGTGTTCATATTTTGTTGCTATTAAATCACAAACTCAATGTAGGAATACCTCAAATTAAATAAGAGTAATGAAAACAATTGAGCTAATGCATTACATTGGCCAAAATTTAGCTAGCGTATAAATTCACTTTGTACTTATAGACACAATTATTTTTCATTGAACCTCACAAAGCAGCAGATGCAGTGAAATTACAAAAATAAAAAGAATGAAAGGTTCCTTAAAAAAGTGTTTACTTCCAGGCTCCAAAATATACATGTATTGTACATATTAGGTATATTATGTATACTAGTGTATTTTTTATGCAGCTTTTCCTAACGGGAACTTAAGAAACAAAAGACAAATTACCGCATAAAAATAGTTTATGAAATGTAACAAGTAGTAAACAGCTCGAACCTATTTTTAAATTTAGATTTACTTGTACATCGAATAATAATAAACAGGCCACACACTCTACTGAGCAACTATTACGATAATCAACTGTAACTGCACTGATATAGGATACAAATTTGTGAAGCACTTGGTAATCACGATAGTTCCATTCATGATCTTTCGTAAGAGCGGCGTGCTGAAGACAATATCTAATACAATTTGGACTGATAACAGAATGTAATTGGGTTATCACAGCTAGGGTTTGTAAATAGACCGGGTTTTACGGAACGCGTTTTACTAGAATGTCTTTTTTGACGCCAGGTGTTTTTAACCGAGCGAAGCGAGTTCTTAGCAGCAACAAGTGTCATTTTATAAACGGAGTAAGAATTATAATTTATTATTTTGTAGTTATTCATCATCATCATCATCATCCCAGCTTATATTATGTCCCGCTGTAGGGCACAGGCCTCCTCTCAGAGTGAGAGGGCTTGAAACGTAGTTCCCACGCGGGTCCAGTGCGGATTGGGAACTTCGCAAACACCATTGAATTTCTACTCAGGTGCTTGAAGGTTTCCTCACGATGTTTTCCTTCACCGTAAAGCTCATGGTAAATTTCAAATATAATTTCGCACATTAATTCCGAAAAATTCGGAGGTGCGAGCTCGGATTCAAATCCACGACCCTCTGCTTGAGAGGCAATAGGGCAAACCACTACCTACGCCACCATGGCTTATTATTGTTATGAATTCAGCACATTATAATCAGTTCAGAGCCAAAGTACATAAAGAAAATTTACATAGTATTAAGCAATGGATGGCCTTATCGCTACAAAGCGATCTCTTTCACACAACCTTTGAAAATAGAAAGAAGAAAGAAACAGATTTGACAAGTTTTGCAATTACCAATATGATAATTAATAATAAAAACACGTCATTTACGATACATAAATTCAAAGTTTTAAAGATGGATACATACATACTCGTACATAAATAAAGCAATCAAAACAGGTAGGTTGTCTTGTACCTACTAGATATGTAACTTGTACAGATAAAGCTAAGATAGCGATAAGGATTTTAGAAAAAAAAAAAAACAAAAATTACCTACTTAGTTCACAGTATGAAAGTTTTAACGGTACTTCTAGTAACTTAACAAAAAAATTTTTTGATACGATGAAGTAGTAATAAGCAAATAAAACAAAAAAAAACGTACACTTTTTTAGCCTCTTTTAAGTATTAAGTCTTCGTGTCGCTTTTTTTTAAATCACAGTAGTTGGCTTCTGTCCAATTACTGTCAGAATACGCTTGTACGGCATTTATACAAACTGGTTTCCGAACAAACTAAAACAAGCTGTATAACCGCTATTTAAAGATGGTTTTAAAGGTAGTCGGTAGTCTACCAGGTTTCACTAAAACCGAGTTAGTGTATGACCACACATGGAGTAAACAATACAAATAAGTATTGTTTTTGTAGCTTGTCAAATTTAAATGGGAATATAGATGAGAAAAACGTGAAGTCACTTTACAGTTAACCGGACCGCATTATGTTACTGAGCTAATGAGTAACTAGATCCATTGAGTCCATGGTCTAAAGAAAACCAAAGAGATAATTACAAATAATACAACACACATAGCTGACAAAAAATAAGAACGACCTTTGGGTGCCCATACAACCATTTAGGTCAAAGTACAGTAAGATTAAGTATTTCCATTTTGACACTCGGGATGTCACAGTTTTAATCGTAAAGGTTCGTGTTTTCTCGTAGAGTGCTTATATAAAATCCTAGAATTTAATTACATAAAATATCCAAACCTATTTGAAAAATGAAAAAAATAATATTTACGATGTGAAAAGTATATTTAATGTAATTATTAACAAAACATCAGCATAAGTATTGCATTTCCGATCTGTTTCGAAGTATGTCGAGAATTGCCGAGTGTCAAAATGGAAATAATCTTACTGTAAGCATAGTTGTTACAACGTATTTGTATAAAGTTTTTAACTTTCACGAATCTCACTCATGACTACTACCGAGGACTTCATCGAGAACTATTCGACCACATTGCAGCGCCCGTGGTCACGAGTCGATTCACTTACTACTGTACTTTGTTACAAGTTGTGTTTCAAAAAGAAGTAACAGCGACCAAAATGGAGTGCGGTTAAAACACGACTTGAGCCTAATTGGCGTCACGGAATAAATGATATAATGCACGATCTGATAGATAATTCAAACCCTTTATATTATTGACATATTTTAATTGCACCCTAAAAATACCATAATGATTGTTTTAGGTTATGCAGTAAACTTAGTTACGTCCTAAAGGAGAGTGAAATAAAATGAATCAAAAAACGCTTTCTGTTTAAATTAATAAGCTTTCCATGAAGATAATTTCAAATAAAACCATGTACTTATAATAGAAAAATGAACATCCCTTTTTCTAATGGCTCTGTAGCTAAATTACCGCGCAGATATCATTTTACCTCTAACAAGTTCATTTATCATATTTAAACCTGATACTCACTGCATATTATGACTATTTCAAATGAGTCTCTATTTATAAACACATCACAATTTTAAATTGAAACCACTTAAGCCTCAATAGGGAATGGAGAAAAGGATAAATATACGGTCCACAAATTTAACGTTTTATCAATTAAATTAAAAAATAAACATGACACAGATCTCGTAATCATAATAAATCAGATTTTGCCAAAATATTTACTGACCCACAACTTTTGAAATTTTAATTTTTTGTATAATAATTACTACCTTTAACGAGGAATTCAGTATGCTACGTCTCAATCCAGATTTTTGTCTATCTGTACGCCAAGTTTCATCTAAATCCTTTCAGCCGTTATTACGTGACTGACAAACAAATACCAAAACCAATAAATAAATAATTAAAATAAATAAATATCACGGGACAGTTCACACCAATTGACCTAATCCCAAAGTAAGCTAAGTAAAGCTTGTGTTATGGGTACTAAGCAGCGGATAAACATACTTATATAGATAGATAAATACTTAAATACATATTAAACACCCAAGACCCGAGAACAAACATTCGTATTTTTCATACAAATATCTGCCTGACACAGGAATCGAACCCGGGACCTCAAGCTTCGTAGTTAGGTTCTCTAACCACTAGGCCTCCTGGTCGTCTAAAATATCCAAACATCTTCACGAACTTTCATTTATAATATTAGTGGGATAGGATGAAAGTAAACACAGACAAAATTAAGAATCCATTTGATGTACATAGTTGGAAAAATAATCAAAGCTTCCAATGGCTATATAAAATCATATTCATCGATGGACCATGTTATGCAGCATTAAAGCAACTACAAACTCTTGTATCAACTAGCTAACAGCAGTGCAAAATATGACTCGGAAATTACTGATTTATGATAAATACGAACACCATCTACTTTATACAAGCTAACAGTGTTGCCAGTAACGGGCACCAATAAATAGAGAAACCGCAATGTTGCTAGCTTAAAGCCTTATTTAGCGTAGGTCCTCAATTAAAGGCGTCGTCGTGTGATGCCATGTTCACAACTAATTGGCTTTCGTATCTTTTTGCTTGTTTCATAGTTGCTGTCATTTAAAGATTTCTTATTTAAGGCCAGTGAAAGAGTGTGTAAAGTATCCGTCAGTTAAAACTATCGCTTTTCTTTTCTCAAGTCATAGGAAAATAACTATAAATTAAAATTTTAAAAACCCCCAACGCAATTATGTCACTGTCAATGCCCGTTATGGTCTAAGATCTCTTCCGCAGCTATCAAAAGAGCTGATAACTTTGAAACGGCTGCACCAATTTTGATGAAACATATCTAAGAACCATCGCCAAGAAACCTGCCTTCTATTAAAAAAAACCGCATCCAAATCGGTGCACCCGCTTAAGAGCTATGATGCCACAGACAGACAGACAGACAGATACACACACACATAGCGGTCAAACTTATAACACCCCTCTTTTTGTGTCGGGGGTTAAAAAGGAAAGAGCTTACATTTATCTGACAGATACTTTTATCTGGGGATTGAAAAATCGGCCCTTAATCGAGTAAAAGGTACTTAACATAGTAAATCCTTGGGTATCAACTAACGCCGACCCCAACTTATTGAAAAACTACAAAGCTCAGCAAAAACTGTAGAAAACAATAAATATTAATATTTAATTAAATTATTTAAGAAAATTTTAAATTAAACATGTACAACATTAATTATGATAATTATGACATATGCTACAACACTTAACCTATCTATACATATAATAATCTATAATATAAAAGTGAACGGCCAGAACGGGTTAACCTTTTGACCGCCACGCATCGTTTTTGTTTGGAACAAAATTGATTCTTATGCGGATGCGGGTAGGTTTAATTTTGTATTACCGTCTCTGGAATTTTAAAGCAATTCGGTTCTTTGACCTTGGGAATCGCGAAAAACTTGAGAAAATATGATATTGGGTGTGTACATTTCGTATATTAAGCAAAATAAAATCACAAGTTCGAATTTCGAGCCAAAAGCGAGCGATCTATTATCTATGCCAGTGTTGCCATTCAGGGAAAAAGAAATCCATTCATTATCCTGCATTGCAGTCTGTAAAGCTCTTTAAGCACTGACCTGCATATTAAAGCATGACAAGTTCCTACTTAGCCCTCGCTATGTTGCGGATTTTCAGTGGAACTAATTTATTTTAATGGCAATGTTTTTTTTTTGACAACAGACGTTGGAAGTCATTGAATGTCACCGATGTAAACACAAAACGAAAATAATTATACATCTTTCAGAATAATAATCGATTTTGCAATCAAAATGCCCAAAAAAGTTCACACCGATGCAAAAAAAAATTAAATACATTCAAATGGTTGCGGCAGTTACGTTGTTTGTTATCGAACTCCTCCGAAACGGCTTGACCGATTTTTATCAAATTTTTTCTCTATATTTGGTAGGTTTGACAACAGGTTGTAGGCTATTTTTTATACCCTTATTCTTCGCGGACGGAGTCGCGGGCTACAGCTAGTTAAACATAATTTCCAAAAATCTTTAAACGTTTTTAGTGATTTCTGAAATAATGAGGTGGAGGTTCCGCGGCGTCAGAGAAGAGCAGGGAGTAGGTTTTGTTGAGTTAGTGTCTGGAAGACGTATTAGATGACGCTAGCACCTTATTTCAAAAAACTATATATTTGGAGGCCTAAACTGAAAACTGGGAACATTTCCAAAAAACTGTAAATCTAGTAAAAAACTAAAAACGTAGTAGGCAGTTAAAACGGTAAAGTTGGCTATAAGTACTGGCTACATCTGGTTTTTGTTACCCCGCCTTTAAGCGCATGCAATACTAAATGTACCCACCTGACCGCTGATGCACTGTCGACCCTGTAAGAACCTTGTGAGTTTGTAGTTATTATGGTTGTGGTCCTCATAATTTTAAATCACTTAAACAAACAATGAAGTTTTAATTTTGTAACTGCTTAACGTAATTCCTCATTAAAAGTTACTTTTATTTTATTATAAAACAAAGAAAAAGACGATCCAGCCGGTCGCTTGATGGCAAATGCATGACCACCGCTATGTTTGTACATCCGCAGTATCAGAGGTATTGCAGATGCGTTGCCAACCTCAAGACCCAGAGGCCTTATTGTCTAATGCACATGCACCATCTCTTTCTACGTTCATCTTATGTATACCGTACCAGCATGAAGTGGTAAAAACGATTGTGATTCAGTCTGTGTTAGATAACATAGCCTCAGAAAGATTCATCGTCATCATATCAGCCGGAGGATCTCCACTGTTAGACATAAGACTTATCCAAGAATACCCCGCCAATCGTTCTGATGCTACTCGCAGCCATATAGCTTCCCGGGGTTTTTTTCCTTTACCCATCTACTCAGCGAGGCCTGATGAAATAGATAACACAAATTCACTAGCGAATTTCCTGGATACTGAATGTAGCGACGCATGAACGAAGTTTATAAAGAGGTCCCATACCTGCGCTGTGTACAAACTGGACACTAATAAAATTAGAAAACGTACAGCGCGGAAAGGAAACAAAAGAATATCAGAGTCTTGTCATAGCCCTCGTGCGCGCTGCGTGTTGATTTTCAACCGACGAAAACAAAAGGAGGAGGTTCTCAATTCGACGTGTATATCTTTTTTTTTTTTTTTTTATGTATGATCACGCATAACTTTTTACAGAGTAGTCCGATTTTGATGATTCTTTTTTTATTGGAAAGCGTATTTCCCGAGGGTGGTCCCATTTAAATTTGGAAACAATATTCCTACCCTAAGGGTAGAAAAACAGGGGATGATTGATTGTTCAGTTACTGATTGCACTATATGACCACGCATAACTTATCACAGAATAGTCGGATTTTGATGATTCTTTTTTTATTGGAAAGCGTATACCCCAAGGGTGGTCCCATTTAAATTTGGAAATAATATTCCTACCTTAAGGGTAGGAAAACAGGGGATGATTGACTAACTTTTTACAGAGTAGTCTGATTTTCATAATTATTTTTTATTGGATAGATAGGGTATACCTTGAAGTTTGTATTATAAATTTGGAAAAAAAATTACCCCAATGATGGAAAAAAAGTATAAAATAAAAACTTTTTAACAAAAAATTAAACCGCCGAAAAAACTGAAAAGCAAAAAATAATACCTTTTTTGTTTGACCTTAATCTAGGTACCAGTTTGAAGTCGGTGCCTCAGCACGAGCCAGGAGGAGTGATAGAAGCCAATCAGGTAGACGATTATAGGTCCACTCCTCCTGGCTAAGTGCTGAGGCACCGACTTCAAACTGGTACCTAGATTAAGGTCAAACAAAAAAAGGTATTATTTTTGCTTTTCAGTTTTTTCGGCGGTTTAATTTTTTGTTAAAAAGTTTTTAACTCCTGGCACAAAAAGAGGGGTCTTATAAGTTTGACTGCTATGTGTGTGTGTTTGTGTCTGTCTATCTGTGTGTCTGTCTGTGGCATCATAGCTCTTTAACGAGTAAACCGACTAGAAAGCAGGTTTGATGGTTCTTAGACTAGACATGTTTCATTGACATGACATGGTTCAGCCGTTTCAAAGTTATCAGCCGTTTAGTTTGCTGCGGAAGGGATCTTAGACGCATAATGGGCAGTTACTTTATTTTCAAATATATGTGTGACATAATTGCGTTGGGGGTTTTTAAATTTTTTAATTTATAGTTTTATGTAATTTATTAAATATTAGTTTCATTTCACTATTTTGCACCCCAAAGATCAGTTTATATCTATACTGAAGTTTTAAAAACACAAGCAATAAGCCCTTAGGATTGTGCACTGTGGATTCAATAATAGTTCCTACCACACAAATTATACACGCTAATAAAAACTGCACTTTTCCTAGCACTATCGCTTCGTCGACCTACATGCGGACCCAATGGAAAAGTCACACGAACGAATCGGAATCGTTAAAGCATCCGATAACGTTATCGTCGACGTGTCAGGCAGGATACTCGACGGCCGAGTTTTATGACATTATGACAGCCATGTTAATGACCAAGTTTGCGTCATCGAAACTACTATGATTTTGGTGCTGTACATGTTAGATTAATTTTCAACCAGAGCTCATCTTCAGAGTAGATACAACAACCGTACGCAATGCAACCAAATGATAGACTATTTTGGACATGTTATCTCTAATATACAAAAATCTCGTGTCACGGTGTTTGTTATCGAACTCCTCCGAAACGGCTGGACCGATCTTTATGAAACTTTTTTCTCTACATTCGGTAGGTCTGAGAATAGGTCGAAGGCTACCTATTCTTCGCGGACGGAGTCGCGGGCAACAGCTAGTAGAGTTATAAAAATAACCTAACCTAACTTTCAGGGTACCGTAAAATCGGGTTACTTTGGCCCTGAAGGGTCGTGGCCATTGGTATTAATAATTATGGCACATTACATACAAAGCATGGGAAACAAAAGTTGTCACTCCTATGGACATAAAGTTAGCGACTCCAAGTCAGCAAAGGTCAGCTTTATTTAAATCAGCCGAAAGTTGGCCAGGCGTCCCACGGGCCGATGTAGACTATATCATCATCACCCCAGCTTATATGTATACGACCCACTGCAGGGCACAGGCATCTCTGAATGAGAGATCTTGGGCCGTAGTTGCTACGCGGGCCCAGTGCGGATTTGGAACTTCACACACACCATTGAATTTTTTCGCAGGTATATCCAGGTCTCCTCACGATGTTTTCCTTCACCGTAAAGCTCATGGTAAATTTTAAATATAATTTCGCGCATAAATTCCGAAAAACTCAGAGGTGAGTTTAAGGGTCTCTAGCCAATATTTTTATTAAGTTTAGCCGTGGTGGCCCAGCGATTTGACCTAGAGCCTCTCAAACAGAGGATAGTGGGTTCAAATTCGGGCTCGCACCTCTGAGTTTTTCGGAATTTATGTGCGAAATTACCTATATTTGAAAAATACCATGAGCTTTATGGTGAAGGAAAACATGTGAGGAAACCTGCACAAGCCTGAGGAGAAATTCAATGGTGTGTGTGAAGTTCCCAATCCGCACTAGACCCGCGTGGTAACTGTGACCCAAGCCAAGCAAGAGAGAAGGCCCGTGCCCTGCAGTGGGACGTATATAGGCTGGGATGATGATGATAATGATATAGAGATAAGTATTTCTGTACTTCTTTTCTTTTCATTTAAGTAAATAAGTAGTAATTTAAAAAAAATGCTTTGAGCGATCACTTGCAATTCCAGATACTAAAAAGCACTGCCTTCAAGAGCAAAATATTAATAATAATAATATATATACCTATTAATAAATATTATTCATTAAACTTTATAAAATGTATACATTGTTATTATTTTATGTCTCCTAAATTTTTTCACTTCAACAAATCCAGTTTTATGGAACATAGATACAACAACCGACTGGGCCTAATTTCAATACAACTTGGGCGTGGGTTTATAAGATGGCAGGACATCATTATTAATTAAAAGAACTTCACAAAAAATTTAATCTCAATCAAAGCCACTTGGACGTAAATGGGATCATTATCCATCACTCTATGTAAAAGATATTAGATCTTTTATTACCTTGTTAGTAAAGATAAAAAATAACAACGATCAGTATACTTTAAATTTAAACCAAATAGGAACCTACCTATCCTAAATCCTAATAATTATGGTCTTTCTATACATTGAATAATTATTTTTTTAAGAAAAACATAAAAGAAGTTTTATGAATGTGTTAGTAACAGCGGTAAAAGGTTAATTAATAGAGGTTAAGTTTTAATTATCCATTTCACATTCAAGTTAGGTAAACTAAGGTTTAGTAAGTATTTAGTTCTCAGTGAATTAATAAATAGTGATTTAGTAAGAACTAATAAGGTATACTTATCGAAAATCCATTGTTACATTAATTTCAGCGTTTCTCTAAAAATTAAAAACAACATACCTCATTGATATCGGCTCACTAAAAAAACATTCACTGTCATAAACACAGAGGTGTTATTCATGAACATCCATCAAAAGGAACTGGCTGTTTGTTTAGTCTATTGTTTTTAATTTTTACGAAGAATTTTCCGGCGCGATCTTTTCCCGCGCGTTTGAAAATCGAATGACACGTCCTTGCATGCGCGCGTCGCTCTGTACACTGTACAGATTTGAGACCGAACAGTTCAACTAGCATACAATTTTACTGTACACGCTTGTATTCCGTTTGAAATAGGAGAATCATGTACGTACTAAATTTGAAATTTTGCTACGGCTTCAAGACGGCTTCATAAATGGCTGGTTCATAAATGAAATTGTAAGGTAGAGGCTTCTTTTTAGGTTGCAGAAAACGTTAGGAATTTTACGAGGGTGTTTAGTTGTTTCTTGAAACCGATTTTCTTTAATCTGGGTAACCGGTTCATAGAAAAGATATACATGCTAAATTAATGATAGATATATTTTACCGTTTTGAATGTGTTCAGTGAAAAGCAAACAATAAAATGCCAGAATTTTCGATAGTTTTATGAGTAAAAGTAGAAAATATTTTCACTGCATTACTTTTATGATAAAGCTTCTGCCAATAGCAATTATTTTGAATGCCCTCTAGGAAATTCTATTTTTTGTTGGTATGGTAAATATTCAGGAAAAAGAATATTCTTTGAACGATTGAAGTTATGCTTCCTCTTATTCATCAATGTCGCACATCATTTCCGAGACGCGACGTGATTTTATTTGGCTATAAGTTATAACAATATTCGCTATTTTTGGCGTCACGAAAATATTTTCACAGAAAAATGGTAACGAAACATTCAACGATACCCGTAATGTGCCACAGGTTTTTTATCGGGAAAAAGCAATCTGCTATTGTCGCCCAGGTCAATATTCAGTATTTTTGTAGCGTTTTTTTTCGTCGTCCCATTAGCAATTTTTTATCGTTAGGTTAGAGAACAACACCTTTTTATGAAAATGAAGGACAGTACCGATAGTAAGTCTAGTTTGATCAAAGTTGTTGTGACTTGTCCTTTTGTTGTGGTTGGTAATATTAGGAAGATGATGGGTGACATTTTGATGCGAGTGATGAACATTCCTACTCCTACACATTGCCGTTTCGAGAAACACGAGACACGATTCACCCTTCAAAGTTTTTTATTTCTCATTGGTGTTTTTTTTTTCAGGAAAATATGAGTTTGAGCCGATATAACAAAACACGTCCGCATTATTTTTTTATGTTCGAAAAAATATAATCAAATCAGTAATAACTAGCAATTTGCTTAAAACATTTTTTTCTTTGTAGTCATAGAGGGTTTAGTCAACTTTCAGTACTTTGGAGGCAAATTTCTCCAAATATATTGGGCAGCTAAAAAAATGTGTCTGTTATTTTAGCCTACTCTCTAACACAGGGTTTTTCAACCGGTGTGCCGCGGCACACCAGTGTGCCGCGTACATTTTCAAGTGTGCCGCGATGCTTAATTGCAGTCCAACCTAAAGGGTATCAATACAACCCCTACGTCCGTTACATATAAATCAAAGCCTCATATACCAAATTCTTTACTGGTGTGCCGTGAAAGTTTACTGAAACTAAAAGTGTGCCGTTGACAACAAAAGGTTGAAAAACTCTGCTCTAACATAATGTCAAATTAATCTAATCGGAGCCGGAAAGTTGGGTACCTTTCCTTGTTAGAACAGGGCTCTGCTTACACTGGATTATTATAGATAAGGCTGTTTACGTATATATTGACATAGCTGCAATTTTTTATGGAACCCTCGGTGCGCGAGACCGCCTCGCACTTAGCTGGTTTTTTCATATACCACAATCCCACTAATATTAAAAAAAAATTAGCTGATGCCCGCGACTTCGTCCACAAAGAATAGGGGTAAGTATAAAATATAGCCTACGACCTATTCTCAGAGCTACCGAATGTAGAGAAAAAGTTTTATAAAAATCGGTCAAGCCGTTTTGGAGGAGTTCGATAACAAACACCGTGACACGAGATTTTTATATATTAGATCACGCCAGAATGGTTACACGAATTCTGATTAAATTAGGCACACTGATAGTTACGACCTGGGTTAACATGTAGACTACTTTTTATACCGAATAAATGCCTAGTTCCCGAGGGATAGCAATAAAAAAATTCTTCGCAGACGGAGTCGCGGGCTGTTATGGTTAGCATAGCTCTACTGATGACGAATTTCTGCAACATAAACGAAACAAGTAAGAGTCATTTAACGACAATTGACGTATTCGAGAACGGCGTTTGGACTTAGTTTTTCAATCGATACTCCATGAATAGAAAGGATGGCTTATAATGAAGTGGGACTATCGAACCCACTTTTGGTTCAACATCGATACATTTCACACCCCAGTCCACAATAGGGAGCCATAAATAAAGGAAGTAAGGAATTTGTCGAAGTCAGCACTTAACAAACTTTCGCCTTGTCAACAAATAAAGTTTATTTACCTACAGCCTGGAATGTTTAATTAGTATGTACCTAGTGAAATAAGATTGTGAAGAACTGTGCAGTACAATCAGTAACTATTCAATTGGTTAATATTTTGAGACCATGCCCAAGCATTTGAGGCAGCTGCCTCAAATGCTTGGGCATGGTCTCAAAATATTAAAATTGTATAGTAAGGCGGGTACCGAAAAGTTTTTTTACATCTTTTGTATTTGAGATATTCAATGAAATTTAAAATGTTTTTGAGATATTTTAATTCGATTATGTATTACATAGTGCTGGTGGCTAAAGCTGCGATTTTTTTCTTGAAACCCGCCATTAAATTTAGCACAGTGTTGTTGGTTGATTATTTATTACTTAAATTTTATAAGAAGAACCCTTCGGACGTCCTGTCCGAGCTTTATCTTCCATTCTGTTCTCTTTTGTGTATCGATAAACTATATTTCGAAACGTGGCACGGCTTTTTTTCAGTATTTTTCGCAAATGTTGAATCAGGATTTTAATACAAGTTCGCAAAATAGTTTCTCTCCTGATTAGGTTATCGTTTTGCATTTAGTACAATTATAAGATTTACTAACAATATTTATGTAAATTAACAGCTGAAAGTGACCGGAATTTAGACTTGCTAGCAGGTAGGAGCATTTCTTAGCGGCAGATATATTATTTAGATACACATTTGTGAAAAAACTTTTCGGTACCGGCCTTATTTACTTCATTTATAAAGACTTGACTGTAGTATAGTGAGGTTGGAAACCCTATACTAATAATTATATTATGTAACTTTGCACACACCATTGAATTTAATCTCAGGTGTGAGCAGGTTTCCTCACAACGTTTTTCTTCATCGTAAAGCTCATGGTAAATTTCAAATGTTATTTCGCGTATAAATTTGGAAAAACTCTGAAGTACGAGCCCGATAGTACGTACCCATGACTCTCTGCTTGAGAGGTCATAGGTCAAACCACTTTGTCACACCACGGCTTATTTCCAATTTATTTTTTTAATGATTCTTGCTTAGTTAAATTACATTATATTTGTTACGGGATGTAGACCGTGATTACCTTTAAGACAGCGAGCTGCGGGGCATTTTTCTTTTCATTGCGTGTGTTGTCTGGTTACCACTGTGTGGCGAGCGTCACGGCCCCGCAATGAATAGAAAAAGCGTTCGCCGCTCCGCTGCCCGCTGACTTCGTGTCCATGGCCTAAAGAATTCCCTATATTCCACTCGTGATCATAACGCATAAAGCTGCGTCGAAATATAGCGAACTCATTGACGGCAATCACTGTATAAATTCCGTAATGGTTGGTGCCTCGAAAACTTAGACCAGTGGTTAGACAACCTGACTACGAAGCTTGAGGTCCTGGGTTCGATTCCCGGTTGGGGCAGATATTTGTGTGAAAAATACGAATGTTTGTGCTCGAGTCTTGGATGTTTAATTTCTATTTAAGTATTTATTTATATTTATCCGTTGTCTAGTAGCCATAGTAGGTGCAAACTTTGCTTAGTTTGGGACTAGATCAAATTTATTGGAGTCAATCGTCCCATGTTTTTTTTATATATATATTTTGAAAACAAATGTTTTTCCACAAAACATTGTCAAAATATATTTCCCTAAATATTCGTATTGGAAAAATTCGCCTGAAAGGAAAACTATAAAAGAGCACTCAACAAATCACAGCAGGTAGTTTTTAGGTCATCGCCACATAACCATAATAACCTTTAAGGAGCTGGGAGATTTTATAAACAGGAGCGGGGGATTTGGTAAATGGGAGTGGGGGGGGCTTGGTAAACAGGGGTGGAAATGGTGTTTGTGACGGTAATGCTCTGTTGTGAACGATTTATAGTATAGCCCGTGCAGGACAATTAGCTGTCACCGCTTCTCACTTTGCGTTGAGAGCACAGGGAATGCGTGGATGCGAACGCGAATATTGAGAAGTTAATTTTTTACTTACCTAATACTTAGATCGTGTTACACATATTTCTACGGGTAAAGACTGCGATTTCCTTAGATGATCATGGGTAGAATTAAGCAATTGCCCACCTAATAATGTTCACCATGCTACTATAGTCTAGACTCTAGAGATATAAAATTTTGCACTAATATTCTTTTGCACCTTAGATTAAGACCGCAATGATATTTTTGTGATTTCTATGGAGATTTAGTAAAATCCCGCAATTTCAATTTAATAAATTAATCAACTTCCTAATTTAATAAATGGTTCAAGTGTTTACGTCAGTGTACTGGATTTTTCTTTTCGTATAGGAAATAATAGTTACCGTTTGTTTAAAAAAATTAATAAGAAAAAATTTAATTCCTATGGAAGTTCTTTAAAGTCAGCTTTTTGATGAAATCCCGTAGATGGCGTTAATCGTTTTTAAAACGCAAACGTTGTGCTTTAAAAATGTTACCATATTTTCGGGCCAACCTCCAAGATTGTAAATGTTTCTAAGGAATGTATTACGTAGGAAACAGCTTGTATGAGCTTGTTATGTGTAGTGGAACTGTCTCTATGCCTCTATTTCGGATCTTAGGGTCGAAGGCTGGCAAGAGTTCGCCCAAGCCCGCAAAGCATGGCGTAGTGTGGTGTCGGAGACCAAGACCCACTTCGGGTCACTGCGTCCAGCTACTATAGCTAAACCGTTAGTTAGTTATTAATACTTAGTATACAGCAACATGTATTAAATGTAATTAGCATTAAGAAATTGTAAAATAGGGTAAGTAAGAGTCGTAGAATTGTGATAGTAATAAATGCCTATGAAAAAACCTTAACATGTATAACCCAGATGTAAACGTCGTATTTGAATATTAGAGTGTTAAGATAGAATAAGAACAATTGTAACTTGATGTGTATTGCTATAAATAAAAAGTCAATAAAATGTACCCCATAGCCCACTCCCCCAAATAAATTTAAGTGAGAACATAAGATGAAGAGTGATAAAGTGGACGGCTTAAGAGATAGACGGGAGTGATAAAGAGGCCGGAATGGAAGATAAGAAACAAAAGTATATAATTAGATTAATAGATAAATAAGTTAGAATAGTTACACTAGCTTGAAGGGTCGGAAACCCGGTAGTAAGGATGAGGAAGGACAGCAGAAAGATCCAGTATGTAGTATGATAGTGATCAGCGAAAACGCGAGAACTGGAATGGCAAGGATTTAGACACAGACTCATAGACATTTGTCAGAGGTAGCGTAATTAAAAAAAAAACCGTTAAATGTGTCCTCGCCCGCGCGGTACAGGAGCTGGGGGTATGACGATAAAGGGGAACGGGAGAGGTGCGAGCGGCCAACGCACGTCATATGCCTGCCACCCGCACCTCTCTTGGCCCCCTTTATCGTCAACCCCGTCGTCAACCAAAGTCAGTACTCCGCGGGCGAGGACTCATTTGATCAGTTTAGCCTATATCTGTGGGTTTTGCTATAAGAAGTAAGTCTCTACACCACTTTTGTCCAGTTATATGCAACTTGCCGGCGTCGCGTCGGCGGCACCTCAGAAGCTGTTGGCTCGGCTTTCAAGCATTACGAGTATCATCATCGTGAGTCGCAACATACGATGCAAACAGAGTCAAGTGAACTAATAATATCTCCAATGTCGCTGGTAATTGTGAGGATGGTTAAAAGATCGTCAGGCTACAATTTAATCATTGCAACCTTTATTATTCAGATGTTTTAATCAGTTATAGCCCTGGTGCATATCATCGTCATCGTCCCAGCCTGTAAACGTCCCACTGCAGCGCACAAGCCTCCTCTCAGAATGAGAGGGCTTGGGCCATAGTGGTGGCACTTTGTAATTTTTTGTTTTATTTTGGTTGTATGTGGGTGACTAAAAGTCATCTGGCAGTGTCTTCTCCAACCTCGACATAGGCGGAAATTATTGCACCATTCAATGTGGCCATTATTATCCAAAAAAATTGTATTGAACTGAAGAATTGCTACAGACAGATAAAACTACTAACTACGATAGCGTTCTATGGTAGCCTAGGAATCAAATTGGCTGGCTGACGTCAGTTGATTGATTATGTCAAATACCCGCTAAAGCTTCAATTCAATTTTGAGCTAATAATGATTCCGCCAGTGTCGAAGTTGGATAAGACACTGCCAGACGACATTTGCTCAAGCACGCGCGCACGGTAGAATACTAGCCACAACCAATCTAGAACAAAAAACCGGCCAAGAGCGTGTCGGACACGCCCAAGGTAGGGTTCCGTAGCCATTACGAAAAAATCAAGTAATATTTTTCTAAGGATTTCGTATGTGTACGGAATCATCATCCAAGTTTAGGTATGTTTATACCTTAGGCTACTATTTAATCTTAAACTACAAATAATTTCCAAGCAATCTTAGCCGCTATAATTTTCCTAGTAAATTTGATATATTTACCATTCTGATTTTTTTCAAATTTTTCCACCCAACAGTTTAGATTTTAGAGGGGGGGGACGGTCGATTTTAATGAAAATTTTGACTTTAACGTTGAATATTTCGCAAACAGATAACTGAATACAAAAATCATGTTAGCAACCCCGCAATGGTTTTAAAACACTATAGGGTTAGCCAAGAAAAAAAAATCACCCCCACTTTACGTCTATGGGAAGTACCCTAAAAAAATTTTTTATAGTTTTCTTTATTTAATCACTTTGTCGGCGTGACTGATATATATATGTATATTCATGCCAAATAACAGCTTTCTAGTACTAACAGTCTCTGAGCTTAGCCGCGGACAGACAGACAGACAGACAGACGGACAGACATGGCGAAACTATAAGGGTTCCTAGTTTACTACGGAACCCTAAAAAGCTAAAAACTGCCACCACTATTATACACATAGATACAACACACTACATTATGTACTTATGTATATCTAACTACATACTATGCGACAAATCTAATGGGATGGGACTATTTATGAGAGTTTTTAATTGTATTATAATCTGATGTTATTTTTGGATACAAATGAGTCTAGTATACTACAAAACGGAGATAAAACCAGGGTTAGTAGGAAATTAACCGCTAGAGCCTATGATCTTTCGATACATATTTTCCAGCATATAGGTATAAAACCTCGTGCTCAATAAACAATGTGCACGACCGCCCGAGGCAGACCCAAGAACAATAGGATATGCCTTCGGTAATATTGAGTTAGATCTCCAAAGAACGGGATGTTGGTAACCTAACTTTCATATTATATTTTCCGTATCGATGACATCGTGCGCTCTATCGCAATAAACTCTGAAATGTTGACAGCGTACTTCGCTCACAAGAAATTATCCACATTTCACTTGAAATAAACGGACTACGGTAGTAGTAAAATATTTAGGGTATTCTAGTCGAGGCTACGCAAAGGTCGCTTTGAGACATTGACGTACAATAAAACAACTAGACTCCCAATCACGCTCAAAAATTGTCCGAAGCAAAAGTCTGCACACGCGTCTATTGTGCAGAGTTTTGGTTCAGTTGTGTTTCGACCGCGCGTTGATTACAACGTCACTTCTCGCCCCGTATTCGTATATGTCTCTTTCGCACCGTAATCAAACTCACGAGAAAAAAAGAGACAGACAGTCTAGCTTCCGCTTCGCATGACCACTCCACTGCATTCTTTACTCTTTAGGCGGTTTCCAGCGCGTGACGTCATGTCACTACTTCGAACGATCGTATTCAATTGACATTAAACATTACTGCTACGAAATAAGGTGTTAATTTAAATGAATGCTGTTAATGTTATCTGTATAAATTGATGTATACGTACACACAACGCCGCTCGGACGTTTTTTGAGGAACTTTTGTTAAGCGATTGGGAGTCTAGTTGTTTTATTGTAGGTCAATGCTTAGAGACTAAACTCGTCGATACCGTCGTGAGGTATGGGTATTTTGACCCGATCGAGCTAATTATAAGATATAGTTATATTATTTATTATTATTATTAGCCTATTCTGTCCCACTGCTGATCAAAGCCCCCAACATTTCCACTCCTCTCTGTCCGCTGCATACGAGGGCCAGTTCTCCAAGAAGAAATCCAGTTCATCCCGCCATCGCAGTCTGGGTCCGCCAGGTCGCTTTTTCGAGTTGTTGGTTTTCTACTCGGTGGTTATCTTGGCCCACAAGTCGTCTGGCATCCGGCAGAGATGGCCAGCCCAGTATATTAGCACAAGAGTCTAATATAAAACGTAAAAACGTGGACAGTCAGCTAAAATCAAATGGCATTGTGTAAGCGTCGATATTATAATTTTTCAGTATTATGATGCGTAATTGCAAAGGGCCTTAAAGGATGCATATTTAGATCAGGGTTGGTTCTAGCAGAGGATTATGGGTTAAAACCAGTACGCTTACTGTCTAACTCGCGAGCGCTTGCTATCGCACTCGCTGTTTCTTTCTGTCAAACAGTATATAAGCCTCGTCCGCACAGCGATATTTCACCGCGCGGTTTTTTATTCGCAATTCTGTAACACATTGAATCTTATGGACGTAGCCGCGCGTCTACCTCCATAAGATTCAATGTGTTACGTTACATAATTGCGAATAAAAAACCGCGTGGTGAAATATCGCTGTTCGGAAGGAGCCTTATTGTCTAACGAACTTAGAATTTCAATCGCTTTTACTACTTACTATAAGTAAACATTACTCAGTGTGCGTGCTTCAAGTTTACCTAGCAAGTTGATTTTGGTTTCAGCTCTTTTCAAAGTATAACGATTATGCAGATGTAAGACATATTTTCTAGTCGTATTCAGTTCAACTCAACTAAACGATCAATTGGCTAAATATAAGGATACGACATGCGTGAGATCACCAATAAAACCGCCTGCGTTGTGTAAAATTATCAACAGCTTACTTCCGTACATCTACGGAGCGAATTAAAGTCCTATTGCATTGACCTCTATCCTCTCAAGAAGATGGTTGAGTATTTAAGCCCCAGCTAGGGCATGGTAAAAATCCATACTATACTATCCATATCCATACTAATATTATAAATGAGAAAGTGTGTCTGTCTGTCTGTCTGTCTGTTACCTCTTCACGCTTAAACCACTAAGCCCCAAGAAAGGACATGGGATAGTTTTTATCCCGGAAAATTGAATTGTTCTCGTGGGATAGCGATAAACTAATTGTTCTCGTGGGATAGCGATAAACTAATTGTTCGCAGACGGAGTCGCGGGCAAAAGCTAGTACCTAAATGATATTTTTTAGAACATAATTGATAGATATTGGCGATACTTTTAATCTCCAAATCTTACCAAAAGCTTATATCGATGGACGTATGGACCCTTGTTACTATTTCACTCTAAAAACGTTTTAATGGATTCTGATGAAATTTGGCATACATATAGTTTTATACCAGTATTTAACATATATAATACTTTTTATCCCGGAAAATAGCATAGTTTTCGCGAATTCTTCGCAGACGGAGTCGCGAGCAAAAGCTAGAATAGGTAGATGTAAATGGACATACTGTGTTATCTTGCCCAATAATACAATGACTATTTATTGTACCCCAAATAGTAAACAATACAGAAAAAATAAGCGAATGAAAAAAAAATTAACGTGAGCGAGCAATAGGCGAATCGCTTCGAAGCGATCTTTTGACTTGAATAATTGTCATTTTTAAACTTTTAAGAAAGTTGAACTCATTAATCTACTGAATAACGGAAGTAGGAATTTGATACGTCCCCGCTAGCAGACTAAAAGAAGAAGTAAAATCGCTTCCTCGCAGTCTAGTGTAACGAAAAAAGTTGTCACTTCAGTATATTATTTCGTCGCAATAATTGATTGTCACTTGATACGAATGCTCGTCTCTGCCTGACGGACCGCCGAGGTTTCGCTCCTCTTTGACCCTCTTGAATTAACTCGTTCACAATATTTTTTATTAAATACTAGCTGACCTGGGAAACGTTGTTTTGCCATATTATACCTAAATTATTTTTTTATTACCTTGGGGTATAAAAATAGCCTACGACCTATTCTCAGTCTTACCAAATAAAGACAAAAAAATTCATAAAAATCGGTCAAGTCGTTTCAGAGGAGTTCGATAGGTAACAAACTTTGTGACACGAGATTTTTATATGTTACAGATAGTCGGCCAAGTAAGTGGTTTACTGTCAAATACGCTAACTTTGCCCTTGACTTTGAGAAAAACGGACGTTTCACAAAAAAAGTATGAATCTATATAAATAAAGTATATTTTAGACGACCAGATGGCCTAGTAGGTAGAGAACCTGACTACGAAGCTTGAGGTCCCGGGTTCGATTCCCGCGTCGGGGCAGATATTTGTATGAATAATACGAATATTTTTGTTCTCGGGTCTTGGGTGTTTAATATGTATTTAAGTATGTATCTATCTATATAAGTATGTTTATCCGTTGCCTAGTACCCATAACACAAGCTATGCTTAGCTTACTTTGGGACTAGGCCAATTGGTGTGAATTGTCCCGTGATATTTATTTATTTATTTTATTTATTTTTTGTATCTTCTGTAACCGTAATAATTGATAATGTGCGTGCATTTGTTATGGAGGAAAATATTTTAAGTCCAAAATCAAACCGATATTTGATTGATTGTTTAATAATGTAGAGTGTTAAGGTTGCATTGGTAGAATCCTACCATACATCCACGGAATACGTCCATTGCTGAACAATAGGTCTCCCACAAGGTTCGCTAAACAGATCGGTCCTTTCATTTAACGATTCCCATCATCATCATCACCACAGCCTATACATATACGTCCCACTGCAGGGCACATGCCTCCTCTTAGATGAAAGAGCTTGGGCCGTAGTTCCCACGCGGGCCCAGTGTGGATTGGAAACTTCACACACCGTTAAATTTCTTCTCAGGTGTGCCCAGATTTCCCTGTGAAGCTCATGGTAAATTTCAAATATAATTTCGCTCACAAATTCCGAAAAACTCAGTGGTGCGAGCCCGGATTCGAATCCACGGCCCTCTGCTTGAGAGGCAAACCACTAGGCCACCACAGATGAGTCCTGCGTCATCCGCAACCAACGCGTTCCCGCAAGCTTAATCAGGTCGTTGCTCCATCTTCTTGGATACCTATGCGTCTTCCGGTCCATGGACGCTACTCGAGAACCTTTTGGTCCCATCGGCCATCAGTTCTACAAGCGATGTGCTCTGCTCACTGCCACTTTAGTCTCTTGTAGTATAATTTAAAAAGTTTTAATTTTTCGACATTTTCTATCATCATCAACATCTATATGTCCCAATGCAGGGCACAGGCCTCCTCTCGGAATGAAAGGGCTTGGATCATAGTTCCCACGCGGGCCCAGTGCGGATTGGGAACTTCTCACATACCATTTAATTTCTTCTCAGGTTCCCTCACGATATTTTCCTTCTCCGTAGCTCATGGTAAGTTTCAAACGTAATTTCGCACTTAAATTCCAAAAAAACAGAGGTGCGAGCCCGGATTCAAACCCTCGACGCTCTGCATGACAGACCATAGGACAAACCACTAGGCCACCACGGCTTTTTATGTTTTCTGTTATACAATTTATTGAATCAGGCGTTACTTTGCGGAGGTCCATATTAATGAACTAAAACAATTACTTTGCTCACCCGCGACTAAAAGAAACAAGAAAGGTCGCGGGTGAGCAAAGTAATTGTTTTAGTTCATTTCTGTTATACGTTATGGATAGTCCCAAACGGAGTGCACCGTTGTCTAACACGAGTAAGTAACCCAATAACGCCGGGACGCAGTTCTCACGCCGCCGTCGCTGGACGCGGTGTCATTTATCACGGCAACACCAAATCCGAGCTGATTAGCTTACGCACTAAAAATGGAGGTGAGCTGTCTCACCTCTATACTCTATACGAGGGAAGACTCGTGTACACGGTGATTTTGGAGAAATTATAGGTACTACTACACTACTATCATGAGTTTACAGTGACCGTACTCGCTAGCGACGGCGTAAATGATTTGTATGGAGTGTTGTACAGCGCGACTAGCGGTCACTTACAGATCGCTAGTATGAGTACAGGATTGGGTGCGGTTAATAAACGTTCTATAATCATCATCATCATTATCCCACTGCAGGGCACAGGCCTCCTATCAGAATGAGAGCGCTTGGGCCGTAGTTCCCACGCGCGCCCAGAGCGGATTGGGAATTTTAGACACACCATTTGAAGTTCTTCGCAGGTGTGTGCAGGTTTCCTCACGTTGTTTTCCTTCTCCGTAAAGCTCATGGTAAATTACCGTAGTTCCTCTGCCTATCTATCCCCCTTGGGAATAATGGCGTGATTTTATGTATGTATACTGTATGCTTGACAAGAGGCCCTACCACGAAGTGCATAATTCGAACTTCGTTTCGTGCCGTCCCGCTCACGCTAATATGATTTGACACGAGAGTGAGAGCGATAATACGATGCGAACTTCGATTTTCGAATTTCGTGGTAGCGCCTAAGGTTTGGAGGGCTAAATCCCAATGTGCAAATAACTTTACATTGCGGCAATCGATGACCACTAGAGTATTGGTTTACTTCTCGACTCCGCAATATAAATAATGCACATACACGATTTTGCTTCGCAAAAGTGGATAAACACAGACATGCCTGTATCTTTACAATTTTTGTTTACTGCTTACGCAATGCTGCATGCAGTATATTTACACCTTGATCTACGAGTAAAATCATCCGATAGCAATTCATTGCGGGTCTTGAATAAGGCATCACATCATAACTAGTTCAAAGCCCCGCAATATATAGCTATTCTGATGAAAAACTCTAATTCTAAAAACTAGGGCTTAAGTTTTTCATTGCTTGTTTATGTGTTTTAACATAATTATATTTAAGCATGAAACTACCGTGAGACTCACTCATAGTGAAAATAAACGGATCACTCACGTCTCGTCTCGTCTCGTCGTTGTGAACATGTCGAGTTAAACTCGTTTTAAGACGTGAGTGATCCGTTTATTTTCACTATAATTATATTTATTTACTATTTATTATTTGTTGCCGATATACGCCACTGGAGGCTTGGCGAAATTGGTCATACTTAGTAATTGAATTGAGAATGTTAAGACGAGACATCCTAAAATAATTTAGTAAACTAAGCGACTAAAATAAAATGACTTATTTCAGTTTGTTTTGCAAATTTTATTATACTAGGTACTAACTACCTTCTTCTTCTTCTTCTTTCTTGAAAAAAATGTTGTACCTACCTATACGGAAATTCTGATAGTTCCGGAATTCGAAATAAAAATAGAGACAGATGAAAATAGAAATGGACAACCGTTACCCAACAGTGGAGCGCCTAGTGCTAAAAAAACTAACACTGTCATCCAAACTGCATAGTTGCTTTAGAAAACAAAAATTTCCAAGGCTTGCAAAAAAACTGAAACAGGAGGGCCCGCCAAAGACCAAAGAGCGTACCTATGTGAATACACTAAGCTTGTCAAATATTTATTACACTAAGTAATTCATTGGTCCATTATGATGCAAAACATGCTAATTAATAGCATATTGCAATATCTGGAATCTTATCAGCTGTCTTATTTGGCGGCCTCATAAACCTTCGCCCAATCACAATCCGATACGAGAAATTGATTGCCTTTACCTACTCCACAGTAGGCGAGACTTGTCATCTGTAAATTTAGAAAAACCGTTAAAATGCTGCTGCTAACAATCAATTAAAAGAAAAAAAAAAATTTGCTCAAAAATAAAAAAATAACGCTTTTGGGCATATTCATTTTAAAGTGCACAATTTACCTTTTTTTTAATTTTGGGGTTATCTTACTCAGAATCATGAGAAGACGTCAGTGATTTTCAGATTTTATCCTTTACATAGGTATGCTGTCAGGAATTATTTATGCCTTTTGTAATTGTATATCAAGGAAAATTAAGTACCTACCCTACCCCATAGATCAGATACCCACTGCTTACAAAATACATTTTCAAAAGGTTATATTTATGTTGGTGCATTACGGATAAGAAAGTGATTCTATACACGTGTCTTTCAACCGACGAAAACAAAAGAAGGAGGTTCTCAATTCGTGTATATATATATTTTTTTTTTATGTATGATCACGCATAACTTTTTACAGAGTAGTCCGATTTTGATGATTCTTTTTTTATTGGAAAGCGTATCCCCTAAGGGTGGTCCCATTTAAATTTAGAAACAATATTCCTACCCTAAGGGTAGAAAAACAGGGGATGATTGATTGTTCACTTACTGATTGTACTATATGACCACGCATAACTTATTACAGAGTAGTCTGATTTTCATAATTCTTTTTTATTGAATAGATAGGGTATACCTTGAAGTTGGTATTATAAATTTGGAAAAAAAATTACCCCAAGGATGGAAAAAAAGTATAAAATAAAAAGTTTTTAACAAAAAATTAAACCGCCGAAAAAACTGAAAAGCAAAAAATAATACCTTTTTTGTTTGACCTTAATCTAGGTACCAGTTTGAAGTCGGTGCCTCAGCACGAGCCAGGAGGAGTGATAGAAGCCAATCAGGTAGACGATTATAGGTCCACTTCTCCTGGCTAAGTGCTGAGGCACCGACTTCAAACTGGTACCTAGATTAAGGTCAAACAAAAAAGGTATTATTTTTTGCTTTTAAGTTTTTTGGGCGGTTTAATTTTTTGTTAAAAAGTTTTTATTTCCTCTAAACTTAAAAGTACGAACCATGAAACTAAAAGAAAAATAATATCATCTTATGTTATCTTATCTTAATAAAAATGTATGTACAATAACAAGTTAGCTATGAAGTATCTTTTTGTATTTATTTTTCGACTTTCTTTTTTTAAACTTGTTAAAAGTTGCCCAGTAGCGCCATCTCTTGTCCTGGTGAGCGGTTAGTTCCGAAGGAGTGCTGAAATCTCTCGATAGAGGGTGTAACATAGATTCGCGCTTATCACTGCATAAGGTGATGATTTAACAGACTGAAATACGATGTATGGGAAAGATTCGTGTCTAATCTTTAGACCAGTGGTGGTGTAGGGGTATGGCACACGGCACGGAATGCTGAGGACCTGGGTTCGATTCCCAGCATTGGTCTTTTTTCTGGGGTTTTTTCTGAGCATCTATATTTCAGTTTGTATTTAGTATGAAATGTATGTACAATATTTAACATGCAAACCCTTTGATGTTGTATTTTTTAAATCCGTGTTTTTTAAAGCACGCTTTTAGCAAAATTTCGGGTTTTATTCAGCTAGCAAAATTTCGCAATAAATGGGATTTGCCTTGTACTTATTCATAAATGAACTTATGATATATGCTTTATGCTAGAAAATGATATCTGATCAAGAATTTCGTTCAAGGACTCGCTGCAAAAAAATGGGAAATACGATCGTCGGTCACAAACGTCAGCACTAGACATTTACGGTTTCTGATCCATCTCAGAAGAGAAATAAGTAACAGTTGCAATAACATTTTAGTCTGTTAAACGGACAGGATGTCACAACAATAAAAGCACGGCACTAAACGAAGGCCTATTTGAGCCAGTTAAATAAGCGTAATTTTAGCTACCACTAAATTTAGTCCGTGTGCGGTCCAGTTTCTTAAACAATTTATGCGATCGGTGCCTTTGGTCCGCTATCTCTCCCCGACATGCTAACCAAATCAGTGATAATATACATAATGGTTATTGGTAAATTAGCAACAGGAACTATTTGCGACGATGGTCAGAGCGTTGATTTGTTTAATTGGTAATTTGATTTAAAATAGAGGTCGAGGATGCGAATTCTTGCGGAGCCTTGGTTTTATTCTGCACCTGTGCTGTCTTTTATTGGATGTACAACAACATACTCTATTAAAATGACAAGTTTGATTTGTCTAAATAGGCTGCGTGTATTGAATCTAAACGACGTATTGTTAAGACACCTGTGGTATTTGATTTGTGAAGAAATAGTGGTGAAGTATGGATATTATTTAGGGTCAGAATCCGGTAGGTACAACCACAAATTTTATTTGGGACCCACTTATCATTGAATATTACGAAGAATTATTTTGCAACATGAATGACAAATGGATAATCGTGACCGTATTAGAAAGATTCTTGTCTGTGCCCAATAATAATAAGATACAAATAAGTGTAATTTCATTTTAATAGTTTTTTTTTTAAATTCTTGTCTTAACAGTTAAATATACTTACTAATAAGATAAGTACTGAAGAGTGAACTGTTGTTTTACATCCAGTAATTCAAGTGGTTAAAGCTCTCAGTACAGTAAGTTCAATTCAATTAATCACCCAATAATTAGAATTTAACGAAACGTGTCTACTTCTATAATAAAATTTATTTTAAATATTATCCTAAAGTAACTTCGCTCGCGTGACGAATAGCCGTTGAATTAAAAATCCCATGTGAATTCCCAAAAATTATATCGTGGTGACGACGTTGCATAAAACACCCGTGCTAAATTTTATGTCTTTACACATAGTTGCCGAGATATTGGGATTTTATCATGATTAAAGTGGCCTATATGTTAGTCTAAAGATCCAGGTATCGGCGCATACCGAATTTTATTTAAATCGTCCCAGCATTTTAGTGGAAAAGAGTAACAAATATACACATGCACACGCATCTCTACCAACATTAGTAGGATAAAACTTCTACTTATGTTGGTATTGATTATTGATCCTTTAAAAATGTTTCGAAAGCAAACAGAAAATCTCGTAAATCGAAACAGTTCATTCTGATAAATTTGTGTATAAATCAACAGATCCTTATTTATGGTACGCTCATAAACAACTCAAGTTGGAAACGATACATTTATGGCCTGCACTCGCTATTGTTGCAATTTTAAAATTCGTTCGTCCTTCCTCTATTTACAAGTATTTCGCATCTGTCCGGGAACAAATTGTTGCCAATAATTTATGGGTTTGATAGCGATTGAATGTAGTCATTGTATCCGTCCGTACATATCAATTAAGTAACATCATTTTCAGGGCTGTTTTAGAGCATACCGGTGGGCGCCAATAAATATGGGACCCCGTTGGTATATATTAAAATGGACCATAAAAACTCATTATTTTCGTTTAAGTGAATATGTCTGACATTAAGGGAGCGTCTTATAAGGTTAAAGTATGTTTTTAACTAACTAAGATTTAATGAAATCGGAGACATTTGTATCGAATGAAACGCCTACACTTAAGAGTAAGGCAAAGTTGTTTCGCGGAATACCAATGCATCGATATTGACTATATCAGACCTCTGCAGTCTACATTATACTGATTCTAAAATACTCTAAACCCCGTTATGATAACACAAAGGCTTTCCCACAGCCGTCAATTTGGGGCTATAGCGAAGCGCCGTTCGACATAGTTAACCTATCGCTCGAGATTATATCGACTATCGATACACATCACGATGTTTAGAATACACCCGTGAGACGTCAATCCACTGTTTGGCATAATAAGGTTGCGATTTCGTAACGATAGGTTTTATATAAAAACTTTATTTTGAGGAGTGCTTGCTATTGCTTTGTGCGCGTTTTGTAGCTATTCGGTAGGTAAGTATCTTTGAGGAAAGATGATAAAATATTAGAAAACAAATCCATCTTACCGATTTTGGTCACGGCGACGCCTTCGAATAATGTGCCCTGAGGTACCTAGCTAACATAGCCAACTTGTGGCTGTGAACCTTAGCCCGTAATTTGGACACGTAAGGATATGGCCCTCATAGCTATAGGAGGTGGTAGGTTGTGTCGTGTCATGGCATCTAGGTCAGGTCTTCGTTGAGTTAGGATATCGCTAAAAAAAACTTGACACTTCATTAAACCTCCATTTCGGGCCAAACCTGGGGGCTACTACGAAATTCGAAAATCAAAGTTCGTATCGTTTCGTCTATTTTACTATCTGTTTAATATTATTAGGGGGTGTTTCACCACCTTATTGTCAAACTACTGGTTACGTAACCAATGAATAAACTAAGTACTAGACAAATCTGTCGGCTAGTGTTTTTTCAGTTTCACCACTCCGGTCCTGTGCAAACTAAGTACCACTTAACTAATCGTCGGTTTAACAAAAAGTCGGAATGGCAACGTCGCATTTCACGACCACACGTTCCTGTTCGCACACTTTCGTTCAACAGAGTTGCTCATAATTAAAGCAAAAGAAATCGTAAACTATGTAATTTTAAAATACATCTATTGTTTTGCATAAACAAATGTGTAACATTATAATTAATCCAAAAACGGTATTTATTTACGATACTTTGTTAACAATAACAAAGAAAAATAAAATCACGTAAAACGAATCGAAAAGTGGCGCCAAACCATTTGACAGATAAACTTTTTTTTAATGGCGATGTACAAGTTCAGGTAGAACAAACGATTGTGCCACTGAAAAAAAGTCTGTAATTAAAAAATATTACAAAATTTTGGATTTATTTTTACATACTAAAAGCGGACCTATATTTTTTTATTCAAATCTTGATATTTCAATTCTCGTTTGTAATTTTAGCATGACTTCTTTCTTTAAAAAAATAAAAAATACTTTGATTTATTTTTCTGAAACCGGCTGAAGGGCTCTCCAACCATGACCACAAAAAAATAAAGTAACTAATTAAAAAGTTATGTGACGGTTAAAAATTCTAAATGCCACCTGATCTGATGGTCAAATTAAGAAATAGTTTGTCTGTCACTTAGCGCTAGCTAATCAAGACTGGTGAAACAGAAATTTTTATTCCATCTGACAAATAAGGTTATGATTAAGCTAATCCGAACTTTAAAAAAAGTGGTGAAACAGCCCCTTAGTATAACAAAATGGCATGATACCAAGTTCAAAAATCGAATTTCGTAGTATAAGGCCTGCCCATTGAGTGGACTCGATAAAGCATTTTTCAATCTCGAAAAAAAATAAAGCCCCGGTTGTACCAGAGGCGCTACTACGAAATTCGAAAATCGAAGTTCGTATCGTATTATCCCTCTCACTCTCGTGTCAAATCATGTTAGCGTGAGCGGGACGGCACGAAACGAAGTTCGAATTATGCACTTCGTGGTAGGGCCTCAGGAATCACGAAAGTTTAGTGTCTACCTACTTACCAAAAATCAAGTAGGTACTAGGTAAGTAAGTAGATAAGTTAATTTAATTCCTTTTTATTGCAGCCGACATGAAATTGATACAGATTATTTGGATTGTTTTCTAGATCTTACCACAAAAAAACTTTGAAGACACATGCCCAATTGACCAGTGCTCTATAAAATATTTCTTTCAGAAATCAAAGGTAGACACCGACTATAATTATAAAATAGGTCAAAAGAAATAAATCAACAGAAATAAATTCTGAAACGTGAGATAGTATTATGTCCTAGACAGGCATAGAATAATGGCTATTGTTCAAAATCCACGCCTAGCTGTTTAGCATCTTCGGATGATAGGGATGAGGACAGCACAATAAGGGTAACACATTGCTTTATTCGATCGATCGTCGATAACCATTCAGCCATTCAGATTTTATCGATACCGGCAACTATTGTGACTAAAGTCATATACGTTACAGAATTGTCACAATACGCTTTAAATATTGCCCGCGTTGACCATTACAAGGCATTATTCGATTTCCGAACCGATACTTTATTATAATAATGAATAGCGTCACATTCTTGTTCAGGTGATTTATAAATCGTTCTAATTTTAAAAATAAACGTTCGTTCTCTGTGCTCATGGAAAAATAAATTACTTTTAAAAGAGATGTCCACGCCACGAGCCATACTGGTTGCCCGTTTTTATAGTCTGCTAAGCTGTGTGATAAGTCTTTATTACGATTCGTAACGGACAATTTATATTTTGTTACTTTAGAGCAGTAATGACAGGGTGTTGACAGCGGCAAACATTTCTATTAATAACTAACTGGAAATTATGGTTAATAACGATAACTGCATGCATGGCGGAAGAAACGAAGCATAACTCATTCGATTAAAGAGTTTACCGTGAGCCTGCGGGTCCATTTTAATTGTGACTAGACCAGAAATTACCTCTCGACCGTTAAAGGATGACCTCTCGTCGCCAAACTGTTGTACCCTTTTGCTTGTATTTGAGTCAGTCGAGGTTTCTTTTTAATTTGGTTGTTATAATCGGTTAAACTGTATCTTTGGCCGGGAGCATCTCTTGTCTCAGTCACCGAGAAACTGTTAATCACATCTTAATATGACTAATTACCACATTCAAATTAGAGGGAGCGTCTAGTGAGATATTCACACTTACCACATTATTGTCCCAAAAAGTGTGCTCTTACAGTTGTTTTTAGAGTAACCCCGCACCTCCACCAAATGTAAGGAAGCGAAGCAAGCAGATTTGGGTACGAGACGCGTTTAGAATCAAATTTTTATTTTATTTTCTAACTAGGCATATTGATATCTTCTAATATATAAAAATCTCGTTTCACGGTGTTTGTTATTGAACTCCTCCGAAACGGCTTGACTGATTTTTTTTTTACACGCTTTATATTATTAGCTTCACCTGTATGTTTGTATGTATGTTTGTAACCGACTCCTTAGGGCGCGATTTTGACCCACTTCCCGGTTTCCGATTGAGCTGAAATTTTGCACATATGTTAAATTGGATGACAATGCAATATTATTGTAACATGAAGCTGATCTGATGATGGAGCTGGATGGTGGCCATAGGAACTATGTAATAAAACAACACAATCCCGTCGAGTTTGGGCTCGTTTGATTCGTCTTGACGAGCACTTTGATCCCAGATGGTAACCAGGGTCTGATGATGGAGCTGGAAGATGGCCAAAGGCACTCCACAATAAAACGACACAACCCCATCGAGTTTGGGCTCGTTTGATTCGTTTTGACGAGTACTTTGGTCCTAGATGGTAACAAGGGTCTGATGATGGAGCTGGAAGGGGGGTAGGTGGCGGGGTGGGGGGGGGGGGATGTAAGGGGGTCGGGGGTTTAGAGGGTGGGGGGTAAGGGTGTGGCGGTTGGGGCTAGGGGATGGGGGGGGTTTACGGGAAATAGGGTGGGGGTGTTGGGGGGTTCGGGGTAAGGGATTTTGGGGGGTTGTGGGAAATGGGGAGGGGGTAAGAGGCCCAGATGGTAACAAGGGTTTGATGATGGAGCTGGAAGGGGGGAGGGGGTAGGTAGCGGGGTGGGGGGTGTGGGAGGGGTTTTAGGGAGGGTTGGGGGGTTGGGGGGGTGGGGCTGGGTTTTTTTTTTTAATGAGTCGCCAGAGGGGCCAAAGACGTGAAGTCTTTGCTGTTTTTTACTTTAAGGATTGGAAGGGTGACTTGTGCTCGGGAAAAATCCCTTCGGACGAACTGGGAATGGAGGGCCCAGACAGTGTCCGACTTGCACGGACTAAAAAACCCGGTCACAAGTCCCCTTCTCTATTGGTTATCAAAACAAAAACGTGTGCTTTAAACTTTGAGGAGGGGAGGGGTAGGGAGGGGACTTAATCTACCCACAGTGTCCTGCCTCAGCCATTTGCTGGAAGGCCGGGAGAGGAGCATGCATTCTCCCGCTGGGCACTGGGGGTGCTTAGGTCGGTCTTTTATGTTTTTACCCGTTGGTTACTTCCTTGACCGACCCTCGCCCGTTTTTGTACAATTACTTAGTGTTATTGGTTGGGTTGGTGGGATTTCCTGTTATATGCATTTATCTATAACTACGGGCTTCCTTTCTTTTGCCCTGCGATGGAAGGGTGGGCCGGAGATCTTTTGGACCCATTGTGTGGCTTTGGATGGCATCTTTTGGGTGGGCCTACCCTTTATGCCTGGTGGTTTTTTGGCATGCTGTGTGTGTGGGGCTGGGGGTTGGGGGTGGGGGTTGCGGGGTCCGGTGTTAGGGGGGTTGGGTTTAGGTCTTTAGGTGGATGGGGGGTTTGGGGTTTGGGGGGGGGGTTTGGGGAAATGGGGTGGAGGATGTTGGGGGATTGGGTTTAGGGGGTTGGGGGGTTGTAGGTGTGGGGGGTAAAGTTAGAAAGAAAGAGGTTTACGTTTAGTAGTGTAGAGCAGTGCGCGCGCACCAAAGACCAAGTATAAGATGGACTGATTCTATTTAAGACGAGCAAAAAACCGTTTTGTCTCTTTTTAGCACATGGAAACTCTCACTGTGAAAAAAATGCAACTTTAGTTTTTTAAACTATTATTTATTTTCTTTTTTTTAGTTGAATTTTTTTCACAGTGAGAGTTTCCATGTGCTAAAAGAGACAAAACGGTTTATTGCTCGTCTTAAATAGAAAATAAATAATAGTTTAAAAAAAACTAAAAAACACGCTTTAAAAAATAAAAAATAAATTTTAATAAATTTCAATTCACTATTCTTATAGTGCAGTAAAAAATCTTAATAAGCAATTATTATATTGTTATATCCAGATAAAAATTTGTAAACAATTCTAAATATTGATAAAATAAATAATAATAGTTTAAAATATTTTATTGTAAAAAAAGCGTGGGGTGCTTTTTAAGATGTTATCAAAATGATAATCCTTGACAATTGACACCATGCACAAATGAAATTTATTAAAATTATTTTTTTATTTTTTAAAGCGTGTTTTATTTTAACTTTTTTCTCTGTACTCGGTAGGTCTGAGAATAGGTCGTAGGCTATTTTTTGTATACGTACACCTATTCTTCGCAGATGGAGTCACGGGCAACAGCTAGTCTAATATATAAAAATCTCGTGTCACGGTGTTTGTTATCGAACTCCTCCGAAACGGCTTGACCGATCTTTATGAAACTTTTTTGTCCATATTCGGCAGGTCTGAGAATTGGTCGTAGGCTATTTTTTATACCCCTTGGAGCGGACGGAGTCGCGGGCAACAGCTAGTATTATTATAGTGTGTTGTTTAGTGTGTTTGTTTTAACGACCGCTTTAGCCTAGTTGGTAGTGACCCTGCCTACGAAGCAAGAGGTCCTGGGTTCAAATCCCGGTAAGGGCATTTATTTGTGTGATGAGCACGAATATTTGTTCCTGAGTTATGGATGTCTTCTATGTATTTAAGTATTTATTTATCTATATAAGTATGTTTATCATCGTCTAGTACCCATAGTACAAGCTTTGCTTAGTTTGGGACTAGGTCGTTTTGTGTAAGATTGTCCCCTAATATTTATTATTATTATTATTATGTTGGTACGGATTTCCGATCACGGGCCCATGGGGACCCGGTCATTTGAAAGGCATACATGGGGCCGAAGCCAACATGAAGAGGCCTTTGGTACCATATAATATAAATGAGATGAGCGCAACTATGGAGGTCTATCCCCTAATACACCATGAGGATGTGCTAGCGGACAGTCCCCCACAGTTGCCAAACTATTGCCAGGTAGGAAGTGACATGGAATTGGCTATGGGGTTGGGATGTTGTGGACAGGATTACCGGGCTATGGAGTGAGATAACGGACACCTACCATTTCAATATCTCATAAACTGAACTTTTGGTAGGCGGAGACTCGCTGTTCACTAAATGGGCCCCTCAAACTATTGCCCGCTCGGGGCAACGAGGCGGCAACATTGGTGGGAACGGCTAAGGATGGAGAGGTGTCCCCTGGACTTTAAACTTCAAAATGCCAACTCGCCACTTACGGCCAAACACATCCATCCTTCGAGCATTTAGCTCTTGCGCTCCACTCTAGGCAACCAACAAAGGCAAACTAGAGGCGGGGTGGGTGTGTAACTGTGTGTGAGTGTGTGTATAAGCGCATGTGTGTATGTGTACCCCTGGAGGTCTCGGGTTCGTGGTGTCGCTACGCACCAACAGCTCGCCACAAGCCGCCCTGCGATGACTGACTGCACTGGTGACACGACAACACCAGCGGGCGATGAGGTCGTCACATCCCTACGCCTTATTATTATTATTATTAGTGTAGAGCTGTTTTTACCCTATGCTCTCTTTTAAAAAAAAAATTGATTACAATTTGATGTTGTTGTTTGTTAGAACTGGTATGTCGGGCTCACATCTCTGATTTTTTCCAGAATTCATGTACAAATTGCATTTGATATTACCATGAGTTTTTCGGTGTAATAAAATAAATATGGCGAGGAAACCTACACTTGCGAAGCAATTCATTTAAGAGTGTGTATTTTTCGATCTGCACTAGGCCCGCATGGGAACTATATACACCATGAAATTTTAGTGGTTGTTTTCCCGAAACGAGGTGATTTAGTTTCGATTGTACAATCGATTTATAATTACTATTTTGACTAGAGTCAAAAATCCATTTGTATAAAACGAAAGTCGAAAATGACCGCAAACCAATAGTAACGCTTCGTTGGTACCTAACCTATCGTACGATCGTACGCTACTTGTACCAACGAAGCGTTACTATTGGTTTGCGGTCATTTTCGACTTTCGTTTTTCACAATTGGATTTTTGACTCTAGTCAAAATAGTAATTATAAATCGATTGTACAATCGAAACTAAATCACCTCGTTTCGGGAAAACAACCACTAAAATTTCACGGTGTATATATCTCAAGCCCATTCCATCTGAGTGGAGACCTGTGCCCAGCAGTAGGAAGTGTTTAGGCTGGAAATTAACATTGTTGCATTCCTTGTGATAATGGTTATACAGGGTTATTTGTAATTCACTGACATCCTCTTAACCCTGAATTCCTATCACTCAAACAAATGTTTTTTGTTTTACGACTTTTTAAAATGAAGCACTTTTTTTCCCATACAAATACACAGAGTACCTATCGTAAAAATAAGAGGTAATCTCAAATTTTCAAAACGTTACTACACCAAAAATATTAAGTTATGACAAAAGCCGTAAAAGGAGCCCTAGTCCGTCTGTTAAGTTTTGACACTCAGTACCTAATAGGTAAATAAAAACTTAGATACTTCCCATTGACCGAATCATAAGCAAAAAGCAAGGTATCACAGCACCTATTAAAGGGCAGGATAAAAGAGTCGTTAACAGATAGCATGTAATTAATTATTATTCATAGTAGCTCGGAATCACAATCATTACACCTTTTCTTTCTGTCAGACGGAGTAGAATGAAGATAGAAAGAAACGGGTGAATGCGATCGCGAGCGCTCACACGTTAAACAATACGGCCTTTGTTTGATAGTCGGTATCCAGTGTAGTTACTTATTAGGTAGGTACTTACTTAGTTGGTCGGCATCTGCCAAATCAGAACGTTATGTCTCTAGTATAGTAAAAGAACGCGAAGTGTGAGGGGAGAAGAGAAGATGACTATAATTATTATAATTATATTTTGTCGAATTCCTTGCCCGATTCTTCTCGACAGAGTTTTCCCAAACCGGTGGTAGATTTTTACACTTTCATAAGTGCTTGTTACAACGAATTGAATACCTACTTAAAGATAGACTTTGACTTTTTTTTTATAATAGGTAAGTAGGTACTTACTAGAAGTTTGCAAATCGCATGCCAAAGGTGATACTGATAAACTAACGAGGCTGTTTCGTATTATACTACCCCCCCCCTCACTTTCTTATTAAGTTTAGCAAAATGAGAAGATTTATGTAAACTAAAACGCATGTTCCTGCGTTTTGTTACCTCTAACTAAGTAGTGTCGGCTGCGACTGCTCTTCTATAGCTAACAGTTAAGTACACTACAGGAAAAAAAAATACAGAAGGCAGACACGAACAAGCTAAGCCGACTACGCTACTGTCAAATGGATTTCTAATTTAAATTAACCAAAACATTTTTGTTGTATGGATTTAGATCCTTTTGCTAATCCTTGTTGAACTGATAAAAAAAAAAATCACTGACACTGACACTGACGTGACTGCACCAACACGATTTTGACGTGACGTGATATGATGATGTGATGTGATTTACAGCTTTTCCATGCAATTTTTATGATTTTTGTTAGTTCTAATGTAATATTTGGATCTATTTCTAGTGACTTTTTAAACATAATGGATGGTACTAGTATGCAGTAATCAGACAATGCTTATTAAAGGTTTGTATACTATTAATTTGGTTGTTTTTCAAGAACAACAAGAATCTAAATTTAGATATTTACGTTTTCAGATTTCAAAGAGGTCAGCCGCCGTTCTTTAATACAACTTTATTATAATGCAGCTATCAAAAAATGCTCCAAACCACATTCGATTTATCCTAAATGTTCAAAAATTAGCCCAAAAATGTGTTACGACTGCACCTTATGCGACGTCAGTTGATGCTCTCGATTTGTTTACATCAGAACTTTTGTACAGACAGCGTACAAGGGGAAGAATCGGCCATTTTGGCTCGAAAGACTTCAATCTTAATATAAGATATTTTACAGAAATTGAAAATAATGATGTATCACAAATGACCACAGAGCAACTAGACACAACAATACAAGAACTCCTATCAAAGAACAAAGACAAGCAAATCCAACAAATGATCCAAGACTGCTTGCACCATCGAAAGTTTGTACCAATTACAACACTGAAGAAATTGTTTCGTAACTATAGCATAATGGGTAAACCAGAGATTGTTATGGCTTTACAAAATTACTGCACTAAGGTGGATCCCATTTTAAACAAGAGGAATGGTGATTTCCTCCACTATTTAGCAAAAGCCCAATGTATGAAAGGCAATTCAGACAAAGGTCTCTCAATACTGCAAGACGCATACACTAAACATACAAGTTTACGCAGTTTGTACAGAGTAATATTTAAAGAATTGATACAAGATTCGGTGTTGAACAGGTCCGAGGCCACATTAGTTGTATTTAAGAAGTATGTTTTGCACTTTAGTGAAAAATTTGAAGATCCTTATCCATTGATCTGCTTCTGGCATATTTGCTGGTCCAGCTCTTGGTTCTCTGACCAAGTACTGTCTGAAGAACTTTTGGAATCATCAAAATCTCTACAAGAGATTGTTAAGGACAAGTAAGTATTTGTCACAGCCTATATACGTCCCACTGCAGGGCACAAGCCTCATCTCATAATGAGAGAGCTTGTGCCATAGTTCCCACATGGGCCCAGTGCGGATTGGGAACTTCACACACACCATTGAATTTCTTCGTAGGTGTATACAGGCTTCCTCATGATGTTTTCCTTTACCGTAATGCTCATGGTAAATTTCAAATGTAAGTTTGCACATAAATTCCCAAATATTCAGAGGTGCGAGCCGGGATTTGAACCCACAAGTACCTTACCTTTACCTGAGACAGGTGCTGTTAAAACGTGGCCCCATATTTGTTGACCCAAAAAGAATGACCATAATGTAAGAACATTAATGTAATGGGGTAAGCACGCAGCACGGAACGCTGAGGACCTGGGTTCGATTCCCAGCATTGGTCTTTTTTCTGTGCATCTATATTTCAGTTTGTATTTAGTTTGAAATATGGTTTCACGGGATGACCGTAAAAGTAATAAAAAAATGAAGTTGAAGAAAATAAAAAAATAAAAAAATAAATAGAAAAAGATACTTCATACTTAACTTGCATAATGTAAGACTTGATAATTCAAACCCTCATCTTATTACCATAAGGCCTTTATTTATTAGGTTGGCAAAACAGGTTGTGTTTTAATAGCTTACTTTGCTTGCTTTGCTTATGTAAACTATTAGGTCTGACAGCCAAATTAAGAATTCAGTATTTTGCAATATTCTCCCAGGATTTTCCAAAACATACATATGTACTTACATTATCATCTTCCTTTACTACATGAAGAATACCCATGCAAAATTTCATATCTCTAGATACTGAGGAAGTACTGACAGGAGCTTAGTATAGCTGACCGAGTAAGTTCCCATGTTTGCAAATCCTACAAAAAAAAAATTCAAGAAAAACCTACACACACACACACACCTGTATCCTCCTGAGTCCTGGAATTTTCTAACCAAATATAAGAGTCATATGTTTTGTAATTTTGGAACTTATTTAATTGTCTTTGAAGTTCTTTATTCGTTGAATAATTAGTACATTTGGCCGTTATTCTTACTGATGATTTGTTCTGTAAAAAAGCATGCTGAGACTCACAAGGATAAAGCAGATTGGTGGTGTGTGGAGTGCAGTACAATCCCATATTTGTCTACCTTGAATGAGAGACCATAATTTGCACAATCTGATCTCATGTAATGGCCATAAGGGTTTGAACTCACAACTTGTGCAATATTGTTGTTCATTGAGGTTCGACAAATATAGGTTATACAGGTTTATTTGTAATTCACTGACATCCTCTTAAACCTGAATTCCTATCACTCAAACAAATGTTTTTTTGTTTTACGACTTTTTAAAATGAAGCACTTTTTTTCCATACAAATACACAGAGTATTGTAAAAATAGGAGCTAGTCTCAAATTTTCAAAACGTTATTACACCAAAAATATTAAGTTATGACAAAAGCCGTAAAACAAAAAACATTTGTTTAAGTGGTAGGAGTTTAGGGTTAAAAGGATGCTAGTGAATTACAAATAACCCTGTATTTTAACCGCCCCAAAATGCGAATGAAATTTCTCAATGTCACTGGGCCTGCCAGGCACTTCTGCCTAAGCTCTGTGATTCTTAGATGAGGCCTGTCTTTGCCTATTATATCTGTGTAAATCATAGGTCCTCAACCCTTTATGGAAAAATCCAACACGTCCCTTTACATAATAGTTAATTATACCAATTTTATATGTCTCACTATTATCTTTCTCCCTTTTCAACGCCAACGACGGATATATGCATCTCAAAATAAAACGTCAAATTGATCTTCACACAATGACATAAAGTTCAAAGTAGCTTTACGTTTTGGCTAGGTTTGATGTTGAAAAGGTTAATAATCACTAATAAAAAATTATTTGAACCCTCTACTACTGTCATGAAAAGGTCCAGTTCCCACTAGAAGGTGATACCGCCACTGTTGGGAACCTGTGATATAAATTATGGAGGTTACAGTAGAACTATGCCATTCCATATCAAATCACCATAAACTCAATATTTTCAATATAAATTTCAGAGCCACGGCTTTTACCATCTGCATTCTACGGGATGAATACAATGAAGATGCTGTGATGAGGCTATTGCAGACTTTGCTCAAGTACAGTATGATGACAGAATATGTGAGAGTCCTTCAAATATTATTTAATTATAAATGTAAGTATTTTTCTCACATTCATTCATAGATATATTGCCCTATACATAAAAGAATATAAATTAAGTAAACAAGACACTTTCTTTGTAACGGGCACATTTTTAACGTAAAAAGCTTGAATATGGGATTTAGTATGTAGATATTGGTTCCTCTTTCATCAGTTTTATACTCTTTTGCATGAGGGTTATTTTATTTAACATTTTTGACGTGACAACGTCTAATAAATCGATGAACGCCGGCTGCACGCACGAAATAGGATGACTCAGTGTAACGTACATAACACATTGTCCCGTTACGCTCGAGCCGATGAACGATCGGAGCGAGAGCGCGGCACGAGCGAGCGAAAGGCACAATCGGCAAAAGTATGCAATCATTTTCATCAATGTTTTGTTATGACGTTGTCACGTTAAATTATCGTCCACGTAAACCGACTTTACAGACAAGCGGTTTTACCCAACAACAATGTTTGAAATCACTTGTCAATAAATGACAGTAAATGCGAAAAGCATGTAAGTGGTTAAGAATATCAGCTGGCTTATTGTCTAACGCTTCTGACGCTTGCCTTTGCAATCACCATTTCTTTCTGTCAAACGATATAAGATGACGACAGAAAGAGACGGTGAAAGCGAAGGCAAGCGTCAGAAGCGTTAGATAATACGGCCTCTGGTTCTGGCAATCAGCAGGGTAATTGTGTAACTTTTTTGACACCTGGCATGGGATTGAAATGATAGTTTTTGTATGACTGTGACAGCCGACTGTTTCCGATACCAATTGTCAGGCTAGGAGATGACAGAAGCGCCGTGCAGTGAGTCAGTTCATTTTTAGGTTATATTCCCATTCTAAATATTAATCCTCTTATTATCAATATCTGGTAGTGGTGTACTAATACTAATTATAATATATTGTTAAGATAACGTCACATTTGGCCGTTTGGCTGAGAGCCAAAGGCCAATATTATGGAGGGAAACGAGGAGCCCCCGGATCCGGGCGGTGACAGCCCTATGGGAGAGGATACGGTTTCGCATAACAAGGGGCGAAAGCGTAACCTTAGTTTCTTGGAGCTGACATCGACCGAAAAGGTGGTTGAACCAAGAGAGAAAAGAGTGACGCAGGGTACTGATATCGATAACGCATCGGCCGCCGGCATTTATAAACATCCTGATCTAGACGGCGGACACCGCAGGTACGGGACAGAAGACAGTGGCCCGTTTATTGTTCATATCTCCCGAGACGCAGAGTCTAGTAATTCTGGCATCTCACTTCAACCTATTAAGGTTGGCCTCGCTTTTTTTAGGGACAGTATTAAAAACATCAAAAAAGATGGTATAAAATCAGTGGGTAGGAACCGCGTCTCGGTGGAATTTTTAACCGCTTTAGATGCAAACAATATAATTCAGAACCCTTGCCTAACACGACACAAATTCGTAGCTTCCATTCCTTCTTACAACGTTTCCAGGATGGGTTTAATCCGTGGCGTTCCAGTTGACTGGTCAATAGATGAATTTGTAGATGCTACGGACCTCAAAGAAGGACAAGGGAAAATACTTAAAGCCCGACGTCTTCAGCGCAAAGTAACTCAGGAGGGAGGTCCTCCATCTTGGGTCCCAACACAGACGGTTGTAGTAACTTTCGAAGGTCAAAAACTCCCAGAAAAAGTATTCGCGTTTTACACGTCGTTGAAGGTTGAAATATACGTACTCCCTACAATCCAGTGCCGTAAATGCTTGAGGTTCGGCCATATCCAGGCCCAATGCCGTTCTGATGCCCGATGCTTCAAATGCGCTCATAAACACCCCGGCGAGGGATGCAATATTGCAGCTGAGCAAGTAACCTGTATCTACTGCTCAGGCCATCATTACGCGACAGACCAACGCTGCCCTGAGTACTGTAGACAAAAGTCAATTAAAGTGGCAATGTCGGAGCATAACATCTCCTATCAAGAAGCCTCTTCTCGTTTCCCAACCGTTCGCCGACCTTATGCCGACGTCGCTAAGGTTTTGTTTGAACCAGTAGCTAGCTCCCCTTGGCAATCTCCCTCTTCCGCCCACTCCCTCCCCCCCACCCAACCGCCCCCTCCGGCCTCATACCGCAAAACGATAACCCGCAAACCCAGAGCTAGGACCCCCCTGACTCCCGGTTATGATCGCCAGGCCCACGAAGACATCGTCTCAACCCCCCGATCCGAGGTTCCAAATGGTCATTTGTTGTCGTCCTGGCGCAAGCCAGCTGAGACTCCGAATGACGACCTCTTGGAACTTTTATTCAAGCTGCTTACTAATATAATCGCCAAATGGAGCGATTGTTTACCGCACGACGTTGCCCCTTTAATGCTTACACTAGCCGAGAAATTGTCCTTCTCCAATGGCCCACCAGGCCAACATCCTGCAATGGAATATCCGTAGCATTACCCCTAAAAAACCTGATTTAATCAATCTCGTTAATGATCACTCCATCGCAGTGGCGGCCATCTCGGAGACATGGCTGAGACCGGGCTCCCGCTTCAGGATACCTGGCTTCACATGCCTCCGGGAGGACCGCGACGATGGACGCGCAGGTTGTGCGTTATTGATTAAAAGAGGCTTCTCTATTTCCCATATCCCCCTCCCACCGCATTCTCATGAAATTAACGCAGTTGCGGCTAATGTCATGGGAATAAATTTTCTATCCATCTATATCCCACACCCAAATATTAACTTAATCCCAGATCTTTCCACCATCTTGTTCTCGGTTCCTCCTCCTCTTCTCATTCTAGGGGATTTTAACAGCCACAACACTTCCTGGGGCTCATCACATTCTGACGCTTTTTCTGCTTTCCTCCTGGACTTGTTTGATGATATTAACGTCGTAGTCATCAACGACGGATCCCCCACTCACCGGGTATACCCGGGGCAAAACCCCAACTCAGTGCTGGACTTGTCAGCCTGCTCTCCCAACCTCTCGTGTTCGCTATCCTATCGGGTGCTGAGCCAGGCATTTGGAAGTGATCATTTCCCCATCATCATGTCCCAGCCAACCTCAATTCTCCCTTCTCCTGCCCCTCAACCCCTCCTCAAATATAGAGTAGATAAGGCGGATTGGCCTAATTTTTCTTTTCATGTTGAAAAAGGTTTAAAGAACGTTGACCGTCACCACTTAAACCCCTTCGAGCAATACCAACACTTCCAATCCGTACTAATAGAAGCCGCCGATGCATTCATCCCTAAAAAAAAATATCTTTGTAACAAAATCCCTTCGCCTCCTTGGTGGGATGCAGAATGTACGGCGGCGATAAAGGAAAGGAACAACTCTGAACACACTTTCAATGCATCCGGCCTCTCTGAAGATTTCTTAAACTTCCAAAAAATATGTGCCCGCACCAAGCGTCTTTTGAATAAAAAAAAAAGGAAGGGATGGAAGGGATTCTGCGAAAGCTTGAACCCGAGAACCCCGCCTTCAATTGTCTGGAAAAGCATTAAAAAATTCAGAGGATCTTTTGAACCTGACTGCTCAGCCCCTCATAATCCCCCTTCCTGGCTGATGGAATTTGCGGATAAATTGGCTCCCCCATCAGTTCCTGAAGAGTCTTGCATAAACCCCTCTGCTCCTTCCGTCAGGCTAAGTCCTCTTGATCTGCCCTTCACATACACAGAACTTGAGTTGGCACTAGACAACCTTCGTAACAGCTCACCTGGTGAAGATGGTATTCCATATATTTTTATCCGCAAACTTAATCGCTTTTCAAAGGAATATCTTCTGAGCCTGCTCAATCTTTTTTTTGTGTCTGGTGAAGTCCCCGAGGAATGGAAGTCACAAATTATAATCCCAATCCTTAAACCAGGAAAAAACCCCCTGGATGCAAACTCCTATCGCCCAATAGCCCTCTCCTCTTCAATATGTAAAATATTTGAACATTTAATTAAGAATAGGTTGGAATGGTTCATAGAGAAGGATAACCTGCTCGCTAATACTCAGTTCGGATTTCGTAAGGGTAAAAGTACTATGGACAATTTAAGCATACTGACCTCAGACATTAGATTGGCCCTTTCAAAAAAACAACATCTTATAGGATGCTTCCTGGATATCTCCGCTGCGTACGACAATGTGCTCCTTCCGGTGCTCAGAGCTAAAATGCTTCAGCTGAGTATTCCTGCGAGGATAGTTCATTTTGTATGTAAGCTGTTCATGGGAAGGACCATTAAGATCCGAACTGGCAATACCTTCCACCCTCCTCGTACCCTATGGCGGGGTCTTCCCCAAGGCTCGGTACTTTCCCCCCTCCTCTACAACCTTTATACTCTGGATGTGGAACAGTCTGTCTCACCCTTTTGTGACATCCTACAGTACGCAGATGACTTGGTGCTCTACACCGCTACACAGTCAACTAACGAGGCAACCTCAAGACTGAATGAAGCGTTCAGCTATCTTAAGGTTTGGCTGGACGAGCATGGTCTGTCTTTATCTCCATCTAAAAGTTGTACAGTGACCTTCACGCGTAGTAGAGTCATCCCTAACATAGACATCCATTATGAGAGTGAGATCATTCCTTTCAAAGACTCTGTGAAATTCCTTGGAGTCTTTTTGGACTCTAAAATGACTGGAGTCCCTCATTTAGAGTATATATCTGGGAAATGCGAAAGGGGTGTTCATGTCCTCCGGGCTCTAACTGGGGTTTGGTGGGGCGCTCACCCATACTGCCAAAAGCTCGTATATAATGCGGTAGTTCGTAGCCAGATGGACTATGGCTCGCTCGCTCTAGAACCCTGTAATAAAACCGCCCTTAAAAAACTAGACCTTATCCAAGCTAAGTGCCTACGTATTACTCTTGGAGCGATGAAATCATCGCCAAAAAACGCCATGCAAGTCGAATGCTTAGACCCCCCCCTCTCCCTCCGCAGGCAGTATCTGGCGGACCGTTTCATTTTTAAGGCTTGTTCCAATTCCAACCACCCACTTCTCCCCCGTTTGGAAGCCCTTTCCCAGGAAGTTTCTAATAATATATATTGGGCACACAAGGAAACTCCAAGGTATATTACCTCCTATTCCAAATTAAAAAACCTTCCATCTCCCTTATACTCCACTGCCACCAATCCTATATTCGAGGCCAGCTTTGAGTCCCTAATTTATTCCCCTAACGTCATCATTGATTTTGGCATTTACAAAGATAGTCCATCGGCTAACACTCAATTCAACAAAAAAATAGAAAAATGGCAAGACTGGCTGTCCATTTTCACAGATGCTTCCAAAATAAATTCCAATGGTTGCGTGGGAGCAGCTGTATGGATCCCCAAATACCAAATCGCTTTGACTCAAAAAATCCCAGCTCAATCATCAGTTTTCACTGGGGAATCTATAGCAATACTAGAGGCCATTAAATTTTCGGAATCACATAATATCCCAAAAATTATAATTTTTTCTGATGCTAAAAGCTGCCTACAAGCAATTGTAGGCAACCATTTTAAAATGAAAACTAAATTCCCAATAATATTAAAGATCAAAGAGGCTTTAATGCACTGTGAAATGAAGGGTCTAGAAGTTACTCTTGCATGGATCCCAGGCCATTGTGGCATAGCGGGCAACGAAAAAGCGGACACGTGGGCAAAAGAGGCCATCGAAATCGGTTCCCAGGACCATAACATTATCTTTCCATCAGACATAATGATGTGCGCTCGAACTTACTTGAGAGAATCCTGGCAAAACCAGTGGAGCCTCTCCAGACATCAGAAGGGTCGACACTATGGAAACATTCAACCTCTGATCCCTCGCAAACCTTGGTTCTACCGTTTCCGCTCAGCTAATAAATGGGTCACTTCTACTATTTGTCGTCTCCGTCTGGGTCATGTCTGCACTCCGGTATTCCTGTTAAAAATTAGGGTGCGGGATAACTCCCTATGCGAATGCGGTCTTGACGAAGGTACCCTGGATCACATTTTTTTCAACTGCAGTAAACTAACATACTCCTTGTATGATGTGTTACCTAAGGAAGTTCCGCGTCCTATCGACTTCCTCTCACTTCTTTCTCTCTTGGACTCTACATTGCTAAAAGTTTTAATTAAATTCATACAGTGCCACAACATCAAGTTGTAGTAACTGTTGCATGCATCTCTTTCATATATTATGCTTCCAAAATTTTACATTCCTTTCGTGTTAGCATGCTTTACTACCAGTAATTTCCCTCCAACTAAAAAAAAAAAAAAAAAAAACTTGTAATGTAAAAACGTCTTATGTTGTCTGTGTACCGTCCATAACATGTGTTATTTGTTTTAGGTCTCCTGTCTATTCCTTCCCCAAAATCAAAATTTCTTAAACCGAACAGTCTCCTCATGTGTGTTATGTCTCTACTTCGACATTGGCAAAATACGCCTTGCTAAAATAGCAAGGGTGAAAGCCAATATAAAAAAAAAAAAAAAAAAAAATTGTCAGGCTATACAAGAACTGTCAAAATGAACGCGATGGCGATTGCGAGGGAGTTAGACAATTAGCCTACAGGTTCATAATAATTATACATAGTTATCATCCCAGCCTATATATGTCCTGCTGCAAGGCACAGGCCTCCTCTCAGAATGAGAGGGCTTGGGCCATAGTTCCCACATAGACCCAGTGCAGATTGGGAAACCACACACCATTGAATTCTCAGGTGCGCAAGTTTCTTCATGATGTTTTCCTTCACCGAGTTCATGAGCTCATGATAAACTGGAAATGTAATTTTGCACATAAATTCCGAAAAATTCAGAGGTGCAAGCTTAGGTCCGAACCCACTTTGAGAGGCCCTAGCTAGGCCAAATCACTGGGCCACCACGACTTAATGCCTTAAAAAAAAGATTACTATATAATGTAGCGATGAGGGGCGGAGAAGCACAGGTTAACAGAATATTTCCAATCGTTTCTCTCAACAAAGTTAGCATAATAATAATAACTAATAGTTCTTAATTTATTGTTCACTAACAGCATGCCTTTTAAATTTCAGTAAGAAACAGAGACATGCGGGGCTGCGCTGAAATTCTGCGAAACTGCGAAGTCTTGGGTGTAAGTCTGCCTTCAAACCAGCAAGGGAAGTTCATCCAACTCCTAATAGACGGAAAAGATATGAAACGTACTGGAAAACCTCCTGTAGACTTCAAGCTTAAGTTCTAGAAGTCCTGTACATAGTTTGTATTAAAGTAGGAATTTAAAGAAATAGAACTGTAAATAAAATCCTTAAGAGTGGTTTTTATTTTAAGTTGGACTGCGTTAATAGTCTTCAAAGGACGTATCCGTCTTCTATACATATAAAAAAAAAGGCCTGACTGATTCACTGACTGACTTGACTGACTGGCTGACTCATAATATAATCATAACGTCCAGCCCAAACACTTCGTCCTAGAAAGCTAAAATTTTGCGGTTGTCTTAATGATCTTATCTTAATGATCTAGGGAAGAGGGAAGAAATAAGGACACATTTGTTGAAATTCCCATGGGATTTATATATTCAGTTTGGAGTGACCCTATCTCCGTAACTAAGTAAATGCAAGTAAATAATAGGGAATGTCTAAAAAAATTACCAATGGTGTTTATATTTTTTTTTGTATAGAAAAATCAATTATAAGAAACTAATTTCAATATTTTTTCATTTAGTTCACTTCAAAATTAAATTAAATACAACATCATCATCATCATCTCACCCGTAGGTCGTCCACTGCTGGGTATAGGCCTCCCTCATTGATACCCAATCATTGCGGTTGGAAGCGGATTGCATTCTAAATAATTTTATTCCACACAGAATAAAGTACAACTTATATTTCACAACATATACTTCAATGTCAAATGAAGGTCGTTACGCTATCCCAATGCTATGCGAATTTCCTTGCTTGCCGGATTTTTGTTTTATTCAATGAAAAAGATGCTTTGCGACAATTTGGAATTCCGTGCGAAAATTCTGCGGTTAAAAACTAGTTTCATATATTTGTAGATAATTTTGTGTAAATATTTATGAAATCAATAATCTATAAAAAAAATATACCACCGACAACGGAAGATGCCGTTTAGTGGAGGTAGGCCACCAACAAGATGGAGCGATGATCTGTTTGGATGCGGATGGCGCAGGACCTTGTTTGCGAGCCTTGGAGGAGGCCCATGTTTCAGTTGTGGACGTCATTCAGCTGAAATGGTGATGATGATGATAAAGAGATGTACACTTGATATGATGCATCGTGCATTTTCGGCCGCGCAGATACGAACAACCTATTCCGATGATAGCCGAAGTTACGATTCAAACTTTAAAGCAGTCTTATGTCATATGGTTATAAGGTCCAAATTACAGTGCACCTGTTATCCGTCTTATTCACTCGGAAGTGTATGGCATGGCAGCTGACTAATATACCACACGACGACGCGCGCTAACATGGTGGCAACAACCCGCCAATAGCGGCACTGACAAAAGACGCGCCGTACGTGGAGTATGCCGTTTAGTCATTTCCCGCGCTTCTGAAACGAGTCTTCTGCGCAGGTACATCGGTGAGCCATATCAGTTTGTATACTGACGGAATGACAAGGTTCGTCACTTTTAAATCTTAAGTCGTTGACATAGAGTTGAAAAGTGACGAACCTTTTCATTCCGCGACTATACTACTGTAACTAAACAACCTTTTAGTAGTACTGCAAGACTTGTTATTCTGAGTAATGCATAAGGGCCAGAGAGCGTCACAAATTTCGCTTGTAAGCGCGAAGCTAATATCACCTCATTTAGCAGTCAACGTTTTCCACGCTCCACGGTCAATCTTCATGCCTATTGTGATAATGAACCCTAATAAAAACCTTGGACTCGCGCACCGAGGGTTCCGTGTTAATTTGTAGGTATGTCAAAATATACGCTATATTTGGCCGTATCTGCAGGATGACACAAAAATGGTGATACAATATTAGTGTATTTAACTTAGTCAATCAATGCTGGACAATATAATGCACTAACTCATTTGTTTTAATTAGTCTTATTAAATTTGAGGTGTCCATACATTGAGTTCATGATTTTATTTCAACTAAGTATGAACATCCTAAATTTTATCAGACTAATTTTATCAATTGAGTTAATGCATTATGTTTTCCAGCATTAAATGAGTAAGAGACACTAATTTTGTATCACCATTTTTGTGTCACCCTGTATAAAAATCCAGTAACAGCACAGCCCTGCTTATTTATAAGTCAAATGTATGTGAGGAGTCGTTTCATATTGGTAGGTTGGGCCCCAGACAAATTTTTAAATTAATTTAATTAAATTTTAATGTTTTTTTGAAGAGCCCTATAAGAGTTAAGTTCGCATTTGTAAATCTTTTTCTCGTGCTGTAAGTTAATTTCATGTTTTTATGTAAAGAGTTTTACATACACAAATACATTATTTTTTGTTGTAGCGGCAATAGAAATATACATTACCTATGCATTCATTTCAGCTGTCTATCTATTACGGTTCTTGGTGTTGATTGACTTGAGGTTGTTGGACGGACAGACGGTCGAATAGTAGGTATCTATAGCGACATTAATAGGACTCGGTTTCTCATCCTTTGGATACGGAACCCTGATAAGCGTGTTAAGTTTCTATTACTTAGCATTCCTTTGGTTAATCTATCGCTTTGTCATTTTCCTTTTCTAGCATTGACAAAACATATACTTATGTATAGTCAGCGACATGTTATTTATGAAGGAAATCCTGACACATTGCACAACTGTGAAATTTAGGAATATTGACAATGCAATGTGACCCCAAATTTGATACATTTGTTAGTTACGCAAGATTAGACATTATTGGTTACGTGGTATTGTAGTTTCATCGACGATATACAACAAGTACCTATAGGTATAGCATTTAAGTACTATTTTCCTATGTTTCACTACGTCAATATTCAGAAACTTCATAGTTGTGCCATATATCAGGATTTATACTTCATTTAATTTAGAATTGAAAACCACAACATCATTATATTGCGGCTCGTCAACTATTTCTTACCTAGCAAATAGTACAGTACAATAGTCTGGGAGCCGCAAAATATTTTTTTTTAATGTCACTTTATTTGCGTGTCGTCAATTGTTACTCTAGTTCAAATTGTAAAGAGATTACAGTTCACGAGTCGCAATATAATGTTGTTGTGGTTTATAATTCTAAATTAAATAGAGTATAGTTCATAGCAACCGTTGACTGGAGGTACATTTTGCTACATAACTTTAATTGCACTTCATCTATCGCTTGACAGTAAAACAAAGTCTTTGGAGTCCGTTCTAGTACATTCGAACCAACTGAGTCGTGACCCACTGTGCAATCTTTTCACAGAAACTGTTACAGTGGCATCCCATTCGTTGACATGAAAAATTATTACAACGCTTACTGTGAAAACGCTCCACGATGAATCAGAAATCATGGTACCTACGTAGTTACCTGTTGTGGGGATATGCCACAAAAGAGAGACCTCTCTTAAGGCAAATGTAATGCCTGGGGATCCAAGTACGAAGGATGAAAGTTGGAAGTTGTAATGTGCAGCCGAGTTGAGAAACTTCGAAGGCGTCAAGCAGGATGTAACAGTTCATCGACCTGATGACTAGATGGCGCTAGGAGTCTACAGTATACTTTTGAAATTTGAAAAATAATATTTTTTGCTACTAGGCTTCTAAGGCGCAAGCCACAGAGAAGAGACGGGGACGAGGGCGCGTCACAGTCGCAGTGACCCTTGAATCAGTTTTCATACTAAATGTATAGCGCGATCCAAAGCAGGAAAGACGGGACCGATAAAATACTTATCTATATATATAAAAGAAGAAACTGACTGACTGACTGACTGACTGACTGACATATCAACGCACAGCCCAAACCACTGGGCCTAGAGATTCAAAATTTGGCATGTAGGTTCCTTATAAGGTCTAGGGGTGCACTAAGAAAGGATTTTTCAAAATTCACTCCCTAAGGGGGTGAAACGGGGGTCCAAAGTTTGTATGGGGAAACAATATTAGTTCGACTATTTTATTCGAAACTTCACAGAAGTACTCCTAATGATAAATGAGTAAACACGTGTTTCAGGTTTTTTGAGAATTCAACCCCTAAAAGGGGGGAAAGGGGTAACAAAGTTTGAAAATCAACATGGGTGTTGTTTCTATGGTTTATCGGGTCGCTGGTTATGAAAACAACAACGGTTTTAAAATCCGACGTGGCAGACGAAAAATACCATCTCCCTGGATGGGGTGCGATGGGGTTGAAATATCTAAATAAACTAAATGACTGTTGATGTATCAACGCACAGCCCAAACCACTGGACCTAGAGACTTGAAATTTTGCACATAGATACCTTATACAAGGTAGGCATCCACTAAGGAAGGCATTTTGGGAATTCCCACGGGAAAGGGAAAAAACGGGATTTATATATTCGATTCCGAGTGACCCTATCTCAGTAACTATAATAACTAGACTCTTCAAATTTGATACACAAGTATTACACACACACACACATTATTTAAAACATTAATTTCAGGATTTTTCAAAATTCCCACGGGATAAGGAAAAAACGGGATTTATATATTCAGTTCAACGGGATCCTATGAACTATAATTACTAGACTCTTCAAATTTGGCATAGATGTAGGTAATTATAAATTCCCATGGGATAAGGAAAAAACGGGATTTTTCGTTTTACTGGTCGTAGAAAGCTGAAATTGGGCATGTAGGTTGTTTGGGGAGTGTTGAGTTGGATTGAGAGAGGACTTTCCAAAATTCCTACGGGAACGGGAAAAACAGGATTTTTCGTTTTACAGGTCGTAGAAAGCTGAAATTCAGCATGTAGGTTGCTTGGGGAGTGTAGATGAGCATTGAGAGAGGACTTTCCCAAATTCCCACGGGAACGGGATAAAACGGGATTTTTCGTTTTACTGGTCGTAGAAAGCTGAAATTCGGCATGTAGGTTGTTTCCTTTGGGGAGTGTAGAGCTGGATTGAGAGAGGACTTTCCAAAATTCCCACGGGAACGGGAAAACACAGGATTTTTCGTTTTACTGGTCGTAGAAAGCTGAAATTCGGCATGTAGGTTGTTTCCTTTGGGGAGTGTAGAGGAGCATTGAGAGAGGACTTTCCAAAATTCCCACGGGAACGGGAAAAACGGGATTTTTCGTTTTACTGGTCATAGAAAGCTGAAATTTGGCAAGTGGGTTCCTTGGGGAGTGTAGGGGAGCATTAATTATTATTTTTTTTTAAGAAAGCATTTCCCGAAATTCTTACGGGAACGGGAAAAAACGGGATTTTAAATTGCGTTTTACTGGTTGTAGAAAGCTAAAATTTCAAAATTCATAAGTTTATACTGTAAGTAGGCCGCAAAGGGCTCTTTAACCGACTTCTAAAAAAGGAGGAGGTTATTGCATTCCACTTTATGTATTTTTTTACGTAGGTATGTTCACTGATTTCTCGGTTAATTGTGGACCTGCTTGCTTGCTTGCCTGTATGCTTGCTTGGTTGATATCTTGGTTCTTTGGAATACTCATGGTACACGCGAGCGAAGCCGCGGGCAAAAGCTAGTATTGAGATAAAATTTAAAAAATATATAAAAATTTGGCCTGTGATTGATCCCTATTATTTCACCTGATGGAAAGCGTAAATGAGCCAAAGGTGTATCTCACCGGTTCAATAACAATCTATTCACTCTAGCCTTGAAGAGGCTTAGGTTGTAGGTACTGTATCTGAAATTACAGACGATGTAAGCGAATTCCATTCCTTAGCTTCGTATTAGGAAAGGTGCACCATTATACGAAATACCTACTTACACGAGATTAAATCAAAGCCGTCTATGTTTTCAGTAGGTATAAGAATACTCCCAACCAGGTAAGAACCTGATAGGGATTATTTGGACAGTACCCGCGGTCTGAGGGGCCTCACGACTGGAAAGATTCTCGTTTTTTCGCTCATTTAGTCATTCGTTATGGGTCACCGTAGGGTCTCGCAAATATTTTGATCACACCAAATTTAGGTCCTACGCCGCCACTGGGAGCTTCTAATCAGTACGTAGTTAATTAGCGTACCGAGAATACATCAATGGCACAGCTAAATTCCAGTTTGAAGTCATCCAATCAAAACGACTACTACACGTGTAAGTACTTGCCTAGTTTGAAAATACAGTCGAATAGGATACATCCCATTAGTAAATTTTGGAAAGGGCAGATAAGAAAATATCTTTTTTTGCCTGGCTAACTGACTCGTCAACGCGCAGCGCGCAGCTCAAACCCTTGAACATAGAAGGTTTAAATTGCGTGTACAGGTTCTCTCTATAATTAAGACAAGGAATAAAGATTTTTGTTACAATTTAATTCATAATTAATTTCGCATGCCTTGTTTGGTAGATTTTAGTGAGACTTAATGTACTTAATTCATGTAGGTAATCTTGTTGTACCTGAAATCAAGTTAAATAAATTAATTTGAATTTGAATTAGATAATACAAGCTTCCTTTGTAATTAGATGCTGATAATGATAACCAATAAAATGTCAATCAACACGAATATTATTTTGAGAAAATGGCTGCTAAAGATTTTTTCGTGATGAAGTACTAACGCATTTATGTCAACTATTTTTGCCGTTTTTTAATACCTAGATAATTTATTGAATCAGGCATTTAATGAACTGAAACATTAATTCGCTCACCCGCGACCTTACGATAGTTACGTTTAATGTAAGAAATGTAGGAGATGACAAGGTACAATTTCGTATTCAAATCTCAATTTTCGAGTTTTTGTGGGTACTTTATTGGCCTCATCAGCATAACTAACAAATATTGCGGGTGAAATAAAATGTCCGAGTTTGTAAGTTTAAATATACACCGTGAAATTTTAGTGGTTGTTTTCCCAAAACGAGGTGATTTAGTATCGATTGTACAATCGATTTATAATTACTATTTTGACTAGAGTCAAAAATCCATTTGTGAAAAACGAAAGTTGAAAATGACCGCAAACCAATAGTAACGCTTCGTTGGTACAAGTAGCGTACGATCGTACGATAGGTTAGGTACCAACGACGCGTTACTATTGGTTTGCGGTCATTTTCGACTTTCGTTTTTCACAATTGGATTTTTGACTCTAGTCAAAATAGTAATTATAAATCGATTGTACAATCGATACTAAATCACCTCGTTTCGGGAAAACAACCACTAAAATTTCACGGTGTATATTAGGGGACAATCTTACACAAATCGACCTAGTCCCAAACTAAGCAAAGCTTGTATTATGGGTACCAGACGACGATAAACATACTTACATAGATAAATAATACTTAAATAGGTACATAGAAAACATCCATGACTCAGGAACAAACATTCGTGCTCATCACACAAATGAATGCCCTTTACCGGGATTCGAACCCAGGACGTCATGCTTCGTAGGCAGGGTCACTACCAACTAGGCTAAAGCGGTCGTCAAAAATTGACTGAATGATGCGGATGATGATATGCGGATTGAATGTGGATGAAATAAGTACTTATTAACAAAACTAGGCAACTTATATGTTAACGAATAACCACCCGATAATAGCTGACTATTAATGTCACTGAAACGAACTGACAGCAAACATGCTCACGTAATTGAACACTGTAATTTCCATGGCCATGCTTTGCCACTATTTTATTATTGTTTGTACCAAACTAAACTCGAAATTTGATATTTTGTACGTTCGTTGCCTTTTGGACATCGAGCTGTAAGGAGAGTTGTTTTTTGAGTTTCTTACCGTGATAGAAACAGAATACGGAAGTTTTGCCAAAGAACACCACCGATACAACTTGAAGAATAAGTTCAAGTGGCATTGGGGAAAGCCACGTCGCTTGAAAAATACTTAGATAACCGTTGGGGGAGGAAGATTCTCGTGTGGCGACGACGAATCAGAAGGCGTACCACTGGCAGACCTCCCACTTGGTGAACCGACAACATGGTCAGAGTTGCAGGAAATCGGTGGACGCAAGTGGCCAATTGTCGCTCATTGTAGCATTCTAATTGAGAGGCCTATGAACATAAAACTACCGTGAGACTCACTCATAGTGAAAAATACGGACAACTCACGTCTACGATCACGTCACGTCTATGATGAAGAAGGGCTATGGATTAGCCCGAAACATGTCGAGCTAAACTCGATCATAGACGTGAGTTACCCGTATTTTTCACTATAAGAGGCCTTTGTCCAATAGTACCTAGGCCTTTTCTGGCTGATGATAATAAAAATCTATCAGAGTTAGGTACATGAAGTCCTATCTGCAGGAAATATAGTATGTTATAATATAGTCGTTAACAAATGATAGGTTAGGTACTGTGCTAAGCCTTTGGGCTTCGATAATATTTTATTTGTTTTGGCGTGATCGTCTAATTTGGACCGTTTTCTAAGTTATGTATTTTTTTTAAGATGATAGTGACCGGGGTTCACAACTAGGTGAACTATTAGACTTTACATACTCATGTAAAAAGATAGGTTATAGCGAATATATGTATAAATTCTTAAATATAAATCCACAGACAGAAATGGACAAAGGTTTAACAATTAGTATTATTTATTTGCTCTAGAAGACATTGTATAGCAATATGGTCTATGTTCGTATAGGAGGAGCCCTCTCCCCGCTCTCTCCAGTAGAGCTCGACGCCTTACTGGTCGCTCTCCCTCGAACCTGCCACGACCATTGCAAGGGAATAACAAGCTATGTCGCCCGTCTATAGATCGTATGTATCAGTCACCAAATGAGTAAGAGGACAAACAAGAATGTAGTTACTCCTGTGGTAGGATTTCATTACTCCTAAAATTTACACGGAGTAACTACCCTACTCACTTGAGACTACTTCTATTCCCCCCTTTAGACTCTAGTATAACAAGAAGGTACTTCGATTAGTGTATGAGTAAGCTGAAGGACGCTCCATTACTTGGTCTACAGCCCAGATCGAGTAATTGGCCTCCCCCCACGTACCTCCCTAAGACACCCAATTCTGCACGGATCGCCTCGAGGGACGTTTTATCCTTAGCCGCAACCTCACTAACGACACCTATTGCCGAGCGAGTACGTAGACACCCCGTTGGATTACGCATAATCACTACGTGCCGATTGGTCAGACCGAACACTAGGGGGCAACATTCAGCATGCCAGAGGCAGAATTGACCCCTGGAGACCATACGTATATCGCCAATCCTCGCACCCAAAATAATAGATTTGATAATCTACAGACCGCATAATGAAAGCTTCACATCAACCGTTGCTTAGCCTAGCCATCGCAACTGTATCGTCTGTACTATGGTACGTGATGGTGTAGCTGCGTGCTATCAGAACCATTTCACTTGGTCGGTCGTAACTATACTGGCATTTGTGCCTACCAGTATCGTCACTTCCCCACTCTCAGAGTAATAGTACGGATAGAAGTGTGGGAAATACTTTCTCTATACTGGTCTGATTAAATTCAAGGTTAATATTGAGGACTGGTAAGTATTAGTGGTTTAATTTAGTCTCAAGTATCATGAAACCCCATTCTAGGTTCTAATAGGTTAACAGATTTTATACCAAAATCAAGGGATGAATTTTGAAAATGATATTCTTTCACAAGAACAAATAAAATAGATAATACAATACACCATAAGTCTAAATGGACTTGTATAACAGCACAACAAAGTAATTGATCAATTACTTCCCAAAACTAAATTCATAATAAAACACAAGGTTAAATAGCAATAAACCCTACTAAAATTATACTGGGAGTTCTTACCTAGGAGGTACAACTGTTTCACTGTTTAAATACGCTGCGGTATTATCGAAGATAGGTTTCCCAGTAGGTTACAAGATCTCCGGTAGTTCAGATAATATTCAATTCAACTATTACTTCAAGACGAGGTCTTCAATATCTCAGATAATATTCACTTCAATTATTACTTCAAGATGAAGGTACGACAACATAAACGCACAAGGTTCACAGTCAGAATATTATTCAGATCCACTGTCAATTATCGAAGATAATTCCTTTCGGATTTCAAAAAGATTTATTTTTTAATAATAATTCCAAGAGAAAAGACAATAAAAAATAAAATCAATTCAAAACATTGTATAGCTCAACCCAAAGTGGTTTCTCGATATCAAATACGACAAAAAAGGCATTGAGGTCACATAGGCAAACTAAAAAACAATTATTAATGCCAAAAACAAAACTAGCGATGTTTAAAAATGGTCCTTATTACCGATGCATACAAATAGCTAATAAAATACCGGAAACGATCTCCTTGGAAACCAAAGACCATGTATTTAAAAATAAATTGAAAAAATTACTGGTAGAAAAATGTTACTATGAAATTGATGACTTTTTAAATGATACATTGTGAAATAATATAAATGTTATTTATAAAACTAATTTTAAGATAATATATAAGACATACATAATAGTTGAATGATGACATAAATTTATTTATAATAAACAATACTTAAACTTGACATTATTAATAATTGCTAAAATTAATTAATTATTGCTAAAATTCAATTTATTTATATTTAGAAAAATTAAATTAAATTCATATCATATTGTATTAGTGTAGGTTTTTATTTTTATGACATCACTCATCTACCAGAGAATAAATTAAATGCAGTTAATATGTAATTAGAATTAACACAGTCTGTGATTTCTCATTTTTGTACCCTAACAGGGTGTTGTGTACCTACTACTTCATAAATATGTCACCTTTTTGTAATTAACATGACTTATAAATGAAATAAATGAAATGAAATGAAATGAAATGAAATGCCAATAGACATTCTAATTTATTTAAACAAAGATTCAATTGGCCTGTTCTAAAATTTAAATATTTAAACCTATTGTCAAGTTTATTTGTATTAGCTAAATAGAACCATATTACTCATCTTGACATTAACTGTCAGTCATCAAAATCTTGTTTAAAATTGAACCTTAAATTTCGTTGACCTAAACATCTATCTTATTATGTAGCTTTGATATATATGTATGATTTCAATAAATGTTTAGCCGCGAGAGTCAACCCCGGCAGGTTTAAGTTAAGATCGCGTTTGATTAAAATATACTATAAGTTCCCACTGCCACGTTAAATAAAATTATAAAGACACTTAGCTAAGATTATGATCCAAACGCATCGCGTTCCCAGCATACAGCCCCGAAGTCTGCATCTCCATACTCCAGCAGCTCTCCTCACAGCTTACTGCATCACGCAGCTCTCAGCAGAACTCCAATCAGGAACCCGCCGTCATATCCAGTGAATGGATATCCATGTCAAACAAATTATATATTAATATTGTATCAAAATCATTATTCAATCCTGATATGATTCAGGAGATTTCATAGATCATGTATTCCTGCGATGTCAATTATATTGGTCCAATAGTTCCAATGCCTGACGTATGATGGATATAATAATATACTGAAATAAGTCCATTATGCTTTGGTTTAAGATATAAATTATTATTGAATTTCCAGTCGTCACTTTAATCCCTGTCATATTTTCATGTAATTCATCACTACTCCATTGTCCAAATTCCCCATAGTTCCCCAATAAAACATCAGTATTTTGACTTACACGTCAAATGATCCCTCTCGATCTTCACTCCATCAACCTTTGGCGTAGACTCCTCACTTCTATTCTTCTATTCCACATGACAGCTGACGTCACACGCCTCTAGGCTCCCGCTATTTCTGAAAATAGTTAAATTATCCTGCGAAATATCATTTTGGACTCACGGCAGTACTTCACACTGATACACCATTTAATTCTCTACACAATTCTCATTATTAGAACACTCCCGATTCAATAGACACTGAGTTATAGTCATTTAATCCCAAACACAATATCACAAGCTTGTTATTATTATAACTTCAGTCGTCTGTCCCGTAGGTTAGACATCAAGTTGACATTTCTCGATGTTGCTTTCTTTGGAAACCAAATATAGCCCTTCTGGAATATTTGAGACATTTCCTCAGCTCTGTAGGGCTCACTATGTGTTGTTTAGCAGGAAAAGTCAATTATTGTCTATAAAACTCTCCTTCTATCACCGAAAATATCATTGTTCGTAGTTGCCGTAAAACCGTGTCTTAGTTGTTACGAAATGCACACACAAACACCATAATACACTACACTCGAATAATGGCACAACCCAAACTATAACTGTATTCTCTAACACCATTAATCTCTATTTTTCAATCACTTTTTCCCATCTTTTTCTCATGACGTCCCCAATGTCAATCCCCCAATTCCTTTTCTCTTTTTTCTTTTTGACAGGTCTCATTAAACAAGGTTTGTTATTGAAACTTTTTCAAAAAATTTAATACCCATATAACGAGTTCAGTACAGTACCAACGAAGCGTTACTATTGGTTTGCGGTCATTTTTGGCTATCGTTGTTCACAATTGGATTTTTGACTCTAGTCAAAATAGTAATTATAAATCGATTGTACAATCGATACTAAATCACCTCGTTTCGGGAAAACAACCACTAAAATTTCACGGTGTATATTCATGCCAAATTACAGCTTTCTAGTACTAACAGTCTCTGAGCTTAGCCGCGGACGAACAGACAGACAGACAGACAGACAGACAGACAGACAGACAGACAGACAGACAGACAGACAGACGGACAGACATGGCGAAACTATAAGGGTTCCGTTCCTAGTTGACTACGGAACCCTAAAAACATCAAAACAAAAAGAGTACAAAGGCGAACTTCGAAGGCGAGTTTCATCAATTCCTGTCTATATCGGAACAGGCCTCTCGGAATGAAGAGGGCTTGAGCTGTAGTTCCCATACGGGCCCAATACGGGTTGAGTATTTCACACACCATACAGTTACATATATACAGGTTCCACGATGTATTCCTCCTGCGACAAGCTCATGTATGACCAAATATTAATCGTGATGCCACACTTCTTAAGGACTCAGTACCTCTGCCATGAGTTACACTAGTTTACAGTGACCGTACTCGCTAGCGACGGCGTAAATGATTTTTGTATGGAGAATTGTGTACAGCGCCTCTAGCGGTCACTTACGGAATTCTCCATACAAATCATTTACGCCGTCGCTAGCGAGTACGGTCACTGTAAACTAGTGTAACTCATGGTAGAGGTACAGAGGTGCGGTGCGAGCCATTGGTCGAATCCCGGATCCTTTGTTTGAGAGGTTATAGGTAGGTAAAACTAGACAGTCACGGCTTTTGCAATAAAAATACTTACTCTTAACTGGGTCATATAATATTTCGCTTCAAGTTTGCCCAATGAAGACGTTAGTAGTTCATTAGCACAGTTCCTCGCTTGATAAACGTTAACATTTGTTTATATAAAGCATTATAACGGCCTCATTATCTATAACTGACATTAATTGACTTTGCTTTGTACACCAAACCGAGTAAGAATAACCAAAATTGAATTGGCACAGGCTTCTGTTTAAAGTTTTGAAAATTATCGATTTTTATCTGGCCTAGTGGTTAGAGAACCTGACTATACGTATCTTGAGGTTCCGGGTTCGATTCCCGCGTCGGCGCAGATATGTATGAAATATAATATAGAAATGAACCCGTGGTGGCCTAGTGGTTTGACCTATTGCCTCTCAAGCAGAGGATCGTGGGCTCGAATCCGGGCTCGCACCTCTTGAGTTTTTCGGCATTTATGTGCGAGATTATACCTATTTGAAATTTACCATGAGCTTTACGGTGAAGAATTACGTCGTATGGAAACCTGCACACATCTGAGAAGAAATTCAATGGTGTGTGTGAAGTTCCCAATTCACACTGGGCCCGCGTGGGAACTACGGCTCAAGCCCTTTCATTCTGAGAGGAGGCCCGTGCCCAGTAGCGGACGTATATAGGCTGGGATGATCATATTATACGAATGTTATTTCTCGAGTCTTGGGTGTTTAAAATGTATTTAAATCTTGTACCTATTATATTTAGCTTACGATGAGCTTTATTTTCCTAGAAAGAAAAAATAAGTCTCATCCCAATCTCAGCCCAAACCTCTCGCAAACCAATGATTTTTGGCGTTCCTGAATAGCTGTTCATCCCTATCCTCTCGCAAACGATCGAATTACCGCTCGCAAACCGTGTTGGGCCGTTCCTGAATTCAGCCCCAAGTCGTACATTTTTGTCATTCATTCCGGGCCTACATACGGGGTCGTGTTTTAACAGCACTCGAAGGAAATACGCACGATAACATTTCTATCTTATTGTTATTAGTTCCGTTTAGGTATAATTTTGGTTACCAAGTTAAAGTTATCATAATAAAACAAAATAAACATAAACCAGTGTAAATAGAAGACAACGAACCTGACTTTATCTTGTGTTAATATTATTAATCGGCTTGCGGGTCATCGTGAGTATCTGCTTTACTTAATAATGGTACTTATTGTATATAATTATGAACTTCCGTATACTCGTATCGTGAGAACGTTCAGGAATAATATCTAATATATAGTATAGATATTACTTATATACCTCCCATTATAATCAGAGACTTTTCGCTCGAAGTTGTTGACTTATATCTACCTAGGACATTACTCCTACATTACAACAAGTTTGATATGAAGTATCTTTTTGTATTTTTATTTTTCAACTTTTTTCTGGGGTTTTTTTCTGTGCATCCATGTTTCAGTTTGTATAATTAGTATGAAATATAGATAAAGGACATTAGGTACAGTCCAATAAGAACTTTGAGTAAGGTCAGTCGACGAATCAGATTCGGCTGGGCAGTGTTCGGGAAGCTCATCAATATATTGTCATCCAATATACCTACTATACCGCAGTGTCTCAAGGCAAAAGTCTTATATCCCTGTGTTTCCATTGATGACTTATGGCACTGAAACATGGTTACTCTGAAGGCCGATGGAGAGGGCTATACTCGGAGTTTATCTGCGGAATAACATTAACCAGACAAAAGAGCAGTAATATTTTTCGCTTTAAAAACACACTAAGTATTATATGATTCTGCTGATACAGATGTATCGTGATATATCGTGGACATAAACTAAGCTTACCAGTGTGTGTTGCCAGTGATGATATGGCACTGAGAGGTGGCCGCTAACGACAGGCCTCATAAGAAAGCTCAAAGAGCGATGGAAAGGGCTATGCTCGGAGTTTCTCTGCGGGATTGGAATGATTGAATCTGCGGAAGAACTAAAGTCATCGACATAGCTCGAAGAGTCCTAGACTCAAATGGCAGGGGCAGGGCACATCACTCGTGAAGCAGATGGTCGATGGGGCCTAAAGGCTCTCGAGTGACGTCCATGGACCGGAAGACGCAGTGCAGTGTAGGCCTCCAACAAGATGAAGCGACGACCTGGTCAAGGTTGCGGGAACGCGTTGGATGCGGATGGCGCAGCACCGGTCTGCCTGCATGGCAAACCTTGGGGAGACCCTATATTCAGCAGTGGAACTCTTTTGTCTGAAGTGATAATAATATATTATACGTACCAATACTCCTCTAAATTATGAACAGTAGTGTGCCATAACATTCCCGTGCTGCAAATGTAGGTAAGTACATCAGAATTATTAGACGGCCTATTAACGATGATTGTGACCTACTGGTACAATATTTTGTTGATAAAAATCTTATTAATGTCGTAGTTCACGATACGTTCTTATTAAGTTGTCTGTTTCGAATCTTGCAAGTGAGTGACCCACTTTAGTGGTCGGGCCATCAACAAGGCTGTAGATAAACATTATTTCTTCACTGTTAAGCTCATGGTGAATTTCAAATGTAATTTTCCACGTAAATTCCGAAAAAGTCAAAGGTGCGAGCCCGAGCTCGAAACCAAGGGCCTCTGCTTGAGAGCCCATGGATCAAACCACTGGTCTACCACGGCTGTATAAACATTTGATTAATGGCTAACAATAACAATAAATTGAATTGAATTTTTGAAGGTCCAAATCCGCATTGGGCCCGCGTGGGAACTACGGCCCAAGCCCTCTCATTCTGAGAGGAGGCCTGTGCCCTGCAGTGGGTCGTATATAGGCTGGGATGATGATGATGATGAATATAATTTAACGTATACTTAGCTTTAGAAAAGAAGAAACTGAAGAGGAATAGTTTGAATTGCAAACGAATGCTCCACAAGTAAGTAAGTAAGTAAGATTCGTTTTTGGGTAATGTTGTTTTTTAAATAGAATACGCAGTTAAATTAGCAGAAATATAGGAAAATTGTCTAAAATGTTCAATTGTAAAAATAGCCCTCTGATATTGCCGTGCCCTTACGGGGCGTCACATGTATACCTAGTCTATTATTCCAGCTTATGCCTGTAATGTGATATGCAATAAATCATTTTGACTTTGACTTTGACTTTGAAGTAAAAGTAATAACTAGGTACGATGCTCTTCAATTACTTTATAATAAAGGAGAATGGGCAAATTTGTATGGAGCTTGGTCTATGAGCGGCCAACGGTTATTTTAATATCTGACGGTGTAGAATAGTCCTACGGTTATTTGGTAAAAGTTTCATTACCATGACTTAATTGTAACCAGAATAAAAGACGAATTTCTTTTAGAATACTTACTTTGCATAGTTTTCCCTTCCCTGATATTTTGAAACGTCGCTCGTTGCCTATTTATAATATTACGAACAACGAAATCAGCTACCTAGATGCTTAGAGCGGTGAAAAAGATCATTCATAATACCAATTTAGAAAATTGCAATGCAATGCATGCACATTGTGATACATGAGTTCTTGAAATGCATATCAGTGATGCGGCTATTTTAAAATCCACAAACATGTGTTTCAGAGGTCGATTAAAAAAAACATTTAAACGAAACAATTTAAAATCTCGCTTCAATCTGCCATTAATCACTTCCACTACCCAGCGACATATAGCGACTAACCTAGACCTATTCGATTGCTCGGTGGTAAGCTGATCTGCATTGTGGTCTTTACTTTCGGGCATATAAGTTGAAAAATAGCCGAAGAAAGTCACTGGTGTGGTAGCGCCCTTAAGTTTAAATATTTCCTTTTCTAAAAGAGATACAGAAAAGACTTCTTTACAAAAAGTATACTTATTCCTTAATATCAGGGCTTTCATATGACACTAATTTCTTTAGTGGCCGCCGATAGGCCAAGCCCATTCTCCTTTTGACAGTGCGAGCCATGTGATCTCGTCTTGGCATCATTTTACATGAAAATGTTTTTGGTAGGCTACTGTTAGGTAGCCTATAATTTATTTCATAATAATTAATTTTTGTATATGTATGTGTATGAACCCTTTTGTACAAAATTAAAGTAACTAACACAATCGACAAGTTGTGAGATACACGTTCCAATGCTAACTTATCATTATCTCTACCAGTCAACCTTTGAGTGGATAACGACTTGTTAGGGACCATAAAAGAGCAAGTTTAAAAGTTAGAAATCAATGAATCATGAACACCATTTTTATAAATCTTACTTTATTGAGATTTTTTATCTTATAATAGGTAACTTTAGTAAAACTTAACAATAAATACAATTTAAAATCGAGTTACTTCTCGCTCTTTCGGTTTTCCGTCTGCGCTCCCATCGCCTTTGCGAAGGCTGTGCAGAACTCTGAAAAAAAAAACATAATTATGACAAAATTCTATTCAAGTATCCCAATTCCTCAGGTGGTGTAGTCCAGTGTAAGTTAAATTGTAAAAATGGCTAAATGTTCATTAAACCTAAACAGCTATCGGTGTTGTAACCGGACACTTCCGGAATTTTGAAAAACAGACGATAGTAAAACCTATGTATTACCTATGTAACCTATGTATGTATCTTAACGCAGTCCAATATCTCAAGAGCCCCCAAACCTTGCTTATTTTCTCAAAAAATAAATGTGTGGGATGATTAGGTACCTATATTTTGAGTGTCGCTTGGACCGACGAGCAAAATTTACAGGTGCCTAGTTATCAATCTGTACCTCTACCATGAGTTACACTAGTTTACAGTGACCGTACTCGCTAGCGACGGCGTAAATGATTTGTATGGAGAATTGTACTTCCGTAAGTGACCGCTAGAGGCGCTGTACACAATTATCCATACAAATCATTTACGCCGTCGCTAGCGAGTACGGTCACTGTAAACTAGTGTAACTCATGGTAGAGGTACAGGTCGAAAGGCAGGTAAAATAGTTTTCATTTGCTACGTAGCTTGGACCGATGGCCAATTTACAGGTATCCCGTATATTTTATTATATATCCCAAAAATATTGCTAAAAATCAACAATCAATCATGCCTGTCACTTCTATTCAAGTCATCTTCACACATTTTTAACTGTGCATTCCCATTTTTACACGACTAAGTACGGCAAAGCCAAAAAGAAGTGTAATGATTATATAGCAGTCTACATATGTTTGTTAACGTCACGCTTCAAATCGAGTGGCCCATTAAATTCAAAAGATCAACTAAACTTTGCTTTTTTTTTATTGACTGTGGCAATAAAAAAACGAACGCTTCACGGTCCGTAACTTTAGCTCGCCAAATTTCTAATCTACAACACAAAAAAAATATTTCCAACAATAATTCGCAACTTTAATTGCACTGTAGGGCCAATAAACTACACCAGAGGCCATAAGGTACATACGCAGAAATAGAAAATGACATTTCAAGGTTTGGATTGTTAGAAATCTGTCAATTTGTCACTGGTAAGGGCGACAGCCAACCGCAAGGCTACTTTTTGTCGGATGTCAAAACGCGCCGTTATTACGAACCGTTTTATGCAACAACGAATCACGTAGAAAAGCCTAATCAGATAATCTAGAACTAGTTTTTCTTATTCTCAGCTAAAGTTGACCGATATACTTAGAGCGAATCGATTGTGCAGTCGAGGGTATTTTAAATATGATACAGCCATGGCGTCAAGTACATGTCAACCAACACCAACTTTATGATTTGTAACATAGAGTTGTATCGATATTTTTGAGGTCTTGGTAACGTACGTATATTTATGACCGACTGTAAAATACCTATTACGACTACATTAAGTAGGTACACACATTGTAATGATCTTTATTTTGGCATTTCTCTGCTGTCTTCATCATTATTTTTTGCAACTGTCCAAAGAGAATCGTGCATTGGTTTTTTACAACTTACTATCTAGTGATTTAGTGTTTTTTGTTACTTTGATTATATCTGTTTATTTCAAAATAATTTATTTAGATAACAAATCTCGATTTACTGACAGCAGATTTTACTTATACCTACTCAACGATAACTTAGAACAGTTAGCTGTACCTCTACCATGAGTTACACTAGTTTACAGTGACCGTACTCGCTAGCGACGGCGTAAATGATTTGTATGGAGAATTGTGTACAGCGCCTCTAGCGGTCACTTACGGAAGTACAATTCTCCATACAAATCATTTACGCCGTCGCTAGCGAGTACGGTCACTGTAAACTAGTGTAACTCATGGTAGAGGTACAGCTGCAGTGAAAAAGTACTCCTCTGTAACGACGATTACCATAGAGGGGTACCTCATCTCTGCAGCTGACCGTACCAGAGGAGAGGCCAAGTTATAAAAGTTCTGGAAAAAATAAAAATAAAATCCATGTTACTTTGTTAAACGATAATAGACATTTTTTCAAAAACTTTTCATCAGGTGAGATAGTGGTAAATCAGGGGTCAGTGTAATGTAAAAAAAAAACCAATTGTAAAAGTGATAAGTTATGTCACTCATTGTTGTTAAACTAAGTGACATGGATTTTTTTTCTCATTTTTAGGAATCCGGAGTCAAAATGGCAAAACGGAACCCTCATAGTTTCGTCATGTCTGTCTGTCCGTCCGTCCGTGGCTTAGCGTAGAGACTATAAGAGCTAAGCAAAGCTACGGAATAAAGCTAGCGCGAGATATAATCAAAAAATATTTTTAGAATAAAACAATAATTTAGCTACTCGACGTGTAAGAAGACCTATAATTTTGTGAAAAAATGAATATCGTATTGTTAATGTATTATTACGCCTTTGTTTACTTTGTTACCAGAATAATGAAATAATTTCGCAATTATTCTTGAAAGTCAGTTTCGTTCGTTTAATTCAAGACCGAGGACATAATAGTTTTAAGTCTAGATCGCATATTTAAAACACATTATGAAGGAGGTACCGCGTTTTTCACGCTAATCGATTTTGAGTGGGCGATTTCGGGCGTGGGGCGCTTGGGGGAGGCACGATGGCTCAAGATAGGTTGGTTGGACTGCGCGTGTTTTTGGGTATTTTCATCATTATTACTAAAACAAATAACACATTTTAAAAATGTAGCCAGATTACGCCCTAGAAAACATCTTGTTTTATTAACATTCAAAAAGTCATGACCTTCCGTGCAGTATTAGCGTCGTACTACGAGTTTAATTTATATTTTAGAGACATCTTTGGATTTTTTTTCTATCGAGCGAACTACAAGTAATCGTGTTTCGAAAAAGACTAGTTGCTAGAGTGAATCCTCAAATATCTTACATATGAATTTCAGGACCATAGCATTGCTAGTAATGATACAGCACGAGTTTAAATGAATGCAATAAATGCGCCAAAAACACGGTACCCCCTTAAGTCTTGTTTATTGAAATTCGGGTCGAGTTCAAAAATTTGAAACGCCGGCGGTAAAAATTAGTATGAAAGTTTTCCACTGTGACACAAAAATTAACCATAGGTACTATTTGTATGCGTAATTTACGTGTCCTTTCTCAGTACCTCTACCATGAGTTTACACTAGTTCACAGTGACCGTACTCGCCAGCGACGGCGTAAATGATTTGTATGGAGAATTGTACTTCCGTAAGTGACCGCTAGAGGCGCTGTACAATTCTCCATACAAATAATTTACGCCGTCGCTAGCGAGTACGGTCACGTAAACTAGTGTAAACTCATGGTAGAGGTACAGGCAGCCTTTTGTGTGGTTACAGGGTAGTTCTACGAGCGTTTCAACCGCCATCAGCCTGTTTATATTACATAAATAAAATTCAAAGTTCAAACTGACTGCTATATCAACGCACATCCCTAACCGCTGAAGCTAATTTAAAATATGGCACACATATTTCTGAGAAAAAGAGTTGCGAAATGAAGAATTATGCCAAATGAAATTATTCGTAAAAATTTAATGCCCTAGACTGGGCTCATAGAGCCAATAGTATAAAGAATACTTACATTAGTATTATAATAGCAGGGACGGCGAGAGCAGCGCTAATGAGGTAGAAGGCGCCTGGGAACGTCGTCAGCGTGCTGAGGTACAGTTTGCCGTACATCGGCGAGTATATCACCGGCACCAGCGCCTCCGATATACTTATTAGAGAGCTTGTTTTACCTGGAACAATATGCCAATTATAAGTGCAGTTCAAAACAACTTAACACGGTGTATATTTCACATGGCATAATATTCCTAACTCAAATTGGCATAACGTTGTTTCGCATAATTTACTAATGCGTATAACCGAATACCCATAATGTTAATGTAGATAACGTGCATCGGCGAGTATATCACTGACACCAACGCCTCCGATATACTGATTAGAAAGCTTGTTTTACCTGGAACACACGCCAGGTATAAATGCAGTTCGATCTAACCTAATGGGATTCCAAATGCCTCCGCAAAGAACCGCATGAATCGATTAATTAATAAGTATTTAATGCTCACTTCACATCGATGTCCTTAACATCCTTAAGCTACACCAAATTCCTACTATATTTTTAATTATTTGGATATTAAATAAAGATAAAGTATGTTTGCATGGCAAGAGTGGGCAAACTTCCACAACTAAGCCTAACGACATGAATGAGTCACAAAATTTGGTGTAATAATATAAAATATGACAAAACTAAGGAGACGATGAGAACGTGCGAGATGGCAGGAGGTGTCTCATATAAAGATAACGTCGTTGTGATGAATGTTAAGTTGATTCATCAAACCCTCATTACAATTATGAATTGTTTATATCCCGAAGAGATTTGCAATTATCTCTTACTGAGAACACAAAACACATAATTCTAAGTAAGTATAAAACGACAGCAAGTAATCTCAGAGATGGATGAACGTGCATCTGCACGTTTTTTTACATAACATCTCTATCTCATCTGATGAGAAGTGCAGATGAGGCCAAAGGTGTAATCTCACTGGTTCAGTAAAAGCCCATTAAGGCCACTTGCACAGTCCAGGGTGAAAAATATAAACTTTGGGTTAAGAATGACAGTTCCATACATTAAAGACACTTCTTAACCCTGGGTTAGTAATTAGCTCTGAGTGAAGTTGCTTTTTAATGGTGTGGAAAATCACCTTATGCATCTCCCCGTTCAGGGTAACGGGGAACCTGTGAGGCTCTCTCATATGGGCATACCCACTAACGACCACACGGATTCCCTCATTTTCCATGGTGAACGCCGCGGGAGCATATACGAGACACCACGACGCCCACTGGCCACCCCGGGATGGGGCCCCCTCACTGACACCATTTCACGCGAAACCAAGTCCGCCCAAAACCGCCTTAGAATACCTAATTAGATACAAACATTTAAAAAAATATATACAGAGATTGTCCTAAAACTCAACGATATTACTTTTAGTGATAGATATTTTAGAAAAAAATGTTTATTATCGCGTAACTAAGTGAAATCGATTTTTATTTTTTCCAGAACTGTTATGACTGGCCTCTCGCCCATGGCCAGTTATCGTTGAGTTTAGGGACACGTACTTATACTAGTTTTTTGCAGATTGGACTTAGTATAGGTAAAGAACTTCAAATCAATTCGACAAACAATTGTTCGAAAATGCGCTTGAAACGGACAACTTCATTACACAGTCATGCACCTAAGTATGTCAACATTAAAAGTTGAATAAAAAGTTCAAAAAATAATTGCATTTTAACTAAATAATTTTAACTGACAATTGGGTTAAATAACAAACAAAACACAATATCATTATGTACTTCTTATTAATTATATCACTTTATTGTCTTAAAATATAAGATCGTGTGAACGTGAGAGATGGCAGAAGAGATAGCAAAAATGTGTTGGTCATAAAGTTGATTCATTCAAGATCTCATTCAAAATTAGAACAGTTTCAATGGCTTCATGCAACTACCACTAAAATAACGAAAATGTTAACTTTGTTTTTGTGTTTGTTTACACTCCTGTTTATAAACTAAGGGTAAGGGTCTCTACTTAAAGCCCCCAACAAGATGGACGGACGATCTGGTAGGTCACAGAAACAACTTTCATACGGGCAGCGCAGGACCAATATTTGTGGAACTCTGGGAGAGGTCTTTGTGCAGCATTGGATGTCTTTTGGCTGATACGATGAGAAGTAGTGTATCGATTCTAAAAATTATTTCACTGTAGTAGGTGAACTGGGTAATATCGAAGAACTACAACGCAATAGCACGTAATTAAGAGCAATGATATAAGGTAAATGTACACTATGCCGGGGTAGTACATTATGCCGTGTGATTTTGGTTTTTGTCGTATAATAAGAAAACTATCAGTAAAGTCATGATTTAATACAATGCTTCTTTAACTATAGTTTAATTGCAACCAAATAACACTATTTTTGAATAACCGTAATAAGTTCTAACATCAGTATCGCATTTCCAAACTCACCAGTCGTAACCACGCAGTAGTTCCATACGTCGTGTTGTCTGTGAGCATAAGGTGACAGTGGTAACTTCGTAAGGATTTGTTGTGATGCCGGTAAGTATATTTAATCTAAATTTGTACAATTATTGTACAGTGGTTATTAACTGAAGGTTTTATAACTATTTCAAGTTAATATAAAGCATATTTTAAGGGAAATTGACGAATTTATAACTGCCGTAATTATGTTCACAGATCTGACGCGATGAACCTAATTGCGGGAGTATCACGGAATACGAGAAACTCAGTATGAAATGTTTTTAATCTTTGAATTATAACTGGGGCTAAATTTATTCATAAATTTGATGTAAATAAGTTTAGTAATGACTGCAGATTATTATGACGTAATTACGGTATATGTTTTTTTTAACCTGAGCCTTTATAATTGAGTCTGAAATGATAACTCGTTATGGTATTATGTACGAAAGAATGGAGTACGGCATCGAAATTAAATTATATTTTTTTTATAAAATCATAACATTATTTTTTTTTATATCAACGTCCAAATGTTTATTTAATTGAAATGATTAAGTGGAATTATTAATTTCGATTTTTAATTTTGTACTTTGTATTATATTTAATACATTTATGCGATAAATTTGTATTTTTATTTCATGGTTAAAATAATCTAAAACCATTTAAGTATTTTTTTAATGGAATATTTTTTGCGGTTACCTAATATAATGTGAACTTTGAAGCTAGCACGGAATTACGAGCAACGATTCCCGGGATTAGATCAAGAGCCATATTTTAGCACGGAATTACGGACAAAGTAAGGGTTTAGCAAAATAACGATTATTTCTTTAAATTAAAAGCTACGAGGCAAAATTATATCCTATATTCATCTAATAAGAACAGTCTCCAAAATAAAACCATTCATCGGGGTTTTCAAGAAAAGGGTTTATAAATGAGTAGGTACTTCCTACCTTTTGAACGCCAGCGTAGGCTATAGCCGACAATACAGTAATACAAAAATTAGCCTACCCGCATTCGCTTAAGAATCAATTTTGTCCATAACAAAAATGATGTGTGGCGTTCAAAAGGTTAAAGACCGGCAACAGATCAGTGAATGTCCTTGAGTTTTTGATATTTATGGGCGGTGGTGAGATCATTTCCCATCAGATGACCATCTTGGTCATAACTCCCTCTCATAAAAAAAAAACTTAGGTAAAACTATGTAATCCATTACTTATATCGACCAAACTCGTTTAAGCGCAGGGTTACGTATTAGCTTTCTACCGAAATGAGCTGGCTTTTTGTATATTTATTTTCAGTTACGAATAATAATAATTCTGTTAAATTTCAACGTCCCTCGAATGCGCTTAATAGATTCTTTTGACCTATCATTATCAAAAAATTCTGGCTAAAATGTTAAACTCGAAGAGCTACTTGCACGGTATAGGATTAGAAAACTAAATCGTTAACCCTGGGTTTTGGTTGACAGTTCCATAGATTTTGTTGACAATAATTAACATTAACTCGGAGTTATATAGTTAACTCTGGTGCGTGCGTGCTAGTCCGTCTAGACTGTTGTCCGTTTATTTTTATCACACTTAAGACATTAAAATTAAAGATATTAAAAATCTAACATCAAAAACATTTTTCGTGAAAAATGATTGCATTACATTTAAATATTTAGGGATCAGTTTAGTCTGAGTCTTAGAATGAGAGATCTTGAACCGTAGATCTCACGAGGGCCCAGTCCAGAGACTTCATACACACCATTGAGTTTCTTCGAATGTGAAGTGTGTTGTCTCAAACACCTGCTCTTGAATGTTTACAAACTTACTCCCGGACCATACATATTTTATGGTAGAGCGGAAAGCGCGCCCTCTCCTGTCGTTTATACTTTGTGATACTAAGTAACTATGTGGCAAACCAAAATAAACATAGCGATAGCTAATGACACGTCTTATCTCATACTTACATATACATAAGACGCTTGACGCCGTCACTGTTATACTGATATCAATGATAACAGATGCATCGTGACGTGATGAATAAATTGAATTTTCACACATACGCTAATTGCTCTGCCGTCTATAACCTTTTATTTATTTTATTTCTCAGTTTACGTTTATTTTATTTCTCAGTTTTATTTATTTTATTTCTCAGTTTACGCGGTTGGTTTTTTGTTACGCTCATAAAATAAGTCTGTGACGATTGTACCTAAGTTCTCAAAGCTCGATAACAAGACGAAAAGACCCACTGCAGAGCAAAGGTGTCTCTGTCTCCGAATGAGAGGGCTTGGTCCGTAGTTCCCACGCGGGCCCAGTGGGTCACACACACCATTGAATTTTTTGCAGGTGTGTGTTCCTCACCATTAAAGCTCATGATAAATTCCAAATGTGATTTCGCCGAATAACTCAGAAGTACGAACCTCTGCTTGAAAGGCCATAGAGAGAATCACTAGGATACTATGGCCTTTTAAGTACCCGAAGATGAAGTACCCGTAAATATTTCCCACACTAGCATCACCCTCGCCACCCGAATAGCCTCAAAAATACAAAATAAATCATAAAATCAAACTAGACAGCTAAACAACATGATTTGCCTCAGTCTTCTGGATAAACGACATAACTATCGTTCCTCGAACATTTTTAGACGGAATTCTTAAGACTAAATTCTTCTAAATTGATTAATTACTAAAGTAGCCTGGTACTAAGATTCCGGAAAACTTAGCAAAAAAAAATTATTGACGTTTCTTTTGAGAAAATACTCATTAATCAATTCCTACTCCAATTCATTAGAAGGAACGATGAAAAATAATACACTACAATTTCATTTATACAGTTTAGCCACCTTGCTTAATTTTTTTTTTGTTAAACAACATTAAAAAAAGGTTAGAATTAGTTAAACGTTATTACGCCATTCAGAAATCAGTAAACTGATAAGTACTAAAAGGTTACCAACCTGTTATTTCATGTCACCGACCACAAGAGCTAATTTGATAGCTTTGCTAACTTACATATTGGCTGAAATTCGTTAAATTCTGACGTTCATTTTGTACGTACTTCATAATTTCCTTTTAAATATATTAAAGAGGAATGGAAATGGTATAGGTACCTAGTGTACGTGTAGTTTTTATATTATTATGTTTCCATGGGTTTTAGTTTAGTAAGGGGCTGTTTCACCACCCATTGATTAATTTTAACTGACTGATAAATGTGATGTCGTCTCCGTCTATTCGAACAAAACAAACAGAGACGGCATCACATTTATCCGTCAAATAAATGTGATCAGTGGATGGTGAAACAGGGGGTAAATCACAGTATGTACAAATTTCCTGTGATTAAGTATTGTCAAAATATATGAAACTGTCAACATCAAACTAGATTTTAAGATTTAATTTCTTAACCTCTCTTACTCTATGCCCTTATCATTACTTCTGTGATATTCTCAAACATATTATTTTGCGAACGAGCTAACGGTTCTAAGCTACAATTTGGGTTATTTATCAAGAAAAGGTTTACTTTGTTAGACTATAAAGATAACCAGTATCAAGGGCAAAATATTTCATAAATTTTAGCTGGAATTTCAACTTAGCGATAAAATACAAACGAATTTGCTATATGTACTACTTATCTATACGGGTTGAATTTTAACCAGATTTTCCCATAAAGCTTCACAATCTTGGCATGTTATTGTAATTAATGAAACATTTTTTTTTTAAACTTGTTAAAAAAAATCATCCTACCTGATAAAAATGCAGATGAGGCCAAAAAGGTGTATCTCACTGGTTCAGTAACTCACTTTTGCCTTTTAGAGATCTTTGTGGAAATACAGACGATATGGGAGCATATTCCATTCCTTAATAGTTAGTATTAGGAAAGACGAAGCGAACTGCTTCGTGCAAGACAATGGAATACTAACCACATAAGACACGGACTGACGGAAAACACACGGACTATATTACTTTTTATAAATATGTATATGTATTCTTTATTGTCAGTGAATATAAGATTAATAAAACCTACCTTACCTAAAAACCTTACCTTAAATAAAACTTACCTTAGTATTCCAATACCAAACCGCTGATCTTCATAACACAGGTTATCCTAGCATGAAGGTCAGAGGATCTACCTTAATGTCTTTTAGCAAGCCTACTTATTGCATTATATTTTAGTTGTTTCGAGTGATTTTAAGATGCTTACTATACATAAGACTTGCATTGTTTATTTATGTGTGGCTTATTATTTAATAAATTATTATTATTATTATTAAGAGTAAAGAAGCTCCCAACGATTGGATGTCCGTTGGTAAAATAGAGAAGGAGGAATTAAGACATACATCGATGATACGATCGACATTTCACATAATATCGTAATCGATGGTCACCCTTTTCGTTTTTTTTTTTTTTATGTATGATCACGCATAACTTTTTACTGAGTAGTCCGATTTTGATGATTTTTTTTATTGGAAAGCGTATACCCCGAGGGTGGTCCCATTTAAATTTGGAAAGAATATTCCTACCCTAAGGGTAGGAAAACAGGGGATGATTGATTGTTCAGTTACTGATTGTACTAGGTATATGACCACGCATAACTTATTACAGAGTAGTCGGATTTTGATGATTCTTTTTTTATTGGAAAGCGTATACCCCAAGGGTGGTCCCATGTAAATTTGGAAATAATATTCTTACCCTAAGAGTAGGAAAACAGGGGATGATTGACTAACTTTTTACAGAGTAGTCTGATTTTATAATTCTTTTTTATTGGATAGGGTATAGGTACCTTGAAGTTGGTATTATTTAAATTTGAAAAAAAAAATTACCCCAAGGATGGGAAAAAAGTATAAAATAAAAACTTTTTAGCAAAAAAATTAAACCGCCGAAAAAACTGAAAAGCAAAAAATAATACCTTTTTTGTTTGACCTTAATCTAGGTACCAGTTTGAAGTCGGTGCCCCAGCACTAGCCAGGAGAAGTGGACCTATAATCTTCTACCTGATTGGCTTCTATCACTCCTCCTGGCTCGGTCTGAGGCACCGACTTCAAACTGGTACCTAGATTAAGGTCAAACAAAAAGGTAATTTTTTGCTGTTCAGTTTTTTCGGCGGTTTAATTTTTTTGTTAAAAAGTTTTTATATTCATTGACGTGCGGAAAATGCACAGCGAAAAAATAGGGATGGCTCACGATTATGATCGAGTTTAGCTCGACTGCTTCGGGCTAATCCGTAGCTCCTCTTCTTAGAGCCTCACGATGAGCTAAACTTGATCAAAGACGTGAGTTATCCGTATTGTTTAGCTATGAGTGAGTCTTACGATAGTTTTATGTTCAAAGTGTGGAAAATGCGCCTAATTTACGTCCCGTGTTTGGAGCAACCACACGAATTTCCTCTTGACCTTTGTGGGGCGCTACGGGAGTATGAAGACATGCCGCGACGACTGGCCGCCCCGGGATGGAGCCCGGGATGGACGCGGCACCCGTCCACCATCTTGAGACAGTGAACTGTCTCAAGATGGTGGACGGGTGCCGCGTCTCTAGATGGTATGAGGCGCTGCTAGTTAGGCAATGACATGTTTAGGAAAACGAAGCGATGTTGGCCTAGTGATTTGACCTATGGCCTCTCAAGCAGAGGGTCGTAGGTTCAAATCCCGGCTCGCACCTCTGAGTTTTTCGGAATTTACGTGCGAAATTACATTTGTAATTTACCATGAGCTTTATGGTGAAGGACAAAATCGAGAGGAAACCTGTATACACCTCCGAAGAAATTCAATGGTGTGCGTTAAGTTCCCAATCTGCACTGGGCGCGCGTGGGAACTACAGCCCAAACCCTCTCATTCTGAGAGGAGTCCTGTGCAGTGGGATGTATATAGGCTGGGATGGTGATGATGATGATGTTCGGGAATGGTCCATGGTCACCCTACTGGACCATAAAGGAGCTAAATAAGGTAACTATCCGTGAAGCTGATTGGAGTTAAAGAATCACATTTCACAGCTTAAAACACCTCAGAGTGACCTGAAGATTGGCATTTCGTGTTTTTATTCGACTGTTAAGAGGCAAATTGATTCAAACGCCATCTGGGTGATAGTGAATTTTATACATTACGCCGATTCCAATTAGGTATAACTTCAATATCGCCCAGGATGGATGATGAATGATGGCCCCAAGATTGAATCCAAGTAGTAGCAGCCACAAATAAAGAAATAAAATGTATAAATATGTTAATCCGTTGTCTAACACCCACAGTATAAAATAATAAAATAATAAATAATAAATATTAGGGGACAATCTTACACAAATCGACCTAGTCCCAATCTAAGCAAAGCTTTTACTATGGGTACTAGACGATGATAAACATACTTATATAGATAAATAAATACTTAAATACATAGAAAACATCCATGACTCAGGAACAAATATTCGTGCGCATCACACAAATGAATGCCCTTACCGAGATTCGAACCCAGGACCACTTGCTTCGTAGGCAGGGTTACCAACTAGGCTAAAGCGGTCGTCAAAAGTATATTTGTTTAGTTTGGGGGCGAGGTCATTTATGGTCAATGGTCCCATAATATTTATTTAAGTATTATTATTTATTTAATATATATCTAATAGTGGCTCATATCACGTACTCGTATTATGGATTAAGTTTAGAATTCGTTATTAGCAACAAGTTGCTGGATTCTTCCATCCGTATCTGTCTCAGGTCCCATTGAACCCAAACAGGTCAGGGACCTATTTAGAAGAGATACTTATAACAGACTAAGATAATTAATAATAATGGTGTTAATCGTTTGTTTTAATTAAGTTAACGATAAATTATTATCTCACGTATTATTATTGCTCCCTGATTTATAACTAACAACTTCCTATTTGTACAAATAGAGGAAGTATTTCTATTTTTAGGATTTGCTATATACTTAATTAAATAAAAAAAACAGCATTCAAAAACACCTAGAAAATAAAAAGCAAAAAATATTATGAAATAAAAAATTTACCGACTACAAAAAGCATGAAAATAACTTTCTACTAATCTGTTTGAAGTTGGTGCCTCAGCATGAAACAGCAGGAGTGGATCGAGTGGTAGAAACCATTATTTTGTAAATGATTAGGTCCACTTGACTCCTGCTGGCTCGTGCTGAGTCACTAACTTCAAAAAGAAGAACTTGACAAAAAGTAAACTAATAAATAAAGGAAATAAAATCACGTAACCGCAATAATAAATTATTTGACTCCAATCAAATGACATACTTTTATGAGCTGTCACTTTGAGTATTTAGACTGAAAGGAGATGTTATCGCCCGTAGGTTGCTAAACAATTTTTCTGCCAAAACTCGCGGGGGGGGCAATGCACTCACACACAAGCAATTTAACTACAAATGAAAACAGAGCAATGTTTGTACACACGCACACAAACCGAATTCGTCAACACAACAGTGATCGCCATAGAAACATTGAAAAACATCTCGTCTATACATGTCACACGTACATCACACATAGACAACAATCTAGAGACAGCTAGAGTTAGGGCCATGTCGATAAGAATGTCGATAAGCATTCACTTGTTCATACATTCAGTCGTTCAATTAATCCCTAAGTTGTTAATAGAAAATTCGTTTTCTAAATAAATGTGATTGCTCTATAAGGTTTAAAAGTGGAGGATTTATTAAAATATGTACATATAGCAAGTAATATTAATGTCAGATGTGCCAAATGTCTCTTTTACTTTGTAATTTTCTATAAATAGAATAGACACATCACTATGGTTAACATTTTGTTGAGAAGGTACCTAGACAAATTTTAATAGACTAATAATAAAGTACCTAATAGGTGCTAATTTTACCTTTCAGCATCAGCAGGAAGTTGAAAAGGGTTGGCATTAGAAATTCGCATTCCGATTTTGGGGTTGCTAAGGGTTGTTTTTTATAGGGGTTGTTAACCCCTTTCAAACGACACCCTTTTTACTGCGCGGAGATGCATAGTTTTTTTTTATAAATTTTTTAAGTTTCCCTATTAATTAGTAAGTAATGACAATACGACTATGGTATGTCACGTGATTATCACGTGATTATCACGTGACTATCACGTGGTTATTTCAATTTGTTTTATTGTAAAGTATTTCCAATAGAAAGTTAGGTTTGAAAAGGTTAGGTTAGAAAAGGTTAGGTTTGAAAAGGTTAGGTTTAAAAAGGTTAGGTTTAAAAAGGTTAGGTTTAAAAAGTTTTCATTGTGATGGGGGACCTAAATGCTAAAAGCGCGGCATGGGCTTCCCCCGTCACAGCCCTGAAGGGAGCTGTGCTCCGGGACTGGGTGCTGGCTACGGGACTGGTGGTTGTGAACCAGGGCAGCGCCAACACGTGCGTGCGAAGACAAGGGGGATCAATCGTCGACGTCACGTTCGCCACCCCCTCCCTTGCAGCACGTGTTGAGGACTGGCGCGTCCTGGAGGAGGTGGAGACCCTCTCCGACCATTTATATATTCGGATGAGGGTCTCCGCCTCGTCGCGGCAGTCGCGGCAACCGCGACCGGTGAGGGCTGGCAGTGGGTTCCCGCGGTGGGCGATAACCCACTTCGACCCCGCAATGGCCGAGGAAGCCGCCATTGTTGAGGCGTGGAGTCGTCCCCCCCCGCAGGGAAACGTAGACGAGAAGGCGGCCGGGTTTCGGGCCTCGCTGACACGCATCTGCGATGCCGCGATGCCACGAGTGAGGCAGGTGCCCAACAAGTGGTCTGTGTATTGGTGGTCTGAGGAGATCGCGGCCCTCAGAGTGGCCAGCAACGCCGCCCGCCGAAAGTACACCCGCTGTAGGAGGCGACGGACCCACACCGATGGGGAAGAGGAGCGGCTGTACGCGGCGCTTAGGAGCGCCAAGGAGGCGCTCCAAATCGCCATAGTGAGGGCGAAGGATGCCGCACACGAGGAGTTCCTGGCGAGCCTGAATAGGGATCCATGGGGGCGGCCTTATAAAATGGTCCGCAATAAAATGAAGCGCAGCCCCCCCATGGACACCATGGAGCCAGAGCTCCTCGATAGGGTGGTGGGGGCCCTGTTCCCGGTGGCGCCAAATTTTACTCCCCCGAGGATGTCGGCCCCCTCGGAGGAGCGGAATGAGCCGCTCCCTCCTGTCCCCAGGATCACTGAGGACGAGATGATGGGGATGGTGGACCGGATGCGGGCCAACAAGAAGGCACCTGGACCCGACCGTTCCCGGCAAGGGTCGTCCCGTTAGCCCTGGAACACCTGGGGGAGCGACTCGAAGACCTCCTGAACGAGTGCCTGGAGACGGGACGCTTCCCCAAGGTGTGGAAGGAGGGACGGCTGGTCTTGCTGCGGAAGGAGGGTCGCCCGGTGGATTCCCCATCCGGCCACAGGCCGCTGGTCCTGCTTGACGTATCCGGGAAGATGTTTGAGAGGGTGGTTGCTTCCCGGATCGTCAAGCACCTGGGGGACGTGGGCCCGAACGTCTCGGACCGGCAGTTCGGATTCCGAGAGGGCAGGGGGACGCTGGACGCTATAAAGGAATTGAAAGCCTTTATAGACGTCGCAGCGGGTAGAGGGGAGGGAGTGGTGGCGGTGTCCTTGGACATCGCCAACGCGTTCGGCACCCTCCCCTACTCCGTAATTCTGGAGGCGCTCAGGTACCACCGGGTACCAATGTACCTGCAGAAGATCGTGGGGCACTACCTTGAAGACAGGGTAGTGCTCTACGATCATGAAGGGGAGCGGAAGGCCAGGCCTATGGGCTGTGGGGTTCCGCAAGGGTCGGTCCTGGGGCCACTTTTGTGGAACCTGGGATATGACTGGGCAATAAGGGGGGTACAGCTTCCTCGCATGGCCACCATTTGTTATGCCGATGACACACTGGTGGTCGTGCGAGGAAGTGAAATGCGGGAGGCCTTCCGCAGGGCAGCGGTTGCAGCCGACCTCACGGTTCACCGAATCCGCATGTTGGGACTGGAGGTGTCGGTAACAAAAGCCGAAGCGATGGTCTTCGGCGGGTGGGGTTGGCGGATACCCGCGAACGCCACGCTTCCGATTGGGGGGGAATCTGTCCAGGTCAAGGCCAACATTAAATATCTTGGCCTTGTCCTGGACAGGAAGTGGGAATTCACGGAGCACTTCACCAGACTCGCTCCGAGATTGGTGGGTGCTGCGTCGGCGCTGGGGCAACTTTTGCCCAATATAGGGGGCCCGAGGGGAGCTGTGCGCAGGCTCTACACGGGTGTAGTGCGCAGCATGGCGCTATATGGGGCGCCGATCTGGGCGAGTCGGCTGTCGGAGCGTAATAAGGCCTTGCTCCGACGGCCGCAAAGGATGTGCGCCATCAGGGCGGTGCGGGCGTACGTGACTGTCGCCCACATGGCCGCTTGCGCCCTAGCCGGGACACCGCCCTGGGACATCGACGCCCAGACGGCCGCGGAGGTGTATGAGGAGCGCAAAGAGGCGCTGAGAAGGGGGGAAAGGCCTGCCCCCAGAGAGCTCGAGTTTGCCCGCCGCATGGTGGAGCGTCGGATGAGGGACCGCTGGAAGAGTGACCTGGAGGACAGCCGCTATGGAACGCGTACCATAGCGGCTCTCCTCCCTTCACTCGACCAGTGGGTCGAGAGGGGGTTTGGAGCCCTCACATTCCGGATGGTGCAAGTAATGACCGGGCACGGGTGCTTCGGCCATTATTTGCACCAAATAGGGCGGGAGAACGATCCGACGTGCCACCACTGCGGCGACCCGGACGACACGGCCCAGCACACTCTGGCAGAGTGTAGCAGCTGGGCCCCAGAGCGGCAAGCTCTCGAGGCGGAGCTAGGGACGAGCGACCTCTCGCTCCCCGGCGTAGTGCGAGCCATGCTGGGGAGCGAGGAGGCCTGGCAGGCGGTCGCCTCCTTTTGCGAGACGGTAATCTCACAAAAGGAGGCCGCGGAACGGGAGCGCGAGGACGATGCCCTCGCGCCCCTGTTCCGGCGCAGACGGAGGGGGGTAAGGCGGAGGCGATTTGCCGCCCGTCATATCCCCCAGTAGGACCAGCGGGCGAGGGACGGGGATCCCTTGTCCGCATTGCACGGCCCTACGAGTCTGGGGGAAGGGTTGAAATGCTGCAACTCTTCCCCTCCTGGCGCGGGTAGCCCCGGCGAAAGCTGGGGCGGCCGGGAGGCATCATGGTGAAATCCACGGATCCCATGGCGCCTAACAACCTCGGCAAGAGGGTCAGCATCGGAGTGGTTTTAGTGGGTATGCTCTCCTGTCCCCTTCTCATTAGGAGCAGAGGACCGGAGAGAGAGCCCCACATAACCTAAACCGGGTCTCCCCGGGCCCGGGGGTACACGTAATGTGTTTCCACTCCGTGAACAAAAAAAAAAAAAAAAAGTTTTAAAAAGTTTAGGTTGTATCAAAAGTCAAAATCATTTAGATTCGCATGATTATTTCTATTCAGTTAAGTATTATTATCAATTAAGTGCTTGTTGTTCTAAACCAAAGCCAGCGAGCGAGCAAAGCGAGCAAGCAAGACCTATCGGAGCGGAAGCGACTCAGTATGGTTAGGTTCAAAGGCTAATGCGGGAGCATAGCGCAGCGAAGCTCCCGCATTAACCTTTGGTGTTAGTAATTTTTTTTATGACCACCCGGAAAAATGTTTCAACGGTTCACCTATGTCAAGGGTCGTCAACCTGCGGCCCGCGGGCCACATACACACACACACACACACACACACACACACACACATTATGTCTACAAATTATACCTATTTACAGACTAAAAATACTTAATAGAAATTAAAACGATATAGTTTTTATTATGTTGCGGCCCACCGAACCAATATCAGAGTATACTAAACCCTTATGACAGAAGCTATAGCCGGAAGACAGAAGCTATAGCCGGATGACAGAAGCTATAGCCGCACCGCTGAGGTCGAAGGCTCAAGGGCTACGAAGCGGGCCTTCGGGCGAAGCGCGGCCCCCCTCCTCCCCTGTACCCCCCCTCATAAGCACCGCCCCTTTCCTTCATTATACATATGGTTTATTATCACGTGATTGTCACGTGACTATTACGTTGGTTATTACGATATACAGAAACTATGGTAATTCCATGGTAATTCCATGGTAAATTCATGGTAATGAGATATACGGAAATGAGAAAATGGTAAGGAAACATAAATATCATTCTAATAACTAATTAGCGCTATTCTAACCTAAAAACTTTCACCATGGATATCTCCATAACCATGGGGTTCCGCGGGGTGGGGGTGGTACAGGAGGGTAGTACCCTCCGCCCCCTCCCCCCCCACCCCATCCCCAACCCCCTACGAAGATGCGAATATCTAATGCAACCCCGTTGAAAAAAATACAATGTTGATTTTATCACCGTTGAATTTAGGCACCCGTAAACACTGCAATACACACGTTCTCGTGACGCCGCCATTATTAAAGGAAATACTATATGTACCTAGTTACTTTGTACCGAGCGCTTATAGCCACGTTACGGAATCGAAACGGGGGCGAATAGAGCGGGCGGCGCGTCACAGCACTCACTCAACCAGCGACCGAACTGCGCGGCGTGCGGCGTGGAACTGCGTAGTTTTGTCTGGCGAAGATTGGTTAGCGGCCGCGGCCGTGTAAGAGGCGGGGCTGTGTGCGTGCGTCGATTCGGGTGCTCTAGTATGAAATGAAGTCGAATCACTGCCTGTTACTTGTATTGAATCATTAAAAAGTATTTGTTAATACTTTCACGTCAATTTTTTTAACGAGTTCAATACTTTAAACATACATTTATTACTAACCATACATTTCCATTTTATTAGTAACCTTTAAAATATGAAACCATGATAAGACAAATCATTCACTGATTCATTCACTCAATAGTTTATCGATTGTGGAAATATGTGTGTCCCCTCTCTAGTCGATACTAGACCGGTTATCGGTGTGGCCAATTATTTAGTAAGTAAAAATAGCCAATATTACTAGTGGTCGATGAAATACCATTTAAATAAAAAAAATAGCTACATCTATTTAGAAAAATAAAAAAAAGAGCTAAGCTTCGTCCATAGTTAAATAAAAATAGCAATTAAAATAGTAACGATTCTTAGAATTACTGTCTGTTTATCTGTGCGTTTGTTCGTGGTAATCTCCGAAGCGGCTTAAGCTATAAGGATGTGGTTTTCACTTATTTGTTAATCTTATTAGTCCAATATTTAATTTAAGAGTGAGGGGGAGTGGGGGGAGGAGGTGCGGGGGTTTCAAAGGGGGGATGAAAATTTAATTGATTTTGCCGTAGGATGCACCGTTTTCAAGATATTTGACAAAACACCGGTTCTCGTCCGATCAGCGAGGTTAAGCAACGTCGGGCGCGGGGATGGGTGACCGCCTGGTTTCATTTTTGTTTTTTGAATGTTTTGTTATGACGTTGTCACGTTAAACTATCGTCCGTAAGCCGACTTTACAGACAATCGGTTTTTATTTAATAATTGTCTGGCCAGTAGTTTTTTGCCAAACCACTTGATATATATTTTTTACTGTATTAAATTTGATCTAAAATTATTTTAATCCGTTAAACAGATGGGTGATGGTAGCTTCTTCTTTATTATTATTATTTATTTATTTAAGGTTTACCAGTTAAGTATGAAGTATCTTTTTCTATTTATTTTTTTATTTTCTTCAACTTGAATTTTTTTTTTTTTTATTATTATTACTTTTACGGTCATCCCGTGAAACCATATATTTCAAACTAAATACAAACTGAAACATAGATGCACAGAAAAAACCCCAGAAAAAAGACCAATGCTGGGAATCGAACCCAGGTCCTCAGCGTTCCGTGCAGCGTTTCGTGCGTGGTTCGATTCCCAGCATTGGTCTTTTTTCTGGGGTTTTTTCTGTGCATCTATGTTTCAGTTTGTATTTAGTTTGAAATTAAGGTTTACCAACAATTGTTAGCACTAGGTACATCAGAAATTGTTGCTTGTATAAACATGTTGAGCTGAGTGTCACAATCACTTATATCTTATAGGTATAACCGCATACAAAACAAAACTGAGCTAGTTCTAGTACGGATCTTAGATTATTAGACCAGGCGCCGACTGCACTTTTTTGTCGCTTCGTTCGAGTCGAGTGCTATAGAATTGTTAGGAATTTTTAATTGAGAGATGAAAACTTGTTTTTGTGTTGATGGTAGCAGCGGTGGCATTTTGAATGGTGAGCGCGCTTTCATATAATTCCAGCACAAAAATCAATAGCAATCAAACGAGGTGATAAAAAGTTGCAGTCAGCGCCTGGCCTTAAAATCTACATGGATGAAGTCAATCAAACAATGTAATGAATGTATAAGATCAATCAAAATAATTTATATTTTACCTCGTTAATAATTAATTGATTTATAAAAATTATAAATGGCCAATGTGGCTATTTTTACAAAAAGCTGGCCACACTGACTGACATTAATATTATTATAAACTTCACGTATTTTTACTATTAATCAACAATAATTACGTTACGAAATACTTCCAGATGAAAAGTTACGCTGTCTTTTTGTAGACTCGACGTGTCAGACATTTTTTCACGCCCAAATTCTTTGCATTTTGGTCATTTTTGTGGGAGCTCATTCACTGACGCGTGCCGTTTTGAAATGTCATGAGAGGCGAGCGAAACAGTTTTGTATAACGGTTATACCCGGCGGGTTCGTACCTTTGGCAGAGGGGAAATGCGCTTCAAGGCGCCTCCCTTCAGTCTAAATACTCAAAGAGCTGTCAGAACTCGGGAATCGAATAGGTAGATTCTGTATGGTAATATTGTCTAACTCAACTAACAATATTTCACATTATTTCAAAGCTACTAATATTGAAAAGTTATCTTGTTTTCCGAATTAAAATAAACAGTTTTTTATTAGAGCCTTGGAATCCTGTAAGAAATTGGATTGCCTTGGAATTGTTGATTAATAGGGTCTACCCTATTTTTAACCACTTTTGACAGATATTTAAAAAATCGGTCCCACATTAGGTACTTTACTTAATTCCGCGAACGTTGTATCTGCAAAGGCAGTTAACGTGTTTGACGAACGAAGTAGCTATTTCCTACGTATGGTGTGATGCTGCATAGTTTACTCTGTGATAAAGATTTAAACGTATTTTTCGTGTTATTGCGTAGTTTACTTGGTTAGCGGCAGTTGCTAAACAACTACGGCATATTTAGTTCGTGTCTGAAATGGAATTTTCTTTCTTATTTGCGTTTGTTTTGTTTGGCACGAGAATGTGATACTGAGTTCATTTGTCTCTAGAACGATGCAAAAGAATCGTCTTTGTCAAGACTTTAAAAGTGTATTCAACAAATGCATACTTACTCGTAATTTTCAAATACGATTTCTGTGAATTCAATGTCACGGAAGTAATGTTTAATATTGGAGCAATAAGCAGCAATGTTACTACTGATAGAAACACGTTCAATTTAAATTTGTGTAAAGTTAAAATCACATGTAATTTTATTGAACCCTAATAAATGTATACGGACAGGATATCTAAATTTGCCAAACGATTGGAAAGTTATTTAAAAAAAAGTCCTTTAACTAATTAACACCAACCTTCTATCCTTAAGTTAAAAACAATGACAACTCGTCTGTTTTCTTATAGACTCACAATATAATTCGACGTGTTTGACTCGTAGCAAAAATAGACCTTTTCTTCTACACAAATTTAATATAGATATTAAATCGTTTTTTCCTCATAAGTTACTGTATACATCATCGAAAATCACTTCACGCACACAGGAGTAAATGTAAATACAATTAAGTACTTACTACATCAAAACGGCCCTCAGCAGTGTAGAAGTCAAGGCGATGAGGTGGTATCGTAACTAACCACCACTGGCATCTCTCTCAACGAATTGCCATCGCTTTTGCGACTATGCAATGGAGGCGTTTTTTGATTTAATTTTGAGCAATTAGCTTGATTTTAATTTTAATCATATTCCTCCGAACCGGCTTGACCAATTTTTATGATTTTTTTTCTCTATATTTGGTAGCTCTTAGAATAGGTCGTACCTAGGTAATTTTTTATGCCCCTATTCTTCGCAGACGGCGTAGCGGGCAACAGCTAGTTATTTATAATGGTTGTGTTTGTTAATTTTAACATTATTCTTTTCCAATAAATTTCCTACCACAAATCAAGTGATCAAAGAAATTTCCTTACCCACTTCATCCGCATGCACCAATTTCGTAGCAATACTCCTCAACGATGTGGCGCCAGCCGAGCTGAACATGTCCAGGAGAGGCCCCAGGAAATACACGGTCCTGGTTGGAGCCATAGCGTAGACCAAACTCGCAGCTATCCTGCTCAGACACGCCATGACCCCGATGATGCTGTCCTCTACCTTCCAGCGTTTGCTGAAGAGGTATATCGTGAGGAATGAACCTGAGAACAATAATAGTTTTATTGATTAATCGATTAGGTAGGTTTTTCTTTTGGTCAGATCTTCGTACTAACAAATCTAAGCGCATCTTACGTAGTACCTTGGTCAATTCGTATCTTGGTTAATTTTATTCGAATCTTTACCATCTTACTCGCTGATCTTCCTGCTAAGCAACAGTACATGCACTGATGTATCCCAGTCTGAAGGACCAAGCGGCCATTTCAGCCTTAGAGGTTGACATTACATCTGCAATCTTTCTGGTATTGTGGTTGTGGGGTGGGTGACTATGGGGAACGATGACCAATTAAGATCAGATGACCCACTTGCTTGTTATTCTTTCTTGTTGTCAATTTTTGTGGGACCTTTACATACGAGGGCGCTCTGGCTCTGATATGGGAATGTGTATACGCTTATGTGCCATTCTGAATAACACAAAAAAGGACGTACGTAAAAACGGTTCATCAAACAATCATTACCAGCGGATAAAATTCGATTCACAAGACCAGAACAAACAAACATTGCAAGTTATTGTAAAGTTGGGATACTTTAATCAAATGGATGAACTTTGGCCCGTATAAAAGAAAGGCCTAATAAAAAAGATAACATCGAGGAGGGTCAGCTAAAAGCAACCAATCATTATGGCAATGTGTCATTACATAATTTAATCTGGACTGAGTGAATACCAATGGCCAAACTCACCCGACTTTTCGTTATTTGCAAGCTTACAGAAACGTACTCACGAACTACAAGCATATGAAATTAATTTAAATTATAAACTTGTATATTTGTAGTCATCGTATAACCGCAATTCACACGCTGTCACATAATCTAATCTACCTGAAAATTGCCCAAAATACACGCAATGTTTGGTTTTCCATGATTAAACCCCCCGTTTACATTATTCTAGCTTTATCATCAGTAACTGCAGAGGAAATATTTTATAATGATAAATGTTATCATTCCGCAAACATTCTAACGGATGTAAACTAATATTTGACAAATATTTTACCGCTTGAAGATATTATTCTTTTAAATTCATACAGTCTCTGGTGAAAACTAGATATAAAATGGTTGCATGTAGCTTATAGGATCCGCTGTCTCAAACAGTTTGTCCAGCAAATTCAAGAACAGACTTAGATATTAGAAATAAAAAATTCAGGCAGACAATAGGCGCTTTTATCGCTCTAAAACCGATCTCTTCCAGACAACCAATTGTAGGTATTATTTTCGTATTGTTTTTTTTTACAGTTTAGTGAAAAACGCGCACAAATTAAAGCAAGAGAAGAGTTTTCTGTTTCTGTTTCGATCTATGCATTATTTTAGGTAGGTTAAGAAAATAGCAGAAAAAGACAGGATTAAATAACTTAGAGCTGTTTCAAATATTTTAAATCTATTTTTTTTTTGTCTCAAGCTTGGTTATCTATAGAAAAAAAGGCAAAGATTTATTTAGCTGTTTTGAATATACCTGTTTTTATTTTATATCTTAGTCTCTTCCAAATTTGTTTGTTTTTGGTGAAATACTAAAACATGACGTAATGCTAAATATTTAACTGCAGACACTTATAAAAGAGTGAAGTGACTAACTGGCACACAACCTAAATTACTGAAGATAGAAAAAACCTTGTGATTTGGAAGACATAGTTACTTGAGAATTATGAAAGGGTTTCTTTTTCAAAATTCCCTCGGTATAAAGAGCTAGAAAATCTTTTATTCTTCCACAAAAGTAAATGACGCGGGATGATTAATTATTAACAAAATGCTTCCGACACTTCAATGCAACGTTGGGTTGACAATTCCACCAAAACCATGACAATCAGCAATAAGCTAAATAATACACCTAGTAATCAGCTAAGTCATCAAAATATTTACGTTAACAGCAAAGTGAGAACGCGGGCGAACCAAACAAAGTGCAATGTCGTCAACGTAGTTACGTTAGAGTTAGACCGACATTGACCGCCAGTGTTTAGGAAACTTCGCCACGGCCATTACTGCATACTAAACTTGCAGTTCGGGCTTGGATTTGAGAAATAGCTAAGGTTACGAGAAAGGCGGTGATGACGTTGATACAATGATTACAGGGAACACGAGATCTAGATATTTATTTAAGCTGATCTGTAAATGCCCCTGCAATGTCTCTTGTTTCATTAAAAATTTCAAAAATGTTGACTGGATGAAATGAAGTTTATGTAATCTTATGTTACTGCGTAATCTATTTCACGCTACTATTACAAGTTTTCATTGAACTTGCACTGTTAGTATATAAATTAATGTGTAATAATAACTAGCTGTTGCCCGTGAATCCGTCTGCGAAGAATAGGGGTATAAAAAATAGCCTACGACCTATTGTCAGTCCTGCTATTTGGCAAAAAAATATTATAAAAATGGGTCAAGTCGTTTCGGAGAAGTTCGATAGCAAACACTGTGACACGAGATGTTTATATATTAGAAAGAAGATAGAAGATAAAAATGCAACTTGTTTTATAATTTGGAAACCATTTTTTGCCTTATTGTTGGGATCAGATTGAGTTGCATTTTGCTATACTTACGTATGTCAAGCGACAATAAATAAATAAATAAAAAATAAATAAATAAATATTAGGGGACAATCTTACACAAATCGACCTAGTCCCAAACTAAGCAAAGCTTGTACTATGGGTACTAGACGACGATAAACATACTTATATAGATAAATAAATACTTAAATACATAGAAAACATCCATAACTCAGGAACAAATATTCGTGCTCATCACACAAATAAATGCCCTTACCGGGATTCGAACCCTGGACCTCTTGCTTCGTAGGCAGGGTCACTACCAACTAGGCTAAAGCGGTCGCCAAATACAATACAATGATCTGGTAGTGAAATTCTGGTCGTCTGGCTAGATTTGACTCCGCAGAAGGTAACTTTTTAACAATTAACGGCATTGACTAGAAACTTGATACTGTGATATTACTTTGCTTGACAATAAAAGTACAGTTAGTAAAATGTAAAGCCAGCAAAAAAGTTCCGTATGAAGTATGTAACAGTGGCCCTGTGTGTTGTTTCTTAAATGCTGTCATTATATAAACTAAACCGCGGACGGACAGACAGACAGACGAACATAGCGAAACTATAAGGGTTCGTTGTGGGACTATGGAACCCGAAAAAAAGAGGAGAAAACACAACTTACCTACACTCCCGACGAGCACGGAGTATGTCAGGAACAGGCTGTAGTCCACCTCCGTGAACTTGTACTTGTATCGTGTGAACCAATACGTCATCTGTGACTCGCCTGTATAAACAAACACAATTAATTAGGCAACTTCTTGTACAGTGACCAGCTCTCGGACGTCAACCTTAGTTTGTTACCTATTTGAAACTCGGATAAGTAACTATAAATTAAAAATTAAAAACCCCTAACGTAATTAGGTCACATCTTTGAAAATCAAGTACATGCCCATTATGCGTCTGGAATTCTGGATCCCTTCCGCAGCTAACAAAAGAGCTGAAAACTTCGATACGGCTGAACCAATTTTGACGAAACATGTCTAAAAACCATCACCAAGAAACCAGATTTCAAATAAAAAACCGCATCCTAATCGGATCACTCGTTTAAGAGCTATGACGCCACAGACGGACACACAGACAGACACACACCACACATACACACATTGGTCAAACTTATAACACCCCTCTTTTTGTGTCGGGGGTTAAAAACAGAGAGAAAAGGCTCTTCCTTACTAGAGCTAGCCTATCTATGTATGTAGGTATAGAGCTAATAGACCATTGTTACGTAATTTCTACTGCAAATATCTAAATGCAATGCATAATATTCGGTAAATAATCATTAATGTTAGTTGAATTTCAGTAGTGAAATTAACGTGAAATTTGGTACCGTATCATGCACACAATTATTGGACATTGGAAGATAATCCATCGTACAATTACATCAATAAAAAAAATACAGTATTTTTTATCCTTGTATCGTTTTTGTTCAAATACGCGGCATATTTTTTTTGCAGAGAGTACCTACCTATGTTATATACTTTAAATCCTATAAACACCTAACCGGAACAATTTTGATGAAATGCTAATATTTGCGATGGCTTAAGATCGTGGAATTTTCAGTTTTTTTAAGACATAGTAAATATTTTGCCAAGACAAAAATGTCTTTATCTAGCAGTAACGTGGAGAGAAAACATTCGTAAGAAAAGAGAACGTAGGCCGTAGTTTGCTAATGGTTTAACTTAACCTATAGCTTCTCAAGCAGATGGTCGTGGGTTCGAGCCCGGGCTACCGCCTCTGACCTTTTCGGAATTGTGCGAAATTACATTTGAAATATTACCAAGAGCTTAACGGTGAAGACAAACATCGTAAAAACTGCATACACCTTCGAAGAAATTCAATGGTGTCTGTGAAGTTCCTAATCCGCACGGGGCTCGTGTGCAAACTGCGGCCCAAGCCCTCTCATTCCGAGAGGAGGCCTGCCCTGCATTGGGATATATGAGCTGGAATGATGATGATGGCGATGAACCCGGAGAGGAGCATGAGTTGAGTAGGTATGTCATTAGGTGCAACACCTTGCAGTTAGTGCACACAAACTTTGAAATACTTATCATTAATGACGTCACGTAAAAAAATAAACAATCCAGTGGAAATCGAGTTGTTATGGCGCCACTCCACTATTTTCTTGCTCTTGAATTAGTTTTTCACTCTAAACGTACAACTCCGTCCATTGCGGCTGATGCGACACTACACTTCGTTTTTTAGGGTTCCGTAGTCAACTAGGAACCCTTATAGATTCGCCATATCTGTCCGTCTGTCCTGTCTGTCTGTCTGTCCGTCCGCGGCTAAGCTCAGAGACTGTTAGTACTAGAAAGTTGTAATTTGGCATGAATATATATATCAGTCACGCCGACAAAGTGATTAAGTAAAAATAAGTAAAAGAAATTTTTTTAGCATTAGATTAGGTAAGCGATCATGATGTGTCTTTTTATTGAAAAACACTTTTGAAAAATAAGTACTTAATAGCTAATATATAACAATTTGAAAGAAAATATGGTCGTTTACATTCTTTTGGTTTTATAAGTCTCGTCAAGATTGTTTACCTTATTTCTAATGCTAAAAAAACGAAGTATAGTCAGTGCAGTATATGAAAATGTATGGCGCCGTCACATGAATAAATAAGAGCAGAATAAAAAGTTCAAACAACGTCGCGCACGCATTACACTACTACACGCACAACATATGTGTGCGTGACCTGTCACAGACAGGACGGGGAGGACGTGCACCGGCGCCCGCTCGGAAACAAACCGGTTTGAACTAGCTCAGTGAGTAGACAAAGTTCAGGTGTGCCGCTAGCGACGACGCGACCGTTTAGCGTTTAGCTACATAGTTCGGGTGTTCGGTTGTTTTTAAAGATGCCTACCTGTTGTAGTGTTTGTAGATATACAGATATTAGATATTTAGGTACTTGTTTGAATAAAATATTTTGATTTTTAATATATTCTTTTACCGAGGGACAACCCTATGATAATAGGTAAGAATTTCGAGCACTGTTCGGAAGCTTTTCTTCTGCTCCGTATTTATTCATGTGGCGCCGTTTCCGAAGTCTGCCGCACGTGTCCGTGCGAGAGACGCGCGCGACCAATCACGCGTGGCTGCGATCGGCCACGATACACAAAATTGCACCTTATGGGACAAGCGTAGACTCAAAATCTGAGAGTGTTTTAGCTTGCAAATTGTGTTTAATCTGAGCCCATTGCCACCTGCTTATTTATACTTACTTGCTTTCTTTTCGTGTAAGTAACCGTGTTTTTTCTCTGGCAATAAATAAATTCTATTTATTTATTATCTAACAGCTAACTCTCTTATGGTCGGTAAACCCACAATATAATGTAACTATCTATCTACCTCTAGTTGTGACCTTGATGGCTTGATTTGTAATTAAAATTGTCGCATAGTTATCTGAGTAGTATAATTTTATATCATTATTATTATAATTAAACACTATAAGCGTTTATTGCGTTGCGTGAGATAAAAATTAAATGAATAATGCTATTTACAATACTTACGGCCCGTTGCTTGATCAATAGTTAAACAAACTAATAGTCAAATTGCCTTTGAAATGCGTTAACTATTGTTATCTTTGCCATACATTTTAACTATTAGTTTATTTAACTATTGATCGAACAACGGGCCCTTAGTGTCGGTTCTCACACTAAATAAATAAACTCCTAAATCGTGGCAAATTTTATCAGCAACCATAACACTATCACAAATTGAGAAGTAATTTAATTCACTAATCGTGAAATGCAGACGTAATAATGTAATGATACCGAAAAACATAGTTGAATTTACATTACATAATATTGTATTGTATTTTCATCATAATATTGTTGTTATTAATTATAGACACCTCAGTTAAGAGAATAAAGTCTTAGGACTACATAAATGTAATTCATAATATTTATTTACAACAAAAAAAATCTTATCAGACATGAAAACAATCTGCCACAGGCTTCGTCAACCTAATAATAAAACAAGTCATCCAAATACAAGAAGATAATATCCGCAACAACCATCGTCAAAAGATATAAGTACATTGTAGCATCTATATAAATAACATTTCAGACATAGCTTCACTTTTTTTCATCAAGCCGATTCATCAAATCGTGTATTGGAAACGTCTAGTTCACTCAGTAAGAAAAGTCAACCTTAGCCATATTTAGATAGATCTCACAGAAACTTTTGTCAAAACTTTCCTGGCCGACTGTACCTACCTGATTAGGTAATTAATTATGGTTTGTTGTAGTGATGTGCCGGATCGCTAAAAATGTATATCCGCTTACACAGATCCGAATACGGATATTTGGTGTGAAGATCGGATAGGTACGAATCGTAACTTTCTTACTCAATTGGTATAGGGAACGTGCACATCGACGGTGCTGCCAACTGGTGCCATCAATTTTACCGTTTTACCCTGATAAGTTTCTTTTACTGTCCGCATAATGTCTCTTCTGTCGCATTAGTGCTGGTGCCTATAGGGAACGCGTACATAGACGGTGCTGCCAACTGGTGCCATCAATTTGAATGTTTTACCCTGATAAGTTTCTTTTACTGTCCGCATAGTGTCTCTTCTGTCGCATTAGTGCTGCTGCCTATAGTTACTGCACGTTCCCTATCGGTGCGCGTGACCTTGAATCATAATTACCCAGTGGTAGAAGAGCCCTGCTCCTAAGAAAAATGTACGCAGCATGGGGTTAAATTATATTGGTTATAATTATATAACCTTACTAAACACTACAAATAGAAATAGAAATTAATTACATTACCTATGAACTTAAATTAAAAATACAAAAGGCTCTCCCACAGCTTGGACCCAAAAACACCGACAGCATTTCCTAGTAAAATGCTGATACGTTGTGTGAGGAAGCTGCCAGCTCTTCAGTGCCCTGGTGGTATCCTTTAGTATTTTTGAAGTAAGTATTGATTATTGATATAGACCACATTGGTGTAGTCTAAAGTTAGACACTCGAAAACGGTTATTGCTCTTAATCTTATTATGTCTAGAACTTAGATGGCTAATTATACGAGCGTCTCAACCGCCTTCGTTTCCGGTCGCATATAGTGAAGAAATAAAAGTCGCACCGAACGGAAGGTTTTTGTAAAACGATACAGTGCGCTCGCTGTAAAATAAAAATTCATTGAAATCTCATGCATATAAATCCCATCATTTCTTTGATATATGGGTCCTGGTAATGATAACGGTAGAAACGCTCGTATAACTAGCCAGATTATTTATACACTGGATAGAGCTTAGACGGCATGAAAAGTTGGCTTATACATATGTCATTTGCCCTTCAGTCTGAATGACGTACAACGTGATCGTAAGATGAAGCTGTCAAATGGGTTTTTGGACGTTTTGTATCGCAGTGTTTTCTACTGACACTCTATCTAATAGGTATGTCTAGAACTATTAAGATTGGGTTACACAGCCTAAAGGTCATCTCGAAGGAACTTCATTATTTAACCCTTTTCCAGACAGTGAATATAGGTGACCACATAAATCTACACAAAGATTCGATCTGTCCCCTTAACAATATGCTAGAAAATCAATTTAACTTGTTTAAATGCTTTTAAATTAATCCTGCATAGGTAATAAACAATATTATACAATGATTCATTTTGTAGTAGCGTATCTCAATAGACGGGGCCTAAACGCGGGAACTATGCAATTTTCCGGGACAAAAACTATCCTATGTCCTTTTCCGGGGCTCAAATTATCTCTATAAGTACTAAATTTTATCTAAATCGGTTCAGCGATTTAAGAGCGAAGAGGTAACAGACAGATACACTACATATTTTTAATAAATATTAGTAGTAGATACTTACTTATTTTTAGAGAACATTTTCCGCAGCGGAAATGCATAGACGTGTTTGTATCCGACTTTTGCACAAACATTGAGCACAATTCCCTTGAACGAAAATGTGTAAGTTTGATAAGCAATACAAATAAACCGAGTGTGAAATTGCTATTGGAATCTCGATGTAAAATGTACAGTTTCATTCAATGTTATGCCTGTAATAATGTCACATTGGTAGGCCAAGGTTAAAGTTTTCTCCATCATTATATTTATGCCAGCTTCCAGGCGACCGTGTATTTTTTATAGACAGAATAATAACGGGACAAGTAAAAAGTGTCGTCGTATGATATTGGAGATCAATAATGTAAACAAACAACTGTTAATGTCAAAGTGACGTCCAAGGGGTCGGTAGGTACTCAACTTTTCTTTTGTTTTAACTATTGAATTTAAATTACACAGCTCTTACTACTGTTATTATTTAACAACGAACGAACGATATTCATATTTCATCGATTAATCAGTTTTACTCAACAATTCATAATAAAATTAAAAATAATATTAACCAGGTCGTATCGATTAAATTACAAACCATTACGTTTAGAATTTCTGATCTTTACCAGTAGAATAACTATAAACTACACATATTTGTAAAAAAAAATGTTTATTTTATAATTTAAATGTTTATGAATGTTTACGCTTTATTTTACTTATCCCAAAAACAGGTCAGTTGATTTTTTTTATATGATAGGGCGAAAACGAGCTGGCGAGTCACCTGATGGAAAGCAATCACCGCCGCCCATGGACACCCACAACACAAGTTGAGTTACAGATGCGTTGCCGGCCCTTTGAGAAAAGAGTAGGCTCGTTTTTGAAGGTCCCCAAGTTGTACCGGTCCGGAAATACTGGCGCAGCAAGCTGATTACAAAGTTTCACAGAGCGTGGCAAAAAGTTCCGCGAATAGGTTGTGTCAACTTGTGTCTTCATCCCTAATATCCCTATTGAGTTTATCGTGCACGGCAGTGTAAATAAGATCTGTGTGTAAGATCTGGAATCAGCTTTCTGCGGCAGCATTCCCGGAGCGTTACAACTTAGGGATCTTTAAAAAACGAGCCTACCAATTCCTAAAAGGGTTGGCAACGCACCTGTGATGCCCCCCGTGTTGCGGGTGTCCATGGGCGACGGTGATCGCTTTCCATCAGGTGACCCGTCTGCTCGTTTGCCACCTTTTATATATAAAAAAAATAATATATTAGGGGACAATCTTACACAAATCGACCTAGTCCCAAACTAAGCAAAGCTTGTACTATGTAATGGGCACTAGACGACGATAAACATACTTATATAGATAAATAAATACTTAACTTACATAGAAAACATCCATAACTCAGGAACAAATATTCGTGCTAATCACACAAATAAATGCCCTTACCGGGATTCGAACCCAGGACCTCTTGCTTCGTAGGCAGGGTCACTACCAACTAGGCTAAAGCGGTCGTTAAAAAAAAAGTTAAGTGTATCAGGGTAACGTTAAGGCCGCACCGAGTTTTTGGCGCATTTATTGCATTCATTTAATCCCTTGCTGTATCATTACAAGCGAAGCTCTAGTTCTGAAATTCATGTGTAACATATTTGAAGATTCACTCAAATGACCAGTGTCTTTCGAAACACGATTACTTGTTAGCTCTATAGAAAAAAATCCAAAGTTGTCTCTAAAAATAAAATAAATCCTTAGTACGGGGTAAATACTGCACGGCAGGTCATGGCTTTTTGAATGTTAATAAAACAAGACGATTTCTAGGGCCTAGTGTTGCTACATAAAATAAATAAATAAATATCACGGGACAATTCACACCGATTGATCTATTCCCAAACTAAGCAAAGCTTGTACCTACTATGGGTACTAGACAACGGATAAACATACTTATATAGATAAATACATACTTTAATAAGTTACTTAAATACATATTAAACATCCAAGACTCGAGCACAAACATTCGTATTTTTCACACAAATATCTGCCCCGACCGGGAATCGAACCCGGGACCTCAAGCTTCGAAGTCAGGTTCTCTAACAACTAGGCTATCCGGCCGTCTAAATTTTTAATATATGTATTTGTTTTAGTAATACGATGTAAATACCTAAATACACGCGCGGTCTGATCAACCTATCTTGAGCCGTCGTGCTTCCCCCTTGTACGTACATATAGTTAGTTGCCTTAGTTCTCCTTCGGCCATGGAACGGGGAACTTGTGTCGCTTGCGCTTACGCACGGCTTTGATTCAAGCCGCTCTCACGCACACATACACGAGTGCATCGAATACCTAAAATCGATTAGCGCAAAAAACTCGGAGTGGCCTTAAAATACTTTTTTACAGTCGCTCTTTATGTACCAACATTACAAAGGTGAGTGAACTTCTCAACTGCAATCATTGCCGCATCGTACAAAAAGTTGCAAATGGTTCGTCTCAAACGTCTATGAAGATTACACTGCAAGATGGTGGGCCAGTGATGTGATGACATAGATATTCAGAACTAGCTTAACCTAGATGCTTTACCCTTATGGAAAACTAAAAAAAACCGGCCAAGTGCGAGTCGGGTTCGCGCACTGAGGGTTCCGTACAAATTTTTAGGTACATATGTCAAAATAAACGTCGTGTAAACTGTACGCAGTGTGAGATCATTTTATTTATATTGGCTAGTCGTGACCCCTCTTAATATTTAATATAATTATATTTTTATTATTTGTTGTTGTACCGGCCACAGTAATACATAATCGGTGAAAATTTTAAGTGTCTAGTTAACGTCATTATAAAGATCGAGTTAAAAACGCCGAAAAAAAAATCGTTTTTTGTATGACGACTACCTTTAATTTTTAACTTTATTTTATTTTTAGTATTTTTTGTTATACCGGCAACAGAAATACATCATCTGTGAAATTTTCAACAGTCTAGCTATCACGGTTGATAAGATACAGCCTGGTGACAAACAGTTAGAGTTCTTTAGCCTTTGGGTACGAAGCCCTAAAAAGGCTGGCTTATTTCGTCAGAATTTAGTTACATCCCTTGACTAGCCTCTTTAATTAGTAAGGAATTTGACAGTGAAATTTGAGCAAACTCTACAATAGTATTCTATTGTAGAGTTTGCTATATATACCAAACAACAAACCACATAACCTCATATGTGGGTTTAATCTCCGAGCCCGGGCTAATTATGTGTGTCCCTTTTACGGCCTATTTAACCACTCAATAATGGATAGTTAGGACATCAATAAGTAATACGATACGGGTAGGTATTATAATGTAATAAAATAATACATGGTGTAGTCTGCGGTTTTACACGTTGAGATTAAATGAGATGCTTGAGAGCCAATTGGTCAAACCACTTGGATACCACAAACCTAGTTAAATGCCTTGGTGTAATTGATAGATCGTGAATGCGGTTACTTTGGGTGACGTTCTGGGTTTTATAATTTCCCAGTATCAATTTCTATACCACCATTAGGTACCAAACACTTTCAATGTTCACCTGATTTCAGAGTAACCATAAGAATGTAGCAAAAGAAATGCAAAATATCTCGCGGGCGCTCCCCAACTCGGTGGACAGACCTCATCAAAACTGTGACGCACTCTAGCATAAACGATTGCTCCCACTTTGCCAGACATCGGGCTACTTGGAGACGCGTCGCGAGAGCAGCGGTGGCGCAGGAGTCGATCGACCGAGGCATGACCACGACCACTCTGTCAAGAGTGCACGACAAAGAAGAAGAGATAAGAATGTAGACACATTTTGTTAATAAGGACTAGTGGTGATTTTTATACGATTTATTGGTGAGATAATTTAACTAAAATGATAAATTTGGCAGGGATTACAGAAGGAGAGCTAAGATCGAGCTTAGTTGCGTACCATGAAAGAGGCCTATATGCCCAGCAGTGGATTAATGATGAAAAAAAAATCTATGTTCTGACGGCTATGATAATAAAATAATCGTTTTTATCCGAATTTATCATTTGTCCGAAATGATCATTTTGAATAATCGCTTTTTACTCTGAATCCATTAATTATTCATAATTGTTATAAAACAAACCTAACCTAACCTATAGAGTCCTACAGGATAACCATTTCAAAATTCCTGAAAAATTAATGGATTCAGAGTAAAAACAAAAAGCGATTATGTAAAATGATCATTTCGGACAAATGATCAATTATGCAAAAGTTTGTATGACGATTGAACGGCTCCCCTGTTGTTAGCCCCCATAAATATTGATTTTATTCTGTTTTTGAGCATTTGTTGTTATAGCGGCACATCATCTGTGAAATTATCAACTTTCTAACTATCACGGTTCATGAGATACAGCCTGGTGACAGACAGACAGACGGACGGACAGCGGAGTCTCAGTAATAGGGTCCCATTTTTCCCTTTGGATACGGAACCCTAAAAACGACTTACACTTACTTACTTAGACTTAAAATTATAAGATTATTTAAAAGCGAAAAAGTTTTTCGGGTGCGCCGGCGGGATTCTATGGGATGGATGTTACCACACGCCACTGTTGGCGTATGTAAGCGATTAAGAATTTCAGGGAAGTCGGTTGGGAGCGACGACGTGGTTCAATTGGTAGAACACCCAGGTTGGGGCGCATACCCGGGAGACGTGGGTTCGAATCCCGCCGGCGCACCCGAAAAACTTTTTCGCTTTTAAATAATCTTTGTTTCGGTGAGCAGCTGTATTGCTAATAAAAATAAAAATAATACCTAAAATTATAGTTCTAATGTAGAATACTTTATTAGTAGATATAGACCTTCATAGCGCCTACATCAAATTAATGTCTGGTGTTTCCACCCTTTGGATTACGCAATGTTTGTTTTAATAATAGGTTTTGTTTCGGTTAATATTAGTTCGGAGAACCTTAATAAAAGCGTTTTGAATTAGAATTCTAATGTTGTGTTATAATGTCTATACCTAGAAGGATAGCGCTTATAGTATACAAAATTACTACATATTGTTTTAATATTCTTAGCTGTATGGAAATAATTTAGTGAGATAACAACTAGGTATATGTAGTGTCAATTTATTAATACTACAAATAATAATAATAATTTATAGGGACGATTGACACCAACTGACCTAGTCCCAAACTAAACAACGCTACTATCGATACTAGACAACGGATAAACATACTATTATAGATAAATACATACTTAAATACATATATTAATATGTAATATTAATATTAATTCGTGTTTTTCACAAAAATATCTGCCCAGACTGGGAATCGAACCCGGGACCTCAACAAGATTCGTAGTCAGGTTCTCTAACCATTAGGCCACCGCTAAACAAGTCGCTACACGACAAATCTTCAATTAGTAATAATAATAATAATCTCAGAATATGACCTTGTCATTTCACACTCTGGGAATTGTGTTTTGTAACACCATACCGAAAAATAAGGTTTTACCTTGCCCTTGTATGTGATTTCATATTCGAACTTGGCCCGTTTTCTAGATCACCAAATTTTCTTAGATCAGTATTCAGTTGCTTTATGTGTATTTTTAAAAAATATTTGGAATGCCACTTTCATTAAAATCATTGTCACCCTACTCATTGTTTATTCTATGAGGCTAAAACCACTTTGACAAGTCACTTTCTTGAACAATCTTTGAAGTGAGACCTGCCGCCAACCGCTAGTGTCTCTATCAGCCTCGACAATGACAGAATCATCGATAGTATCGATGAAGCTATATTTTTAAAAATTGGATTGATGTGAGTCCTGTCAAATTTCCCGTCAAAGCGATGACACTTTGACCAAACTACTTAACTTCAACAAACGTAGGATGACCATGCATTTGGTGAATGGAGGAAGGTGAAACAATTTTTTTTTAATAAACAGAAACTTAATTGCTTTAGATCTTAGATTATAAACACTAGATAGAGTGTCAGTAGCAAACACTGCTAAACAAAACGTCCAAAAACCCATTTGACAGCTTCAACTTACGATCGCGTTACGTCATTCCGGTATTTCCGGTTGAAGGGCAAATGATATATAAGCCAACAAATGGCTTATATTTTTCGGGACGTTTTTATGCTGCCTAAGCTCTATCTAGTGTATCTAGAGATCTCATTTATTAAATTCCTTTTTGGCTAGGGATTAATATTTTTCAACTCCCGATCACCGATTAAGTCTCGTGGCCTTGACTAACACTGCAATAACATAAAATTTCCTTGCTAATAGGCCATTAGTAATTATTATCTAAAAGTAAGAAATTACTTAAGCGAAATAGATAAAACCTACTTTTCCATATCGTTAGAGTCCGACCGTCACGCTTGGGAAAAATTAAGAAACACTTCCATTGTGATACAGCACGTTCTACTCGCCACCACGTAAACTGATCATGCCGTATTATCATTCATTATTTATTCTTTACTACCATATCCTATACAATATTATAAATGAGAAAGTTTGTGTAGATGTTTGGATGTTTCAAAGTCAAAGTCAAAATTATTTATTCAATTTAGGCATCAAACAATTGATGCTCCTATGAACGTCGAATAATCTACCACCGGTTTGGAAAAACCCTGTTAAGAAGAAACCGGCAACAAACTCAACAAGGTATATTTTTTCAAACAGATCTACATTGTTATTAAATTACATACATCTAAAGCATTTAATACAATTATTTTTTTAACACAGTAGACACGCTATTTGAGACTAGGGATCGCCAATGCGGATCGGAATTATTTCCAAACATCCCTGTCCATGATATAGTCATTAATTTTATAGTACGCCTTAGGTATTAATGTCTTCCGAATCGGTGGTAGATTCTTCAACGTTCATAGGAGCATCTATTGATGCCTAAATTGAATAAAGAATTTTGACTTTGACTTTGTTTGTTGGCTCGCGATAACAGCTCAACGGATTTGGATAAAACATGGCGAACAAATAGACAAAGCTGCAGCCTAGTAGTTTGACATATAAATAGGTTGTACATACTAGTTACATAAACAATTATGTAAATACTATGTACAACCTAACAAACATTCAACTCTCATACCTACAAGCTGTTCGAAATATCATCTGTCCAATTCCACCTTCATTTCGCAACAGTTGTACAAATAAAAAGTCTGTCTTATTTTTACTTGGTCCTTTTTCAATTGATTTAAAAAATCTTAGGGTGAATTCACACCGAAATACAACGGTGCATGTATCATTAAGATAATACGCTATGTTATGAATACTCGTTGACGTAATTATTATCAATGAACCGTCGTCTCGGTGTAAATTTACCATTTAAATAGGTATCATTTGGTAGGTATACTGCTATATCATGATATGTTTCTTATTAAGCTACATTGTAACTGTAAAAGAAATGTAGCTGCATTTATCTTTTTATACCCATACTAATATAAATGTGAAAGTTCTTAAGTTCGTTGGTTTATTTCGTTGTAGTTCATACGCACACATATAATTATGACGGCGTATACGTCCTAGGACATTTTTGTACCCGAAAATTTAAACACTTAGGCGGGATGGGTTCAGAAACGATTTAACCGCCGTATCGCAAAAATCACATCGTGTCGTATCGTGTTACAAAAATCTAAGTATTATATCTGTAGGTAATATAAAATAATATATAAACTCCTTGCATGTTTAGTACTTTTTCTTGTTTTTTTTTATACTTTTTTGTTATTTTCGGTCTGTAGTGTTTACGGGTTGGAGTTTGGTCCGTATAGTTTAGTTTGGTGCATTAAACAAATACCGAATATCAAATATCATTTCTATTACAGGCATTTCGTACGTTTCAATATCGATCCACAAAAAAAATAAACACAAGACGCAGAAGACGCAGTGTAGGTAGGCCTCCAACTAGTAAGGTTGCGGGATCGCGTTGAATGCAGATGGCGCGGGACCGATCTGTTTGGCGAGCCGTGGGAGGCCTATTTTCAGCAGTGGACATCTTTCGGCTGAAATGATGATGATGAATATCCATGCACTAAAACCAAATGCAATGCGACTGCACAACACACCACGTGTGGTCATTGGGATTTTTAATTGGCGGACATTTATCATTAATGATTTTGGTAACACAAGGGATTGAAACGCGTCAGGGCCCCGTATGTGTTTCGAAGTGAGGGCATTCATTATTTTTTTACTACCACAATTTTACGAAGATAACACCGAGGGCAAAAACTATTAAGTACGATAATAAAATAGTGAGTAGGAGTAAAATAAGTTTTTTGTCCTGTATACATAACTTGTCTCTACCGGTATACCCGTAGGCCAATGAGGCCAAAGGTCCTATGCGTTATCATTATCAGTGCATTGTGAACTTAGCGATGTTAATAAATACACGAGTTTGACATTAAAATAAATATAAACAAGCTAATTTGAGTAAACAAATGAAAATAGATTTGGGGATTGATTTATGATGATTTATATTGAGCAAAGGTTTTTTTTTATACAATATTGGCTTGCGTGTGACCACAATCACGCCTGATGGAAAGCGAAGATGAGGCCTACGATTGAGCGCGCTTGCCTAGTAAATATTCATTCACCCTAGACTTGAATTTAGGGGAATAAGCAGGAAGAAAGCAGTTGAGCGCGGTGTAGCGCGCACCCCTAAGCAGTTCAAACCGTACAACAAATACGGAGTACCAAAAATATAATTTAAAAAAAACCCGGTCAAGTGCGTGTCGGAGTCGTACATGAAGGGGTCCGTACTTCTGTACAATTTATTTTGGTTATTTGTTGTAATAATGGCTACAGTAGTTATAATATAGAATTCTTCAAGTTTCCCATTTGCACCTAAAAATTTGAACAGTGAACACGCTGGCCGCTCCGCTGCCCGCTGACGTTTTAAGTCCGCACGGTCCGATCACGAACGACTACACGCGACCGATAGTGCGGCGAGTGTTTTATTATTATTATTATTACCTACAGGTTGTAGACCAAAACGCTGCAAAAATTCAATCTATACTAATATTATAAAGCTGAAGAGCTTTGTTGGGAGCGGGTTGGGGGCGGGTTGAGAGCGGGTTGGGGGTGGTTTGAGAGCGGGTTGGGGGCGGGTTGGGAGCGGGTGGGGGGGCGAGTTGGGAGCGGTTTGGAGGCGGGTTGGGAGCGGGTTGGGAGCGGGTTGGAGGCGGGTTGAGGGTGGGTTGGGAGTGGGTTGGGGGTGGGTTAGGAGCGGGTTGGGGGCGGGGTGAGAGCGAGTTGGGGGCGGGTTGGTGGTGGGTTGGGAGCGGGTTGGGGGCGGGCTGGGAGCGGGTTGGGGGCGGGTTGAGAGCGGGTTGGGGGTGGGTTGATAGTGAGTTGGGGGCGGGTTGGGGGCGGATTGGGAGCGGGTTGGTTTATTATGAAGTTTCACTTCTTCCGGAAGGATCTAAGGAGAGCCATGATTGATGAAAAAGCAAATTGGATAAAAAAATAAGCTGCCCTTACTAACTCCACGCGGACGGAGGCGCGGGCAAAAGCTAGTTATACCTAACAGAAAAAAAATCATGAAACGATTGACAACCAATTGACTCAGACCCAAACTAAGCCAAACGTATACCATGGGGACGGGACGAATATATACACTTATATTTGACGACCAGATGGCCTAGTGGTTAGAGAACCTGACTACAAAGCTTGAGGTCCCGGGTTCGATTCCAGTGTCGGGGCAGATATTTGTATGAAAAATACGAATGTTTGTTCTCGGATCTTGGGTGTTTAATATGTATTTAAGTATGTATCTATCTATATAAGTATGTTTTCCGTTGCTTAGTACCCATAACAAAAGCTTTTCTTAGCTTACTTTGGGACTAGGTCAATTGGTGTGAATTGTCTTGTGATATTTATTTTATTTTATTTATATAAAAAAATAGTCAAATACGCATGAAATACTCAAGACTCGAGCACAAACATTCGTAAGTATTATTCATATTATACAAATATCTGCCCCGACTAGTGATCGAACACAGGACCACAAGTTTCGTATTCAGTTTTCTTATTCACTTGGCTATCCGATCGTCAAATAAAAAACCTCACACATTTCTGGGTGAGCCAACTCCATCACTGCTATTTATGGTCTCAGAAAACCTCAGAAAAGTGCCAGAAATTTCGGTCCATCGACTCGCAACAAGATCATTCGGGAGCTGCTGCTGGAGCAGATTACATGAGCGAGTTGAGGAGATGAGTTAATGTTTGAACCACAGAGGAGTTACGGCGTAATACCGTACGTATTTTTGGTACTGCGAGTAAACTATAATGGTTTCGTGATCTGAGAAGATTTTTCGGGGTAAATAGGTCTGCCAGTTTTTAGACCATCGTGCATCGTCTCATTAATTGCGTGTTCTGGCAGGAAACTACTGCGCGATGAACAGGTAGGCCGCGCATTGAACACAGAAAACCCTCGCTGCAGCGCCGCGCGCAGTCGTGACGTGACTGGCCTGAGATGTTACAAACTTTCTACCTCTAATACGATTTTGTCTATTACTTCAGCTTCGCGTTAAAGCTACCTAAATGTTTTGCCTGTCATCACTAGAACGGTTAAGCCTTTAATTAGCTTGAAATGGGTTTCAGCCTAGCAATTCTAACGTTTAATTTGGAAGACAGCTGAAATACTAAGGTTTACCTTAATCGACTAGCATAAATTCAACGAAGGAGTACCTAGACACAAATCCAGATTAATATCCCGCTTTAATTCATTAACTTTTTCCGCAACTCTATAAGTGTCTGGGGGGGAATTTCGCACTTTTCCGGGATAAAAAATAGCTGATGGTAATCTGAGATAATGTAGCTTTCTATTAGTACGACAATTTATTAAATTAGTTGAGGAGTACCAGAGATTATTCGTGCTGAAATCTAAGTAGTGAATGGAAATGACAATTTTTTTTTTTATGTTTTTTTTATGTTAAAGAGGCCAGACAAACGAACTAGTGGGTCACCTGATGTTAAATGATCACCACTGTCCATAGACACCCGCAGCGCTTTACACGATGCCAGTGCGTTGTCGGCCCTGGGAAAAGGAGAGGGAATAGGGGAGGGGGAGAGGTATTGGGCCCCTGGCGCTCTCACTGACCGTACGAAACGCAGCAGGAGTACTGCTGATTCACGCTCTGACTCTTATAAGAATAAGAGTAATTTATTTTTGTACACAGCGCACACAATTACATAATACACATTGTTATGTTTAAGTGATAGCATCTATGTGTTATTTCGGCTGTCTTTGTATTAGCCTCTGGATAAGTATCGCAAGTGCCAAGTCAAATCCTAAAATACTTTAATTAACTCCCCCAATTATGACGCGAATGGCGTGACAGGTGTATTAATTAATTCTGCATAAAAATCACAAAGTTTTGATGCCTAATGTCGATATGTGCTGTTTCTTTCTGTAGGAATTGAATGAAAGCAGTTCTTAAAAATCAATAGGAAGAAACCATATCATAGGTAGAAAGATTATTTGCATCGAAAAGAAGTAACGTAAAAATATTTTAAACGGGTGCAAGTTTTCAGAAAATTCGGACCATTTTCAAGTGATTGTTAAACTGCCAGCTATAAAGTTTCAGAAATATTTTTACTTTAAGAAACTTCGTTAATATTAGCTAATAATGTCAGCCAGTAACATGACTAGAAGTAGTGATTGAGTGACATAATCATTTATCTAATTAATTTCTGAATCAACTCTTTAATTTGTTTTATACATTGTAAGTAGCCCGTTACGCTGACGAACCTTTAACTTTCTCAAACTCTGTAGCTGAGGAATCCCAGTGTGGTATTTTTCATTAATCTAAAGGCTATGTTAAGTACTGCAGCAGAGGTAAGAGTTAATGGTAATTCTAGAGAAGTTTAAGAAAAAAAAATTACAACTGTTTATTTCAGAAAAAAAAATACACTTTATACAGCATTAACTTAAATCCTTAATTTGTAGGATTGTTGCAGTTAATAACAATAATATTAGTTACCTACTTAATTTTTTACTGTTTGGCAAATCATCACTACCCATTAATATCATAACATAAACCTTTTTGTTAAGGAAGTTGGTCTAAGTGACGTACAAGGATACCCTTAATCTTGTTGGCTTTTTTATTAACAAAGCCAACAATATTTATGTATGTTTATAGAGAAAATTGGACCAGCGGTGGCCACTACCTGAAGCCCCAATTTGGTAATAAGTATACTGATTGACATTTGTGTACTGATTGACATTTAAACCTAATAGAAATAATATAATCGTAACTAATTTAACTCTGTATATTTTATTCAATAATTTAATAATAATTTTAACCATTACAATTTTGAGTAATAATTACTTAGTCAGGTTATCTGATTTAGTACTCTAGATTATAGAAAAAGATTTTTGCATGATGCCAATGTACCTGGCTAGACATGTCACGTCACGGCACAGTAACACTCCTCTACAACATATTTTGTAATAGCTACCATGTTTAAAGCAGAATAAATAATTTCATTTCATTTCATAAGATTCGGCTCCATAACAGACGACGAGCCCTCGGGTGATGGTGCAGTCGCAATTCTTTTCGCGTGCATTACTACTTAGTTTTAAATAGCTGTTGCTCGCGAAGAATTCGTGTATTGCTATCCCGCGGGAACTATGCATATTTTCGGGATAAAAGTATCATATACGTAAATCCAGGTTATAAAATCTGTGTGCCAAATTTTATTAGAATCCGTCAAACCGATTTAGTGTGAAAGTGTCAAACATCCATACATCCATCCATAAAAAGTCACAAGTTTATAATATTAGTATGATGTGATGTAATTCATCAAAAGACGCAATATTTTGCTTCAGATCTGCCACTTCTATTATTTTTACTTTCCTTCGTCGATTTCAAGTTTTTTCCTTACAGTCCATTTTCAGTTTCGTAATTGTTTTGGTTTAAGAACGTGGTAATAATTACCTATGATGTTATAATTTATGAAGAATACTATCATCATCATGATCATTTCAGCTGAAAGACGTCTACTGCTGAACATAGCCCCCCCCCCCCAAGGCACACCAAACAGATCGCTCCTGCGCCATCAGCATCCAGCGCGTTCCCGCAACCTTAACCAGCTCGTCGCTCCATCCTGTTGGAGGCCTAACTATAACTGCGTCTTCCAGTCCGTGGACGCCACTCGAGAAACTTTCGGCCCCATCGGCCTTCAGTTCTGCGAGCGATGCGCCCTGCCCACTGTCACTTGAGTCTGGCGATTCTTCGAGCTACGTCGGTAACTTTAGTTCTTGCGCGGATTTCATTATTTCTAATGCGATCCCGCAGCGAAACTCCGAGCATAGCCCTCTCCTTCGCCCTCTGAGTGACCTTGAGCTTTCTTATGAGGTTGAGGCCTATCCAATGCAAGGCCCATGCCAAGTTTCTTGCGGCGCATTTTTCTTGGCAATGATGTAAATAGCCCTTTGCGACCTACTTGCAGAATAAAAGTTTTGATACTATATATGATAAGTACTACTATGAAGAATACTGTGATAGGATTCAAAGTTTATCCTAAAAGATTCTTCAATAGTGCAGTGCCGTAAAACTAGTTATTATGCTGTAAATTTCTAAGAACGTCAAGAATTCTGCAGCTGGTTACCAAATTTGCATTTGACATCTGGCTGCGTTATTGCTTATCGAATCCAAATCTACGCGAGCCATGAGGCGAGCTGAAAAATCGACGACGACGTAATAACTCCGTGGGACATAAGTAAAGTACATTTACTGCCATAATAAGCAGTGATCGGAACTCTGGGAGCAAAACTTTAACAAAACTTGCCAAGCGGGCATGAAACAGTGCTTACAGACATGAAAATATTAATAAACTACTGAAAATCTGAGATTTCGATATAGAGTTAAATTGAACACTAATCTGCCAATGATATTCTTATTTTTCTTGGTTGTAAATTCTCTTAATGTCAGCTTTACAAGTTTTGTTAAAGTTTTGCTCCCAGAGTTCCGATCACTGATAATAAGACACGTTTGTATACATGACGGTATACATACTTATTATACCTAAGTATAAGCGACGATTTAGCACTGATCAAAGCTGCCCCTGTTGTGTCCCGGAACACTGGTCAGTACCAAAATCACAAAAGAAACATTTTAGTGAATTTTGATTCATTAAATCACTAATTAACGAGGGACGACCAGGATGCCTATCATGTGGGATGGCGGGAGCTCGCCTTTGATAGGCAGGAGTGGAGCAAGAGAGGAGAGGCCTTTGCCCAGCAGTGGGACACAAAAGTAGGCTACCTAAAAAAAAATCATTAATTTAATTTGATTGAGTGGTATGATCGATCAGTGCTGAGTTATATGAAGGTTTAATTTACAAAAAAAATGCTAAAGGTACGAATTAAACAATAGCGAATTTAAATGAATTTGATTTTTACCTTTATACTCCGCAATCACACGTGCAAGACAGTTATGTCTGTGCGACACGGATTTTTTTTCATGCAGACAACCTGCCCTCACACTCACAATTTTCTTTCTCGTGTTATTGCGCAGTAATAAAGTAAAAAGGTAAGGTCCATTAATATGGACCTCTGTAAAACTACTCCTGGGCCAATCAATCAACAATAGGCACTTGTGATACGATTTTTTTTATTGAAGAGTGTAATTTTACAGAAAGTGTTGAACAGTCTAGGTCATAAATATAATATGTACGTTACTAAGGCGTCAAGAATATTTATAGGTACTATTCTAACCCACTAAACCTACGGATGGTGTTTACACGATCAAATGGCCTAGTGGTTAGAAAACCTGACTACGGAACTTGAGGGTTCGATTCCCGCGTCGGGGCAGATATTATGTGTATGAAAAATTCGAATGTTTGTTCTCGAGTCTAACCCCGGCGCCACACATATTACAAATGTTTGAACACAGTTATTTGGTCACATGTGTAGCACTGGTATTTGCTTATTTGTTCAATAGAACATCCATACAATCAACCATAGATCAAATATGTGTTCAAATATGTGTTGAAACATTTGTAATATGTGTGGCGCTGGGGTTAGATGTTTAATATGTACCTATTCAAGTATGCTTATCCGTTGCCTAGTACCTATAACACAAGCTTTGCTTACTTTACTTACTTACTTACCAGTCATGCGAGTATAGATATGTATGCCTTCGACTTTACTTACGAAATAATATTTTTATGTACTTAAACGATTGGACATCCAAAACCAACAAGAGAAAGTTCTCCTTACGACCCCAAAACCCTGCTACATTTGTAATATGAAAAAAATACAACAATTTTAAATTTCTGACATCAACCCTTAGGGCGCAAGCTACAATACGTTTACTTTTAGTTTACCACTGACAGATTGCTTGCCTTCATTTCATTTCCAACTTTAACACCATACAAATAAAGTAGTTATTACAAAATCTGCAAACGTGGGTAACAGTATTCTAAAATTGGCTTTATTTGTAGGTCGTTAAAGTTGAATATGAAATGAAGGCAAACCATCTGTCAGTGGTAAACTTTATGTAATTTTACTGTACACAGAAGAGACGTGGGACGGCGGCGCGTTGCAGTCGCGGTGCCCCTTGAACTTACTTTCATACTAAATTTATAGAAGCGTCGCGATCCAAAGCAGACAGAACAGACGACCCCTCTCCGCTCTCGCGACGCTTCTGTACATTTAATTTAGTATGAAAATTAATTCAGTTAAAAACAGTTTCAGTTAAAAAAGTAAAATTAAAGCAGTCGCGGCGCCCCCCCGTCCCACGTCTCTTCTGTGTGGCTTGCGACTAGGTTCTCTATTAAGTGGAATCGGTATAATCGTATCTAGTTAGTATAGATCGTAAATAGATCCATTAATTAATACGTGGAGAGATTTACTAAGTTAAATTTTTAACCGACTTCAAATAAAAAAGTAATTTAAAAAAAAACTAAAAACCCGCCTGTGATGTAAATAAAATAATAAATTAAAAAATCAAAAACCCACCTGCAGAAATACTGAAAAGGTGGAAACAAGATAAAATGTTCAATAACAATAAAAAGCTAACTGAACTCAACTAAAGAAATCGAAAAAAAAAACTAAACATTGAAACGAATTTAAAAGAGGTCGGTGGCGGTCTTTCAAAATTTAACGCAACGATAAAATGCAGTCGGAGGCATGCATGTAGTGACATTAAATCCCATGCAGTCACTGACTCCTATGCCTCCAACTGCATTTTATCGATATTTCATCAATATCTCGGCCAATTTGTGGATCGATTTTCAAAATTCTTTTTTAATTTGAAAGAGTATATTTCTGAGGTGGTCCCATTGGCACCAAGTCAAGATCTGATGATGGAATTCTAGGGAAATCGAGGGAAAACCTTAAATTTTATAGGCATACCTATGACAATTTTGGCATTTTTAGCATCAAATCAAGTATATTCATTCAGAAAATGTCATTTGGTAAACTGGATCTGATGAAGAAGACCACAGATGACCAGCGGAACTACTGAACGGGTCAAATCTTGCAAGTTTAATTTGACCCACTTTGCGGTTTCCGATTGAGCTAAAATTTTCCATACGTGTTTAACACATGACAATGCAATATTATTATGACATGAAGCTGATCTGATAACGGAGCTGAAAGGTGGCCATAGAAACTCTGTAATAAAACGATACGACCGCATCGAGTTTGGGCTTGTTTGAGTCGTATTGACGAGTACTTTGATCCTTGATGGTAACCAGGGCTTAACGATGGAACTGGAAAGTAAACATAGGAACTCCGTAATAAAACGACACATAACCCCATCAACTTTGGTCACGTTTGATTCGTCTTGATGAGTACTTTTTGAGTGTTTTTGGGCAAAAAGTACATCAGTAAAAAATAATTTTATCTTAAGCATCTATTTATACAAATACAACTAAAAAGCAAAAAATAAAATAATTTTTAAATAAAATATATAACCGTAGATATTCAAAAACATCCAAAAACCAAAAAGCACAAAAAAATATGAAATAAAAATTGAACCGACTACAAACAAAAAACATGAAAATATCTTTCTACTAATCTGTTTGAAGTCGGTGACTCAGCACGAGCCAGCAGGAATGGACCTATAGTCATATACCTTTTACCTACATACTATCTATTGGGTTTCTTCCACTCCTGCTGGCTCGTGCTGATTCACCGACTTCAAACAGATTAGTAGAAAGATATTTCATGTTTTTTGTTTGTAGTCGGTTCAATTTTTATTTCATAAATTATTTTGAGCTGTTTATGATTTTTTTTTGCTTGACGAATTTGCGTGTAAAAATGTCATTAACTTTATCAGACTGATACGAATAAGTATAATTTATTGAATCAGGCGTTACTTTGCGGAGGTCCATATTAATGAACTAAAACAATTACTTTGCTCACCCGCGACCTTACAATAGTTACGTTTATGCAAGAAATGTGCGTTCATGCAGTTCCTCCACCTCCACACTGTACGAACACACACAAATCACATAAACCCAACCATCACCACCACCAAGCTACACTTGGTAACAACACTTGTTAACACTTGTTACCAAGTGTAGCTTGGTGGTGGTGATGGTTGGGTTTATGTGATTTGTGTGTGTTCGTACAGTGTGGAGGTGGAGGAACTGCATGAACGCACATTTCTTGCATAAACGTAACTATTGTAAGGTCGCGGGTGAGCAAAGTAATTGTTTTAGTTCACGAATAAGTATGTTAAATGTATTAATCCTCAAATCCATAACTCCAGCTCATATTGTAACTTTTTTTAGTGCGTCCAAATACATCTTGATTTCTCGAAAGCGACTCATTTTTTAAAAATAAACTCGGCAAGTAACTTTGCGAACATGAACTTAAGAAAAACGTTTTCAAGCGGTGAGATTGAACTATTTGTTGAATTCTTCACAAAGAAGTTTTATGAATGTTTTATGGTTTAATAAAAAAAGTATTTGAAGATGTTTTTTCTTTTACCTTTGCAGGGGGAAAAATATCAAAAAAAATGTTTCTTCAGACGATTCTAGTTTTCTCATATAGGTATTTTATTTTTTATATTTATTTAGGTAATTTTACACAGAAATTACCTTATTTGTAAATAAAATAAAAGAACATGATTCACGATGAGATTTAGCATGAAAGATCATGATGAGGTTTTCCTGATGGTAATTTGTCAATATTTGGTTTTAAATCTGATGTTGATAGTTCAATGAAATTGGTATTATGTTTTGCATTGAGAGATGTGCGATATTTGTTTTTAATGTATGTATGTATTATGTATATTACATAGACAGCTCTCATATTTATGATGGCAACTGTTTTTTTACTAAAGCCATGTCACTGTCAATTGTGACAGTAAATGATCATAAAAATGTCACGATACTTTACTAATTTATGACTGTTATTCGAAAATAAAGTCTAAGGTGATGAGCAAAAATAGTTTTGAATTGAACCATATCCGCAGTCAAAGCAACGAAATCGCAAAGGTACCAACCACTGTGGATTCTTTCCACTCCAAATGTCACATAATACGCCATACATCTGCCAAAAAGATTATTACGAAATTTAACGTGAAAATCTAATTTTAAGTGATTCAGGCAGTACTTTGCGGCGGTCCATATTCATGAACTACAATATTTCTGCATGAAAACATATACGTGCCGCACAGACGTAGTTGTCTTGTACATATTAAAGCGGAGTAGCAAGGTTAGGCTGAGATGGTGACCTTGGTGATGACAATGGGAGGAGGGATTTAACTTGTGTATCCGTTTAGTCCTGTTTGGGCACATCACTCGTAGAAGTGATGGTCGATAGGGCCAAAAGGTTCTCGAGTAGCGTTCGTGGACTGGAAGACGCAGCGTAAGTAGGCCTAACAAGATGGAGCGATGACCTGGTTAAGGTTGCGAGAACGCGTTGGATACGATGATGATGACGCGTTTGGTCGGTTATAGTATCGAGTAAAACGTCACTTTGTAATATGAACTAAAGAAAACGACACCAGCAATTAACATTACGCTAACTTAAAAATGGTAACTTTACGCTACGGCCAATACAAGGTAAACTTGCGATAAATTTGAAACTACTGAACATAATAATTATAATTTTTCTGGGATGTTTTATTTGTTGTACAATTATAAGAAATACAAAATTACATTTTTGATTATTTCATTCGTTTTTGAATTTAGTTCTACTTAGCGTACTTTATAACAAAAATAGAAACATAATAGACAATGAATATAACGCCATTTCTAACTTAGCGTAGTGTGTTAGGTCGTGTCTCCTTTTAAATATACAGTACAAATATGATATTGGAAGCGATTTAACAAGAAAAACAAATCATGGACATATTAGGATAACATAATTTTATTACTTGAAATGAAATAACATGGTAACTTTATGCATTTTTATAAACTTTTAAAAGTTAGCGTCGTATAACTGGGAACATCTTTACACTTATAATATTTATAAAGTAATCCAAGTCACACTTAGCTTCTTTTATACGAATCAGCGTTACGAAATTAGCGTTTTATTTACGTCAAAAGATATAGAAATATGCGAAAATTAGTTCAAAATACTGTTATTATTTACATAAAATCAGTTATCATCTTCCCCATCAGTAGTAGATTCGACAAGATTTTGCTCTTGAGACAGCAGATTAGTATGAAAACTATGATACTTTTGAGGAATAATATTATTACTAACAAAATATTTAATGTAATTATATTTGGCTGTATTTATTTCCAACTAGCTGTAGCCTTCGGCTTCTTTATTTTTTCTAAAATTTCTTGCATAAGAATCTTCTGACAATAGCAAACGGAACGAAAAAAGAATGACCGAAATTGGTCCAGCCGTTCACGCGTGATAACGTGACCAAAGGAAATGGGCATTAATTTATATACCTATATGTAGATTATTGTAGATAGACTTTTAATATCGACAACAGGTACTTCACGTAGTATTTACAAACATGCCCTCACACGATCTCCATAGTAAGTACCCAACTAAAATATAGTTAGCGGTCTATAGATCGTGTGATATTAAAAAGTATGTTTACTTAGCGTTTTATGAGTTTCAAAACTTTTTTATTTTTAAGAATTTTGAAATGATTTTTTTTGTAGACGTAGATAATTGTACAATTATTGTATTGGATTAAAAAAACAAATTTGGCGAAAATCAAGTTAGCGTAGTATGAGTTGCTGGTGTCGAAAAGTTCCACTTACAAAATTTTATTATAGTTGCGAGGCTTGCTTTATCTTTAATAAAATTTCCGCATTACGGTATTGTACATGCAATAGTTTCAACCGCGCAATGTTCTTTATTGAAACTCTATTACTTGCATGTTTATTAGCATAGCAGCTAAAAGCGATAAAAATGAAATATTTAACGCTACTGAGAAGCAAGTTGAAAAAGTGTCGGTTAATTAAAAACATAATTGTAATCGTCACATATCAGCTAACAGATGTCCACTGCTGGGCAAAGCGGGCCCCAAAGTGTGTTACGACGATAGGTACTGCCCATCCAAAAGGTTCCGGCGACCTCTATCAAATTGTCGTCGGTCCATATTATTAGGTGCCTTCCTATGCTATGACTTCCAGTTCGCGGTCATCACTCTAGAAACTTATTGCCCCATGGGCCGTTGGGTCTAAGAGCAATGTGCCCTGCCCACTGCCCCATAATTGTAACAGAAAAATAAAGGTGTAAATCTTCAATAAAATCATAAAAGTCATCCCAGTTTGCATACGTCCCACTGCAGGGTAAGACTTTATCTTCAAATGAGAGGGCTTAGGCTGTCGTTCTTTCGCAGACCCAGTACCGATTGGGAACTTCACACAACATTTAATTGCTTTGCTGCATGTTTTGGTTTCACCGAAAAGGTCATGACAAATTTCTGAAAAACTCAGAGATTCGGGTTTGAACCCAATGGTCCTGGAGGATATCTGCTTGAGAGACCGGGTCAAACCACTGAGCTATCTCAGCTCAATCAATAGATACAATTAAAAAATAAAAAATAAATTTTAATAAATTTCCATTCACTATTCTTATAGTGCAGTAAAAAATCTTAATAAGCAATTATTATATTGTTATATCCAGATCAAAATTTGTAAGCAATTCTAAATATTGATAAAATAAATAATAATAGTTTAAAATATTTTATTGTAAAAAAAGCGTGGGGTGCATGGTGTCAATTGTCAAGGATTATCATTTTGATAACATCTTAAAAAGCACCCCACGCTTTTTTTACAATAAAATATTTTAAACTATTATTATTTATTTTATCAATATTTAGAATTGCTTACAAATTTTGATCTGGATATAACAATATAATAATTGCTTATTAAGATTTTTTACTGCACTATAAGAATAGTGAATTGAAATTTATTAAAATTTATTTTTTATTTTTTAAAGCGTGTATTTTAGTTTTTTTAAACTATTATTTATTTTCTATTTTTTAGTTGCATTTTTTTTCTTTCTAACTTTACCCCCCTCACCTACAACCCCCAAACCCCCTAAACCCAACCCCCCAACATCCCCCACCCCATTTCCCCAAACCCCCCAAACCCCACACCCTTACCCCCAATCTCCTAAGCCCCCCTTACCCCCTCCTCATTTTACAAACCCCCGAACCACCTAAACCCAACCCCCGTAACACCGAACCCCCCAAACCCCCGGAACCCCCTCCCTACCCCCCCCCCCTTCCTCTCAACCCCTCCCACACCCCACCCCGCCACTACCGCCCCCCCTTCCAGTTCCATCATCAAACCCTTGTTACCATCTAGGCCTCTTACCCCCTCCCCATTTCCCACAACCCCCCAAAATCACTTACCCCCGAACCCCCCAACACCCCCACCCTATTACCCGTAAACCCCCCCCCCCTAACCCCTAACCCCAACCGCCACACCCTAACCCCCAACCCTCTAAACCCCCGACCCCCTTAACCCATACCCCATTCCCCCCCACCCCGCCACCTACCCCCTTCCAGCTCCATTATCAGACCCTTGTTACCATCTAGGACCAAAGTACTCGTCAAAACGAATCAAACGAGCCCAAACTCGATGGGGTTGTTTCGTTTTATTGTGGAGTGCCTTTGGCCATCTTCCAGCTCCATCATCAGACCCTGGTTACCATATGGGATCAAAGTGCTCGTCAAGACGAATCAAACGAGCCCAAACTCGATGGGGTTGTGTCGTTTTATTGTGGAGTGCCTTTGGCCATCTTCCAGCTCCATCATCAGACCCTGGTTACCATATGGGATCAAAGTGCTCGTCAAGACGAATCAAACGAGCCCAAACTCGATGGGGTTGTGTTGTTTTATTACATAGTTCCTATGGCCACCATCCAGCTCCATTATCAGATCAGCTCCATGTTACAATAATATTGCATTGTCATCCAATTTACACATATGTGCAAAATTTCAGCTCAATCGAAAACCGGGAAGTGGGTCAAAATCGCGCCCTAAGGAGTCGGTTACAAACAAACATACAAACATACAAACATACAGGTGAAGCTTATATAAAGCGTGTAAAAAAAGAATTGCATCGAAATTTTCAGATGTTTATTATCCATATCTCCGGCTAAACATGCTCTTTTTGTAATATACTCGTGGAACTGCGACTGGTTTGTCAAACGGGTCACAGTTTATTTATAAACAAATAAAATTCTTAAAAGATGAAATAGTCTGAAACATGACCCTATTCTTTTTTTTCTTTAACTTGTTAATTTTTGTATAAAATGGATGTTAATAAGTTTGCATTCCTTTAGTCATGTAACTAAATAATTTCGCAGGCCGCAAAAATATAACAAAACAATACCGACATTAAAGTCGACCGAGAAATTCTTTTACCACCCTAAGGTTCAGTGTCAGTTGGACGGCTTAAAACATTAAAGGCTATTTTCGCTTACAAGTCAATGTAACAATCAGTTTTATTGCTTTTATTCTGATGTAGAAACTGTCATAAAAAATGGTAAAGCACAGTAGTCGACCATACCTGCATACAAGAAAAACACGTAATTAATTGAGAATCTCCTCCTTACTAAAAGTCTGTTAAAATTTTTTAAAGTAAAATATATATTTACCCAAGACTGGTCCAACGATGAACATGTACGCAAACATGGTTAGCAATATCTGCAGGCGTCGCGATCCTTCGCGCGGCTTGAACGCCACATTAATTGTTGCCACAAAATCCTGCCCGGAAAACACTGACAGGATCGTCTCTTGTTTATCACTATCCACCGCCTTCTTAGGCCTCTCTTTTAGTCTTATTACAATGTAAACAAACCCGATTAAATAAAACACGCACGCGACCATGAACACACCGTAATACCCGAAACGCTTAGTCATGATTCCACTGAGGGCGAGCCCAACGGGTCTGCTGAGCGTCAGAATCGCCGTGATGATCCCCAGGCGATAAGTCCGTTCAGTTTCACTCGTGATGTCCGTGATATAACTGTATACTGCCATGGTCATTGCGACGCGCCCGCCGGCCAAGGCAGGCGGCAGCCCCTCCAGAAGGGCGGTTTCGTTCAAGCCTACTTGGAAGAAAAAAACAGTACTCAGTATAATACCAATGACTGATATTAACTTTCCTAGAATAGGCAGTACCATGAACGCCTTTCGGTTTCCAGTGCGGTCACTCCACGCCCCAAGGAACAGGGTCAGGATCCCAGGCAGAGCCGTCTGCAATGGAAAGCTCCACGCTGTCATCTCAGTCACCATCGTCTGCACTTTTTTCTCTTGCTCTGTGTAATTTAAAGTCCTTCCCTGCATTAAATTCCTGCATGTTCTCTCGTCGTATTGAAGATTTACGAGACATGACTTTTCTAAACATAAATTCTGTACCGCCAGCCCGGCTAGCACACTCGGCAAGATGTAGCATATCACAAAAGGTTCCACTGTTACTTTTGACCTGAAAGCCCATGATTTCTTTAGGAACTCCTTCAATCTTTTGCTCAGTTTCTTTTCTGCCGCATCGGCATTGTAGGGTTTGCAGGCGCATGTTTCTACATTGACAGCTTTATCCCCGGGCACATCGACCCGCAACGTCATTTTGCCAATCTCACTTTAAGGTGCATTTGTTTCTAACATTCCAAGTTAACGACAATTTAAATTTATTTAAAGTAAAACACGGTTTGTTTTTATTGTTGTACTCGTAACACGCGTGCGGGCGGTCGGCAGCGCGAGCGGCTGTGGATTGAGGTGCGCGGGCGTTGCGCTCAACACTACCTCCGCTACTGGCTATCAGCTGGCTGCTGGTACTGTTTAATTTGTACTTTATCATGTTATCACGTGGCCGGCTGCTCTCGTGTATTCAAACTTCAATTAAAACTTGACCACGCATAATTAATCGGTTAATCTGCATTATGATACACTCTAGCTTATTCATTTCCACTGATATATCCATCTTGGTCGTATTCATGCGTGCTTTCACAATGTCTTCAGCGTAATGATTGTGCATTATTAGGCGCACTGAAATCAGATCTGTCGTCTTCGATGACTGCACACTGAATTACAGCTGAAAACGACGTGGCCTCTGACCCTTGTCAATGTAAAAACAGAATGAACGTTGACAATCAAAGTAATAATGTGTCACGTACAATATGCGTCCCCATTTTTCCCATAAGTCGGTCAAGACGAAAATTGCGTAATCAAAATTAGATTCCATTAGTGGCGACTATTTTGTCTATGAATAGAGTCTAATAAATTTAAATGTAATTATTTTTCCAAGGTTCTCGTTAACACGTAGCTAGGGACATTCGTTTAAAAATCTTGGCTTCGATATTTTTGTCGTGTTGGTAACATAAAAAACAAATTAATTCCTCAAACAGATAATTCTTTTGATGTCAATAATTATTGGTATTATCCTTATACTTAAGTCAAGTTAAATACATAGTAATGTTTATGTTGCAGAAAATGTAGTTAAAATGATGTAAAAATTAAAATTACTACATATTTCAAAAAATGCTGCTGTGGTTTTTTGCCTAGTGAAAGTAAATATTGGAATAATAATGGTCCACATTCTCGAGAATTTTATATTATTTAAAAATATGCGCTCATGGGAGAATATTCAATACAATAGTTAAATGATTAAAATTAAATATAACGTACCAAAATAAACTATTTTTATTAATTTAAAGTTTATTTATTTATTTCATTTTGTTTTTATCTGTGAGTTACTTAGGTTAATAAATAAGTACCTATAAATTTGTTTTTAGACATCTCTATACCTATGTATAAGTACGTATAAATTTTGCTTTAGACTTTAGTTTCAGCCAGACACTAGAAAATAACAAAGAAAATAGCCTACCTCTCATTGAATGACTGACTGACTAATTTACTGACTAGCAAACAAGACTAGCCTAAACCCAACCCTGGCACTAAGAAGGAATATTTGGAACTTTCCCAGAATATGTGGTACTTTTATTAACCCCCGACACAAAGAGAGGGGTGTTATAAGTTGGTATTATAAGACATGATTCATCAAAATTGTTTCAGCCGTTTCAAAGTCATCAGCTCTTTTGTTAGCTGCGGAAAGGATCTTAGACGCATAATGGGCATTCACTTTATTTTCAAACTAGGTATTATGTGTGACCAAATTGCATTGAGGTATTTTTAAATTTTAATTTATATTTATTCAAACACTAGTTAGTTTGTGAACCAAAGTACTGCCGTATTAGCCTCATTTTGTTCTATCAGATGTAATGCGTAAGACCTAGGTGAGAGTTATGACTTTTGTAGTTAGTAAAATTTCGAAAATTATTTAAGCAAATTTAAGGTTCTTCATTCAATGAATAATTTTTACTTTTAATTACTAAACTAAACGGGACTTATCACGCAATAAATATTTATTTATTTACCTCGACGTTTCGGCCACATTGCAGCAACCGTGGTCACGAGTTAAAACAGTATAATTTTTGGTATTCCCTTGACTTGTCTAAACTTTTTTTGCCTAATTTCACTTTGTCTAACAACTTTTACTATAATAGGTAGTTTGTCTAAAGTCAATTTGTATAATTTCATTATATATAATTTTTATTTTGTCCAATTTTCATTTTTACTAAATGATCATTTGCATAACTCTTGTTTTGTCGAATATTATTTTATCGAAAACTCACTTTGTCGATTCTTATTTTAAATAATCATCATATAGCCGAATAACGTTTTAACTAAGATCATTTGCATATGTCTTGTTTTGTCTAATATTATTTTATCGAAAACTCACTTTGTCGATTCTTATTTTAACTAATTATCTGAAAGCCGAATAACGTTTTAACTAATAATCATTTGCATAGGTCTTGTTTTGTGATTGAAGCCAGCGAGCGAGCGAAGCGAGCTAGCAAGACCTGTCGAAGCGGAAGCGACTCGGTATGGTTAGGATCAAAGGCTAATGCGGGAGCCGGAAAATCTAATTTGTTTGATAAGTTATAAAGTTTCAACAGTGAAGTTATTACTTAAAATTTTCGGAAAACTCAGTGTTATGAACTACGTTAATAGTAAAAATTATACGAAATAAGTTTATACAAAATGAAATTATGCAACATGTACGTTAGGCAAAATATAATTATGTCAGTCAAACATTATACGAAATAAGTTTATACAAAGTGAAAATTATGCAACATGTACGTTAGGCAAAATATAATAATGTCAGTCAAACATTATCTATACATATAATAAATCTGTAACAAGTCGGTGTCTGTACATTGAAGATATTTGAGAAAAACTGTCACTAGGGCTTTTTATTAGCGCAATAGAACCCGAAACAATGATTTTTAGAATTATTGTCTGTTTGTCTGTTTATCTGTTTGTCTGTTTGTCTGTGCGTTTGTGCGCGCTAATCTCAGAAACGGCTTAACCTAGAAGGATGCGGTTTTCACTGATATGTTGGTATTGTATTGGATTAACATTTAGTGTTTGTTTCATTTCAATCGGTTCACAAATAAGAAAGATACGTCTATTTAAAAAAAATATCAAACAGTTTTTAGAAGAATTAATAAGCTGAAGAGTTTGTTTGTTAGTTGTTTGAACGCGCTAATCTCAGGAACTACTGCTCCGATTTAAAACATTTTTTCAGTGTTAGATAGCCCATTTATCGAGGAAGGCTATAGGCTATATATCATCACGCTAACACCAATAGGAGCGGAGCGGAGCGGAAGAATGTTTCAAAATCAGAGGCTTTGACTTGGGAGTACGGTGGTGAATGTGAACGCGGGTGTGTGGGGGGTTTGGTGGGGGGTGGGGTTGGGAGGGGGGTGAGGGGCGTTGCGGGGGCGGGTATTTTTTTTTATATCGAGGAAATAAGGAGAGCCTAAATTGATGAAAAAGCAAATTTGATAAAAAAATAAGCTGCCCAAATTACTAATTCCACGCGGACGGAGTCGCGGGCAAAAGCTATACGAAATAAGTTTATACAAAATGAAAATTAGGTCATTTAAAATTAGGTGACACAAAATTATGTAAAGTAAGTTGTATGCAAAATGACTTTCACTAAAATGAAAATTAGGTAAAATGAAACATTAGGTTAAGTAATATTAGTTTATCTAAAACTAGGCAAACTGATAATAGGCAAACAGTTGTTAGGCAAAACAAGGTACAACCATAATTTTTACTTTGTTTGTATACATTCGGTAGTGTTTGTATAGTTTTATTTATAGTTACATTTGTGTTGTAGTATTTTAGGCGCATCTATTTGCGTGATATCGCCAAATATTACGTACCTATGCCCTTGAGGTTTTCAATAGTGACACAATTTGTTAAACTTATCATGTAAAAACTGCACGTAAAAATGATTCTCAACAGGAGTAAAGCCAAAGAGATGAGCTAGGGAGAGATTCCTATCAAGGTCTAAAATCTCGAGCAATGCAAACGTTTTATGCGAGTAGGTACCTACCTATGCGTATTTAATCTAAGCGCAATGTAGAAATTGACCACGAAATATTTTGATTTGCTTCATACGTAATTACATAACAAATATACAGAATTGACGAAATATTGAGATAGCAATTGGCACATTTGAATATGAAGTGAAATTATTGTATTCACAACTGCATTCATTGTTATGCTGAGTAATGACATCATTATAATCTTTTAATCGCGAGACTAAAATAAAATGGCATGTAATATGCATTTTCTGTAACCAAGTCTCTCAGCTTATTCAGGTATATTCAATCGATTTATAAAATAATGCACAGTTTAAAAAATGCGTGTCCAACATTACGCAGTGTAGGGTTCCTGCGGCACATATTCAGTACAAGTTTATTTATTTATTGGAACACAGACAGGTTCATGTCATAGCTCATGACAAAATAATAAGGTGAGTAGACTCATTGACATTGACAAAAATATTAAGTTATGACAAAAGTCGTAAAACAAAAAACATTTGTTTAAGTGGTAGGTAGGAGTTTAGGGTTAAAAGGATGCTAGTGAATTACAAATAACCCTGTATGTACCTATGCAAAATCACAGCTTTCTGGCACTAGGTAACAATCTAAGCTAAGCAGCGGGTGGACGGACGGACATGGTAAAATGGCTTTCCTTGTACGAAAACGTAAAAATAAATTTCCTCTTCATTACATGATGAATAATTTGACACCACGGTAGAGCAATTTTACGATTATTATTTCTGTGACATTTGCGATGATAGCTCTTACAGACTGATGGCAAAAACTCGATAGTGCCTTACCACAAAACGCTTACACGCGCTCAAGACATTGCTAAAATGATAGCTTTCTTTAAGTTGACGTATGTTACACATAAGATAATGATCTAAGGTTTTATAAAACTTAAAAAACTACTTGTTTTGACAGGCACTATGCCTGACAGCAGAGATGTGTAAACGCAATCCTAACAGTGATCAGATCTGTAGCTTTCACCCTAGAGGCCTGCAAAATTGCCCCATCGGACAGAAGCCTTTTATAACAAAAAAATATACATAAGTATTAATAATGAATGACTCTACCATAGAAATTAGGGTTTATTTAGTATCGTTGAACTTTTTGAATCCAACTTTGTATGAATAAAGTTATATATTGTTATGTATATTGCTAATTAATATTATTAAATTACTGATGACTGTTACTAATCTATACTAAACTATACTTAATATTATAAAGAGGAAAGATTTGAGTGTTTCTTTGTATGTTTGTTTGTTTCCATTGTAATAGGCTCCGAAACTACCGGACCGATTTCAAAAATTATTTTGCCGTTAGAAAGTTACATTACCACAGAGTGACATAGGCTACTTTCTACCGCAGAAAAATACCTTTTCCTACGGGAAAATTAATTTGATCGCGGGCGAAGCAGCGGACGGAAGGCTAGTTAGATACTAATAATTACTAACTATTAGTATTTACTAATATATTTACTATTTACTAATTACTTATTACTAATTAATATAATATATTATATAATAGTTATGGATGTTTTCTATGTATTTAAGTATTTATTTATCTATATAAATATGTTTATCGTAGTCTAGTACCCATAGTACAAGCTTTGCTTAGTTTGGGACTAGTTCGATTTGTGTAATATTGTCCCCTAATATTTATTTACTTATTTCATATTATAAATTCTAAAGTGTGTCTGTCTGTTTATATGTCTGGTCTTATATGTATGGGGGTAGAAGTTTGTATGAGGAATCAATAACCACTTAATCTATTTAGATGAAATTTGACACGGATGATGTACTTTGAAGCCCTAAGAAGGATATTTTTTATACTGGAAAATTGCATAGCTTCCGCGGGATAGCAAGAAACACATATTTTCTGATGAAGTCGCAGGCAACAGCTAGTAATATATATATATATATATACTTAACACAAAATCAAACATAAACATGGAACCGCCACTACCGCCAGTAGCTACACTTCTCCTTGAGACCAAAAGGACATTCTCCGGCACCCAACAAGTGACTGTGACAGCCCACCTTTGTGGGTGGGTGCATGCGACGGACGTATCCAGCCCAGTCTCATTTTAGGTTACCAGTCTTTTCTCAACGTCGGTTATGCGTATTTATGAGCACAACTTGCAGCGTGGTTCGTATTATTCATTCAAACACACCTCGACTGTGCATTGAGCTCTGAACCTCAAGCTTCATAGTCAGGTTCTCTAACCACTTGACTATGCAGTCATTAATGTGTCCTATCTGCCTGTACCAACTGGTCTACTCCAGCCGGGTATGTATTACAATACCGAAGTACGAAAGACCGAATGTATTAAAACATCGAATGGGTCAAAAGACCGACACGATTTTTTTCTGAAACCGTTAAATTTTTAAGATTGTTATAAAACTAACCTAACCTAACCTAATGGGTTCTGTATGATGCCGTTTTAATAAATTCTGAGAAGTTAACGGTTTCAGAAAAAAAAATTGTAATACATACCCACTCCAGCCCGATCTCGAATGGCTCGATCTTTTCCCTACTTTTTCATGTGGTCGAGCCGTCAGAGTCGGACTTGTAAGAGAAAAATAAGCTATTAGCAGCAGAACGAAAAATTCTGCAGAGTTTTCTGAAACCGACTCAGATAGAAGAAAAAGGATGGAGAGTGAGGAAGAATGTGGTGCGAAGACCTAGTGTCCAAAACAAATATTCGTGCTATTAACATTATACAAAGTGATCAAATTATTTCGTTTAATCGATGGACTTTTCTTTAACTAGTCTCTAAATTATATTCTCGCACACAAACGTTTCCAACCACTAGTTCCAGTTATTGTTTGTCTAACTTTTTAGCAGCGTGCAAATCAATTCCCAGAATGATTTGGTGACTAATCATTATTATTATGCCTGTTGCTAACATTGAAGGCCATTTATTCTTAAACCATTCATAATAGTTATTTATAATTATTATATTTATTCTAACGGATAATTTTCATTTAATGAAATAGCTGGCTTCATCATGAAGTGAACAATTCTAAGCTCTGGCCAAGACGAAAATCTAAAATTAGGGATATTTTGAGACTAGAAATCGATCTGTCAAGGTGTCATCTTAAGCTAAATTATCTTAAGGCAGATAGGTATTTTAACTAAGACGCAGTCTAGTTAGGTCTCTGACAAGATGGAGCGACGACCGGTTAAGGTTGCGGGAACGCGTTGGATGCGGATGGCGCAGGACCGATCTGTTTGGCGAGCCTTGGGGGAGGCCTATGCGCAGTGGACGTCTTTCAGCTGAAATGATGATGATGATGATGATTTTAATTTGAAAATGTTTTGTTTGAATGATTGGCGAGTTGCTCAGGATTGCTTGGACGACCGCGTACTGTTTATTTAACTGTATTCCAGTTTGTGGATATGAAAGACTAGATGAATTTTGTATTTCTTATGGTATTATCTAAATTTTGTTGTATTGCATTATAATTGTACTTTATTGTAGTGCCTATTACTTTAAGAAACTTCTTATTTTGTAATCGCATTGCCACTATACATTTTCAGGCGCTTGTCCCCCACAGCAACCGTTTGTAAAACTATTGCACATTTAAAATAAAACTAAAACTGTAGTTAAAACACATAATTTTTGGTTTTTGAACCAATGTTATTCCTCCGTTTACCTTTGCTTGCCAGAATTTCATTTGCACGAATTTCATTTGCCTTAACAACGTTTGCCATAAAATATTATAGAGCCGTGCATTATTCAGTTTTTAGGGTTCCGGAGCCAAAATGGCATAAACGGAACTCTTGTAGTTTCGCCATGTCTGTCCGTCCATCCGCTGCGCACCTTAGCTCAAAGACTATTAAGGCTAGAAAGCTATAATTTTGCATGGACATGTGTAGCAATTATCCGGACAAAGTGAAAATTTAAAAAAATATAGGACATAAAACTATCGATATTATTGAAAGTACTTTTATAAGCAATACTATTGATATTGGCATTAAAATCGGTACTTTCGATAGTTTTATGTCCTATGCTATCGATAGTATCGACAGTATTGCAAAATCAGCCAACAGTGATCAAAAACAATCGATCCTATAGACTTAACAAAAATATTTTCGAATAATATTTGTGTCACATCACAGAATAAATTCTCCAACAATAACAAAGGCATCGTTCTATTAATTATGCAATTTGTCGCCGGGATCTAAGACAAACCCGGGATTTCCAGGATTATGCAAAGACCGAGATGTTAATTATACACCGACCGGGACCAGCTGCGTTCGGAATAAGGTTAAAAGTCAGTTAAATTAATTGTTCTTAATAATAAACTGCGGTGTAGATTGCTTTGAAATATTTTAAATTTCTTCCCTCTCATTCTAAGACAAGGCTTGTGACTTGTGTTTTACAGTGGGGCGTTTATAGGCCGAATAATTTCAAAAAATATCAATATTAGGGCCAAAAATTCGACGAATCATTCTACCAAATTTACATATAATAAGCGGATAAAAAATTCCATCGTTCATAATTTCAATGTAAGTATTCAGATAATACGATGTGTCATAGAATTCTTCCGGATTATTTTAGCAAATAGGTAGGTTTGACTGTAAGTAAATATTGTTAAGGATATTTTTATTGTGGTTGATAAATGTTTCCATACATTGTACATTGGTCGATATTCAAAGTGTAGGTTCGGCGTCAAATATTTGAAAAAATTTTGAATCAAAAAATCTAACGAAGAACCTTTCAACGGATGTTAAGTTAAATTAAAATTAAGCAAACCATCTGCTTCATCTCAGTCTATATATGTCCCACTGCAAAGCACAGGCCTCTTTTCAGAATGAGAGGACTTGGGCCACAGTTCCCACGCGGACCAATGTAGACTTGCAACTTCACACACACCATTGACTACGCCGGTGTGTGCAGATTCTTCAAGATATTTTACTTTACCGTAAAGCTCATGACAAATTTCAAATGTATCACATGAAAATTCCGAAAACCTCAGAGGTGCGAGCCCCACGTGGGAGGCCATATAGGTCAAACCATTAGGTTACCACGCACGGCTTGCAGCCACGAAAACGCACCTTGCAAAGTCCAAATGCAGTACAATGACTCTTTAGTGAATAACGCATAGAAAGCAACAGGCGGCCTTATCGCAAATATCTAAGAACAATAGAAATACATAAAGACCGTAATGGCAATTGCGGTATTAATATAGATGCAGATGGGTGAATATTCAAGCGTTTCTACCGCTCGGTTATACATCATTACCATCCCACGATTATCATCAACCCCCCGATTATTACCACAACGGGAACACAAGTCGCAAGTAAGTAGTCTCTCCTGTGGACATAAAATTAGCGCTACCTAGTTAGCTAATTTAAGATTTATTTAAATGGGCTGAAAGTTGCCCGGACGTCCCGCACGCTGATGTAAATAAACAACAATTTATAAAAGGCTATAGACCCTTAACTTTTGTCATGTCCACAGGAGTGACACGAGCAAAAATATTTTGGCGCCTATTCGTTTATTTTGAGGTAGCAACTTGTGTTTTTGCGGCTATATTACCTGAGACAGTTATGATGAGGCGCACAGCGGAATCTTCACTGCATAGTATAAAACAAAGTTGCTTCCCGCTGTCTATCTGTCCCTATGTATGCTTAGATCTTTAAAACTACGCAATGGATTTTGATGCGGTTTTTCTATTAGATAGAGTGATTCAAGAGGATGGTTTATAATTATGTATAATACATGCATAATATAGTTGCACCCGTGCGAAGCCGGGCGGGTCGGAAGTCTAATCTATACATATAAAATCCTTTGTCCTGACTGACGGATCAACGCACAGCCTAAACCGCTGACCGTAGAGACCTGAAACTTGGAGGGTGTGTTCTTTGTATGACGTAGGCATCCGATAAGAAAGGATTTTTCGTAGTTCTACTCCTAAGGGGGTAAAAAAGGGGGGCAAAGTTTGTATGGGACAACGTGATTCCTTGGTCCAATCTACTTCAAATTTTGCATAAACATTTTATAACAGAATTGATGGAAGACGAGTTTCGTATTTTATTGAAATTCATCCCTTGACGGGGTTAAAAAGGAGTAGAAAGTTATTTTGGGGGTGATTTGCTTCGAAGTTGATATCAATACTCCTTAGTGCTTTTGATTTAAATTACTTTTTATTTTGACACAATGTAAACGAAACGAAACTTCAAATTTTGCAAACCATTTGTCTACGTTTGTCAACCACTTCCTGATCTGATCTCTGATAATAACTAATTATAATAAGTATTTGCATTTCACCAAACTTTTGCTTTTACAAGCGCAGCGTGGGACGTCCACCAACGAGATGGATGGACGTTTTGGTGAAGGCCTCAGGTTCAGGGTGGATGCAAGTCGCTTCCAACCGTAATGATTGGGCGTCAATGAGGGAGGCCTATGTCCAGCAGTGCAGTGGACGTCCTACGGCTGAAATGATGATGATGAAGCTTTTATGTGAGTTCAACCTTTTTCGAATAAAATCGAATTGAGTATTCAAACATCATTGTTGAACTCGCATAAAAGCTTGGTGCAATACAAATACATATAAAATGCTTTGTCCTGAAGTCCTAAATGACTGACTGGCGGATTAACGCACAGCCTAAACCGCTGTATGTAGAGACCTGAAACTTGGAGGATGTGTCCTTTGTATGACGTAGGCATCCGATAAGAAAGAATTTTCCGGAATTCCCACGGGATAAGGAATATACGGGATGTATATATTTCATCAATCGAGAGTGACCCTATCCCCATAACGAAGATTACTAAACTGTTCCAATTGGGCATGCAAGTAGACTATTAGAACAGGTATAAAGCTAATTTCAATAATTTTGAAAATATCCACGGGATAAGGATAAATCAGGATTTATATACTAAAATCAACTGGATCCTATCTCCGTAACTACAATTACTAAACTTTTCAAATTCAGTATAAACGTAAATGGTCATACATAACAGCAAAAAAACTTATTGCAGGATTTTTGGAAATTCCTGTGGGATAAATAATCTCTTAAACTTCCGAGCCGATTAAAAAAATCTTTTACCAGTAAAAAGTTACACTATCCTTTATTGACATAGGCTACTTTTTCCGGGAAAATGCAAAATTCCCAAGGGATAGAAAAAAAATCAACTTCGGAGCTCATTTTAAAATGTCTTTCACCAATAGTAAAGATACACTGTCCTTGATTAACATAGGATGCTATTTTCCGGATAAATGCAAAATTCCCGCGGTATAGAAAATAGTAAATTTAACTTCGGGGCTGAGTTTTAAAAATAATGACCAATAGAAAGCTACACTATCCTTTATTGGTATAGGCTATGCTACCTACTATTAAGTCGGTAAAATGCAAAATTCCCGTGGGATAGAAAGAAGTGAATATCACTTGAGGGCTGATTTGAAAATTTCTTTCACCAATAGGAAGCTACACCAACCATTATTTACATAGACTACTTTTCTCCGTGAAAAAGCAAAATTCCCACGGGAAAAAAATCAGTGAATTCAACTACGGGGCTGATTTTAAAACTTCTTTTACCGGTAGAAAGCTACAACTTTAAGGACATAGGCTACTTTTTCTCGGGGAAAATGCGAAATTCCCGCGGGATAAAAATAAGCTAAAATTTGCATAGAATAAGGACAAATTTGTTGAAATTCCCACGGGATAGAGAATAAACGGGATTTATAATATTCACTAACTGATACTGATGATGATGAAATGATAAAAATGATGGATGTTGCCGTTGCCGGATTTTTGTTTTATACAATGAAAGAGATGAAGAAGCTTTACCACAAAGTGGAATTCTACGCGGACGAAGTCGCGGGCAAAAGCTAGTAAGTATATAAAAATCTCGTGTCACGGTGTTCGTTATCGAACTCCTCCGAAACGACTTGACCGATTTTTATGAAACTTTTTTGTCTATATTCGGTAGGTCTGAGATAGGTCATAGGCTATTTTTTGTACACCTATTCTTCGCAGACGGAGTCGCGGGCAACAGCTAGTATTCATATAATACCAGTACCTTGATTATCTAATATATAAAAATCTCGTGTCACGGTGTTTGTTATCGAACTTCTCCGAAACGACTTGACCGATTTTTATTAAACTTTTTTGTCTATATTCGGTAGGTCTGAGATAGGTCGTAGGCTATTTTTTATAAACCTATTCTTCGCAGACGGAGTCGCGGGCAACAGCTAGTATTCATATAATAACCAGTAGGTACTTTGATTAATGAAAGATTTACAACAGTTGCTGTTAAGTTTAACATACCTTTTACGCTGTGATTAGCTTCGCGAAGGATCTCATTATCTCAAGTTGGTTTATTACATCCCACTGCAGGGCACAGGCCTCCTCTTATAATGAGAGGACGTGGCCGTAGTTCCCACCCGGGCCCAATGCAGATTAAGAAAATCATACACACCATAAAATTTTTTTGCGGGTGTGTGCAGGTTTTCTCGCGATGTTTTTCTGTACTGTAAAGCTAATGGAAAAAAAAACTCTTTCGTTTGTGATAATATGGTAATAATAGTACTGTTTTTGGTCAGTCGTGGTTTAATACATCCGTACTATCCATACTAAATATTATAAATGCGAAAGTGTGTTGGTCTGTCTGTCTGTCTATCTGTCTGTCTGTTACCTCTTCATGCTCAAACCGCTAAACTGATTTAAATACAATTTGGTATGAAGATAGATTGAGACCCTGGGAAGGACATAGGATAGGTTTTATTCCAGAAACTTGCATAGTTCCCGCGGAATAGCGATAAGCGAATTCTTTGAGACGAAGTCGCGGGCAACAGCTTGTATAATATAAGATTACAATGTTAAAATAATATTATATTGAATTTTCAAGCTTTTACATTCAATAGAATTTAGTTTAATTCGAAAAAATCGAGTGGTAGGTATCATATAGGGTAAGTCCAAGATAGATGCCCCACTTTTTGAAATAGCTTTATAATTCAAAAACTTAACAAATTATAACATTGCGTCCAATGCGTATGATAACTATGGTCCTTAATCTATTATTTTACTGTACTTGTTTTAATATAAATCGTATGGATTTTGTGTAAATCGTACTTTTTTTGACCTCTTATAAATGGGATAGGTGCCTACCGTGGGGGATAGACGACTCGTCGCAAAAATGCGTCAGAGGATAGATGCCCTTTGAAATTAAACAAGTTAAATAAAAGTTAATCAGTCTTTTATATTCATTGAAAATTCGCCAAGTTTGAATAGTAAGTATGAGCCACGGGCCTCTTCTCATTTTAGAATCCTAGTACTACTGGATGTTTTACTGAAACAAATTATAAAAGTTCAATCAATTCCATATAAGTACTTAAAATGTGATTTTGATTCTATTTGCAAATACAAAAAAAACTTCTCTAAATACCAATCAATAAGTACCTACGTAACTACCTAGCTAGGGTCAATTGTATTTCGTCATTTTTGGCAAAATGTCGTCTTTGTGTTCTAGACGGTAGGCATTCCATTATGTTCTAGCTTCTTCGTTGACTCCTTTTTCTCCCTTCTTCATTTCCTCGAAGGCTGCTAGCAAGCTTTCTTCAGACCAGGCGACGTTACGCTGGACTAAGCCCTGTTTTTTTTCATATTTATGACGCATTTCGACCTTCTCCAACATAAAAATTCTTTGAAACAAGTTGAGGATAGATGCCCTTAGGGGCATCTATAGCGATCGAAAACAGGTCAACTATACTTTTCGCAGAGGATAGATGCCTTTTTCGATAAAAAAACAAGTAATGATAAAATCACTATAAAATATACTAATCCATGCAGCCTAAACTTCAGTGCAACCAAATGAGTTAGTTAAAAGCGCAAATTATAAGCCAGTCTAAAGTTATTCAAAAACAAATACTTACGAATATGCTTTTCACGCTCTGCGAGACCTCGCCGCGGAAGATTTTGGCACTCATGGACTAAACGCGTTCGCTCTTGCTCATGATAGCAGCGGCCCAGAGGTTTGCAGGGAGGGGGCTTGCTATTATTAAGTGGAATTTTGCTCCCACAGTCTTGCTACTAGTAGAAATTGAAATCGAGGCATCTATCCCACTGGGGCATCTATCCTGGAATTACCCTATATTTGTAGAAATATTTGACAGTAAATGCCCATAAACGGCAGAGTGATCACAAACGATACTGCTGCCGAGCTGCCCTACTACTGATTTGACTCCGAATATAAAATTCTGTCACAATGACAGAATATAACACTATCTATGATTAACAAAAAAAAAAATACACGCTTGTGAAAGAGGAAAAATATGCTTATTTATATTTGGAGTGTTGACATGCAAAGTTTTCCAGCAATAAGAATACTAATTTATATTACAAAATACACTAGTAAAAAAAAATGAAAATATATTTATTCCTCAATAAAAAAATCAAAACAGTAGGCTAGGGACCTCCTAGTAGGTATGCGAGATACCTACTGTGACCTGTGACTAGTAAGAGGTACCTATAACTAGAAATAGCCAGTACATAATAAGGTATCATTATTGGATTAAGAAATGTATCGAAACCGGATTATTATAATATACAATGTTATGTGTTTTATTAAGCTATGACACATCAGATAAAAATACCCACGAAGGAATTCAAATGAACTTTAGAATCATCTTCAAGGACGCCTGGAACGAACCTATCGCCAAGTGATATATGTAATTAAGCCCGAACAAGTTTCTCAAAGCCTCCGCATCGCTTGATAATACGCGTAGTCAGTGCTGATCCGTGTTTACAAATAAACAGACCTTAGCGTGCCCAAAAATAATCCGTGATAAAATAAATGATAATTAAACATAAAACATGAAAGAGGCACAAATTGAACTAGATCAAACTGCAACTAACAATGGAAACAGAGAAGTTAAACCTAAGAAACCACCTAAATCTTTATTGGAGCATGTGAAGGCGGTGTTTGCTTTTTTCACCATCGAACCATATCTGCTGTGCTACGTATTACCAAATTCCATATCAGGTATAGCCGTTCAGAGGTTGAACTTAGAAAAGGCTTGCAGAGTTGGATTTAATCATACTAAAGATAAGTGTGATGAATGGGAAGGTAATATTACTGCACAAATCCAGACGATGGTTGCTGATATGACGACGTGGCAAATTCCTCTCCAGAGCGGCATTCCGGCAATTTTTATACTATTTGTTGGAGCGTGGAGCGACCGCACGGGGAACAGAAAAGCTCTTATGCTTTTGCCTATTTTTGGTGAATTAGTGTCCTCGTTTGGATTGATCTTGACCACATATTTTTTCAACGAATGGCCGCTTTGGGCGACTGGCCTGATAGAGTCACTGCCGAGTGCCTTGTCCGGTGGATTGTCAATCGCTTTAATGGGGTCCTATAGTTACCTTGCAGATGTCACGTCGTTGGAGTCACGTACATTCAGAATTGGAATTGCCGCTGTTATAGTGACATTGGGTTCACCCGCAGGCACGTCAATCAGTGGTATATTATTAGAAGAATTTGGTTATTACGGAGTATTTGGAACAACGACTACCCTTTATTGTTTCGGAGTTCTATATACATTATTTAGGATCCATGATGTCAAGCCGATTAAAATAGAAGGCACCTGGCTCGAGAAATTAAAGGACTTTTTCCATCCAAAGAATGTTTGGGATACAATTTGCATTGTGTTCAAATCGAGTGCGAGAGTGAAGGTCATTTTAGTGATTGCAGCTCATGTTGTTATTGTTGGACCTATTTTTGGTGAGTTATTAATAGTAATGTTATCATACTTATATTGAAATCGGTGCTTTACGAGAGAATATCTACGATATTTATGAACTACACGATTTGATTTAGTTGTTTTAGTTTTGTATTTAAATATGGCTCGAAAAAAACTCGAAAACGAATATGAATGGTGGACAAACCTGACAATTAGACCGAAATTTTGTGTTAATCTTTCTTTATATTAGTTATTTTTTATGGTGTTAGTAAAATCTTCCTAGTAAATATAAAATTCAAATTTGACGGTCAGTGTAAACTTTTTATTCAACACATTTTCTTTTACCAATTACTTAGTTGATTGTACCGTAACGCATATTTTCTATACGATGTATACCGTGATTACTTTTAATCAGCTATCTTTTGATACATCTGTCAGTATTGTGATTACGAAAAGACTATTCGTAGAGATCTACCTGTAATCACGAGACTGGTAAAGAAGGCGAAGTAGTCCCTACCTTAATAAAGTAACGTGTCTAATGTACTTAATTCACCGTGAATAATTCAATACCTACTGTTATTGAACTAAATTGTCATTTTCCTTGCTTTGTAGGTGAAGGAGCAATGCTTTATCAATACATGGTGCTGAAGTATATGATGGGCGATTTTGAAATCAGCATGTTTTTCACGTATTCAATCCTTTTGGGTTTGTGCGGTAAGTTTTGAATATCTCATACGTTCGAGACCTTAATATGCCAAGTAAAACTTATTTGGTCTACTTTGCTATAATGAACAAAAGAATTAGAAGACCGCGGGTTCAAGAGCTCGCGCCTATGAGTTTTTCTAAATTTAAGTGGGTAAAATTTATAATGTTACTAAGAGCAAACCAGCTATTACTTATTTGGTGTCTGTCAAAGACACACTCAGTTACATATTATTTAAGATGGCCAAATATAATATAAACGTATATAAAACAAAAAACATTGAAAGAAGGCTGATAGAGCAACTCTAAAGCCAACAGATTAAAATTTTTTGATCTTACTGACACAATGTCAAAGTTTTTATTATCAGACACATTCAACCAAGATTGGTTTAAAAGTGTGGCTATCTCGAAAACTATGAAATTTTTAACAACGTAAAATTAGCTTCATCTGATGGCTTGAACTGTTCTATTATACTACTTAGTCTTGGCAATGATGGTAGGAGTACATGCATACGTATTTTTTACCGGAAAAAAGAAAATTTAAGAAATATTAAGTTTAAGTAAACTCCCAAAACATACGCTTTTAAGGCCCTGTTTCATTCCTCTCCGTCAAGTTTCGCTTATTTTATGGGACAGATAATATCTGGTATGCCATCTCTGTTTAATCTAACAAAATAAACAGTGACGGCACCATAGTTATCTGCAAAACAGGGGGTAAATCTTAAGTATAATTACGTCCGCCTACGCATAAGTTTGTACAATAGGTTTTGCTTGCGGATGTAAAATACATCCTTGTCTTCACCACGAGCCTCACTCAAGATGCCCACTATCATACAAAAACTAGCTCCGACCACAACATATTACATCAGACGAAAATAATTACGTTATTGTACAGATACAAACTGATTAAAACTGTCCGTTCACGGTCACCGAACTGTTACAAAGGTTAAGTTTACAAGCTGCGATGTTTGGCTCAGGTTATAGTTTAATTAAACTTTACTATACCAGCGGGACATCAGGACAATAGGACAGGCATTCTGAGAGGAGACCGTGACCTGCAGTGAAATGTATATAGGCTGGGATGATGATGATGATACCAGCGGAAATAAATGTATAATAGACCACGTAATTCCTTCACCAATTGAATTTACACATATACATAAGTGGGATGTCCGGCGGACCCTAAACTAGACTAAGCCTGTATCTTGGGGCCCTGTAGCGCATTATGTGAATCAATTTCGAATAAATACTAGATAAATTTAGTTAAACACTTGAGTTTTATGTACGGACAAAAAAGACAAAGACAAGCACACGGGGCATACCACACCATTAAGGTTCAATGTCTGTTATATGGCTTAAAAACATTAAAGGCTGTTTTCACTTACAGAAGTTACATGTCAATATGACAGTCGGCCTTAATGTTTTAATTCTGACTTAGAAACTGTCATAAAAAATGGCAAAGCACTTACTTGGTCGACTGTACGAAGAAGTTCATATTTGAGAATTCATGAAAATTTACCCATACCCATGCCCGATCTCAACCTATTTGGAGAAATTGTCCTCCAAAGTACTGAAAAGTGACTAAACCCTGTAACTTCTGTAGAATTTTTTTTCAAGCCAATTGCTGTTTATTGCTTACTGGTTTGATTACTTATATTATGTCTGAAAACATGAAAAAATAATGAGTACGTGTTTTGTTCATATTTGCCTAAAAAAGCCACGATGAGAAATATAAAATTTTGAAGGGTGCTTTTTTTAGGAAATAAGAGTTTGATCCGATATAACAAAACACATTTTTCCTTGTTAGCAGGGCAAGCTTCGTACCAAGACTTCATAAATTTGCTTTCATATTACAGGCACGGCAGTGGCAGTGACAGTGTTTAGCAAACTGTTGAAAATGCATGACGCATTCATCGGTATTATAGCAACAGCATGCAAAGTGATATCGTGCTGCGTGTACGCATTGGCTCCTACGAAGGCTTGGTTCTACTCCGGGCCAGCTTTCGACTTCTTTGGCAATTCGGGAATAACGGCCATCAGGTCCCTAGGGACCAAGGTCGTTGAACCTGAACAAGTTGGTAGGTTTATTAAGTAACCAAATAGGTACCTAACGTACTATCGAACAAATTTGAATGAATTTAAATCAAACGTCATCAAACGTCGCTTTTTGGAACGCGTGGAGATATTAAGTTGAAATTTGTATCAAAACACTCAAATTCGCAATCTTTCGGATCGGAGCTATGAAAAAAATGAGTTTCCAAGTTCGTGGAATAAAAAGATACCTAGGTACAATATTTAAGTACAATATTTTGAAACACACAGGATTATGAAATTTGGCAAGAACTAAGAACTCACTATTTAATTACCTACTCACGTAATGGAAATCATCCGAAAAACACTGAACCACAAAAATAAGTTTACTTTTCGTAAAATACTTTGCTGTGCGAACTAATTTCTTGCTGGCTTTTGAAAATATTTTAAATAGCCAATGATATCGCCAAAGTCAAGATTTTGCCATTTTTCGGTGTCAATTTCCCCCATTTAGTATACTCCGCTGGTATCAACCAGTGGCTAACTAGAACATGTAATCTTACTAGGTATACCTAACCTATTATGAAATTCCAAAGTAAAAATATTGAATAGTATCTGTGTGCGTGCGTGTGTGTATTTGTCATGAAGATGTGGAGTGGGTAAAGGCTACTTTGTAAATAATCTATCATCTTTGTTTCTAATGCTTCTGTTCTTTTTCAGGCAAGATGTGCTCTCTCATAGGATTTGTAGAGGCAGCGGTGCCTGTGATCTACACACCGATGTACAGTCAGACTTATAAAGAGACCCTCAACACACAGCCAGGTGCATTTTATCTGCTAGGAGGTGTAATGACGATCCCGGCTTTCTTGATATTTATGTAAGTTATTGAGACCAGTGGCGGCACAGGACTAACATTTTACGTGGGCAATATAAAGTTCAAGCTCGTAGAACTGATGGCCGATGATGGGGCTCGAGTTGCGTCCTCGGACCGGAAGACACGGTGTAGATAGGCCTCCAACAAAATGGAGCAACGACTTGGTTAACGTTGCGGGATCGCGTTGGATGCGGATGACGCGAATCTTAATGATCAGCCTTGGAAGGGACCTATGTTCAGCAGTGGACAACTTTCGGCTGAAATGATGAATTAGTTTCCTGGTAATACCTCATCAGCTAAAATTTCACGGCCAGGTAATGTCAGTACTATCGAGTTTGAACTCGATTGGTAGATTAATTTCTGAGGAAAGAGATAATAACTCGATGGTACTATCCTAATCACCTGATGGTAGGTATATTCGTAGGCCTAGTTCTCCCGGAACACCAGTCCGAAATAATTCATGTCTGAAGTGATACCAAGTTTGACGCTGAATAAATCCTACTGTAAATAAAATATAATTACATATTTACTGTTAAACTACGACCCAACTACGAACCAAGAACTACGAGCTACGGCCCAAGCCCTCTCATTCTGAGAGTAAGTAGGCTGTGCCATGCAGTAGGACGTACGATTACAGTTAAAGAAATTAGTACCTGGGTGGCAGAACTTCGCTAGGACTAAAACTCGATGACACGCATTTTCCCAGACAAGACCACACTAGATCGTATGTATGATCGATCGCCCCCAAAAACCCCACATAGAGTTGGAGTCGCTTCCGAGATCCCATAAATGAACGAAAATTGCTCGTTAAAAGTTTTCTATTTGGCTAATATAATATTAGAAACCAATATCTTAACATAGGTAAAAGCTAATTTAGCAAGCTAGCACTCTACAATACAATGTTAGATCCCTACATCTACGAGTGTGTATACATGAAATATCTAGATTTAATGCAATGGCTAATTAAAATATTTTAACGATAGTCAATTTGTTCACAGAAAGCTTTACCTGATACACAGAACAGAGCAGAAAGATGTAGCGAAGAATCCTCAAGCCAAAGAAATGTATGCACATGACAACGATATTACGGCACTTTAGAAGAAATAGGCCAGCCATTAAAAATACTTATCAGTGGAAATGTTTACTTAGTCAATAAAATTTCTAATCTACTTAATATTTTGTTTTCCTATTTTTGAATTTACGAGTATGTGAAAAATTCTGACTCGCGCTTGGCCTTTTCTTAATTTAAGCACCAAAATAATAACACGGTTATCTGAGTAGTAGGTACGTAACTAATTTAAATAATTGAGAGGTGGACTATATTAACCCATGGACGAAAGTTCTATCACCGAACGATAAAAATCCTATTTGTTAGGTAACGTTTAAATCAACACATTAATAAAAGTAAGTTTGTTAAGCTCCAGTTATTTTAAGTGACAGAATTTGATATCTGTGATGCCGTCTCTTTAGACGTAGCTACCTATGTAATATAATAGAACTAAAAAACCTTTCCTGATAAACTGAAAATTGCAGTTGTTAAACCTTTATATAAAAAAGGTGATAGGGAGGTTTTGAGTAACCATCGTCCGATAACATTGGGACCAATTTTTTCCAAGGTATTTGAAAAAGCCATGCACGCGAGAATTTCGTCATTTTGTGACAAATACAATATAATTAATGATGAGCAAAATGGTTTTCAGAAAGGAAAATCTACTACACTAGCCGCGTTCATGCTAATCAAATACATAACTGAAAATATAGATATGAAAAAACCAGTTTGTGCGGTTTTTTTGATATGTCTAAGGCATTTGATTTTGTTTCACATAAACGCCTTCTACAGAAATGTGAAAGATATGGTATCAGAGGTGTAGCTTTAAACTGGATAAAAAGTTATCTAAATAACAGAAACCAGTGTGTTCAAATGGAAAACCTTGAAAATAGAAAAAATATTGGATATATCAGATCAAAGTTTAAAATTAATGAAGTTGGAGTACCCCAAGGCAGCGTCTTGGGTCCTTTGTTGTTTTTATTGTATATTAATGACCTCACGCATGTGACAGATTATCAATGTATTTTATTTGCTGCTGACATTTCTGTTATAATACCATGTAATAATATAAATACTTATAATGATGATATTAATAATTTAATTCGTAATGTAATTGAGTGGTTGGAATCGAATAATTTAAATGTTAATCTTGATAAAACAAGTTACGTACAATTTTATAACAGAAAGGGCAGAATTGATTTAAATGTGAAATATGATGGTAAATCGATACGTGAAACTGATGAATTGACATTTCTGGGTATAATGTTAGATAAAAATTGTTCTTGGAAACCTCAAATAGAAAAAAAAAAGTAAAATGGTCAATAGTTTTGTATATCCCATTAGAAGACTTTCCACACAAGTAAATAGGGAAACAGCTCTTCTAGCTTACCTCGGTTACGTGGCATCCGTGTTAAGATATGGACTCGTGTTGTGGGGCAACTGTTGTGAAATAAATAGGTTATTCGTAAGCCAAAAAAAGTGCATACGGGCTATTTGTAACAAGCACCCACTAACATCCTGTAAGGCATTGTTTGATGAACTTAAAATACTTACTCTGCCATCGTTATACATATTGGAAATAACTAAATTTGTAAAATCAAATTATCATTTGTTTAAAGAACTGAAAAGTGTATGTAATTTTAACACGAGATATCTTACAAGACTGATTCTACCGAAAACAGCATCTAAACTCTGCAGCAAAAATTGTTATTGCATGGCCATAAGAATATTTAATCATGTCCCTACAAATATAACTAGTCTGCCTTATAGGGTATGTATACGAACATTGCATAATTGGTTACTACAGAAAAGATTCTACACCATTAAGGATTTCCTGTCTTGCAAGGGATAGTTATTAAAGTTTTTATTGTTTTTTTTTTTAATTATAAGTCATTTGCATGTGTAATGTGTTAAGTGCTTTGTGTTTTTGAATTTTTGCATGCTACTGTGTAGTGGAATAGTTGTGTCATTATTTCCTGTTCACTATCTTATTGTACACTATTTTCTGCAAATAAATTACTTACTTACTTACTAACGGCTAAGAACTAAAATGAACTATATAGTATGTCTTTAGTTCTTGCGCGAATTTCATAATTTCTAAATAATCCCGCGAAACTCCGAGCATAGCCCTCTCCATCGCCCTCTGAGTAACATTGTGCTTTCATATGACCCTATGAAGTCCAATGAACTATGATGACCAATGAACAGTGTACTTTGGATGTATTTAAGGATTAATGTAGATTTGTTTAAAAAAAATGCGTAAGTAATTGAGTTTCTTGTCGGTTTCTTTCGATTTTTTTCGTATTCTTCAACGTTTTCTTTTTCCCTACTTATACTGAAAAATTAAAGAGTTCATTTCAGTCTAGCTCCACCACTGCCAATATCCTCCATTTTAAACTCTCGTTCTTTAGCAAACATATTTTACGAACTTTGGCGAAGTAATTGCTATAGGCGCTGATATTAATGGTAGGATGCATTCTAATATCAAACAAGTCTACTAATATTGTTGAGATTTCTCAATAGCTAAGTTTTGTTTTATGAAAATTGCTTATTTTGAACCACAAATTGATCAAATTTAATTTGAATACTAATTACATCTTATTAATATTATAAATGAGAAAGTGTGTGGAGATATTTGGATATTTGGATCTTTGGATGGCTGTTACTCAATTACGCAACAAGTTCGCAAATAGGATACAAATATTTGGATTGAGACATAAGTATACGACGTGTCAACTTAGTTTGCTATCAATAGATGGCGTTGTCTGATAGACCGTTGTACATTTAAAATGTTTTAGGCAAGCGTTGGATTTATCATCGTATGGTAAGATGAAAGAAAACTATAGAGTCGATATTAAAACTATAATTTATCTCATAATTATTCTAACTCAGTGTTTCCCAACCTGTGGTCCGCGGACCCCTGGGGGACGCTGTTCTAACTCATACTCCCTAATTTTTTAGTCCCGTAATACTTTTAAGTTAATCTTACATAATGTAATTAAAATTAATTTTTGTAGTACGACGTGGGATGTCTGAAATATACTACTCTAACGTCCGTTGATGTAGAACGATCTTTTTCAAGTCACAAGTTTATTTTCAGCCAATATATAACCCGTTTTACTCCAGAAAATATGGAATAAGTTGCTATTATACACTGGGTATTTCCATTTTGAGTGCGCAAAAAACTTATTTAAATGAAGAAATTTCGGTGTTATTTTCTTAGAAAAAGTGTCTTTATTTTAGAGTCTGTTTTGTGACTTTTTTTCATGTAACTACTTTGCATTGCTCATTATAAAACGGACACAAAAAATGTATAGAAAACTGTTTATCATCAAAATCAATAGTACTCTCGTTTCTGAGTAAGAAAACACAAAATTTAAAAGTTTACTGCGTACTTTAAAGTGAAAATGCAAAATTCGGAATTCGTATCGTAGACCCCATTTTGATTTTCGTAGTAGCCCCCAGGTCTAAGGTATGATCATGCCAGACTGAGAGATAAAAAAGTACCTACAGTACTTACTTAATAGTAACATAAATTTTTCAGTTATATAGGTCCATACCTTTTCTATGGCACTTGGTTTGTTTCTAAACAAATAGGTATGTACAGCAGGGGGGCTACTGCGAAATTTTAAAATCGAAGTTCATATCGTTTCATCTCAACTATTCTCTTATTAAATAGGTACCATAAGCGTGATTGGGATGGCATGATACGAAGTTCGAATTTCGTACTTCGTAATATACGCTCAGAACTACGGCCCAACCCCTGTCATCCTGAGAGGAGGTGTGTGCCCAACCCCTCTCATTCTGAGAGGAGGCCTGTGCCCTGCAGTGGGAGGTACATAGGCTAGGATGATAATGATGATGAATATACGCTCAAAATTGTTCTGTGAACTTTTTCTGAACGATTAGTTAAAGGTATCTTCCGTCGTAAACCATTCGTAGTATCAAACAGGAAACAGTTAATTGAACTTTTGGAGCTAAGTTATTTTTAGGTAAGTACTAAATCATACGGATCAGACAGGGTTGACTTTGCTCTATTTTCTCGTAGTTAAAAAGTTGACTACGCTAATAAACCTGCCAAGAGTGAGTTCTGTAGGTATATGCACACGGTATCATAGGCTAAAGTTTTTTTTTTAGCCTGCAGTTGTGACCCTGAAATTCAAAATGCATTTACTTACGTTATTCGCCCCTGTTTTAGGTACCTACCAGAAATGTATTTGTACGCCAAATTTCTACTAAATTGGTTCGGTGGATTTGGAATATTAAAGGCACAGAGTGATCTCACTTTAAGCCCATTTGAAGAAAACATTTATGTGATGCCTCCATCTTTAACTTTAATGTCCAAAGGAAACAACATTGTTATTAATGGGTAAGACCTTAAATAAAATTCCCAATTCTGCAGCATTCGTCCAATGACCCGACCGTAACTCGGTCCCTTCTAATATTTCCCGATGATCTAATTCAAACCAGTTCATTGCCCCTGGGTCTCCAGCCTGTCTATTTCGTCTAGATACTGGTTTGGCCAGTTCTAGATTTTAGGATTCCGTGGTTAAAACATTAATAACCATAACCATTATAATTACACCATTTCTTCCTATTTTTCTGTCTGCTTAAATTTGAAGATTCTTTGAACTATAAAAAAGTTAGCCGCAAAAATAACGTAATGGAACGATTCACTTATCAAATAATTCAGGGTGGGGTTGAGGGCAAAAGACCATGTGGTCGACCACAAACCCGATGGACAGATACTATCATGTCCATAACCAAGATCCCTGTGTTAGTAGAATCATTGAATCTGCAATATCTCTAATGTTTTTTAAGCTAGAGTAAAAAAACAGTGCGTGGAGTCCCTTCTCGCGGAAGAAGTGAAACTTCATAATAAACCAACCTGCTCCCAATCCGCCCCCAACCCGCTCCTAACCCGCCCCCAACCCGCCCCCAACCCGCCCCCAACCCGCCCCCAACCCGCCCCCAACCCGCCCCCAACCCGCTCCTAACCCGCTCCCAACCCGCTCCCATCCCTCCCCCAACTCGCTCTCAACCCGCCCCCAACTCGCTCTTAACCCGCCCCCAACCCGCTCCCAACCCGCCCCCAACCCGCTCGCAACCCGCTCTCAAGTGCCTATAGAAGTTTTACTTCAAAAACAAACTTCTCGTAAACGTCAACTTGCGTTGCGTTGCGTTGCGTTGCGTTTTTAACGCAACGCTTGTTGGAAGTCGCATTAGAAGTTTCACTTAAAAAAAAACAACATGACAATCTGTTATTGCTATTGATTAACAATAGCGAACCAAATATAACAATTTGTACACCTTTTATAAAAATACCCTATTACGCGCGACTACGTCCGCGAAGAATAATTCGTTTATCGCTATCCCGCAGGAACTATGCATTTTTCCGGGATAAAAACTATCCTATGATATTCCTAAAGTTTCAAACTATCTTTTCACCAAATTTCATGTAAATCCGTTCAGCCGATATGTTGCCTGATTGAGTAAAAGCATCCAATTATCCAAACATCTTCACAAACTTTCACTCACAGTTATAATATCCTTGTCGATTGTTTAAAGTTATGAAACATCAAATCTCGGTTCGGGTCAAATAAATTCCTAGAGTTTTTTTTTAGGAACCTGATAGTTCTTTATCAATTGATAGTCCACCGAACACACCCACCGAGCGGTTTGGCTCGCCGCTGTTAAGTTCCTCATCATTTATATGACCCTGGTACTGCAAACGTATTTAATTGGCAATTTGGAGATAATTTGCTTTTTGTTTTTGATCTAGTCCCAGACTAAGCAAAGCTTGTACTATGGGTACTAGACAATTAAACATCCAATAATCGAGCACAAACATTCGTATTTTTCACAAAAATATCTCACATATCATAAAATTATAGCCTGCTTATTATATTTAAAAGTATATTGTTTTGTCTATGTGTGTTTGATGTTGTATATTAGGTTGTTTTTATATTACTATTTATTTTTATACATTTGCACCACCTGCAGTAATAAATTCCTTGCTATCATTCTTTTGTGAAAAGGTTGCCTGGAAGAGATCGCTCCGAAGCGATAAGGCCGCCTATTGCTTACCTTATATTTTTTTCCACGTACATACTTGTTTTTCTGTATTGATTTCTTTGTGGTGGACAATAAAGAGTCATTGTATTGTATTGTATTGTATTATATTGTATTGTATTGTATATCTGCCCGGACCGGGATTCAAACCCGGGACCTCAAGGTTCGTAGTCGGTTCTTTAACCACTACTTAGGCCATCCGGTCGTCGAAACCGACGAACCGACGATCTGGTAAAGGTTGCTGGAACCACTTGAATATAGTCAGCGCTGGACCGATCGTTGTGTAACTCTTTGAGGGAGGAATTTGTCAATCACTGAAGGCCTATTTTGGCTGATTATGATGATGATTATCCATTTATATGATGAAAACCGCGCAAGAATTAAAGTCACGGGCATAACTCGAAGAATCGCTAGACTTAAGTGGCAGTGGGCAGGGCACATCGCTCGTAGGATTGACGGCCGATGGGGCCGAAAGGTTCTCGAGTGGCGCCCGCGGACCGGAAGACGCAGTGTAGGGAGGCCTCCAACAAGATGGAGCGACGACCTGGTTAAGGCGGCGGGAACGCATTGGATGCGGATGGCACAAGGCCGATCTGTTTGGCGAGCCTTGGGGGAGGCCTATGTTCAGCAGTGGACGTCTACCTGTCACAGATCTTTATCTCAAGAACCGTAATACCTAGATAGAAAGCTGAAATTCATACACATATAAAGTGCGTTTTTATTGCTGCTACAAAAACAAATATAAAAAATAAAGCTAAATCAATATAAAATGACCCCACACTGCGTAAATTTTGTCTTAAACCCGGTCTCTGCTTACACTGAATTTTATAGATACTTACTGTTTTTATAGCGTATTTTTTGACATCATACCAACAATATTGCTGGCAATGTTAAGGTAGGCACATGCAATTATAATATTCCGATTTCACTTTCTCCCAAACAAACGGCTTTCGAAACAACTGAGCCTTATTTTCTTGAAGGAGCAAATTATCAAATTTATTTTATGTAATTAAGGATTTACATAATCTTAAGAAGATCTTAAGTGAATATCTCGACGGCCCCCGCGAATAAACGTGTAAGAGCACTTACACAAATTTTTTTTTATTGCATAAATGCGTTATTTAACCTATAAGGCACCTCCCAGATTTTTTTCAAGCAAAAATAATGATAAATAACCTCTTCTATTGTCACTTCTATGCTTATTCTAGGGAAAATTTTAATACAGAATTCGCTCGAAAAAAGAAATAAAGCACTGTTAAGCATACATCTCATCTTTTTTTAACAATAAAAAGCGTGTATCATCGTACGAAGCATGTTGTAGCTTGTGTAAACTTACTTGCACGTTTATTCGTGTTATTTATTTTAAAGTACGTTTTTGTAATGTCTTATGCAATATGCAAGCAAATCAATTTGGTTGTGTAATAGCCTATGTTGTTAATTTTTTTTAAATTTTAGTGTGCAAATACTTTTGCACCTGTAACTATTATGAATGTAAATTGCAATGGCTAATACATTTATGACAGTAAAAAGCTTAATCTGCAAGCGTACAGTATCTGTTTTTCAAACTGTATACTGAGCGTCTACTAGCTGGGTATTCCCCTAAAGCACGCTACTTGATGTGCAGGGATTTGTCGTATCGCGGTAACACCTATTATTGCGTCAGTCGTACTAAGCAGTCTGTTTACAAACAACTGGTGTGGCCTAGTTTTTACGTGTATTAATGAATACGTGTGGATTACTGAAACCATGAGTGGATCAAGGTGCAGAAGAATGTTAAACATGGTGTTAAATGTAGACGAAGATGATGGTAAAAACAATAATAAAGGTACGTTGCCCATAATTTATGTTTACCTACTTTTTGTAAGTATTTTTACGAAGTAATAACTTTAAATTTGATTTAACGTGTGTGCCTAAGCGAAACATTAAAATTATATATGTACCTACATGACTGTATTGTATTATGTTATTGGTAGCGGCTTCGAAGCTATAATAATATAAAGATATAACATGCAGAATTGATCACAGGAAACCGTAGCGTTTCTATGTCTTCAGTCAAGCTCAAAAATCGTAATTATATTTTATTTATTACAATAAGGTCGGCTTCATTAGATGGAGAACGTACCTACAGTCGAGTTTAATTACATAAGGAAAAATTTTTTTGATTATTTTTGGGCTATTGGGGATCACGAGAGGCAGTGGGATTTCATTGTGAGGTATCTCAAGACTGTGGGAATAAAAAGAATTACTTTGCAACGTAAAAATAACCGAACCCAAACAATAGAATACACATTACCTTCGAATGTTGAACTTCAGAATCCAATCAAAATTTGCAAGACAATGTTCTTGAATACACTATCTATTACACAGCAAGTTGTTTATACAGCATTAGAAAAAATATCGAAACAGGAAACGCTAACTGACCTGAGAGGTACAATGACAGAATCTACGGAAGAAAGTGTAATGAAGCATATAAATCTATTTGAAAAAGTTGAATCGCATTATATTAGAAAAGATAGTCAAAGAGAATATTTGGATGAGACATTGAATGTTTCAAAAATGCACCGTCTTTATTTGGAATGGATAAATAATGAAGAAGAATATCAAGATGTTTGCAAAGCGGCTAGACGACAATATGAATATATTTTCAATACAAAATTTAACCTATCTTTTCACAAGCCAAAGAAAGACCTTTGTGACACATGTACTATAGATAAAAATGCTGATAACATACGCAAAGAAGATCTTAAAGATGCGTATGATAAACATATTGCAGCTAAAGAAATGGTAAGGCAAATCAAAGAACAAGAAAAACAGAACTTCGACAAAAATGACTCTGTGTTGGCTTGTTTTGATTTGGAAAAGGTCCTCAGTGTTCCTCAATGTGAAGTAGGCATATTTTATTATAAGAGAAAATATCCTGTTTACAACTTCACAGTCTACAATACGTTGACTCTTACTGGCTTTTGTTATCTGTGGCATTGCCAGATCGCAAAACGGGGCTCCATTGAGATTGCTAGCTGTTTATGGTTGTTTATAAAAGAGTTGGCTGCACTGGGTAAGAAAACTATATCTCTGTATTCAGACTCGTGTGCAGGACAAAACAGAAATCGATTTGTGTTTGCTATGTCCGCCTTAGCAAGTGAAACTTTTACCGTTAGAATCACGCACAGGTTCTTAGAAAAAGGCCATAGCCAAACTGAAGGCGATTCTATGCATGCCACTATAGAACGAGCAAAAAAGAGACAAACCATTTATAATCCAGACCAAATGTACCACATAATCGAGAATGCAAAAGTTACTGGCAATAAATACAGAATTAAACATATGGAACAAATTGATTTATTTTCTTAAACTTTAAAGATACGATAAAAGGCAAAAATTGGTTGAATGATTCTACAGGTCAGAAAATTTACTGGAGTCAGGTTAAAGAGGTAAGCTTTTGTCCTTCAAATGAGCATATAGTTTACTTCAAATACGATTTACAAGAAAACCAGCGTGAACTTCATTATGTTACAAGAACAAATTCCAGGAGGCGAAGAATAGAGCAGCCTATTTTTGGTTTGCCTCAGCCAGTTTACCAAAATTTGCTGCCGGTTGGCTTGCCCTTGTATAAAGACCTCATGAGTTCGTGTGACTCCCAAGCTATACCTCGACAATACCAAAACTTTTATAGATCTTTGGTACCATCAGGGGAAGCTAACAACCCACAGAGCAGGGCACAGTCCAACATAGAAAATAGCGACGAAGAAGAATAGTTTTATTCTGATTCAGAAACAAAATGTCTTATTGTTATATTATTGTTGAAATGTCTTATTATTATGTATATAGGTAACTTTAGGATTAAAAAAAATACGATTATGGTGTCATTTTTTAATCAAAAAGTTATAAGGAGTAAAAACAAATTTATGTTAATTTTTTATGTTCGTTATCACGGATTAAATCTGTGTTTATAATTTTGTTACTTGTTAACTATTTTTTACGCTAATAAATGGTTCAAATTCATTTTAGAAAGTGTCATTCATTATTAACAATTTCAATAACCATACTACACTTATTTTACATATTTAAAATATGCACCAGGAATAATAAATGCTTTATCTTGATGCATTAAAACGATAATACTAAATCAATATGTCATACAAAAACCCGAAACAAAATCATAACAATCTAATGGCATAACAGATGTTAATTAAAAATCACAAGAACATCCATGCAAACGTTTATTAAGAATAAATATCAAAACGATTTTCTTACGATACATTAGTGTATTGGTCAAATACCTAGTCAATCGCTTATTGTTTTAACACGAATAACAGTGTAAAGTTTCTTGATATCGAAGAAAGGAATAAAATTTCTCAAGAATAAAAAAATAATATAGTTTTTCCACATTTTCTTGAAAACCCACGGAATTAAAATTTAATTTAAATCACAAATATATTGTATAATTAATTTCCATTGTTTTTTCCATTCATTGTTATACTCTAAATGCATTAGGTAAAGAGGTATTCAAGATTTTCGGTTTTTTATTTTTCCTGTAAAGTTGGTGTTTTGCGAATACACGTTTATTCGCGGGGGCCGTCGATCTAATTGGGATTCGAATGATAGTCACTTCAAATCTATCAGTGTTTAATTATTTTCATCTTATCTGAAGTGTAGAACATCTAAGATGCTTTGAATCAGGTGCTTAACTAAGGGACCCCATACATCCCTGCAAAAATAATGATATGTGATTTTTGTCCTTCATAATATTTTTAACATTCGTATTTTTCACACAAATATCTGCCCCGACCGGGAATCGAACCCAGGCCCTCAAGCCTCCTAGTCAGGTTCTCTAACAACTAGGCTATCTGGTCGTCAAAAACAAAGGTAGCATACAAAAGTAACATGTAAAAAAAGCCTACGTACACAATTAAATGTTGTTATTTTGATTTTGATCTTAAAATAAATAAATATTAATTATTATTAATTGCTGAAATATCAATCAATTAAATAATGTAATTTATAATTTTCTGTTACTTTACATATGCTTCAAAATCAACACAATTTTCTACCAATTCCATGTTATATTTTACTATTTAAAAATCATCCCCAGGTAGTAAAATCGTGGTCATTCATCGATAACACTCACGAAGCGAGTTTAAACAGGTTGTATTAACTTAATAATTTTTATTTAATTAGGTGCACAACCGAGCACGCTAAGCAGATAAGCAAGGAAAAATGACGGCGGATGAGTAAGGCACGATGTGCTCGAATAATAAGCCGTGTCGCTGGGGAGACCTCTGTTATCGCAGTCAACGAGATGCGGCGAACGCCCGCGCCGACGCACTTTCGTAACTCGCCTCGATTCAGAACCTGACATTTATAACTCAGGTTTTCGTAAGTTACACCCAAAAACCCTGCGGATTAACTCTGTAGTCTTAGTCCACCTTGTGACGGCGCCATATCGGTCGGACACCGAGTGCAGTGCGTGAACCACGATATTAACCGACGCCTCTTTCACTTTTACTGACTCCTATTTCGGATGCCATGCGGTAACATGAGTAGCGAACATACACACAGTTGCGGCGAACTCACCAACTCGAAGACGCGTCTAACAGGTACCTCTAGTAAATCATGGCGGGAAAAATCCAAAGGAGCTCTGAAGAACGTCAAGAATTTATGGCGCGAAATCACAGTGGAACCATGTTTGTTTACTTACATGCTGTGTACAGCGCTGTCGTCGTTTGCCGTACAGAATATGCACTTGGAAAAGGCATGCAGAGTAAATTTAGATTACGGCGAAGAAATATGTGACAGGATACAGCATAGAAATGTAACGGGACTGGAAAAGGAAATGAATGAAATAGAAACGTTAGTGGCGAAGGTAGTCGCTTGGAAGTTCCCGCTTCAGACGGCGATACCCGCTGTAATGGTGCTCTTCGTTGGAGCATGGAGCGATAAAAACAAAAAGAGGAAAATATGTATACTGTTCCCGATGATTGGAGAAATTATTGCTAATTCAGGATTACTTTTGGCAACGTATTTTTATTACGAAGTATCCCTGACGGCGACTGTACTAATTGAAGCGCTTCCAGCGGCACTGACTGGCAGCTACATCATTATATTTATGGGAATGTACAGTTTCATGGCGGATAGGACATCAGTGGAAAACCGGACATTCCGTCTAGGGATCGTGACTATTTGCGTCAGCTTGGGAACTCCTATGGGGACAGTACTAAGTGGGATATTTTTACGACTTTTGGGATACTACGGTGTGTTTTCCTTGCTTCTCGTGTTACATTGCGGCTCATTGTTATACGGTGTATTAAAACTGGAAGACGTTGCGGCTGTGGAAGACAAAACTAACGAACATTGTGCTCATGAGAATAAATTTAAAAAAGCAGTGTGTGACGTTTTGGGACTTGTTGTTAATACTTTGATGGTAGCGCTAAAGCCGAGAGCATTTGGAGGGCGCATGGAAATATTTTTGTTACTTGGCTTGTATATCATCATGGTCGGGCCATTGTATGGTAAGTATTTTGATTTAACCCTAAAATTGGGTTTTAAACTTTGTAAGCTTATGTTTCACAGCTGTACAATAAGGATTTGGTAATCTAAGATTCGTTTTGGATCCGTAATTTTAGTAAAACCAAAATAAATATAGGAACTCTATAATTAATTTAAATAAAAGGAAATGCTACAATATCACCTTAAGAGGGTTTATACCTGCTGAGCTGGCAACGTTGCATTTTTATTAGTTTTTCTCGATTATTCCATAAAAATTGAATGAAAATTCATAGTATTTTATGCAACTGTATCATAATAAGGGCCATTAAACATGAATGCGAATGTCATAATAGATACGCATGAGTGTCTTAATGGCCGATTATGAATAGTTGCATACGTTACTTTTTCTACGAGTTCAAAATAAACAATTATTAAACAATGAATACTTACATAACGGTCAATAAATGAATTTTTCGATTTTAAAAATAGCAAATTATTGCTCACTTCCATTGCCGCCTGTTTTATTTCTAGCGGCGTCAACATTTCTGCATCACTTCATTCACCAAAGTCACAAATTCTCACAGGTAAAAAGTCATATAAATACTGATTAATATATTTTTATTTCTTACAACTTGAAAGAAACACCGTGCAAAAGCAAAACAAATTCCCGCTATTTTGAAACTTTTTTTTTCACTATTCACAACCTTAGAATGGACCCGCGAACTTTAGGTCATACAGCCAAATCGAATGATGTTAAAATATTCATGCTTAATAATAACTTTAAAATCCATTTATTGTCCGTTATTTAAGTATTCATTGTTTAATAATTGTTAATGAAGCATATTTTAATTAATATATAATGACTTTATGTTAATTTCCCGCTTTATTTTTTTTTAATTTGCGACCGTACTCTTACCATAGAGCTTGATCAGCGTGTTCTCAATTACGAAATTTCGCTTGAAAAAATAAACCTTGATTGTGATTGGTCTTACCTGTTCTTACTCATTTATAAGCAACCAATCACGTGGTACACGCATATTTAAAAAAACTCGATTATCAAAATTGTTTTCAGTATTCTTTTTTTGAATGTTATTATATTACTCAGTCCCGTAACATAATGAAATTACTATGGGTTATTATGTTACTCAATTTGCACCATAGATCATAGAACTTGGAACAGACTTATAACGTTAGTTTTGACCATATAATTGAAAGATTATACTAAAGGAGTAGAAAAAAATGTTTTGTATACTTTTTTGTCTAATATATAAGTTAATGTGTCTACTGCAATAATAATTCGTGATAGCCTTTTATTATCTTTAAAAACTAACAAATTATTACCTAACGGTTTTAAAAGAAAATAAAAGTCTTATCACGAATTATTATTGCATTAGACACATTAACTTATATATTAGAACAATTTGTATACAAAACATTTTTAATTTTCTTTCAATTTTTATGGAATAATCGAGAAAAACTAACAAAAATGCAACGTTGCCAGCTCAGCAGGTACCTCTTAATGAAAACTCATTTTTAGAGTAGTCCAATCTCTCTACTCTTTTTCTCATTTTGACTTCATGCTTGTTCTCACTCCCATAATTAAAGGGTGAATTTTAAACTTCTACGTCACTTTGGTGGGTGATTTTTTTAATTATTTCCATTAATAGATTTGAATTATTTGTAAAGTGCCAATTTCAGCTCGTAATTAAATATATCATCATAATATTTTTGAAAATAATTGCTCCATCCAAAATAACGCAAAAAGTAAGTTTCAAAAATTCACTCTAAAAAGATTTTATTAAAGACTGTTTTTATCCTTCAATCCGTTGAGGCTAAGAAGCATGCCAAGAAACTAATATATATGTAGGTATACAATACATATCATGTACTCCAAAAACGCAATGCTCTTTTCTAGCAGCAGTTGGGTAAAAGGACTATTTTCAAAAATGTTCCTCTTATTCCTACTAGGGAAATAAAGTATTTTTCTACTTCTGCACTTTTATCTGTTTTCTACATGGTCGCGAACAATTAAATAAGAACATAGATAATATGACTTCAGAAAAGTCCATACTCTATTTTCCCCATAACATCACTTGTGTCGTAATGTCGTTATAACGAATACGCCTAGCTGCCACAGATTATTAAATGTTGGTTACACTCAACACCAAAGCCCAGTTTAGACCTGCAAGGAAAACCGTGCAAATTACACTACCTACGCTTGCACGATTTTTCTTGCAGGTGTAAACTCGGCTTAAAACAAGCCACTGAATTCATGCGATTTTTATTCAAAATATAACTTTCCGAGATAATATCGAAAGTCAATTAAAAACTAAGTTTACCATAGACAATCACATCTGTCAAATACAGTCATGTCAAACATTTATATATTTTTCACTGGCTTCGCTCGTCCGCTGGTTTGCTTTTGCCATAGTTTGTCACAGTTAAACGTAATAGAAGAAAATATGGATGAAGAAGAAATAATATTGTATGCATTCGGTGTATAATTTGGTCTAAACGGCTCGTGCCATCTTCCATTGCGATACTCACATTCGTTCGTGTCGCAACACACGTCACTCGCCTTTTTAGAGCTCACTTATACAACGGAACTGTTGCATAAAGTAGGTACTATCAAGGATGATATAGACTGGATTGGCAGTCGCCATAGTCCGGATCGGCCGCGGTTTTTGTAGTTCGATTATTAAATCTAGATGGCGCTGAAATATAGCCAGAGGCTTTGAAGGCAAAACAATAAGACTACAGATGTTTCATATTACTACAAATGTATTATTTTTCAAAAATATTGCATAATAATACATTTGCAGTGATATGAAATACCTGTAGGTAACTATATTGAAACAACTGATTTTCTGTAGAAAGGAGCCAACGACTTTCTGATTGCTTAGTAACTATGTTATCTAAATTTTTTCATCCTCCATAAAATAGAAAGCCTTATCATATTTTTCTGATAATAGCATTTGTACTTGGCATAGCTTTTATAATTTCTTAGTTTTATATTTGCTTGTCATTATTATCTCAGATAGGAACGTTTAGGCGGAAAATTAAGATTAATTCTACTTTTCTTTTAAGGAATCTATTATACAAGAAGAATTTCGAGTCCAGAGTCCAGGGTCGCACCTTTGAGTTTTTCACAAGTCACGTCCTAAATTACATTTGAAATTTACCATGAGCTTTGCAGTTTCCGAAAACATCGTGAGGAAACACCTGCGAAGAAATTCAATGGTGTGTGTAAAGTTTCAAATCAGCACTGGCCCGCATGGGAACAACACCTATTAAAATGTTTTCCTACTCCTGTACTTTTATCTGGTTTTTACATGGTCGCGAACAAATATATAAGAACATAGATAATATGACTTCAGAAAGTCTATACTTAATCTATTCGCCATAACAGCACTTGTGTCGTAATGTCGTTATTACGATACACCTAGCTGCCACATAATATTAAATGTAGGGTACACTCAACACTAAAGCCCAGTTTAGACCTGCTGAGTTGAGTAGAGTAGGGTACAGTCGGGTACAGTAGGGTAAAATAGGGTACAGTAGGGTACAGTCGGGTACAGTCGGGTATAGTAGGGTAAAATAGGGTACAGTAGGGTACAGTCGGGTACAGTAGGGTAAAATAGGGTACAGTCGGGTACAGTAGGGTAAAATAGGATACAGTAGAGTACAGTCGGGTACAGTCGGGCACAGTCGGGTACAGTAGGGTAAAATAGGGCACAGTCGGGTACAGTAGGGTAAATTGAGTACAGTAGGGTACAGTCGGGTACAACAGGGTATAATAGGGTACAGTTGGGTACAGTCCCTATTTTACCCTACTGTACCCAACTGTACCCTACTGTACCCTATTTTACCCTACTGTACCCTAATGTACCCTATTTTACCCTACTGTACCCGACTGTACCCTACTGCACCCTACTGTACCCGACTGTACCCGACTGTACCCTACTGTACCCTATTTCACCCGACTGTACCCTACTGTACCCGACTGTACCCTACTGTACCCTATTTCACCCGACTGTACCCTACTGTACCCAACTGTACCCCATTTTACCCTACTGTTCCCGACTGTACCCGACTGTACCCTACTGTACCCTATTTTACCCTACTGTTCCCGACTGTATCCCATTTTACCCTACTGTACCCGACTGTACCCTACTGTACACTACTGTACCCTACAGTAGGGTACAGTACAGTACAGTAGAGTCGAGTCGTAGGAAAAATATTGTATGCAACGGTGTATAATTTGGTCTTAACGGCTCGTGCCGTCTTCCATTGCGATACTCGCATTCGCTCGTATCGCAACTCACGTCACTCGCCTTTTAAGACCTCACTTATACAACCGTTGCATAAAATACTATTAATATATATTTAAGCATGTCTCAAAAATCATCTCTAAAAGTGTGTTTTTCATGACTTATTTTATTTTCTTTTGTCTTTAATGAGTTTAATTGGCGAGGCCTGTTGTTGATTTTATTCTTGTTTAAATGTTGGTTGTTGAGAAAAGCTTAATATTTATAGAAATTACTAGCTGTTGTCCGCGACTCTGACCGCGAAGAATAGGGGTATAAAAAAATAGCCTAAGACCTACATATTCTCAGACCTACCAAATACAGAAAAAAAATGTTCACAAAAATCGGTCGAGACTACACGAGATTTTTATAATACTAGATTGAGACACTTAACTTCTCAGCACTTTTTTTTTACCACGCTTTTATTTGAACTGTTTACCTATGCGTATAGTCCACCAACTTGAATTCTGAGCCACCGTTATCGTAATACATGTACTTAGTAGTATCTATACTAATATTATAAAATTAAAGTGTTTGTTTGTTTGTTTGTTTCTTTCTTTCTTTATATAGAGTTGTACATGCGTATCGTTCACTAAACAGATTGCTCTCAACTAGTATAGTCGCCAAATTTTAATGTACTGCTAGTTCGATCTTTTAGTTATTTTACTATAGTCGACCAAGTAAGTGCTTTACTATTTTTTGTGACAGTTCCTTCATCAGAATAAAAACAATTGGGCTGGGCTTTGATAAAGAAATTGCCGTAGTCGACTATACATTAAATTGTAATTTTGTGTATGCATGGTTTACACCCGTTCCAATATCTGCTATCTCTCTCAAACTAGTACATTTACGGATTTTTTCACTAAGTGAAAATGTTTACTAACTGAATGGTGTAGCAGTTTTGTTCAGTTGGTGCTTGGGTGGTCGATCAAACGCCATTGGAGTACTTCGGAGTGATTCAGTTCGAAAGAGATGGGAATGGTTCATTCTAGTAAAGTGTCAGGAATTAAATTGTTTACAGTACTTACTTAGTACGTGTACTACACAAACCTATTATTAAGGTAAACGTACCCATCTTACTAGTACATAAGATTGAAGGTGCCATTTGTATAAATCTTCCTAGGTGAATTTTTCACTTCGAGCCATTACATTAAATTTGAACCTTAATACTATGACAATACCGTTTGTTTTGAAAGATAAGGGCTCGAAGCGTAAAATTCATCTGGGAAGATTTATACTATACCAGGTGGCTTAGGAATGAAATTGGTTGGCTGCACGCTCATTTCAATCTAGGTGACTAGCTCCAATACAGGCTGTTGCAAGGACGTTTGTCCTGAATGTCAACTTTCAAACCGACAAGAAACAAGACAGCATAAATATGATACTTGTGTCTAGAATTTTCTGGTTCGATAAACAAATAATAAATATTAAAATAAACTTATTAAAATTGTTTGCTAGTGCCTAGTGGAGGAGATAAACTTGTTAAACAACTTTAGCAATTACAGCAATCATGAACTGAATAGCTAATTTGGCTTTAAAGTAAGTCGTTTTGATGACTATCCAACTGCTCTGATATGGCACACAATCATGAATGGATCAAACAAAAAAGATCTTTACTTATTTCACTAGCTCCGTCTGCGAAGAATTCGTTTATCGTTATCCCGCGGAAACTATGCAATTTTCCGGGATAACATGTATACTATATGTTAATCCAAGTTTTATCTATCTGTGTGCCAAATTTCATCAGAATCCGTCAAAACGTTTTAGCGTGTAACAGTAACAAACACTCCCACATCCGTCCATCCATCCAAACTTTCACGTTTATAATATTAGTTCGGCAAAAACTACTTATAGTGAGCAAAAAGCTGTTATGCAGTTTTTTTTTAACGCACACATTTTATAACCTAACCAAAAACGGAATTGTGATGTTCCACTATGGGAAATAAATTCTGGTTTTACCATGTACGAGGGGCGTTCAATATAAAGTGAGAATGAGATGCAAACTCTTTTAATATTACGAAATTAAATACTGGCCGGTAAAGCTAATCTATCTAGCTGATTGCTATGAAAAAAAAAACTAACTGTCTTTTGTTTAAAAAAATATACGGTAATTTCTTTGCAATGCTATTGAGTACTCTAGCGAAAATGGAGAAAATTGAAATGCGCGCCCGTTATCAAATACTACTTGTATTTGAAAAATTTTTCTACGGACCAAGTCAATTTGGATTTGCGGGACACTTTAGGGTCCAATGCTCCTCCGTATTCGACAGTCGCACGTTGGTGCGCCGAATTTAGACGTGGAAGAACATCGACAATGGACGACCCCCGCTCCGGACGCCCTACTACAGCAGTAACTGAAGAAATTGTGAAAAAAGTCGAAAACTCAGTTTTGGCGGATCGTCGTGTCACAGTTCGTTTTATTGCTGAAAATGTAAAGATTTCAACGGGGAGCGTGCATAATATTTTACATGAACGCTTGGGTATGAAAAAGGTATCTGCGCGTTGGGTACCAAGAATGCTTACTGACACGCAAAAACAAACTAGACTAGAGATTTGTCAAGAAGCTTTGAACCTGATGCAGCAAGACCGGGAACTTTTTTTGGCGCGATTTATAACAATGGACGAAACATGGCTCCATCATTACGACCCTGAAACGAAACTGCAGTCTATGACATGGAAAAGGCCATCATCTCCAACTCCGAAGAAATTCAAGGTGAGCCCATCTGCCGGTATGGTCATGGGCTCTGTTTTTTGGGATGGTAAAGGGGTATTAATGATTGAGTATCTCGAGCATGGAGCCACTATTACGGGCACTTTATAAGCCAAACAAATAGCAACGTTGCGCAATGAGATCCGCGAAAAACGGCGAGGTAAACTCTCGAAAGTTGTGCTGTTCCACCAGGACAATGCCCCGGCACACAAGTCCGCCGTTGCAATGGCTGCAATTCGTGATGCTGGGTTCGATATCCTTAAGCATCCTCCGTATTCACCAGATCTCGCTCCCAGTGATTTCTACCTATTTCCGAGATTGAAACAATACCTGAGAGGCCAGAAATTTGAAGACGACGACGCGGTAGTCGCTGCAGTACAAGATTTTTTAAGTACTCAAGATGAGACCTTTTTTAAAAAAGGGATTTTAAGTTTAGAAAAAAGATATACTAAGCGTATTATGCTAAAAGGTGACTATGTCGAAAACTAAAATGACATTTAGTAAAAGTTGTTTATAACATACTCATTCTCACATTTTATTGAACGCCCCTAGTACATACTCTAACTGGTAGACGAAAAAAAAAACTTACTTTCTTTTTCCTTTGTAATAATTTTACGGCGAGTTAATCATCCTGGATTCAGCCGTATTACTATTTTTTCTGGCTTTACACACAATCATTTGAGTGTTGGCTTACCTACTATCAAGCAAGTTGCGTAGTTGTTTCCCGCATACAGAACAAAAAAGAACATCGCAACATTTACAAGTTTTACAATAGGAAAAGACAAAAACAGAAAGATACGAATACGTCACGATATCAGATGTTGTCAATCAAATGGCCAAAAAGTCAGTCATATTATATCATAATCATCATTTCCGGCTTATAACGAAACGGCGAAAACTTCATACACGCTATTGAAATGCTTCGTAGGTGCGCGCAGGATTATTCTCAATGTTTTCCTTCGCCATTAAGTGAGGTAAATTTCAAACTTATTTTCACACATGAATACTGAAAAATACAAAGGCACGAGCCCGGATTCGAACACACAGTCCTCTGCTTTAAAGGTCATTAGTCAAGTCACTGGGCTACCGTGACTTTTTTTACATGCTATAATAAATATGCTCATGCTGCTTTGACCTATTTATTAAATAATTCGTTTCCTTAAACAATCATTGACCTACAATAACAACAAGACACCCAATCGCTTAACAAAAGTTCCTCAAAAAACGTCCGAGCGGCGTTGTGTGTACGTATACATCAATTTATACAGATAACATTAACAGCATTCATCCAAATTAACACCTTATTTCGTAGCAGTAATGTTTAATGTCAATTGAATACGATCGTTCGAAGTAGTGACATGACGTCACGCGCTGGAAACCGCCTAAAAAGTAAAGAATGCAGTGGAGTGGTCATGCGAAGCGGAAGCTAGACTGTCTGTCTCTTTTTTTCTCGTGAGTTTGATTACGGTGCGAAAGAGACATATACGAATACGGGGCGAGAAGTGACGTTGTAATCAACGCGCGGTCGAAACAACTGAACCAAAGGCCTGCACAATAGACGCGTGTGCAGACTTTTGCTTCCGACAATTTTTGAGCGTGATTGGGAGTCTAGTTGTTATTATAGGTCAATGTAAACAATGCAACCGGATAAATAGCGAAAAAAACCCTGTATTGACGGGTCTATGCCCCTTGTCCTTCATTTCAAGATCACTGTGTGGTAGGATACGTATTTATAATACCTATTTGTTGTTATTTATCAAAATAAGATTTAATTTTTTTTTGCATTTAATTGATTTGCAATTACATGCAGTTTGTTGGCATTTAATTCAAACTCAATTACGATTTGGTTTCGTATCAACGTGGATTTTATTCGTAATTTTAATGATGTTTTGTGTACGATACTAAAAATGTGGTGAAGTTTTTTATTCACTTAAAAAAAGATGTTTCGATTCGACTGTAGGTATGAGTTTTTTGTATGTTTGAAGATATCTTTGCCGGATGTTTATCATTTATTTATTTCATTTAAAAGTCATTTTCATTACAAAAGGTAACATATTTATGCAGTAGTAGGTACACAACTCCCTGTTAGGGTACAAAAATGAGAATTCACAAACTAATTACATATTAATTATTATGTTAATTCTAATTACATATTAACTATTAACTATGTTTTCAAACCGATTGCGATTTTTTTAAAGTGCTTATTTCATAGTTAGTCACGCAAATTTTATTACTTATACTTAAGTTAAAAATTATGATACTAAATTAAATCAAATTAATTAATTATGTTTTTAAAATAAAGTGTAGTTTCGACGAGAATAAGTTAAGTTACGTTTGATAATTTATGTTAAAAAATAAATTTATTACATTTACAATAAACTTACAGACGTCTCGACTTTTTATTTATAACAAAGTACCTACCATATCATATTGTGAATAACTCCACAGCAATTGTAATTTCATTCACATTTGAGGGTGATTAATATTTGTGGTTATTGAAAAAGAAACTTATTTATTTTAAAGAGCGAATGTATACTATGACACATATTGGGAACTAGCTGTTGCCCGCGACTTTGTCTGGGAAGATTTTTTCTTATTACTATCCTGGCGGAGCTTTGCAATTTTCTGAAACAAAAAGCTTCCTTTACGTTAATCCAGGTTACTATTTATGTGTCAAATTTCCGTCCGTCCAGACAGATGACACAGACAAACTCAACAACTTTCGCATTTACAAAATTACTATGATAAACTAATTAATTTACGAGTATTCCATTGGGCAAATTGGAGGTATTCCAGCAAATATTTTACTAACAAACTGTATCTATGTTTTGTTCAAGAATGTGTTTATTGGAATTTATTATCGATGATTTAAACACAACAAGCTCCAGTGACCATTTGTAGCAGATATCTGCCATTTGGGCAGATTTGTCCCTAAAATTTTAACTCTGGCAGAATAAGCTGACGATTTGTAAAAGTGGCAGAATTTGGCAGATTTTAAGGAAATCCTTATTATTTTTTAAATACAAATGGAAAACTTATAGATTTCTATGTCTTATCAGTTATTTTTTTTGTTGTTTTTTTTTGTGACTTATTTGGTAGGATGTTATTTTATTTACTGAAATAAAACGAACATAGTAAAGAATTTGCAAAACTGATGGTGTCACAGGTCCATTGCCGGTCCTTAATAGTGCAGTATGTGAAAAAAATATTGTGAAATCCAAGGAGGCAAAAATAAGATGGCATATTATTGGTATTTTCTGGAGTCAATCATATTTGGCAGATTTTGGCAGATTTTTAACCAGCCTTGGGCAGATTCGCTTTTTTTGAGATGGTCACCCAAGCTCACAAAACAGTCAATAGTACAACAAACTTAGGCTGTAGGTACATCCACTAGACGTGTTAGGAAGCGTTGCCGTGTGCGAGAAAAATATGGACCAATAGGAAAGTAGCGCAGAGTAGTCGAGGGAAAGTAAGTAATCCTATTGGAGGATAATTTCCTTGACGTCGTTTCTATTAGTCGCACCTTTCAACTTGTAGCGCCAATGTTTTCTGATTGATAAAACTTAGGGATACTGAAAAAATAAATTGACTCTTTTCACAAACAGTCGGCAAGGCATCCGTAATGCTACTTATGCTATGTGGAGTGGACCCATGTGCAGTGATGATTGCTTTTTCAGGTTACCCGCTTGCTTGTTTGTCATATATCATTAAAAAATCTATTGCATAGAAATACTTATGTCTATATTATTTTGCAAGCTTTTATATATAAGTTTTATATATCTATTACTAGTTCACTTATAGTATTTTATGCTACTGTTGTATAAGTGAGGTCTTAAAAGGCGAGTGACGTGAGTTGCGATACGAGCGAATGCGAGTATCGCAATGGAAGATGGCACGAGCCGTTAAGACCAAATTATACAGCGTTGCATACAATATTTTTCCTACGACTCGACTCTACTGTACTGTACTGTACCCTACAGTAGGGTACAGTCGGGTACAGTAGGGTAAAATGGGATACAGTCGGGAACAGTAGGGTAAAATAGGGTACAGTCGGGTACAGTCGGGTACAGTAGGGTAAAATAGGGTACAGTCGGGTACAGTAGGGTACAGTCGGGTGAAATAGGGTACAGTAGGGTACAGTCGGGTACAGTAGGGCACAGTCGGGTGAAATAGGGTACAGTAGGGTACAGTCGGGTACAGTCGGGTACAGTAGGGTAAAATAGGGTACAGTAGGGTACAGTAGGGTAAAATAGGGTACAGTAGGGTAAAATAGTGTACAGTGGGGTACATTTGGGTACAGTAGGGTAAAATAGGGTATTTTACCCTACTGTACCCGACTGTACCCTACTGAACCCTATTTTACCCTACTGTACCCTATTTTACCCTACTGTACCCGACTGTACCCAACTGTACCCTATTTTGCCCTGTTGTACCCGACTGTACCCTACTGTACCCTATTTTAACCTACTGTACCCGACTGTGCCCTATTTTACCCTACTGTACCCGACTGTACCCTATTTTACACTGCTGTACCTGACTGTACCCTACTGTACCCTATTTTACCCTACTGTACCCGACTGTACCCGATGTACCCGACTGTACCCTAGTGTACCCTATTTTACCCCACTGTACCCGACTGTACCCTATTTTACCCTACTGTACCCAACTGTACCCAACTGTACCCTATTTTACCCTACTGTACCCGACTGTACCCTACTGTACCCGACTGTACCCTACTGTACCCTATTTTACCCTACTGTACCCGACTGTACCCGACTGTACCCTATTTTACCCTACTGTACCCGACTGTGCCCTATTTTACCCTATTGTACCCGACTGTACCCGACTGTACCCTACTGTACCCTACTGTACCCTATTTTACCCTACTGTACCCGACTGTACCCGACTGTACCCTACTGTACCCTATTTTATCCTACTGTACCCGACTGTACTCTACTGTACCCTATTTTACCCTACTGTACCCTACTGTACCCGACTGTACTCTACTGTACCCTATTTTACCCTACTGTACCCGACTGTACCCTACTGTACCCTATTTTACCCTACTGTACCCGACTGTACTCTACTGTACCCTACTTTACCCTACTGTACCCTACTGTACACGACTGTACCCTACTTTACCCTACTGTACCCGACTGTACCCTATTTTACCCTACTGTACCCGACTGTACCCGACTGTACCCTATTTTACCCTACTGTACCCGACTGTACCCTACTGTACCCTATTTTACCCTACTGTACCCGACTGTACCCGACTGTACCCTATTTTACCCTACTGTACCCGACTGTACCCGACTGTACCCGACTGTACCCTACTGTACCCTATTTTACCCTACTGTACCCGACTGTACCCTACTCTACTCAACTCAGCAGGTCTAAACTGGGCTTTAGTGTTGAGTGTACCCTACATTTAATATTATGTGGCAGCTAGGTGTATCGTAATAACGACATTACGACACAAGTGCTGTTATGGCGAATAGATTAAGTATAGACTTTCTGAAGTCATATTATCTATGTTCTTATATATTTGTTCGCGACCATGTAAAAACCAGATAAAAGTACAGGAGTAGGAAAAATAATTATAGTTCTACCACCAGAAAAAAATAAAAATTCTGGCTAGTTTACGCCCTACGGATGGTTCTGTTGTAAAACTCACTTTTAAAAATTAATACTTTTTAAGTAAAATTAATAATACCATCATGACAAGTTTCAAATTACTAGACACATTTTTTTCTTCTTTTCTGCAATAGCTCCAGCGGTTTAGGCTTTGCGTTGTCTATCAGTCAGCCAATCACGTACTCTTTTATAGCTATAAAATATTAAATTTCATAATTTAGCTAACGTAAACATTCAAAGTTAGAAGTGAGCTATACCTCGTTTTTTTAGCATTAGAATTAGGGTAAACAATCTAAGAGCCTTTTTTATTGAGAAACGCTTTAAAAAAATAGTAACTATTACTTATATAACACCAAAACAATGTAAATGACCATATGTCCGTGCTAATTGTTACATATTTATTTACTGTGTACTGTGAATTTATTTTTCAAATGTGTTTTTCAATAAAACGACACGTCAAGATCACTTACCTCCTTTATAATGCTAAAAAAAAACGAAGTATAAACGTTTTAAGAAGTTTATTTATTTTGCCCGAATGAAAAATTAAAAGTACTTACCTACCTTTTTATGTTTACTCAAATCCTCAAAACTGGAATTTTGTATCAGTGACAGAGACCGTTCAAGTTTTTTTTCCTTTACCAAGTCATAAATAACTTCCCACGCAGTATTTTAGTCAAGCCTTTTTAGAGTTTTATAATCACAAATATTACAAGGGAAATTTTCTCTGATTTTATTAGCAACACCCGGATACTAACTTGATAGGGTTATTTGTGAGAAGGAAACTCTTTTTTGAAGATTCGACAATTGAGAATTTCTCATTTTATCGAAAACAGTTAGAAAAAAACGTTGATATCAAAATCCACGCGAGCTTGAAATTGAATTCAAACCATACGATAAAACTCATCGATTCTTATGTGTGTTAGCAATAAATAACCAGTCTTACTAAGTAAGTACTCAATGCTAACATTTCGTAATTATGGTAATAGCAAGTATAGCAACTAATGGTACGTGCATAATCTAACTGATCTAAAATTGTAATTTCAACCCAAATACCGGAATAATCTTTGGTAAACGCTCACAGCCGCTGAAATCAACTAATTGGTATTTACTCAGTTTAATTAGCTGTACTCGTAATCGATGACAATTTTGTAACGTGTTCTAAAATGTATATTAATGTATAAAATACTCACTAGTTAAAAAAAATGTTGCGTCAGATTTTTTCTCACGATTGATATTAGAAAATCAAAGAACGAAACAAGTTTATGATACAGATTAAATATAATCCATTAATAAATGCTTGAACTTGATAAAGAAACATTTAATTTCATTAAGTTTACACCATAAGCCACACAAGAATAAATTATCACGAAATTTATTTAAATCTCAATACTTCTCTAACAACAGACAGTGATATTGTTTCACTGAAAAAATCTGACCGCAGATAATATGCTCACACTAAAACCAAGCGAGCGATATGGAACAAAACACGTACAAAATATACATTTAAATTTCACACCTGCTCAAAAAAAGTAATTTGTACATAAAGTAGACACATGAAATATAACCATGACCAATCCAATGCGCCTTGGCATTGGCTTGACAGTAAATGACCCTCACAATACAATAATGAGACAACAATTCGATGATACAAACCAACGCAATTTAAACTCTAGCTGAGAAACATAAAGTTTGAAACACAGCAATAGCAAAATGTTTTCACAAGTTTTTTTTTTACAGGTGATTCACAAGTGGCTTACTTGTATGCCATACGAAAATTCCACTTCACCGAAGTTGAATATAGCGTTTATGGTACAATTAACATAGTGCTGGGCTTAGTTGGTAAGTTAATTAGAGTTATAAGTTATTTTTAGGTTATATTCTGCTATTTCTGTCGAGGTCGATATAAGATGGCGAAGGGCAGTCAAGGTATCTAAGTCGATATTATATTATAACGTACCCACCTTCCAATACAAGTTTAGATGCATTATGCAAATCACAGGCATGAGAATGAGATGTATCAACGGAAGTGTCGCCTGTAGTTATTACATATACTATGGTATGTATTGCTGAGAAAAAAATGCCCTATCAGATCTCCCACTGCTCTTTTTTTTTCCAACCGTTCCTGTCTTTCGCAAAATTTGAAGTAACATGCTAATAGTACTTGCATACATCAATACAACTCGCTAAACCTGGTAAATGTTTGTTATAATTTTCCAAATAAAATCACGCGCCGTCATGCAACAGTAATATGAATGAATACATTGTACATTTACGACATAAAATTAAAGATTTTGTTATCAATGTAGCTTAGGTCAAGGAAACAGATAAAAACGCATCCACACGACCGATTAATTTTTGCATCGCAGTTGTAAAAGATTAAAAAGTTAGACGTCAATACGTTATCATAACAATATTGTATTCATTTAGAATGTCTTCAACATTCAAATAATTACGTCTGTATCCTTTTTGACATTTTTTGGGCAAAAAGACAAAAGATTAAATGTTTAATATTCAAGATTTAGGTCGAGACTTTTATTAATTAATAGCTTCTACCTGTAGCTTCGCTCCCGTGCATTATTACATTATTTGATTTGACAGTTGAATTTAAATTTTGGGATTTCACTAAATTTCGATGATATTTCCAAAAATTACGCTGTGGTCTTCATTAAGGTTGTGAGAAGAATACCCATGCAATAATTTTGTCTCTAGATTTGGTGGCTAAGATTTCGAGATTTTAACTAACGAATTAATTATTTATTTTGAAATACATCACAACAATATTTCAAAGTTTAGCTCATGTCTAAGAAAAGAAGGCACAATAGGCTTATTGTTGGGGTAATCCCAAAAGAGGATTTCATTCAGCATTTGTCAAGACGTGAATGCAACGACGCTGATTTGACATGCGTCGATCATGATCACGCAGTAATACCGAAATAAAAAGTAGCCTATGTGTTATTAAAGACTTCTAACGTAGCAAAATTCACCTGAATCTATCTTGTTGTTTTAGCATTAAAGAAACACTTGCGCATAGTACATAGGTAGAAGTAGAAGTTACAATCGTCAAATGTTTATTAGTTAAGTGCGTTGAAAACAAAAGAAATTCAAGCCAATGTTTTGTATATTCTTATATTATGTTCATGAATTGTGATAGCTGTGAGCTTGTGGGACTTGAAATATATTCTTATATTATTGTATATAATAGATAAATAATAAATATCACGGGACAATTCACACCAATTGACCTAGTCCCAAAGTAAGCTAAGTAAAGCTTGTGTTATGGGTACTAGGCAACGGATAAACATACTTATTTATATAGATACATACTTATATACATATTAAACACCCAAGACCCGAGAACAAACATTCGTATTTTTCATACAAATATCTGCCCCGACACGGGAATCGAACCCGGGACCTCAAGCTTCGTAGTCAAGTTCTCTAACCACTAGGCCATCTGGTCGTCTAAAATATCTTATATAAATTTCAACTCCCACAAGCTCACAGCTATAACAATTCATGAGTTAGTTACAGCCTGGTGACAGACAGATAGACAGACAGATGGACAGTGGAGTCTTAGTGTCAGGGTACCGTTTTTACCCTTTTGGTACGGAACTCTAAAAACTATGTCTGCTAGTTAAGTGATTTAATAGAGGCACAAATAACATATCACTTTTAGTATTAGGTATTTTCGAAAAAATGTCTACCATCGCTTAACTAGGTGACGTGTATTTTTTTCTTATTTTTTTCAAGAACTGCCCCTCGTCTGGTATCAAGTTACCGTTGAATTTTGAAATACCCTGTATGTAGATGTACATATTATTTTACACTTCAACGATTACTTCGCATTTTTATGCTCACGAAAAGGAAATAAAACTTTATCGTTCTCGGTAAAGAAATTTGCTTCTTGCAAACTTTTTTATCAGAACAAATTTCTCTGACCCTAACGTAATCTCATAGCTTTGATTAAAACTTTTATTGCTCTGGCAAATTGGGTGGTACAATAATCGTAGATCCACATTGTAGGAAAATCTTTAGAAATACAAAAATATCTGGGACTAACTTACACCTGCGGCATCCTATACGTGGAAGAAAAAAATAACAGACTCTACAAAAAAAACCACAAACATAACCAAAAAAAGCAAAATAAAAACTGAAATCTGTAGGTTTGTTGAAATAGTACATTGTTGTAGAGGCTGGAAAGTAAGCAATAGATGGACGAGTTTGTTTGAGGGCCGACGCGTAGCGGAGGCCCTCGAAAGTACGAGTCCATCTATTGCACTTTTGGCCGAGACTAAACATTGTGCTTTTCACGACTAATGCGAGGAAATCATTATCATCATCATCATCATAATCATCTATCCATCCATCCCGTCCATCCCGTCCATCCCGTCCATCCATCCCGTCCATCCTGTCCATCCCGTCCATCTGCCCATCCCGTCCATCTGCCCATCCGTCCATTCTGTCCATCCCGTCCATCCCGTCCATTCCGTCCATCCGTCCATTCCGTCCATCCCGTCCATCCCGTACATCCTGCCCATCCGTCCATTCTGTCTATCCCGTCCAACCCGTCCATCCCATCCATCCCGTCCATTCCGGCCATCCCGTCCATTCCGTCCATCCCTTCCATCCGTCCCGACCGTCCCGTCCATCCCGTCCATCCTGTCCATCCCGTCCAACCCGTCCATCCCGTCCATCCCGTCCAACCCGTCTATCCCGTCCAACCCGTCCATCCCGTCCATTCCGTCCATCCGTCCATCCGTCCATCCATCCGTCCATTCCGTCCATCCCGTCCATCCGTCCATCCGTCCATCCTGACCATCCCGTCCATCTGTCCATCCTGTCCATCCCGTCCATCTGCCCATCCGTCCATTCTGTCCATCCCGTCCATCCCGTCCATCCCGTCCATTCCGTCCATCCGTCCATTCCGTCCATCCCGTCCATCCAGTCCATCCTGCCCATCCGTCCATTCTGTCTATCCCGTCCAACCCGTCCATCCCATCCATCCCGTCCATTCCGGCCATCCCGTCCATTCCGTCCATCCCGTCCATCCCGTCCAACCCGTCTATCCCGTCCAACCCGTCCATCCCGTCCATTCCGTCCATCCGTCCATCCGTCCATCCATCCGTCCATTCCGTCCATCCCGTCCATCCGTCCATCCGTCCATCCTGACCATCCCGTCCATCTGTCCATCCGTCCATTCTGTCCATCCCGTCCATCCCGTCCATCCCGTCCATCCCGTCCATCCGTCCATCCAGTCCGTCTGTCCGTCCGTCCGTCCGTCCGTCCGTCCGTCCGTCCGTCCGTCCGTCCGTCCGTCCATCCATTCATCCATGCATCCATCGCATGCAGCAGACGATTACTGTTGATTGGTCCAATAATGTCGTTTCAGCACGCCAGGAATGAAATTCAGAAATTATCTTTCAAAAAGTCGTATCGTATAATGAAATACATATACTGATACGTCCTGTTTTCGATTAGTGTAACTTTGTTGTCGTGTTTGTGCGCCATAAATGAGTCAGCTGTTAAATGTACATATATAGGCAGTTTTGAGTACTGGATTTAGGTTATCTATGGCCACATTTTCGAGCAGTGTCGTGAAAAAATATTTGGTGCCCTACCACAGAAATTTAAATTTAAATATATTTTTGTGTGTGCTTCCTACTGATCGTTTTGAAATCGGCGCCTCGAAAGGAGCCAGCAAGAGTGATTTGTTACTTATTGGGATGGGCACCGACTTCAATGTTTCCTCCCTTCCTTGTTTCAATATTTATGATTTATGCCATGGAAATTCAAAAATATCCGTATTTAGTGCATCTTGAATTACCTTTGGTCCAGCAGTGGAGACGTATCTTGCAGCTGAAGTAATGATTATGAAAACTGAATCGATAAAATACTGAATGAATGCGTAATGTTTAGTTTAATGTTTGAAAATACTCGACCTTTACTTAATTGCTTTCAAAAATTGCTCTTTAATTGTAATTGTACCGAATCTCTTTTGCGTTATCGGCTTAAATGTTTATTTAATTCACGTTTTATTTTATCTTAAGCTCTAAAAAAGTTGGTCACGCTCTTTTAAATCATAATTGACAACCGTGACCATCATGTTTTCGAATCGCAGTGTATAGTATCGTTGTTTCTCGCTGTACGGTCTTTGAAAACTATATCTCTTAATTTCAGGCACAGTTTTCTGCATATCAGTGCTAAGCAAGAAGTTCCACGTAGAGGACAGCGTTATAGGGGGCGTAGCGGGTGTGAGCAGGATAGCTGCGTGTTTCGTCTTCGCGTTTGCTCCTACAAGGGAGTGGTACTACTCAGCTCCCATCTTCAATATCTTTAGTTCAGTCGGCTTGACTGCTATAAGGTCCATTGCTACGAAGAGTGTGCCTTCTGAGGAAGTTGGTAAGGTACTATTATTATGTTAGAATAATTATCTTCCTTGACCTCTGGAGTCCCAGCGTAAGTTATAAAGAACAAATCATCAGTAAGATACGGCACTGATGCGCAAAAGTATTTATTATCTAGGATGCAAGATATATAACACGCTTCCATTTGATATAAAACTGTTACCTATGCCGCGTTTTAAACGGGAACTGCTGACATTCCTTGTTAATAAATGCTACTATTCCATTTCTGATTATTTAAATGACAATTTGAGTAGATAATTTGATTGAATTTGATGTTGCATGTTTTTTTTTTAAATATAGTTGTACGCCTCATGGCAAAATATAGCGATCTAAAAAAATTATAACACCTACCATTGTACCTATGTTTTACAGATAAATAAATGATTATGATTATGATTATGATTATAAGAATAACGGCCGAATGCACTATCATATAAAGTAAAAATTATTCAATGAATAAAGAACTTTAACGGCGCTTAAACAAGTTCCAAAATTACAAAACGTATGACTCTTATCTAGGTCTTAAGTTCTACATCGGTTAGAAAAGGCCGGGACTCAGGACTAAATGAAAGACTATATAGGTATAAATCTTCACACTTCGCTATACATGCAAAATCATCTCGTATGATACAGCTGCTCCAGTTACAGATCATTTGTTAACTAAGTCATTAAGTAATTACTTTAAAGTGATTCTGAGACAATTACTAAAAAGCCCATGTTGGTCATTTGTAACGTATGGAGCAAATTAAACTTGTCGGAATTAAAAGTAATGAGTTAGGGCATGAACACATAGCAATCCTTTTTACAGGTCCGTATGTACTTGTATGAGAGCAAGTTTACACACAGTACAGTATTTCCACATCAAGTAAAAAAATAAGACAGTTTTACAGGCCCCTTTAAGAGGCCACCAATGCCACCAAACAAATTAAGGAATACGACCAAGATTATCTTAATATTTTTTTACTTCCATAAAATAGAACAATTTTATAAAAAGTATTTTTTTAAATAGCATTGAACGGCATTGGTGGACTTTTAAACGTATACGTTATTGGCGTTTGCAGTTGTATGTGGTAGTTCACACACATGAGAGTATTCCGGATCTCCGGAATAATACCTCCAGTAGCGACGGATCCGATAAAAACGATCCTGTAATAACGGAATGTGTACGCGTCCTTACAGTTAATGAAACTGTCTATAAAACAGTATTTAGTAGGTGTCTGCCTACAAAAAATCAAATAGCAACGTGAGCTCATATTGTTCATCGTTACGATCCAACCGTGATCCAACTCATCAGTCGTTACGTAACATTGCATCACAATGGGACGTCACGTAACATAACGATTGCAATCAATGTTACCTCGTTAGCTGCTGGCTCGTACTGTCACAGTTTACTTTATCAGTTATGTCATACTAAGTCTGTATGTATTGTATGACTTGTTATGGGTGCAAGTTGTTTTTTAATTTTGGAATTAAATAAAAATAAATAAATAAATATCACGACACAATTTGCACCAATTACCTAGACTCAATGTAAGCAAAGCTTGTGTTATATGGGTACTAGGGAACGGATAATCAAGTCAATTGGTGTGAAATATCCCGTGATATTTTTTTTTGTAAGTGCATGTTCTCAGGTAAGGATGAATACTGTGCATTTTGGGAATAATGTAAGGAATAACTTCATCAAAACCATTTTCTACTATCACGGACCTAAGTATATGCCTATCAATTTGACCGAATAAAAAAATATAACTAGGAACGACTTTTCGATGTCAGTGTACAGGCAGGGCGTTTTTACATACGACTGTACACAGAAATGATTTTTTTTTACAAACTAAAATAATCAACGTCCAATTTTATTTCCCCATGGGAATATTAAGCCGCTCCGCTTGCCACTGTTCATAATTTAGCTGACTAATATACTCGTATCACCGACGTCAAAAATATTACTGGCGTTAATAAACCCGATTAGCGTTGTAACGATTGTTGTAGCGATTGGTGTTGTGTTGTGGCTGTAGGGCCAGGTTACAAACAGTGGCAAGTAGCTCAAAAATCTCGAGTTGCGACTGAACACGATGAAAAAAACATCCGCATGATCCACATCCAATTCCAAGATACCTAGTATTCATTCTACATCGAGCATGTAACGACGTAACATAAACTAAGCTACTTTCATCATGGTAAGTGTAGCCTTAAATTCTCTAGTTTATGGTCACGTTTTTTTTTTCAGCAAAGTTGGGCTCACTCATAGGCGTGACTGAGGCTATAGCGCCTTCGATATACATGCCTACTTCTAGTTTGATTTACGTCAAATCCATAGAGAACTTTCCGGGTGCATTTTACCTCTTCGATGCAGCACTCACTGTGGTGGCGCTGGGATTATTTGCGTAAGTAATTATTGCATGGGAGGCTTTGAAGCATTTCAACCGCCGAATCTTGTGAGCTACGAAAATTTAAGGGCAATGTCCTCCATCTTCATTTTACCAACGAACCTCCAGGCGGGGGAGGGTCGTCACTCTTATGTGGTTAATATTCCAATGGCCCGCACGAAGTGGATCGCTTCATTTTTAACAGACTTCCAATAAAGAAGAAGGTTTTCAATTCGTCTTAATCTTTTTTCTAATACGAACTGCAACCAGTGAGATAAACCTACTTTTGATTGTATCTGCACTTTTCATTAGATGAATTATGGGTCAACCACGGGTCAGTTTTATGTAAAAAACTAAAACCAACTGGGTAAATCTACGCAAAAATATTCTCCAGGAACAAATTTTGGTTCCGATGTCATCTTTGAATGCAATTCCGTAACCTCACACGCACCACACCGCGCGTGTTAGTGGTCATTAGGATTTTTAGATGACTGACATATTGTTAGTGTGTAACATACAAGATACGGCGGTTGAAACACTTGAGAGGCCCACCCGCCTTGCTATACTCGTAGTTCTAGTAACCGAATACCTTTAAAGGAGCTATCCTTGTACATTTATTTATTTAGGTACGGTAAAATACCCAGTAGTCAGCCAGACACCGGTAGTCGGCTTCTGTCAATTTTTCGCACGAGTGGGAAGAGCACATTGCACAAGAGATATCTTTCGTACTCTTCGCACTTATATACGGCCGACTACTGGTGCCTGGCTGGCGATTTCGATGAAATTTCTTATGTGGTAGTTTTCAGGAGCGAATACTCGATCTAGCTAGGCCTTATCTTTGGGGAAAACGCGTGTTGTCGAGTTTTAGTCCGAGCGAAGCTCGGTCGTGAAGGAATTTACTTAGGTATACCCTGGTGTTCATATACCTACCCGTACCTGGTAAACTCCATACATATTTTTATTCAATTATAATTGATGAACGTTTTCAACACATTGATCGGTGATTTTTAACCCCTGATTAATTTTTACTGGGTGTTCAAACAAAGTAACCCAACAATCTGCTGAAATAACTTGTATAGAAATTTAAGTAAAACACGGTAAATTATTACCCTATTTGTTGGCACCTACAAAACACTTTTGATCAAACATAGTAACAAGCGCTTTCCCAATGAAAATCGAAAACGAGGGCTATATTTTACATGATCACGTTCGACATTTCAATTTAGGTAATAGGTACCTACAAATGAGGCTTGAAAATGTCAACAAATTGGAACTAAAAAGCTATTTTTTTTTTCAATATACCTAATATCATACAATAAATACTCTTTTAGTATTTTTTTACATTGGAAAAAAGAATTACAAACTGATTACTAATTTACAAGATTGTATTTCTCGAGATAATAGTTCATAAGTAATATCCACTGTGAGCTGTGATAGGTAAATTTTGATTGGGTTTTTTTATAGTCTATAATATCGTCGTCATTTTACTGTACAAACGTGCATCACATAATATTAATTAATTATTTACAATGTCATTTAGTAATGTTGCAAAGTTGCAAAATAGTTCAGAATTATTGGGCAGGTTTATCGCCATCAATTCAACAGCTTCTTTATTTCACGTACTTACAACAATGTGAAAACGTATTTAATTATTGTGCTGATACTTGTTTCATTAACATATACTTATTGGTATTATTTTCTTTCACAGAATAATTTACATATTAGTTAAGAGAAGACAAAGGAACAAAGTAAAAGATTTGGACAGGAAAGAAGAATACGCAAGAGACAATCGGGACCGAGAAGTATCACGAATTTAAGCGAGAACGAATTTTCTGTTGTTCTTAGAATTATGAAAACTGATAGTTTACCAAACAAGACTGTTTTAAGCTGTGCAATAAAGACGAAGTCATTGAACTAAAATGTTTTGTACTTCTTTCATAAAAGTCTCAGTGTTTGTTCTTCATAATGAAGGTTCAACGTATTCAGCAAAAATCTTTAATTTAGCCGCTGTAACATATCTAAGTGTTACTTGTATTGTGTTAACTTCCAATTCTGCAACACGTGTTGCAAAATTACAAGTATAAACCATCAACAGTTTAGCTAGACTCTGTGTGCTAGCTAGAACGTGTGTATGACACTAAACTCATAAAAAATACTTTGACACTATTTATTTCTGTTTTGTTCAGCAATGACGATTATTAAAAATTAAAATGTTTTCGATTTTTAAAAAATCTTCCATAGGTTGAAGGTATCTCCGGTATTAGCGGAATCATCGATAGTAGCGATGGAGATTTTCAATAATTGAATGAATTGAAACAATGTTTAACAATTAAACCTAAATTTACTTTCACAACGAGTGGCCATCAAACAAAATCCTAAAGCTACGTACGGACTGCGCGCACTCGGGTACGCGTACCCGGGCTTGCGTGTCCTGTACCTCTACCATGAGTTTACACTAGTTTACGTGACCGTACTCGCTAGCGACGGCGTAAATTATTTGTATGGAGAATTGTGCAGCGCCTCTAGCGGTCACTTACGGAAGTACAATTCTCCATACAAAATCATTTACGCCGTCGCTAGCGAGTACGGTCACTGTAAACTAGTGTAACTCATGGTAGAGGTACTGGAACGCCATGTCCGTACGCCATGTACGCGTACAGTGTACGTGTACGTGTACAGTAAAGTACTGTAAAGTGCGCGAGTACCCGAGTGCGCGCAGTCCGTACGTAGCTTGAGACGAACTTTAGGATGCCACAAGTAAAATGACATGAGAATCTTGTTAAAAACAAGAATTTCCCCAGACCTAGTTATCTGTGTATTAATCTAATCTATTATAAAAGTATGACAACGTATTGTAAAATAATTCATTTTTTCATTTTTGTCTTGTCAAGTGATAAAATACTGCAAACAAATAATAAGCTAGGTACGTAAAAAGTTCTTAAATACCCTTCTTAACTCTAGATAAGGTTAATTTGCACCATTCTTTTGTTTCTATGTAAAATTTTAAGGTATAGTAACAATGGCGTTCTACTACCGTAAGTCTCATTCCAAATTTCCTGCCATGTAGACCAAAAAGTAATTTTGTTTGATTAACTACCAGTTATCGTGGTCCAACTTTTTGGCCACCACCAAAAAGTCTGTTTTAATGACAACGAAGTGATTCTTTCTATATTATTACGTAGCCTATATTTGTGTCTCACTGCTGGGCAAAGGTTTCTCCTCTTGATATCCACATCTCCCTATCCAGAGCTGTATTTGGCCCCTCCTTTAGTTCTGCATCCAGGTCGCCTCGCCATCTCCGCCTCAGCCTGCCCTTCCGTCAGTGCCCGTCGAGCGGTACCCACCGTAAGGCTGAGTGCGCACAGCTGACAGCCCAGCCCTGTCCTATTTTAGCTTTCTACATACGAGTATAGTAACTTCTTTTTATATACAAGCTACGTATTTGTATTTAACGTCACATCTTGTAACTTAAACTTGGCGTACTACCAGTGACCGGATTGACTGGACATTTGGTAGGTATATTTATGTGGGTTGACTGGCAATTCAAGTACAATCTACATAAATTAAAGTTAGTAAAAACTTGTTTAAAAAAATTACCTTTTGAGATACGGGACCCTGCAAAAATCCTATGAAAAGTACATAGCTGTTATCGGACCAGAATAGACGTCAACGGTCTAAAGTTATACGCTCCGGTTGAATGCACTACTATCTGTGTACACAATGAAAAAAATCATTATCTTAAGTAAAGTACTCTCACTTTGTCATTAAAATTTCGCAAATAGTGAAGCAGACGAGCGCGTAATGAGGAACATAGACCACTAATCGTCAAGTGGTTTACATTAGGAGATAGTGGGCAACAACAATGTCAAGACTTGGATTTGTTTAGGGTTGCCATAAATATGGGGATATCGTCCGGGACATTACCACCCAGTTGCCACTATCCTACTAATATTATAAACGCGAAAGTTTGTAAGTAAGTATGGATGGATGGATGGATGTTTGTTACTCTTTCACGCTAAAACGGTTTGACGTATTTTGATGAAATTGGACACACAGATAGCTTATAACCTGGATTAACATATAGGATATTTTTTATCCCGGAAAATTGCATAGTTCTCGCGGGATAACGATAAAAGGATTCTTTGCAGACGGAGTCGCGGGCGGCAGCTAGTAAAACAATAATTCCAAGATGCGACTCTCATGAACACTTTCTGAGACCCGAATAGTTTTACATGCCAGTTGATTGCGTTTGGCGAACAAGTGACGTGATAGACAACTTGTGAAAAGTACGTAATTTGATTGCTGATGTCAACTTCCCAAAAAATGCCACCTAACGAAGCCAGCCAGAGTAGTGCACGTAGAGGTGAAAAAATAAATTTTCACTTTGGTATGTCATCATCATCAGCCTATGCCTGTCCACTGCTGGACATGAGACATGCATGAGTAGACATCGGATTTTCTATTTTTATGGCGTTATTGCATATTGTGGTACTTTTTCACTGACAGTGCTTATTTCAGTAGTTATTCGTGTTAGGCGTGTTGTATTATGCCGTTAATTTGAGGCATTTATCAACGGCACCGAACAAACTCTGCCAGAAGAAGTCTCTGCAGAAATGGCGCCAAACTTCAAGTTCTGTCTGGTAACGTCAGTTGACGTCGAAAGGTCATTTTCATAATATTAAGTGACTGACAGACGTCGCAAGTTTGCTGCAGAAAATATGGAAAAATATGTTATTATGAAAATAATCGTAAGTACTAATAATAAATGGTTTTATGATTGTGCATATTTCGTGCATATTTCGTCCTTTTTAGTGCATATTTGCATGCATATTTTGGCATTTTGATAGTGCATATAATCCGATTTCTATGCATGAGTCTTGCCAGCCGCCTTACGAAGATCGACGCTTCACCGAATCTGAGGACGTCCTCAAGACGTTAAGTAGGTATGTACTTAAAGTCATCAATAATGAAAAATCAAAACAAAAATCATAACCTAGTCCCTGATTGCTGCCGACAAAGAATGATTTTCAAACCGGGACAATTCCTTAATAGAAGGGACTTCGAGACAGCACGCTTCAAATTAGGACATGTCCTACCAGGAAATATGGCAACCCTAGTCTAGACTAACACAATTATGTTAGTCTATTGTTAAATAGAAATGTTGACATACAGTTTAGAAGTGTTTTGAAGGCTACTATTGTGAAATATTTTGTTTTTATTGCATAATTACCTACAAAAATTATGTGCAGACATCGGATTTTAGGGGCAAAATTTAATGACAGGCAGGGACCTACTTTCCTACATCGATAAAGTCTATTATCGAAGCTTTTCGCAAGCACTACTGATCGCTCCAAGTTCTGTTTGTAAAAAGATACCCCGCGGGAAGTGATGGCTCCATCCAGAGGCCGCGTTGTCTAACGCGATCGCATTCATCATTTCATTCTACCGTCATCATTCTTATACCGCGTGACAGAAAGAAGTGAGAACGATTGTGATTGTGAGCGCGTTAGATACAAAAGCCTTAGTTCTAAACTTGGGCACGGGTTCTTAAGTTGCGAAAGGGATCTTAGACGCATAATGGTCATTTACTTTATTTTCAAGAATATGCGTGAACAAATTGCGCGGGGATTTAAAAAAATAATAATTTATAGTTATTCGGTATAACTTGCTACGTATTTGCTTGACGTATCGTGTCGCGATGCATCAGAACAGTACCGGTTCATTTGAATACGAGTAAAAAGAGTCTACTTACACTATACCTACTTCGTTTTTTTGCATTAGAAAGGAGGTAAGGGATTTTGTGGTGTTTTATTATTGAAAAACACTTTTGATAATAAATTACAGCAAATATGAAACAATTGACAAGGACATAAATGATCATTTACCTACAGTTATTATTTTTTAAAAAGCGTTTTTTAATAAAAAGACTCATCAAGATTTGAAGATTGTTTACCTTATTTCTAATGCTATAAAAAACGAAGTACAGTATAAATTTATGGTTATTAAATTTACGCACCTGACGTAACTACACATCAGACAAATATGAATCTAGTTCAACTTATTATTATTATGCATAAGAGAATTAATATTTAATCGGACGTTAGGAGCTTAACGTTACAACAGTTAATTAAGTAATGTTTCCAAGTTTCTGAGTGGATTTCTTCAGTTAATCATAAAGGGAAATACTATGAACGACGCCAGATGTATAGTAGCGGAATGAAAGGTTCGTCACTTTTTGACCTTAACTCGTTGACATAGAAAAGAGACGAACCTATTCATTCCGCGACTGTACATACAGACAAAGAGCCTTGCGGTTAACCGACAGAAGGTAATGGTAAGTTCGGACTTCGTGCAACAATATGACGTCGTTGTGACAAATCATTTGTTATGATTGTTAAACATAACTCCGGATAGGAAGGTCATCAGAATAACGTCGTGACGCGGCTCGTTCGTACTCGGCACCACCAGAATGACACCACTGGTGGTATCCTTTGGAATTACTGTTCCTGTAGTGTGAGCTGCGCCACACACACACTCTCTCACTATGTAGTATATAATCGTTAGCTTTATTCTAATATACTCAGTATTTACTCGGACTTAGTCGTTTCAATACACCCATCCTTACGATAACATTACATGGCGACCCTGCCAGTGCCGCTGCCTCGTGCGGTGTGGTGCGGTTTGACACTATCCTAGGGATGTGTTGAATAGCTAGCTCCAAAATAGTAAGTATTGAATATCGACTCATATTAAGTTGATAATTCGCAGGACATTATTAATAGTAGGTGGTATTAAACGGAATAGTGATTCCTAACGACACAACTGTACGCTTAGTATAAGTTTTCCTTCACTTCAATACTTCTCGATCGCGTTTACGTAAAAATTTCAATTCTATGGAAACATGTAAGCGCGCGCGCGGAGCCGCTCTCCATGTTTCCCTAGTAATTGATTTTTTTACGTAAACGCGATCGAGAAGTATTTTGGTGAAGTAAAACTTATACTAAGCGTACTGGTGGTGTTGTCTGGTGGTGTCGAGCGGAACGAACGACGCGGCTTCTGGTTCATTCTATACTAATGAACTAAAACAATTACTTTGCTCACCCGCGACCTTACAATAGTTACGTTTATGCAAGAAATGTGCGTTCATGCAGTTCCTCCACCTCCACACTGTACGAACACACACAAATCACATAAACCCAACCATCACCACCACCAAGCTACACTGACGCGTTTCGAACTCAACCAGAGCTCATCTTCAGAGTTACCACAACCGTATGATATGCTACCAAATGTTAAACCAAGTGTTAATGTGTGTTGGAGTTTAACATTTGGTAGCATAGCATACGGTTGTGGTAACTCTGAAGATGAGCTCTGGTTGAGTTCGAAACGCGTCAGTGTAGCTTGGTGGTGGTGATGGTTGGGTTTATGTGATTTGTGTGTGTTCGTACAGTGTGGAGGTGGAGGAACTGCATGAACGCACATTTCTTGCATAAACGTAACTATTGTAAGGTCGCGGGTGAGCAAAGTAATTGTTTTAGTTCATTAATATGGACCTCCGCAAAGTAACGCCTGATTCAATAAATCATTCTATACTAGCTGTTGCCCGCGACTTTGTCGACCAAAAATTCGTTTGTCACATATAGCAGGAACTAAGTATGCATTATTTAGGAATATCCATTATTATCCAGAATATAAGCTATCTGTGTGTCAAATTTCATCAGAATCTTTCAAACCGTTTTAACGTGAAAGAGTAACATCCAAACATATATCCATACAAACTTTCGTGTTTATAATTAAAAAAGTAGCGAAGTGTTATATTTTTATATATTATGTTTTATTATTTATATATTTATTACATAATTTCGTCCCATTCCATCCGATCCTTTTAGGACGAAAGAGACACACAGACACACGCATGTATCCACAAACTTTCTTATCACACTAATATAATAAACGTGGAAGTTCGTACGGATGGATGGATGTGTGGATGTTTCTTACTCTTTCACGCTAAAACGGTTTGACGAATTCTGACGAAATTTGGTACACATTTAGTTTATAACCTGTATCTACAATCGGATACTTTTTATTCAGGAAAATTACATAGTTCCCGCGGGATAGAGATAAACGATAAACGAATTTTTCGCAGACGGATTCGCAGGCAACAGCTAGTTTATAATATTAACACTTAACAGGTTCAGTACCTCTACCATGAATTTACACTAGTTCACAGTGACCGTACTCCCTAGCGACGGCGTAAATGATTTGTATGGAGAATTGTACTTCCGTAAGTGACCGCTAGAGGCGCTGTACAATTTTCCATACAAATAATTTACGCCGTCGCTAGCGAGTACGGTCACGTAAACTAGTGTAAACTCATGGTAGAGGTACATTAGGATTGAACGATGATGTCTTTTGTTTATACAGCAGCAAAGTGCGCATGCATGAGTGTTGAAGGTGCTTGGAAGGTAACGTACAGTTTTTTGACTCGAAGCCAAATATTTATACAATAAAATTGTTTTTTTCCTCCTTCCTGGCATGTTTGGGGACGAGTTGTGAATAGGTATTCAATTTAATCCTTTAATGCATAGCGTGTCCAAAAGGCAACGCCGTCTTTAAAGTTCACATTCAAACATTATCATCATCATTCATCATTTCAGTCGAAAGACGTTCACTACTGAACGTAGGCCTCCTTCAATGCTCTCCAAACAGATCGGTCCTGCGCCATCCGCATCCAACGCGTTCCCGCTACCTCATCCAGGTTCGAGGATTTATACTGCGTCTTCCAGTCCGTGGACGCCACTCGAGAACCTTTTGGGCCAGTCGGTCATCAGTTCTACGAGCAATGTGCCCTGCCCACTGCCATTTGAGTCTGGTGATTCTTCGAGCCATATCGGTGACTTTAGTTCTTGTGCAGATTTTATCATTTCTAATGCGATCCCGCCGAGAAACTTCGAGCATAGCCTCTCCATTGCCCTCTGAGTGACTTCGAGCTTTCTTAAGAGGTCTATCATTAGTAGCCATGTCTCAGGGCCATAAGTATATGTATCTACACTAATATTATAAAGAGGAAAGATTTGTACCTATGTTTGTATGTTTGTAATGAATAGGCTCAAAAAGTACTGGGCCGATTTAAAAAATTCTTTCACCAATAGAATGCTACATTCTTCCAATTTGACATAGGCTACATTTCATTTTGAAAAAAATTAGGGATCCTTGGTAAAATTTGAACAATGTAACCGAAGGTGTAGAAAAATGAGTCTTAAAATGTCTTTCGTCGAATGCGCTGCCGAAACTATTAGCGATAGAACAAAATAATGTACAACAATATTGAAGAACATCATAATGTCTACAAAAAACTCCGCGGTAGCATATGTCCAACTATTGTAGTTATGTCACTACAACAACTTTTTTCATTTTAAACATTAATGAAAATGCTAACCAAATTCAAACCATGCTATTTATGTGTTTATATTAATCCTTATCCAAATAAATTATTTTATGGTAACTACCATTTAACTACCTATAAAATAGTTTTTAAATTATTTAAATTGGACTTTCCATTCAAAAGATATTACGAATTAAAAAATTCAAACAGTAAACAAAACCGCCATAGCGCCGTGGCCGTTGTTTGCGATGCAGTCTGAAAAGCGCGCCGGGCATCGCGGCGGGCGGGGTGGAGGGGGCACTGAAATACAGGAGTGGGGCGTGCACGTCTGTAATAATTAATAAATAATAAATAATATTTTTTTAATAAATAAAAATATTTGTGAAAAAAAGTGTTTTATATCCAAATTTCCAAAAATAAATAATTGTCTACCCCGTGCGAAGCCGGGACGGCCTGCTAGTATTATTATAAATACAGTAAAACGCTCGCAGTGGTAATGTTGCAACGGGCGATATAAAAACACATCGTTTGTTACTCTAAAGCCGGGATACATTTCTTACACGCAAATAGGGCTTGAAATATTCTTACAATTGGGATAAAGAACGAGAGGAAATTCTTAAGGGTATTTTGAGTAAGCAAAGAGCCGCATTTATGTAGCTGTATTTCTTGGAAAAGGAAAAGGAAGAGCTATAATTAAATACTATATTATGTATACGCCATTTTGTGTCCACTACTTGTGCTATAAAATTGCTGATAAGAGACTACATGCACTAAATAATGTATGTATGTATGTATGTAGAAGTTGTGGTAGCCTAGTGGTTTGACGTATGGCCTCTCAAGCAGAGGGTCGTGGGTTCAGATCCCGGATCGCACCTCTGAATTTTTCGGAATTTATGTACCTACGAAATTACATTTGAAATTTACCATGAGCTTAACAGTGAAGGAAAACATCGTGAGGAAACCTGCATACACCTGCGAAGATATTTAATGGTGTGTGTGAAGTTCCTAATCCGTCCTGGGCCTGCGTGGGAACTACGATCCAACACCTCTTTCATTCTGAGAGGAGGCCTGTACGCTACGACCTATGCCACCATTCCCTCTAAGCCATTATGGCTATCATTCGTTTCTTTAGCGGAAATTCAGAACTGTCCAGCGATAAGAAAATAAACTATACCTAGTTAACTAGGATTGTAGTATTCTATTTCATCCCAGGCTATAATTATACGTCCCACTGTAGAGTACTAAACCACCTTTCACAATACGGAGACTTGAACCCTAGTACACACGCGGGCGCAGTGCGAATTGGGAACTTCACATACCATTGAATTTCTTCGCAGGTTGCAGTTTGCTCACGACGTTTTCCTTCACCCTAAAAGTCATGGCTCAAATGTACTGCACATAAATTCCAAACAACTCAGGGGCTACAAGTCAAACCACTACGCTACCACGACGTATTCTATTACTGAAAGAATGTTTAAAGTCCATTTTTTAATTCCGTCTCACATACACGTATTGTATAGTAGCGAAATGAAAAGGTCCGTCACTTTTCGACCTTAACTCCTGGACATAGAGTCGAAAAGTGATGATTATTTTCATTCCGAGACTGTACATTACAAACGCTAAGTTTACCTTAGAATAATCAAGAAGTTTTTTTTATTATCTCTAATGTATAAAAAATCTCGTGCCACGGTGTTTGCTATCGAACTTCTCCGAAACGGCTTGACCAATTTTTATGATTTTTTTTGTCCATATTTGGTAGTTCTGAAGAAAGGTCGTAAGCTATTTTTTATGCTTCTATTCTTTGCGGACGGAGTCATGAGTGACAGCTAGTGTAAATATAAAATATATAAATACAATTGCAACATATTTACCTATATTATCTAGGCCATAATAGAGAAAACCAAGGGCCTTCACTCCACAAAGGGATTCCGAAATTTCGTTTCCATTCAATTTCATGGGACCATTAGCACCCTTTAGCTACACCGGATTGCACCCTTACCTGTGTCTATAATTAGAAAAATTGTACGCGAACCGCAACCTTAACTCCTTAACTTAAGAGCTACATCTAAATAACGGGCATTTTCCACCAAGGACTTAATTTCAATTTCGAGTAGCCCTTGCCGCCGAAAAGTATTTCAGTTAATTTTCTTTTGTGAAAAACAAAAGCATTATTTTATTCTATTTAGAAGGTAAGTGGTGTTTTCTGTAGCATTTTAAAATACTGTAGAAACGTGGAATGCAAATTTATTAATGAATTGGCAAAGAATTGAAGTGCTTTAAGCAGAATAGCTTAGGACTAAAGAGCCAGTTTTTAAAAAAGAGTTTACTTCGAATAGTGGCCAATTGTCCATACAATCTTAATTCTTAATAGATACAGAGGTATGTAGAGAGGTAGGTAGGTAGAGGTTTTAAATATTAAAAATTGTATGGACACTATCCGAAGTAAGTAAACAATTTCTCCAAAACTGCCTCCTAAGCTATTCTGCTGCAGTTCTTAAAGTACTTCAATTCTTTGACAATTCATTAAAAAATTTGCATTCCACGTTTTTACAGAATTTCAAAATGCTACAGAAAACACCACTTAGGTACCTTCTAAATAGGATAAAATAATCCTTTCTAGGTAGAGACCTAGAAAAGAATAATTAAAATATTACTCAAAGAAATACTGAATCATTTACAAGATGATTACGAGTGTCTCGGCGCCCAGTACGAGTTCGTCGCATTCGGTGTCGAGACACTCGGTTCGTGGGGCAAGAGCGCACGAGGGCTCCACGGAGCACTAAACAAGCGCCTGAGAGAGGCAACAGGTGACCCTCGCGCAGGCAGCTTTCTCGCACAAAGACTTGCTATAGCAATTCAACGTGGGAATACTGCCTGCGCGATGGGCACCCTACCTAAGGGTCCAAATTTAGATGGTAATTTTTAGTTTTTAATTTTTGTTTAGCTATTTTAAGTTAGTTTTAATTATGTTAGTTTTATATTTAGTCTCTGTTTTTATACCTACTTTTATCGTTTAAATAAATATGACAATATACTAGATGATAAACGTGATACAAAATAAGTTAATGCTGGACAACGTAGATAATAATATAGTGCATTAAATCAATTCTTAAAATTAGTCCGATAAAATTTAGGATGAAGGTAAAGTATTTAGGTTTTTCTGGGGTTTTTTCTGTGCATCTATGTTTCAGTTTGTAGATATTTAGTATGAAATATAAAATTTAGGATGTTCATACTTTGTTGAAATTAAATCACAAACTCAATATATGAACACCTCGAATTAAAAAAGACTAATAAAACCAATTCATTTAATGCATTATACTTATTCTTTAGCTAATTTATTGAATCAGGCGTTACTTTGCGGAGGTCCATATTAATGAACTAAAACAATTACTTTGCTCACCCGCGACCTTACAACCTTACGACCTTGTAAGGTCGCGGGTGAGCAAAGTAATTGTTTTAGTTCATTATTCTTTAGCGTCAACTGATTGTGAGTATATAAGTAAAACATTGGTGTTCGTAATTTTCACTATCGGGAGCAAATTAAAAACCAAAAAAAAAGACACGAAGGCTTTCATATCACCGTACAATAGAATGATTGACACCACCAAATAATTGACGTTCTTTTTATGAGCTATCAAAACTCAATTCTCTTATTGCTTTTGTATGGTAATAAAGGACTATGAAGTAATTTATTTGCCAAGTCAATCGACGACTTATTTATTTGTTGGAACAAATAATATAATAATAATAATTAAGTTTTCAGGACTAAAATAAAGTGTTTTTTAAAGAGTCACGCCTTGGAGTTCTTGTTTAGGGTTCCGTACCCAAAGGGTAAAAACGGGACCCTATTACTGAGACTTCGCTGTCCGTCTTTCTGTCCATCGGTCCGTCTGTCCGTCCGTCTGTCACCAGGCTGTATCTCAGGAACCGTGACAGCTAACAGTCAAAATTTTCACAGATGATGTATTTCGGTTGCCGCTATAACAACAAACACTAAAAAACAAATACTAAAAAACAGAATAAAATAAATTTAACGGGGCTCCCATACAAAAAAAAGGTGATTTTTTTGCTCGTTTTCGCTCGATATTGATAACGGCAACAGTTAGATGTTTGAAATATTCACAGAATATTTAGTTACCTATATATTTACTTTAAAAACTTTAAAAATATCCTAAACGCAAAATGTCCCAAACGCAAAATACCCTAAACTTAAAACGACCTACACGCATAATGTCCAAAACGCAAAATACCCTAAACTTATATTGTAGCGAGGATGACCTGTGCATATTACTTCATAGGATAGGATTAGGATCCATAGTCTGCGATTGGAATGGTTACTCTCAAAATATAAATTCTCAAAATCCATGAAATTTAGTATGGAGATAGTACTTATGATATGACTCATAAGTTACGAGTATTACTGCCTAGAGCATTTTGCGTCTAGGTCATTTTGCGTTTAGGTCAATTTGCGTTTAGGTAATTTTGCGTTCGTAAAATAGGTCATTGTGCGACGGGACTGTAACAGATGAGCGGAGATACCGACGGAATGAAAGTAATTACAGTCGAATTCACCAATATCTGTACAGGCAACCGTTCTTAAATATCTATACATAGACCTTATTACTGTAACATAAGGTTCATGTTTAGATATTTAAAAACGGTTGGCTGTACAGATATTGGAGGAGCCCGCTGTACGATGTAGTATAATTAGCAGTCAGGGTTATTAGTAATTTCAAAAAAAATACTTGACAGTGAAGATTCCACTGTTGCTTCTCCTCAACTTTATTCATCACTCTATAACGCGAGTAGGTACTTACCATTTCTTCTCTACCTAATGAGTTTGTTGCTATCTGTAGAACAAAAGCGAACCAAGTAAAATCAGATAAGTTCCGCTGTCGAACGTCGTATTGTAAGTTAAATGGAATAGGAACTCGCTTTAACTCATTGTTCTCGACTCATGAGTCCGTACTTAACTTTAATCGAGATCATTCTGCCAGTTTCTTTGAGCATTGAGAATATTTTAAAAAAATAGTACATTACTGCAGCGGCCGCGAAATAGGGGATTGGCGGCCGAGTAGTAATAGATGGCCGAGTGTTAACGAGGCCATCTAGAGATACGAGGCCGGCAATCCCTGTTCGTGGCCAAGGCTTGTATAGAGTTTTTCTCAAACATGCATCATCATCATCACCATCATCACCATCACCATCATTACCAACATCATCATCATCACCCACCATCACCATCATCATCACCATCACCAGCATCATCATCATCATCATCACCCACCATCACCATCACCAACAACATCATCATCATCATCATCATCATCATCATCATCATCATCATCAACATCATCATCATCATCACCATCATCGTCATCGTCTTCGTCGTCGTCGTCATCATCACCATCATCAACATCATCATCATCACCCACCATCACCACCATCACCATCATCATCACCACGATCATCATCATCATCACCATCACCATCATCATCATCATCACCATCACCATCATCATCATCATCACATCATCATCTCATCACCATCATCATCATCAACATCATCATCACCATCACCCACCATCACCACCATCATCATCACCATCACAACCATCACCATCATCATCACCATCACCATAATCATCATCATCTTGCCTTACCTTAAATAAGCATAGTGGCAGCATGTCATAATGAACCAAAACGCAAATAATGCTTAGTTTTTTTTAATGGCTAAATGCTATGATGCCATAGACCTATAAACGTCATGGTGCTGTGTCACATGAAACAATAGACAATCACTTTGCTGGCCAAGGCCAGCAATGTTGTATGAAATTTCATTATTGACCTCTCGTCTAGCCGCACCAGCAACGTGACTCTTCGTGGCGTATTATAAGGAACATAACGTCAACATTTCATACCATGTTTGAGAAAAAACCTTTTTTTCACCCAATGTTTTGTTCAAATTTAAATGGGATCAAACTGGAAGTTCAAAGTATACTTACTGGAAGTATTACCTAAACAATTTAATAAAAAAATCAAAATCGGTTCATACGAGTGTTGACAGAGTTCTGAGTTGATATACATACTTACATAAAAAAAATGCAAGCGAATCAAAAATAACGTGTATTCATTTTGGTTTTTTAATTGAACTAAAAATAGTATCTAAACATATTTATTTATTTACCTTTAATGAGGTCCCGGTATTTCAAAGCATCTACCAACTATCATGGACATTCACTAAAAATTGTTAAACTAAAATTATGAACATACCTGCCTTGACTAAGTTAACCGACTGCCTATTTTATATTATTAACTCTTGTTAACTGTAATATGTTTTCATGTTCATTCAAGTGAAAAAATATGGGTGCTTACAAGTTGCTCATAAATATGTCCCATAAGCTCGAATTAAGGTATCGGTACATAATGATGAGAAGATTAAATTGATACTTATATGCACTTGACCGTACAATAAAGAGTTATACATACATATATACCTACATACTAATATACACACTCTCATCTATGTTGTCTAATGTAATGAGACTACTTAATGAATGAGGAAGAGAGCCTGTCAATGAACTTCTCATTCTAAATTCTCTACTATACTAGCTGTTGCCCGCGACACCGTCCGCGAAGAATAGGGGTATAAAAAATAGCCTAAGTCCTATTCTCAAACCTACCGAATGTGGCCAAAAAGGTTTCATAAAAATCGGTCAAGCCGTTTCGGAGGAGTTCGATAACAAACACCATAACACGAGATTTTTATATTATTAGATGTATACAACTAATTTGCTCATGGTTTATAGACCTATTGGAGATGTATTTAAAAAAAGAAATCATGTAATGAATTAGTTTTTAATTCCTTTAATAATAACAACGTCGGGTAGAAGTAATTTTTCATTGAAACGATAAAATTAAATATACATCTGAGTAAAATTTTATACCTAAGAACCTAGTTCACTGGAAAAAGACAACTGGTAACTTTATTACTAGCGCCGGCTACGAAGCGATGAGGTACGTACTGAGAAAAGTTGTGAAGCGAAGTGAAGTAAGAGGAGTTCAAAACAAAGGAACAAAAGTTCAAGGAACAAAGTTCTTAGAAAACTCGAGTCAACGATTGCTAAATTTATTGAATATTGTTGCTCGTAATTTCGTCTACGTCACGCTAGAGGCTAGAACATCGCACTTTCCTTGGCCTATGTTTATTAAGGTTACTCTAGCTTTCTAATACCTACTTTTTCGAATCAGTTCAACATGTTTCGTCCACCCCTTACATGGAAACAAAGAATATGATTACCTCCTTATTTTTAATATCATAAAAATCTACGAAATTGTTATTCGTAGATAACAATGTATATCCCAACAATATCCCGCCTGTTGCAATGTCAGCACGCCATATAAGGGCGCAGGCTGAAAACCAGCGCGGTGATGAGTAATCCTCACCGCACATGCTGAGCCTGAGCCTTTTGCCACATAATTTTGTGTATTTTTTCTTTTTCTTTTTTATGGGCAATAAATGTTTTTTTTTTATTTTTATTTAATAGTCTCGAATTTTAAAAGAAGCGTTTTAAGAGCCATATAATCTTTTGTATTACGTAAATAGACGAATACTTTCATGAACATTACATTGCTGTTCCGCTAACTCACACACTGAAGGGCTCGTGGCCGTGGTGGTTGGTTGAAAATGTTTCTCGATTTTCGTTACACGTAAGATTATGGTCGTATGGCCTTTGAGACTTTATCCATTTGTTCATTTCATTCCACTTCAACAGCAACTTTATTCGAACCACAAAAAACAAAAGATAGTAACACCTCAACACCCCCAAAAATCCTCTTGTTTCATCTCGCTATTTGTATTTATGTCTTGCAAAAACCTATTCCCCGTTGACTGATATGGCCACTATTTTTCTGACACACGCGGCCGTAGATTTAGATAACTTATTGGGTAGAAGCGTGACTGCCACAGGCCACGCGCTTGGAAACAAGCAGAAAATCACAACATCGAATTTTTTTAGTTTACTTTTTTTTATAACTGTTTCGTATTAAGGTGTCAACACTTAGAAATCAGCAAAAAAATAAAACCAGGAAGGAAAATTAAAATCTTTCGGGTTGGGTTAGCGTGTATTTTGGTTTGACTTGAAACTGGATTCAGCTCACTTTTTCTGTTAGTTTCTATTGTATTCTCGTCTCAGTAATAAATGGAAAAGAAGTAAGTATTACCTACAAAACCTGCACCTATTTCCTGACAGACGGATTTGTATCTCCTGACCCGTATAGGGTAGGTACAGGTATTTAAGTGACATCTTACCCTGTCTTCGGACGGTAGCATCCAGCTTCTGCCAGTTGCCTTTTCCTAATCGCCACCCCATCGAGCTGGAGGGCATCCAACACCAAACTTACCGCAAACATATTCCGGTAAAAGCGGTGGACTCTATTGCAATAGAGTTAAACATACTTGATTAGTAGATATTGACAGTGTGGCATATCTACTAGCCCTGATGAGTGATGAACATATTGGCTACTCTTGAACACAAACCCATAAACACGAGCCAAAAGTCGTATGTAATGATAGCAAGATGTGTGTTAATATTACAACTGTCGATAGTTTCACAACCGATAGTTTTCATCTTCAACAAGCAACATATTATATTGTTTTTCAGAACTTCAAAATTAACGATAGCATCCATATAACTAACCAAGTAAACACTCTAGCAAAACTCATGCTCCTCAGAGCCCATTCTTGAGGAACAAAGCACACACAAGTATCTATTGCCAATCAATAGTATCGATAGCTCGATACGAGACAATAAATACTGTCTACAGAATGTATTATGTAGTACTATCGATCGATGGTACAACCCTATAACTTACGTGTGATTTGTTTCTTAATATTGGTGTTTAAGAATATGAGTTTCATTACACGAGTAAAGTAACTAATTTAAATACCTATAAATTAGGTATTTTGTTTTCAATAGTGCCGAGTATTCACGTAGCTGGGCGCGGAATGCAAAGAAGAGCGTAGCATTGCGCTCCATTGAAAAAGCTTTATCAGTTGACGTATATTTACAAGTTTGGAATGAATGATTGGGTGATAATTAATAATCAAAATAATCAGACATGTAAAGACTGATAGTCTTGGAATTTGATGCGTTTTTGACGGAACTATTTATTAATGGACCATTCATTGATAGAAGCTAACCAAGTATAAAACGGGTTTGCACGCAATGGAGTTATCGAACTAAAATAGAACAAAAACGCTGAAAGAAAGTTTCTTCTATGGAAACCTTTTTTTTATTTTTGGTGTTATTACACAAAGTCAAAGCAATATCGAATCTGCGATAGTTTCAAGTGTCAACTTATTCTGATTCAAAAGATACAGCCCTGTCTAACGGATGGATAGATTGACAGCGGAACTCTATTAGTCCCGGAGTAGTTTTGTACGGAACCCTAAACAGAAATCAATTTAAGTAAGACGAAGTAAAAGCCGTGGAATTGTTCGTACTCATCGCCTTTTCGCAAAAACAATCTATATATCTTGTGGGAATCCAATGATTTACGTTGACTTATCTAAACCGAATTCCAAATTAAATTGGAATCCACCCACTCGAGCTATTTTAAGCACTAATGCAATTACAAGTGACTACTACGTACATTTAAGTTACTTCAATAAGATTCCATAACTTACAAGAGAATAGTGAATAGCTGCGGGGGTGATTAAATAATCACGTCACTTTCAGAGACGGACAAGTTACAAGCTGAATATTAGATTAATAATTTGTAATCAGAAAGTTTGTGAAGATTTTTGGATGTTTGTTAGCTGATAGCGCTAAATAATTTTCTTTGCTTATCTAAAAGAACGGCCTAATTCGAAATGATACGCTGTGTAATTATACACCTTATTTGCAATAATTAAAGAATTAAGTTGCACACCGTAGTATTTTGGATTAGGCCGTTGTTTCAAATAAGCAACGTTATGTTACCTATCATTAGTTTTCACTTTACTGGTTTGAAATTCCGGGATTTTACAAATTTCTAATCGGGATTCCCATAAAAATATGTACATCGTTGTCGTCTTCACATTTATTCATAACACTTTTGCAATATTTCTTGTGTGTATGTATGTATGTATGTAATATATTTATTCATAAAAAGTTACACTTTCATTTAATCCATGCCGCGCAAAACTGCTTACTCAGTTTGACTGCAGGTAACTCGCTTTATATAAACATAGCTTATAAATTATTAAATTAGATTACGTATATTAATACAATTAATTTACGTAAATGGTTACAACGTATTTAACAAAGTGATCCTATAAGGGTTCCGTTTTTTCCTTAAGAGGTACGGAACCCTAAAAAACCCTTGTTTTTTAGGGTTTCGTACCTCTTAAGGAAAAAACGGAACCCTTATAGGATCACTTTGTTGTCCGTCCGTCCGTCTGTCTGTCAAGACCCTTTTTGTCAGGAACGCGTAGAGGTATCAAGCTGAAATTTATATCAAATACTCAGGTCTACGGTCCCTTGGAGCTGTAAAAAAATCAAACTTCTAAGCCAACGCAATCAAAAGATACAGTCGTTTATGCCGCAAATTTCCGCAAATTTTCGAAACTCGCAAGGGAATCAAAACCTACAGGGTACTTCCCGTGAACTCAGAATCTTGAAATTTGGTACGAAGCAAGGTCTAATAGCACAGATAAAGGAAAAATTGCGAAAAGCATAAATTTTTAACGCAATCAAAAGATATAGCCTTTTATGCCGCAATTTTCCGCAAATTGTCGACACTCGCAAGGGAATCAAAACCTAGGGTACTTCCCGTGAACTCAGAATCTTGAAATTTGGTACGAAGCAAGCTTTTATAGCACAGATAAAGGAAAAATTGCGAAAAGCATAAATTTTTTTGTCTGTCTGTCTGTATCAGTACCCAATCTACAATGATCCCACACTGCGCACATTTTGCTTAGGAGCAGGGGTCTGCTAAGACTGGATGTTCATAGATACATATAAATTTGTACGGAACCCTCGGTGCGCGAGTCCGACTCACACTTGGCCGGTTTTTTTAATAAACTCTTAAATTTAGCAAGTGTAGGCTCACGTCTTATGTAACTATTGAGCAAGTGTAGGCTCACGTCTTATGTCCTCGGGTAAACTATTGAGCAAGTGTAGGCTCACGTCTCATGTCCTCGGGTAAACTATTGAGCAAGTGTAGGCTCACGTCTTATGTCCTCGGGTAAACTATTGAGCAAGTGTAGGCTCACGTCTTATGTCCTCGTGTAAACTATTGAGCAAGTGTAGGCTCACGTCTTATGTCCTCGGATAAACTATTGAGTAAGTATGGAACTCGTTTTTTAACGTTCTATCTCCATATTAATTTTGTACCCTGGGTATTTCAAATTTACCTTTGGACATTGACCTTGTGCCAGTTTTATGTTGCACCAAATTAGTGAAACGATCCTGTTTAAATTTAACGGTTGTAATTTTGGGATTTAAATACTTAATAATAAAATAATAATAAATTACGCCACAACGACCGCTTTAGCCTAGTTGGTAGTGACCCTGCCTACGAAGCAAGAGGTCCTGGGTTCGAATCCCGGTAAGGGCATTTATTTGTATGCTGAGCACGAATATTTGTTCCTGAGTTATGGATGTTTTCTATGTATTTAAGTATTTCTTTATCTATGTAAGTATGTTTATCGTCGTCTAGTACCCATAGTACAAGCTTTGCTTAGTTTGGGACTAGGTCGATTTGTGTAAGATTGTCCCCTAATATAAAAAAAAATATATAAAAAAATAAAAAAAATATGGCCCGCTGTTTTAGCATAATTAAGAGAGTAACATACACATTACACGTAGGTATGCACGAACTTTCATGTTTTTATTAATAGTACTTAGTATGTAGATATAAAGCTGGGTTTAAATAGTTAACAATGGTACAGAACTTCATTAAATGTTGGGATTTTAGCTAAAGATTGCTTATGATTGGCCGAGGATAAGCAAGGAGGACGCAGACTGTGGAAACTTCCAAACTAATTAACAAGTTAAATTGATCAGTGATAGCTCGGTTTCAATTGGATTAAAACTTGAGCTGCAGTTAAGTTTTTTTACAATTTCAGTCCCTGTAATACAAGGTGAAATTTTAAACATGATTTAAATTATTTTTTCTAACTCAGGTAAATATTGATCAATCAAAATGTAATGCGTTTACTCAATTGTTTTAATTACTTCATCATCATCATTTCAGCCTAAAGACGTCAACTGCTGAACATAGTAGGTTTAAAGGTGCCTGTCAAAACACTAGTTTTTTTTTGTTATTTAGATTTATACTTAGTATTTAATGCCTGTTTCTCTTTTTCTCATTTTTGGCTGTTTGTATTTCTACGTGTTACTTCATTAGCATAATTTAACTGTGGCATATTTGCTGGCCTATGTATGACTTAGTTTTTTTTTTAAGTTTACTCATTATATTGTGCCGTTTTTTGCCCAAATAAATATGAAACATTAAACATAGGCCTCCCCCAAGGCTCGCCAAACAGATCGGTCCTGTGCCATCTGCATCCAACGCGTTCCAGCAACCTTAATCAGGTCGTCGCTCCATCTTGTTGAAGGCCTACCTACACTGCGTCTTCCGGTTCCGTTTGCGGTTGATTTAATTACTTATTAATTTTATTTCAATTTTGGGGTGTATACATTGAGTTTGTATATTAATTTCAACATAGGGACACCGAAACTTCATCTATGAAAAATTTATTTATCGCTATTCCGTAGAAATCATGTAAATTTTCTTGACAAAAACTATTTCTAGTTCTTCCCAGGGTCCCAAACTATGTCCGTACCATATTTTATTCAAGTTGGCTCAGCAATTTAAACAAGAAAAAGAAAGACAGGTAGACAGATTTTTGCATTTAGAACGATAATATGGATCGTACTTAGTTGTTACTTAATTTTGGGTTATTATTATGAGTTTTCGTTCCGGATATTTTTTTATGGACACGCTCATAATGTAGAAATGGCAGAAGGTTCTGATCCAGTTTCAAGTTATCTAGTAGAAGCATAAGTCCTATAACAAATAACTGAAAACACCATCAAATCTACAACCAATTCATAAAAAAGGTGAGTACTAAAGTGAGACGATTATAATGCTGGAATAACCCTTTTAAATCTTTATTTTGTTATTAATCGTCATGTCAGATTTAGTTTTATGGATTACACTATTATCGCAGTGAAGTTTTCCAAAATGTACGGTGCCAACTTGTTTGATTGTAGCTAAACATTGCCATTGTTTCCTTTTTTAATTCACAAATATTTTTCATTCACGATTAAATTAAACGATACAAAATTCTCGGTAGGTATTAAATGTTTATGTTAAAAATGTGAACATAATTCAATTTGCTTAACGGTACAAAAGGATTGCGTGCTTGGAGTCAAAATTACCATTAAGACGAAAATAAATTGACAACAAAGGTTTTTGAACCGGTGGATGAGAAACACCAAAATGTATAAGTACAAAAATGTTTCACAGAAAGGTAAATAACCTCTCTAAGAGCTGTGGTCACGCTGGTTTGGCGGATTAAATGTATTAATTGTTGCCGGATGATAAGCTTGGGACATTTCAGGGCTGGAATCGCAGATTATGTGTTCAAGTAAATGTACCTAGTGACATCAGTAAATACTGCCTATGAAGATGAACTACCATGAGACTCACTCATAGTGAAAAAACCGGTTGTCTGTAAAGTCGGTTTACGGACGATAGTTTAACGTGACAACGTCATAACAAAACATTCAAAACAAAAAACAAAAATGAAACCAGGCGGTCACCCATCCAAGTACTGACCGCGCCCGACGTTGCTTAAGCTCGGTGATCGGACTAGAACCGGTGTTTTGTCAAATATCTTGAAAACGGTGCCTCCTACGGCAAAATCAATGAAATTTCCCCTTCCCCCCCCCTCGCACCCACCACATTGAACATCCTGACGTTCGCCGCTCTCTCTTTTGTACATACTGGCTGGCCTTCGCTGCTCTGTATTACATTGCGTTATCCTTTTTCGTGTATGCAGCCGGCGTTCATCGATTTATTAGACGTTGTCACGTCAAAAATAGTTTTGTGCAAAATGCAGATTTTTTCAACGATATTTTTAATTGATAATACGGATAACCGAAAATAAAATATCTCATTGAGTTCCTCTCCATAAAATACCAATAACATCTTTAATAACATCTTCTATGACCTTTGCTACGAAATATAATGTAGGCGCCAAAGAAAACAATCGTATCACGGCCGGAACATGGAAATGTCAGTTGCTCGTGACGCCTACTGAATTCTCAATTCAAATTCTAATATGTCAAAACAATACCTACACGGACACGGCTGAATAAATAAGCCGTCGAGTTTGAATGTACAGAGGATCAAAGAGCAGAGTTTTGGTGTAATTTAACCTACGTTTAAAGCTTGTCAATGTCATCATCAGGCATACCTACTCAGTTTAAAGACGGCTGAAAAACTAAGGCACATAAATACAGAGGTATCAGCTCTGAATACAACAATGATATTGGCCCTAATAGCGCCCCAATTATTTTTAAAGAATTCTCTAAGGCGCAAGCCACACAGAAGAGACGTGGGACGTTTTTTTTTTAAGTTCCTTTCAATTATTATTTGTTTCCTGTCGTACACTTTAAAATTAGATAATTTAAATCACATTCATGTGATTCATTCATTCATTCATTTTATGTGGGACCCTGCAACGTTTTAAAAGCATAAGAACACAATTTCACTTCATTTTCACTACGTATCTTAACGCCATTAACTCTTTAAATCGGTGTTGATGTGACCTACCTTTCTCGTTATTTTATTTAGTTCTCCGAAACTCTGCGGCTTCAGGCATAGCGCGCGCCGTTGCGCTTCCTTTGTTTTTAAATTTTAATAAAATTTCGCCTTTTTCTTAATTTTTGCCGTTTCTCTGTTATGAGCCTGAAAGTAAAATTTGTCATGTTTTGACAGTCTTGTTTATCCGGTTAATTGCCATGGTAATTCCTTTTCAGGTTCGTTACCAGCCTGGCCTGATACTAGATCGAAATTTCTGCAAAAACTAAAAACACTCATTTCTTCTTGGCCGCGAACAAAATGTTACATTTTATTTAAATTTTTACGCGTTCTTATCTCAGATTCGCCGTCGAGCAAGGAGCTCCGAAAAAAAATATAAAAGGCGGAAAGAACGCCAACAACTTCAGTCTCGTAGCGAGCTTCAGCTTTTTGAGAAGCATCTCTTAAAGCCGCTCCCAACCGTAATGATTGGGTATCGATGTGGTAGACCTATGTCCAGAAGTGGACGTCCTACGGCTGAAATGATTATGATGACGATGGTGATGGATCCTGCAAGCCTCGTCTAGAGACATGAAATTTGGCAGTGGTGTTCGTCACAGAACGTTGAAGACCACGATCTATTTTTATGAATTCCCGGTGGAATTAAGTAAATTTTCGGAATATCTTGTTTTTGTAATGGGTTCTCTGCCTTTTCCCAACTATATTTATTTTTTCCCAACTGATTAAATTGCCAACTGTTTATTTTTTCTGAAACTTTATACTTTTCAGGATTGTTATAAAACAAACCTAACCTAACCTAGAGGATTGTCCTGAAATATATCCTGAATAGTTTACTGTATCGGAAAAAATAAACAGTTGGCAATAGGCTACTTTCCTAACTAATCAGTCTTTTAGATTATCAAAAAATATTGGACACGTATTTTTTATTTTGTCAATTAAACAAAAAATTACGAAGATATGGCGCGTTGAAGTTTCGCGTGACGTCACTTGTTCCTACACTTTGTATGAGCGTTTTAGGAACAAGTGACGTCACGCCTCGTCACGCGGAACTTCAACGCGCCATATCTTCGTCATTTTTTGTTTAATTGTCAAAAGAAAAATTACGTGTCTAATATTTTTTGATAATGTAAAATACGGACTAATAAGAATTATTATTTTTTTACCTAGGAAACATCCCTATTGAATCTTTTGGGAATTCATTTTAGGCGAAAAGGTAGGGCCCTTGTAATGGTTTACCCGAGCGAAGCAGCTGGTAAAGTCCGTGGCAGATAATTGCATGAGTGAGTAGTGATTAACACGACTATCAAACGCCTGATGGTCCCTTTCAAAATAAATATTTGGCAAAATTATCCCTTATTTCGGTTAAAAACCACTGAGATTTTTTTTTACTGAGATAAATCTTAATTAAATAACAATAGACATATTATAACATCATCATTAAACCAGATTGGTTTGTATCGATGTTCCATAGAAGTAATATTTGCCAGGTAGGTAAGTGATTCAAATAGAAAATTTTATTCATTCTCCAAAAACTTTGTAGACGACTTTAGTTACTAAGTGTCTAAAAAACTGCCTTCGGCAGGAGTTTTGTTCACCCAGAATTAAGACTAGAAAAGGAATTCCTGATTTTACTTCATTACGAAGTATTGTAGTTCGTTAATCTACATTAATTAAAAGTTTGGATACCTTCGAGAAGGCCGTTCAAGTAATTATAACACTCTGTAGGGCATATTTGACGAATGGGTGGAAATGACTTAATCAGTTTTTAACAAAGGAAATTTTATTGTTGGTGAAAACAATACTCGATTGACCTATTTTTTTAGCCCCCGAAACAAAAAGAGAGGTGTTATTTATAAGTTTGACCGCTATGTGCGTGTGTGTGTGTGTCTTTCTGAGGCATCTTAGCTCTTAAACGGGTGAACCGATTTGAATGCGGTTTTTTTATTTGAAAGCAGGTTTCTTGGCGATGGTTTTTAGACATAATATTTTTTATCAAAATTGGTTAGCCGTTTCAAAGTTATCAGCAATTTTGTTCTGCGGATGGGATCTTAGACGCGTAATGGGTATTTACTTTATTATCAAACATAGGTACAATTATTTTTCCTGGGGGATTAGGTTAACTTAGTGGATATCGCGTCTAAAAAATAACACAGGACCTCACATTATACCCGGCCACCGCCAACAAGTCGTTTTCGCTAAAGCCGTCGCTTCAGCTTTTGCCTAAGCTAAGTTTTTTAGGTAAGGCCTAAGAAACTACCGCACATACTAAATCTTGCAAAGATTTAAACATTGCATGTAGAATAAACAGGGTATAAAATGAAATTGGCTAGACAAGGCTAGCAAAGGCTTGCGCCGCGAGCCGGGCTAGACGTAAATTAAATTTTAGAGCCGGTGCCTTTTGCATTGAAAGGAAACTACGCGCCTTTAGTTGTCGTCTTTAATAAACGATGTTGGAAGTAGAGGTTTCTTTTTTAATATAAATGATTTACTTTAGTTCCCATTAATAGCAGCCATGCCAGTGTAGTGGTTTTTGTTATTGCTGTGTGTGCTTTCTATATGTATGAGTGTGTGAGAGAGAATTTATGACACATATTCAATACACAGAAAAAAAAATTGGAAGGATACTTTAAAAGATCTAATAGTATAAATTGGACCTTACTTAGGCAAGTCGCAACGGGTTGTTCAGTCTATCCCAACTGGCTATCCCAACCAGTTGGGATACATGGTTTTTTTTCCAATCTTCCCAACATAGCTAAAGTACAGTTTCGCAATATTGCTTTACTAGCCAATATGTGCGTATAAACAGGAAGTATCTAATATATATGAAGTAGGTACTTAAAATATAATAAGTAAATAAAATGTGTTATCTCAATAACAACTTTACAAGCTTTTCAGAAGTTGGAAAAAGTGGGAAAAAATTCTATGTATCCCAACTGGTTGGGATAGCCAGTTGGGATAGATGGAACAAACTTTAAAAATGAAACACAATGATATTTTACACGAGTGCGTGTGTAGTTATGTTATCACTTTTTTTACGCAAAAATGGCTGGAGCAAATCTTTGAACGAAATTTAGTATGCAGAGGCTGCTTGATGTTCCGATAGTCCCACTGAATTGGGATTCCGTGATATATGATCAAAAGACATCAAATGTTGCATGGGAGTCCTTCATGCAACGTAAATAAAGACCATGTTTAAAATCTTCGAGAATTCCCGTGGAAATTTATAAAAAACCCGGGAATTTAAATTCTACTGCCAGATCTAATTGTTGACGTTAACGAAGCAGCAGGTAAAGACTAGTTTTTTATAATTTAATGCTTATTTTTCGAAGGAGCCAATCACCTTCGTTGTACAACAAACTCAAACTCAAAGTTTGCCATTGCATTGTTGTTTTTCAATTTAGTCAGAACGTTCAATTAGTCCCAGAACCTCGACTAGACGGAACCTATTGCGGTCTCCTGACACAAAAAACCGTATTTTCATAGGGAACCCATGACAGTTACGCCCTTTATTGTATGAAGGACTGCATTGTGGGCATGTAGTGAGCAGAGATTAATAGTGTCTATCGCGTCGCAATATATTTCAATCTTTTTCCGAGTTCCCATATAGTTTAGGCCCTTCGCACACGGAGCTACTAAAAATTACGGAACTAATCAGTAATTACAATTACTAATCAGTTAGAAACTGTACCTCGCACACGACGCTACTCGAGTTGCAAGGACAGAACAATAGTTCTGTTCAGCTAGAGGAATTAGGCCGAAAAAAGCAAACATGTCTATAGATGTCTAGTGGTCTATTATCTTAATAGAAGCCGAACGAAACATCGCAGGTTTTGGATCCACCCTTATATTCGAAATAATGTGAACTGCAGACTCTCTGTTGCAGCACAGCACGAGAGCTGCGTGAAACGGATAATAAATTTTTGGGATTCTATAGACTGACCAAAGATAGCTATTTAATAGCTCCTGCCATTTAAAAAACAATAGTAAAAAGCGGGAGTGCGTAAACGCAGAAGAAAGGATTTTAATAACGTTGAGGTAAGAGTTTTATTTATTTATTAATAATTAAGTACTAATTGTAGTATTTTCACAATGACACAATCAAATTTAGTCTCAAATTAGGAAGTATTTTATTCTTAAATGCACTTTTAATCACTATTTATTGTATTATTAGTTAGAAGCCGTGATGATTCATAATATGACAAAATGTGATTATTGTATGCTGGTATGGCTTACTGTACATTTGATACAGGCAGTTCTTGCGCAGAAAGAAGGATGCTTTGCGTTTCAAAATTATGTTCTGGTGTGGCTCGCTATGGTGGTGCCAAAGCTCTTGAGGATTCGTCTAAAATTTCATCCACTAATGCCAGCACTCTTCGTTTGAATGTTCTTGTTTGAATTTCAGACATTGCTTTAATATCTGGTAATAGGCTTAACAAGAACATTCGTTTGGGATCCTCTTCAGAAGTGTTTTCAAGCTTAGCGTTTCTGGCCTTAAAGTAATCCAGAATACCGTCATCGACAGTTGAAGCTGATTTTCTTTTGCGTCGATTAGAGTCGATGCCAGTACTGGGAGCAGTTGGTCTGGATGGAGGGCATGACATGGGAGAGAGTGGTTGATCGGATATAGGAGTATATTCAGGCGGAGGGCATGACATGGCTGATGGGATGTCTTGGTATGGTGTAGGCGTATTTGAAGATGGTAATGGGATATTTTGTTGTAATATGGATTGAGACTCATTTGATTTTTCGTTATCTTCTTGCTCTATCACTTCCCTAGCTGCTGCTTGAGGAAGATTCCCTGATATAGTATTATTCAAGGCTTTTATGTATGGGATTGTAAATTGCATCGCATCAGCCAAATAATACGGTTTCTTATTATTTGAAGAAGATCCACTCGGAGTTGGTTTTGTGTGCCGGACGAAAACCGCACGCAAATTTTTCCATTTTTCTTTAGATTGGCTATCTGAAACAATATAAACAAATTTATTGTGTTTTTTGCAGGTACTTGGCAAGTGGCGATTCATTTGTGAATATCGGATATCATTTTCCTAGAGGAGACAATACAGTTGCACAGATAGTCGCTGAAACTACAGTTATTATTTATAATGTTCTAACTAAAGGATACTTATATGCAATTCCAGATGTAGCCCAATGGAAGAAAATATCAGAGCGCTCTAGTTTGTTGTGTAATTTGCCCAATTGCATCGGATCTTTAGATGGGAAACACATCCGAATAGAGGAATTCTCTAATTCGGGATCAAGTAATTTTAACTACAAATCCTTTCATTCCGTTGTCTTGGTGGCATGTAGTGATGCGGACGGGCTATTTTCATTAATTGAATGTGGCTACGCTGGAAGAAATATTGATGGCGAAATATTTCGTGCTTCAGCTATCAAACAGTGGCTAGCAAACGCTGCTAATACTTATACCTGGGACCGAGGGCAAGTCATGCTACACTTGACCTGAGAGTGTCATCAAGATAGTAAATAGGTACTTACGCGTCAAATGAAATATTTTTCCCACCTCACTCCAAGCTCTTTCTGTTACATCCTTTCGTGAGTAATCTGATAGTGAATAATTATATAAACATGGATACTTTTCCACTTCTTGCACAAATTTAATATTTATGGTTTGGTCCTTCATTTTTCATAATCAAAATACAGAAAACTCGGGCAACCAGTAGCGCGGCGACCGGCACGACGCGTCATGCGCGATCAGTTGCTAGCGCGTTATTGACCGGTCAGTAACTAGTCGCTTCGTGTGCGAACTTCAATGCGAATGTATGGGCGGTGACGGTGACGCTCAAGCAACTCGTTAGTACCTAATTAAAGTTCGGAAACTAGTTCTCCTTGAGTAACTCCATGTGCGAAGGGCTTTAATCTTAGTTATGAAGTACAGTAAAGGAAACTGAATCACCCAGAGTAGAATCTCTTCAGAATCAGTTTCAAGATATTTTCTTTGGCAGATGTGTGAAATGTCAACATGACATTTCTAACGAGAACGTCCCACTCTGGTATTAGCTGCGGAAGGGATCTTAGACGCATAATGGGCATTCACTTTATTTTCAATTTGACCTTATTTGACTTTAAATGTGACCTAATTGCTTTGGGGGTTTTTAATTTTTTTAATTTATTCTTATGTTGCAGATTTAAATTAGGCTTTTATTTTAGCCCGGGAAAATGCAAAGTTCCCAACGGAAAGCCGACGAGAAGTCGCGGCCAACACCTAGTGTACAATAAATATAAAATTATTTGTGAGAAGATACAAATTATTTGCGCTCGTTCCCTATATATCAGAATTGCAAAATACTAAATCGCCGTCTTACCTACCCAAATTCCCAGAATACCAGACTTTCCTGTCACTGTGATTTTATCTATACCAGAATTGCAAAAATAGCTTTTTTTTCAATACACCATGTTCCATTCAAAACCGAATTTTCATAATATCAGATAATGAAATCACTAGGCTCGTAAAACACGACCTCCTGGCCTCCCCACGTCGACCACGACATCTGCCTGAAGAGCCAGGTGATTTCAGTTACTGGTATTATGGGAATTAGGTTTTGAATGGAACATGGTGTATTGAAAACAAGCTTTTTTGGCAATCCGATATAGAGAAAAACACGGCGACAGGAAAGTCTGGTAATCTGGGAATTTATTATTTTAGAAATAGGGTAAGTCGACAATTTAGTATTTTGCAATTATGATATCTAGGGAACGAGCTATTATTTATGTTTCCTTTGAAATACTTTTGTGAGAAGCTTTAGGAATGTTAATTTAACTGTAAGTAGATTAATGTTTCAATTAGTTGCTTGTTAATTTACATGTAGTTATAATATAATAACAAAACTATGGATTCTTTGTGATTTATTTGTATTTGAACGATTGTCTAATGGATAATATTATTTTCACACCACCTGCTCGACAATGCCTCATTATATATCATGCAAACCTTACTCAAAGTAAATCATTATAGCCCTTGTCTTTTGCCGGGGTGTAATGTTGTACTGAATTTCATTATAACCCGCCGGGCAGTAATGTGATTCACACTTCTCTTAGTTCTTATTGTTATGCATAGGTTAAGGGGCCTACCATAGAAATACGAAATTTGCCGTTAAATTTGACCAAGGATAATGAATATGAAACGAAAGAGAAATTGTACGAAATCGTGAAAAATATGGGGCAATCTATAAATGTAGAAATAAAAGAGGAAGACATAAAAGATATATTCGCGATTAAATCAAAAACGGTACCTAAGAAAACTATGTTTGTGGAATTTGTTTCCGTTATAAAAAAGGAAAAGGTGTTAGATGCTATTATTCAATTTAATAAGGGGAAAAATAACACTGAAAAGCTTAATGGAGGACACCTGCAGCTTCTTGATCAAAATGTGCCTATTTATGTTACGGAATGCCTTACACGAAGTGGGCAAGAATTGCTTTTTGAGGCAAGACAATTTGTTAAAAAACACGGTCTCGAGCAGGCTTGGTCCTACCGTGGTTCAATTTATTTACGCAAGGCCAAAAAGGAGAAACCGATAAAAATCAATAGTGTGTCCGATCTCGATAAATTGTTTAACGTGTGACTTTTTTCAGAGTTTTTGTTTCTTTGTACTATTTTAATTACTACTATCACTGTTTTTATTTTTGTTTGTACTACATCAAATACTGTCATTTATATTACAATTAATTATCTTACACATACACTCACACTCAATCCAAGCTTACACATATATCATAACTACATAACAATACAATTTTTTTTGTCCTTTATAGATGAAGTGATGTCGCAGGTTTTTTTTTCTGTACATTTTTATCTCGAAATGTCTGTTTTTTTCTTTAACATTCAATGAACTAAAAAATATTCTTGATGAAATTGATAAAATTTCGATGTCAAAATCCATTATCGCCGAAGTTGAGACTTGCAAGACTATAGTTCCTCCACTCAGTCTGAAAATACTGACACAAAATATACGCAGTATAAATAAAAATTATGATGAATTATGCGTTCTTCTTACGCGGTTAGATATGGATTGTGACATAATTGTTCTTACGGAGTGTTGGCTTTCGTGTGCGCAAGTTATCCCCGAGCTTTCAGGCTATACCTCATATGCAAATAGTAACTTCAACAATCAAAATGAGGGAATTGTAGTGTATGCAAAATCTCATCTCAAAATTGATTTTGTTGAGCCCACTTTCCGAGAAGCAAACTGTATCGTCCTACACGTGGATTCTAGGCTTGCTGTAATAGCAATATATAGATCTCCTTCTTATACAAATGTTGACATCTTCCTCGATTCATTAAACACAGTTTTACAATCTACCAATGGAGTTCAAACTGTGGCTGTCTTGGGTGACATCAACATTAATACTATTGGCGATCATTTGGATTCACGAGCTCAGCAATATTTAAATCTTTTGGCTTCACATGGTTTGCTTCCATGCCATAATCTGGTCACACGGGAGGATAGCAACGCTTGTTTGGACCATGTTATTTTAAGGTCCAATGCAAGGGCTCTTACTGTAGTACTGCAGTCAACTCTGACTGATCACAAAGCCGTGCTCCTGTGTCTCTCGCATAATAATAATAAAGTCTCAACTACTCAGACTCAGCGTACTAAATTACACAAAGCGGCTTTTAATGCAGACTTACTTGAAGCTAATTTTGATGAAATTTTAAAGATCGATGACCCAAATTTAGCGCTAAATTTTTTTACGAACACGATACAAAAGTTAACTGTCAAAAATACGATCTCATATAATTTATCGCATAATAAACTTATACTGAAACCGTGGATCACACCGGGACTTTTAAGGTGCATTAGAAACAGAGATCGGCTTCATGCCAAACATAAAAAAGATCCTAGCAATGAAATATTAAAACTAACATACCGTAGGTATAGAAACTTTTGTGGTAATATACTGAAAGGTGTTAAGATAGGGTATGAAAAAGGGGAGCTCCTAAAGGCGGGTAAAAATAATAAATTACTATGGAATACTATTAAAAATATTACTGGGACAAAAAAATCTAAAAGTCGAAGCGACCAGATATTTGATTCCTATTCAACTCCCAAGGACGCAGTTGATGAAGTAAACAAGTATTTCGCAAATGTTGGTAAAAATCTGGCTTCAGATATCTTGTCGTCTTTTGGTAACAGAGATAGGACAGATAGTCTAAATGCCTCTTTGTGTCCACTTCCGAACTCTATGGTGATGTTCGATACTGACGAGAAAGAGATTGAATCTTTGATTATGGGCTTAAAAAACAAATGTTCTACTGGTTGGGATGGTATCTCTAATGATATATTGAAAGAACATTATAACATTTTTACACCGATTTTAACCCACATCTTTAATATTTGCCTAAAAAAGGGAATTTTCCCTATACATCTTAAAAAATCAGTACTAAAACCGATTTATAAAAGTGGTGATAAGCGGCTCCTGATAAATTACCGGCCAATTTCTATTTTACCTTCAATATCTAAAATCCTGGAGAAATTGTTAAACAAAAGGTTAATTAACTTTTTAAGCAAATTTGATATCTTGGCTAAAAATCAATTTGGTTTCCGTGCTGGTAAATCAACTGAAGATGCAGTCCAGGAACTTACTATGTTCGTAGCTGATAATCTGGACAAAGGTAAAAAATGCATTTCAGTCTATATGGACTTAGCAAAAGCGTTTGATTCAGTGCACTTAATGAAGCTTTTGAACAAGATGGAATTGCTTGGTATACGTGGAACGTCGCTTGCTATTTTTAAGGATTATCTTTGCGATCGCAGGCAGTGCGTAGCCGTTGGTGACACGATAAGTGGCGATTTACCTATTACATATGGAGTTCCTCAGGGTAGTATACTTGGACCTACACTTTTCCTTATATATATTAATGATCTTTGCAAACTAAATATACCTGGGACTAATATCATAACGTATGCGGATGATACTGCGCTACTTTTTGCTGAAAATACTTGGGAGCAGGTTTTCAATAGAGCTCAGGCAGGTTTGAATATGGTCAGGAACTGGTTAGATTGTAACTTATTAACATTAAACGTAGATAAAACAAAGTTTATCACACATTCCATAAGAAGCCCTGGTCAACCGCCTAGAGATCTGCAGATCGTTGTTCACAAATGTCTTCATCCTGATGATAGAATATGCTCATGTTATCCTTTAGGTAGAGTGGACAAAATGAAGTATCTTGGAGTTATTATTGATTCCAGTTTGAGTTTTAAAGCTCATATTGAATTATTAGTTGGACGAGTTCGCAAACTTATATTTGTCTTTAAGAAAATGAGACATGTTGGAGACAGTTCTTTACTTATACAAATATATTTTGCTCTTTGTCAGTCACTCTTAACCTATTGTATATCAGTGTGGGGAGGTGCACCTAAGTATAGCCTACTACACCTGGAAAGGGCTCAGCGTGCAGTCTTAAAGGTAATGCATTTTTTGCCGTTTTTAACTTCAACAGAGCTTTTATACAGTACAGTGAAGGTACTGACTGTTAGACAATTATTTATCTTAAATATTATTTTGAAATTTCATTCTACTTTGGTTTATGATAAGGTAGCACCAAACACTCGTCGTCCACATTACATCCTGGGACATAAAGGCATTAAATTTAACACGCGTTTTAGTAAAAAATTTTTTAGTTTTAGCGGTCCATTCATTTATAATAAAATTAATAAATCATTGAATGTGTTCCATATGACTAGAATAAAATGTAAAATTGCAGTGACAGAGTGGCTTCTAAATAAGAATTACGACAGTACAGAGGATTTATTGAGAGTTATATCATAATATTTGTCCATTTGCACACACATACACATACACACACACACTCAGTCACTCACTCACAAACTACACACACACACACACACACACACACACACACACACACACACACACACACACACACACACACACTTTCTGATTTCATTTAAGTTTTAAGTGCATTGTAGTTAATATTAATTTAAAAAAATTTACTTTGTTATTTTCTTATTAATTATATTTAGTATAAGTCTTTCATTAAGGGGAGGAGCAATGTTCATCCTAAAATACAGGTTTACCTACTTAGGGAACTGAGTTCCATTTATTATAAGGATCTTTTGTTAAAAAAATTCTGTTAAATAAATATTATCTTATCTTATTATCTTATTATATTATCTTACATTTAAAGTCTAATTTCGTCGAAATCGCGCGGCGCGCGGCTGGTGCAGCTGCTGGTGGCCGACGGCGAGGAGGTGGACGGCGGCGCGCGCCGCGCCTCATTTATTTGAAAATCGAACTTATTCGAAAATCGAGCTGGCCACGCCACGGCAAGCCGAACGAAAAAAAATCAATACTTAAAACAAAAGCCGCGAGTATTTCAATACGCTGCAATTTTAAGTATCAAACTGCAAAAGAAGATAAAACATTAGGAAAATATCGAGTGACGAAAGTGATTTGACTCCTGATTCCATTAAAATAGACGCCTTAGGACCACTTGCACAGTTCAGGGTAAAAAAATTAAATCGGTAACCCTGGGTTAAGAATGACAGTTCCATACATTTTGACACTTGTTAACCCTGGGTTAGCAGTTAACTCGCTCGGAGTTAAGTAGCTAACCCAGGTCTGCGCAAGCCGGCCTTAGAAATTGTTAATAATGTACTCCCAGAGAAGTCGAAGGAAAAATACTTAAAAGCTTACAAAGATTTCGACAAATGGAAAACTGCGAAAGGCGCAAAGTCAGTGTCAGAATCAGTGCTTCTGGGTCTATTTCGAGTATTTTTCTAGTAGCCTTGGTTTTTATTGTCTCGCAAAAGGTGAGAAAAGTAGAGTATACTCCTCGGGGATAAAACTGATTTTGCCTTGGGCGCGCTTAAATCCTTCACTGCTCTCAGGACTCCATCTTAATTCCCTCGCTTCGCTCGGGAATCAACTAAAAGAGTCCCTCGATACGCTCAGGATTCAATATCGCGCCCGTGACATAATGCAGTGCTTTATCCCCTTGGTGTACAATCTACTATTAGATAACGTATAAACATGAATAGTTAGATAAATTATATAGACTGTGTTTATCTATTTTAGTATGTTTATCCGCTCCTTATTACTTTTAGTCAACTGGTGTCAACTGTTCTTATATTGTTCTGTACCTATTTACCTATTAATTCTTAGATATAATTATTTTCATATTAAACATCAAAGACTCGAGAATAAATGTTCATTTTTTTCATGCGTAGGTAATAAGGTGCATTTTCCAAGTCCAATAAAAATCCACTTTATGGCTCTGAAATCCAATTAAATAAGCTACGAATCACTTGTGACCAGAGTTACCTTTAGTTTATCATACTCTAAATTTTTGCCATTTTTCGACTGGGGCAAAATATAATCCAGCAAGCACAGTTATAGACGTCTATCTATACTACAAAAATGATAATAAGAGGAATAGAAATACCTACCACGCAAGCTACTGTGAGGCACCCATGTTTGATTTAAAGCCATTTTACTTATTTATTTTGCCAGCTGAGTCTGTAACAAAGCTCCCTACAAACTAATTAGATTAAAGTACCTTTTTCAGTGCACCTCTACGATACTTCAGGTACATGTATACCAAATTTCAAGTTTCTAGCACCAGTAGCTTAGGCTGTACTACGTTGTCTGTCAGTCAGTCAGTCACGGTACGGTTTTATAGGTATAGAAGATTAGTTTGGTAATCTAACACTCGTGACAAAATTTTTTACACTCCTACAAAACTCGTAGGTAGGTATAAGAAAAACCACACACAAATATTTTTTTTACTATAACCAAAGTAGCCATTACCTAGGTACTTATCATATTTTTCGGCATACAATTATATGGAAATCCCTTTTTCTTTTTTTTTTAGGGCTCCGTGGCCAAATCATGGTCACTTTCTTCATAGTGGGGAAAGGGCGTATTACCGTCTCCTGGCGTAAGTGCTCTGTGAATTAAGTACTCTATGAGCGGAACGGTAGGTTAAAGGTTATGCAGTAGCATCGATTTGCGAAAATCCATTAAAATTTCAGCTTTACGCAGTACATTTAAGGATACTTTTACCTTACGTTTCAGTTTATAAAACGAGCAGAAAAAGTCAATAAAAGTAAATTCACAACAACTCTACTAAGGTAAACGTTTCTGGGCTCAACACTGATCCAATACATGGCACCTTCAATCTTTTGTCATACTATGGTAAGAGAGGTGAAAAATGTTTGTCATCTACTGGGCGTTGAGAAGCCGAGCATTGGTACATTTACCTTATGTCTTACTATCTGTTGCTTGCGACTTGATATGTGTCCCTTAGAAATGGCACACTCAGCAAAAAAGTTTGTATGATTTAAAAAAAAAAATATTTAATGGCAAAGATCTCATAGGCTCTAGACCCTATGCCGTATGCCTACCTCTTCAAGATTTTGTAGAGCTCTTTTACTTATTAAGTAACACTCTCTCTCATTCACACTCTCTTCTTTTACTTATTAAGTAACCCCTCCTATTACTTTCTGAACGTTCTACTTCCAATGCCGCCCTGAACGCCCCTAACGATCAATGCTCTATCTAGACTTAGTGCTCAATATAGTCGATTTACAAAAACAATCGCCGCCTTTCTCACATAAACACATGTAAGCGGCCTAACCAAATAAAGTCTCAATTTCCGCCATCACTTTCCTTTTTTCATAAACAATAATAATGCTTTAAGCATTCCGTATCCGCTCATTCATTACACTAACCGAGAGGGTCGTGGCCACAACAAATGAACTCGCTATGTGAATTAAGATCACTGGCCTGTTACATAAGTAGATAGGCTATTAACTAACCCGTTTGTAAAACGTCACATATGTGTCAAAGCAAAATTTATGTTTTGCCTGTGTTTGGCAAAAGCATTGTGCCCATGGAACTAAAGCTATAATGGTTTTTTTTTTATAAATAGCATCCATTTTAAATCCCGCGCTAAAGCCGGGTACATAATATCTGTAGCAATTTAAGCACATTTTTGCTCAAGCAGTGTATTTTTTTATGAGTTTTGATAAATCTGTGCTAGCTATTTGTATTAAAATGTGCAAATCGTGGAAGCTTCAAGTAATCTATACTCCGCAGGCTGGCATCATGCTGAGTTGGAAACGTTTTGTGATGATTTGTATCTGCTTCTTTTTTGATTCTACGGTTTTTTTTTGTTGTTGTAACACCTGTATATCACAAATAAATATTATATTCAATGTATCTTTCATTTTACAAGCTTTTATCTATGCAATGTTTTTATTTTGGGTCAAATATTGCAAATCAAATTTCGCCCACTTCTAGTGATCGGATTGAGTTGAAATTTAATACGAATATGAATTTTGGATGACAAATAATCCATCGCCAGTCTATCGCACTTGCATAATAGAGGTCAGTGACTTAGCTAGAATTATATAAATCACCAGGGCCACTTGATGGGGGGCGACTCGTGTCCGGGGCACGCATCCATCGTACCCTCGAGGCCAATTGTATAATATTTAGCTTATAATAAGTTTAGTCCGTTTGGCTTAATTTTACTCGAATATGAGGGATGGAAAAATTGTAATGAGATGTTGAAGGACGTTGCAAGTGGTTTGTGAGAATATTTAAGATTCTATGACGGGCTATTCAATTTAATTCAATTTAAATTTAAGAAATATTATCTACTTATAGTAGAAAAATAGTTATATTAAATAGGTAAATAATCAATTTCTTATATAAAAATATTCAACTTTAAAGGTGCATTATTTGTTAAAATCAAGCCCTTTGAAAGTTTAACTGTTATTTTAAAATATTTGAAAAAATCAGGATGGGAAGGAAATATGTCAAATTAACAAGGAAAACTATAACGGCTAAGTTTGCTTGAGAATTATTAGTATTTTACAATTAAATAGCAGCCTGACTTACAAAATAATGCTTATTTAGAGTCATGTGTGGTAACTGTACGCAGTGGGTTAGGCTTGATTTCCTCCTACGCTGACGTCGGTCGCTGACGTCGGTCGAGCGTACCGTCCGTCGCGTATGAAAAATGCGCCCCATAGAGTATTGTGTTTTATTCGTACGCTCGACCGACGTCAGCGACCGATTTCGGTCAGCTTCGCACTGAGCGCGCGACAGTGGTGATAGCGCGACCGCGCACCGACGCGCGCGCGCTGACGAGCGAGACCGACGCGCGCCATCAGCGGCGCGTAGCAATAAATCTGCCGCGGACGTCAGCGTCGCTGTGCGGTGCCCCATAGAGTATTGTGTATATTCGTACGCGCGACCGACGTCAGCGACTGATGTCAGCGTAGGAGGAAATCAAGCCTAAGTGTACGCAAACCCATGCATTTCAGTCCGAAATGAATGGGATTGCGTACACTTACCCACTGCGTACAGTTACCCCAGATGACTCTAATACGGACAGTAGGTATAATTAATAGTAAAATTAATAAGATATGCAAGGATTTTTTCGTAACGGTCCCGGAACCCTATCTTGGGCGTGTCCGACACGCTCTTGACCGGTTTTTATTATTTATTTTGTACATTTTGCCGCACACAGAAAAATACCAACACAGTTACACTCCTGTTACACCCCGGAAGAAAGCAAGTCATAAATTTAATTTTCACGAGCAAATCTAATCTTGTAAGGAAACTCGGAGGCAAATGGTTGTTCACTTCCGTAAATAAACGTAATACCGACTTGTGTAAGGCCGTGGTCGCTTTCACCCGCCGCACGCGGCCGACAGCGGCCCGCCGCCCGCGGCGTCTGAATGGTGTGTTCGGGAATGCTCGGGAGTGGTCGTTTTCGCCCGCCGCGTGCGACGTCCCGAACGCGGCGGGCGAAAACGACCACTCCCGAGCATTCCCGAACACACCATTCAGACGCCGCGGGCGGCGGGCCGCTGTCGGCCGCGTGCGGCGGGTGAAAGCGACCACGGCCTTATAAACGACCGTTTCAGCTGTGATTAATTAAAAAGCATGTTTCCTCATTTTTATTTATTTTCATACTTAGATGCTTGACCAGAGGAAAAATATATTTAAGAAATCTAATGACGTTTTTGTAAGGCAATGTCATCTTATAATGAAGAGTTAAGCGTTCGCGGGTAATAGTTAGTATTATTAACAAGTCATCGAACTAAAATTCACCAATAATAACTACCATTGGTAAACCGTGGTGGCTTAGTGGTTTGACTTGTGGCCTCTCAAGCAGACGATCGTCGGTTCAAATCCCGGCTCGCACCTCTGAGTTTTTTCAGAATTTATGTGCGAAATTGCATTTTTAATTTATTATGAGCTTTACGGTGAAGGAAAATATCGTGAGGAAACCTGTATTCACCTGCAAAGAAATTTAATGGTATGTGTGAAGTTCCCAATCCGCCTACTCTGTAAAATCTTATGCGTGGTCATACATAAAAAAATATATACGCGTCGACTTGAGTATCTCCTCCGTTTTTGTCGTCAGTTGAAAAACAGAATAAAATAAATATTTAAGGGGGCAATGCCTGTAATGATAATTGTTTAAATGTTTGAAATAAATAAATAATGGTACGGAACCCTTCGTGCACGAGTCCGACTCGCACTTGACCGGTTTCGTTAAGAATTCTCACAGGAATTTTTGGGAGATCCCAGAATCCTATCTCGGTTTAAGTACATGTGCAAAGCCGGGGATTAAGGCTAGTATTAAATAATATTTTAAAATAGTTTGGATTTGATATGACAAATTAACAATATTTTTAAGAGGAGCATGATATTATGACAATTGAACATTGTTTTTGGTTAATCTTCTAATCTAATATATAAAAATCTCGTGTCACGGTGTTTCTTACCGAACTCCTCCGAAACGCCTTGACCGATTTTTATAAAACGGAGTCGCGGGCAACAGCTAGTAAATAATAATACTTATTCTGTTTATGTCTACATAAAATCCCGACAGATCGTATATTTACCATATTTTGCCATGATCACAGTGTTTTTCTTTGTCTTAAACCTCAATATACCTATATAGGTATTTTAAAAATATAGTCATTTCAAATCATATAAAAAATTAAACAGGTGATTGATACCTTTAATGGGTGGAACCTGCCAATGGTGCAATTTTAGGTCATATTAATAACTCCTAGGATGATATAGACTGGATTGGCAGTCGCCGTAGTACGGATCGGCCGCGGTTTTTGTAGTTCGATTATTAAATCTAGATGGCGCTGAAATATAGCCAGAGGCTTTGAAGGCAAAACAATAAGACTACAGATGTTTCATATTACTACAAATGTATTATTATGCAATATTTTTGAAATATAATACATTTGTAGTAATATGAAACATCTGTAGCCTTATTGTTTTGCCTTCAAAGCCTCTGGCTATATTTCAGCGCCATCTAGATTTAATAATCGAACTACAAAAACCGCGGCCGATCCGTACTATGGCGACTGCCAATCCAGTTTATATCATCCTTGATAACTCACAGAACAGATACGTCAAACAAAAGCGTTTGCGCACTTCTTGAGAAAACATACGATTCACCTGTACAAGGAGTGTAAAAATAGCAAGATCGTAAATAATAAGTGCCATGAGTATATTGCATCTGTTTCTATGATTTATTTTTTAACATGGTGTATAATATAAACACTTTGAGTGAGTGATATTTATTACTTTGAGATCTTGTTTCATATAATTCAAATAAGTATTTTGAAGATTTTGTTTTGTTTTCGTTTCAAAGGTCTTCGAGCTATGGAACCTCAATTTCCTATTTTTTTCCCCCTATTTATTTATAATGTCTATTGTCTTTCTCTCGGACTTCCGACTTCCTCTATCTGCACTTAGGTATCTCTTAATCAAAACCCATCGAGACAATTCCACTGCTGCTGTCCCTAAACCTTTATTTATACTTAAATACGACAATGACACCCATTGACCTAGTCCCTTTATCAATGCTTGTGTTAAGGATGCTAGGCAACGAACGGAGATAGGTAGGTACCCATGAGGTAGGTACCCATGAGGTGTTGGGCTTAGAATTACACCTCTCCATTTCTTCCGTAGATGTTGTAAGAAGCGACTAAGGAAATAGGTTAAGGTATATTGTATAGGCGCAAGGCTAGCAACCTACGAGTATCACTATTACTATTTTACATATTGTATTGTAGATATTGTATTGTCACTTTTATCTAACATTGCACACAAAATGTAGCACTACGTGTGCTCTGCTTAAGGGCCTACCGAGTTTTTCGCGCTAATCGATTTTGGGTGGGCGATTTCGGGCGTGGGGGAGGCACGATGGCTCAAGATAGATTGGCGTGTTTTTGGGTATTTCCATATTATTATTACTAAAACAAATAGATATTTTAGAAATGTAGCAAAACTACGCCCTAGAAATCATCTTGTTTTATTAACATTCAAAAGTCATGACCTGCCGTGCAGTTTTAGCGTCATACTACGAGTTTAATTTAATTTTATAGAGACGACTTTGAATTTTTTTTCTATAGAGCGAACTACAAGTAATCGTGTTTCGATAAACACTTGTCACTAGAGTGGATCCTCAAATATCTTACATATGAATTTCAGGACTATAGCATTGCTAGTAAATAATTATACAGCACGAGTTTAAATGAATGCAATAAATGCGCCAAAAACACGGTAGGGTCTTAACCCCTTTGGGATACAGAAGTGATGTGTGCGTTATATATTTTTTTTAAATCCTAGATCAAACTGGCGGCTCTAACGAGAGAAGAAAACTAATTCTTATTTTTGAGAACTTAAAACAAAGACGATAGTCAAACGGCTCGACCACGACTACACGCGACCGTGTCAATTATTGAACTCGACGAAGTACTTCAACAAATTCGGATATACTATTAATTTAATCTTATCTGCGCCATGGTAACGACTTCTAAGTGTATCGAAGTAAGTAATTCTTGAAAATCCATCCCAGGTAGCTCTGTTAATACACGTCTTCGAATCCCTCTTGTCGTTATATTTCTTAAAATATATACTCAACTTGTATTTTCGTGACTTAATGAGATTACAGACTTTGGATACTTCTAAATGGAGTCGCTGATTTTCCTTATTTCAAATAAGCACTTTTCTCAATTCGTGGAGTTTGACTTTGTGTTTTATATTTGAAATAACCATTTTCTTAAAATAGTCGAATAATCTCCAACTAAATAGGCACATATCTCCTCTCAGCATGAGAGGGCTAGAGCTGTAGTTACCACGGGAACTTTAGACAAGACTTGGCTTCTCAGGTGTATACAGGTATCCTTGCAATGTTTTCCATTACCAAAAAGCTCATTGTAAAATTTTAAATAAGTATATAACTTTAGAAAAATTCTGAAGCGCTAACACAGTCCTCTTCTTGAGAGGCCACTAAGCTAAAAGCCTAACCCGTAGTTTACAAGAGATTTGAGAAATAGTTCGTGCATTTTTTAGTTACAAAAAATTATTATGTCTAATTTAGCTACATGACACATTCCACTTTTATTCGCTCCATAACAATAAAAAGTAACCCATAATCGTTACGTTGCATTGCTTTTTGAACACATTCAACTATTAATGAAGAAGATTTATAAACGTACAACATTGATGGCCCCTAATGACGTCAAAGAGCGCCACTAATTGTAATAGCTGTCCAATCAAGGAAGCCAAACGCAGAACTGTCAAAACATCTGCGTGTGGTCAATGATTTTGACAATGGCTCTGCAAAATTAAAACGCTATTAGCTTTGAATTTGGGAACGAATAGCGTACGTTGATGACATTACAGGCTCGGTAACGTACAAACTAATACTAATAGTCTCAGAATAAAATTAGTGCTTCAACGTTGCAGTTGTCAGCAAATGTTTCTGATCTCCCATTTTTGGTGGTACAATGTGCACTTAAATTATCTGGAAGTGATTAGATAACATTTGATAATCACGATTGAGGTATTCAAATGGTGTGTTTTGCAAATTGTAGCCGGTAATAGGCTATTATACTCTTGAGAAGTAATTCTTATTGTTAGACGTGTTTTATTCCTGGAGACTTGACGTGTGGAAGTGGATCCCTTGTGTTGAGATGATAGTGCGTGCTTAACATAGATGTGGGTGCGCCTCGATAGATATAACAACATTTGATATTTTAACTGTAACATTTGGTATAATGCTACATTTGATATAATGCGATTTACTCAAAAAGTAAACTTCAGAGGATTGATATTAATTCTATTTGATATGCATTAGGTTAGGTTAGGTTAGTTTATTTTATAAAAGAATCGTAGAATGTTTACTTCTCGAATTATGTCAAATGTAGCATTATACCAAATGTTACAGTTATATCAAATGTTGTTAAGCATTACTATAAAATTAATAAATCTAGGCATATAACTTCTCAAACATTACGCGGTTACGCTAGCTTCAACTAAAGCAGAAACCTAAAGGCCAACAATGCCACATATATCTGTTTTAACACTGATATTAAACCACGGCTTTATATCGTCGCAGTGATATTAAACTAACTAGTTAGAACTTGTTATGGTTGCAGTCATACTTTTAAGGATTCGGTTAGGGAAGTCCGAAAAATAACGCCTCAATAAATTATCATTTAGTATTAAGGTAAACGTGCCGGTGCTCGACACTGATCAAATACATGGCACCTTCAATCCTAATTATGTGATGTAATCTTATGTTATAGTAAGAGAGGTGACAGATGTGTGTCATCTACTGGGCGTTGAGGTGTCGAGCATTGGTACGTTAATGCACCTTAATCATTTGTTGCCTGCGGCTACGTCTACGAAAAATGCGTTTATCACTATCTTGTAGAACCTATACAATTTCCCGAGACAAAACTATCCTATGTCCTTCCTAGGGTCTACATAATTCCGTATCAAATTTCATCTTAGATTTTAGGTTTAGCGATTTAAGCGTAAAGAAAGTAACCAGTCAAAGTTACTTTTACATCGATAAGGATGAAAATAACCCTTCCTTCTTCGCAGTCGGGTAAAAAGTGCATTTAATTTCGCTTATCTCTTTCTAAGTGAAGTGTCTAAGATGTATATTTTTAATAAGTAATAAATGGTGTTTTTACAGTGGTCTTAATACCAGAACAAACAAAGACGTTCAGTTGCCTTGCGTTATATGTATACGGTCAATGACAATGAATGGGGCATATTGTATTTTCATAACTCTCTACTAGGTATACGAAACAGGGTTCTGTTTTGGAAATGACACCCTTGAATTACTTAACTAGGCAAGCTAGATCCATGGAAGCTTGTTAAAGAGATATCGCACAAAAAATCCTGTTAGTACAATCCGTAATAGCTCCACGTAGCCATCAGCATAGTCTATTTCGTTCAACGATCTGTAAATTGAGGTCAAGAGCGCTCCAATAGGTGTCAGCCAATAGACTGTTAACCGAAAGTGAATACGTGCTCTTGCGGTGCTTTAGTGAGATTTATTTGAACGACCAATCAAACTTTGTCTCGCGTGTACGTTGATGAGATACAAAATGTTCAGTCACATGAGAAGAAGAAACGAAGGTACCTACGTAAGATATTCTTCAGTAATATTTGAGAAACAGCGAGGGCGAGAGAAACATTTCTTACACATATATTATTACTACGGTGGTACAGAACCCTTCATGTGTGGTTCATATCTTATTTGACCGGTTTGTTTAGGACATTATATAGGCTTATAGAGGAAATGTGATTAAAAATAAAGAAACCATGAGGAGTATTTTTGATAATGATAACACCACAACCCATTTTTTGTAAAAAAAGAACAATTATTTTATGATTATTTATTTACCGCGTTTTGCATTGGCAATTACTCTAAAAAATTAAACATCAATATCAAATAATTAATTAATCCTACGGGCGACAACTCCAGTTGATTAGGAACGGATACCTAAGCTTAAAATACTTTTTTTAGCAAATATTATACATAGACTATGCCTCTTGGCTTGGCTCTTGGCTCTTTAAAAGGCTAAATTACGTAGTTACATTAGTAACACTGCAGTAAATACGGCGAAATATATAGAGATTTTTTAAAGTGTCCAGCAAATTATGCACGAAATTTAGATGTACCTAAATGTTTTATCATCGTCAATTTGCCATTCGAAAAATTCCAGCTTTTGTTTTAATTTGGTCTGAGATCATTTTGGACTGTAGCACGAATCAATATCCCAGCAGAATAGTAATGTGTTTCCAAAATCAGAGATGCAGGAATTGATGCAGGAGCGGAGTTGATTGACTGACTCACAATTACACCGTCCGAGACTCCTACAGCTAACTTGCCAAACTGTAATAGGACCAATTACTACAAAGCGGGGTTTCAAGCGCCCCGTACACAGCTAATTTGGTCAGATAGTTTGTTCTCATTTAGACGCTGTTATATTTCATCGCTTGATTTTCCCATATTTGCTATAAGGTACAAATTGCGTAGGTATATATTTGTCTCGTTAACCGATAACCGTTAGGATAGACGAGTTATTGAGTGGAGACTACGGATCAGCAAACGTAGCATAGGACGTCCTCAGACTCGGTGGAGTGATGATGTTCGCAAGGCGGCTGGCAAGAGCTGGATGAGAGTGGCCGAGGATCGTGCTCAGTGGCGTGCCATGGGAGAGGCCTATGTCCAGCAGTGGACGAGCATGGGCTGATGATGATAATTTCGTTAAAGGTAGGTGTTGCCCGCGACTCCGTCGGCCAAGAATTTGCTTATCAAAGTGACTTATCTGCTCGTCTTCATGTGCTGCAACGGCCTACTTGGTTGCCCTATCTGTTACAATCTCCCCAAATAAATCCGGTTTACGATACCGCCTTTTATCGGCCAGGCTTTCCCGCATTCGGTGAAATTAACGGATTTCCTTTTCTATCCCATTGTTTTGGAAACCGTCAAGATACACCCATTGGCTAAACCCAGAAAGTTCGTAGATATATTATTTTATTTTACCTCGAACACTAAGATGTCTGGTACAAAATATTACCTACAAGCTGTTGCGGGCGACTCCGTCTGTGAAGAATTTGTTTATCGCTATCCTAAAGGTACTATGCAATTTTCCGGGATAAACAACTGTCCTTTGTTCTGTAGGTTCTAAAACTATCTCCATGTCAAATTGTATCTAAATTAGTTCAGTGGTTTGAGCTTGAAGAGAAAACAGAAACTAAGGACAGAGTTACTTTTGCACTTGTAATATTTATTTATTACTTAGTGGGGCTCATTACGTCTCCATTTCAACCTAACTTTTTTTTTCTCATAACGCCGTATTCAATCAAAATAATTATGCTTCTACAGGTATCAAATTGAGATTTCGGGATTTTACTCCCGCGTATCCATTCCATAGGAGGAACCATTGGAATAAAAATTAGGCAATGTGTAGGTAATCATCCAACTGTTCATGTCCAGCTAAACAGAACAAAGTGTCGTATTTGTAATATTAGTAGAATCCACTGGCAACACTCAGTTTACTATGCTATATCTACCGTAGAATTGAATGGTAACATTACTACCGACAACACGTATTTTCTATTTGCCCTGAACACAATGTACCAGACAACGACTGTCTCGTGCGTGCGCTGAACATTTGATTGTCATCATAAAATTGATAGCTTTATAAGTATTGTTTTGAAGTACGGCAGTTTTATAGCCGGTCGCATTAATTGGCCGGCTTGCCAATATCATTGTCATACACGTTGTTAGTAATAATTGATTTACAACCGTCTTGCTAAATAGATTTCCATTTTTGATTATGGAACTGAAACGTTCATGTAGAGTCAAGAGAGTCCTGTTAAGATTCGATACTTACTCGTTAATGAAATGCTTTCAAAAACAAATCAATTTAGAAGCTAAATTTGAAACACGGCACAAAGCGTACAAGGCGTAATGTAAACTTTTGCATAATTTCTAATTTGTCATAAAGATATTTATTTCTAGAATACTATTATCTTCAGAATGGTTACTAAAATATGTATGAGTCCTTGATACTTGAAATAAATTATTATTATTAATCACTATCACTACACAGTATAAAACAAAGTCGCTTCCCGCTGTCTGCCCCTATGTATGCTTAGATCTTTAATACTACGCAACGGATTTTGATGCGGTTTTTTTTAATAGATAGAATGATTCAAGAGGAAGGTTTATTTGTATAATACATGCATAATTGTACCCGTGCGAAGCCGGGGCGGGTCGCTAGTATTATTTAAACTAAACTAACCTAACCTACCTACTGCATTCATTCTATTTAAATGTTTGAATGATAGTTATTTTCATTTTCTTTTTCTTTTATGTTAGTGTAATATTTGTGTCTGTTTGGTGTGGGGGTAAATATTCAGCGTTTTTGCGCCGGTTTTTTTTGTCATTACCATTTGAGCAGAAATTATTAAAATGGATGATGCTTAGGGTTAACTTTTTATGAAAACTTAAGACAGTACCGATGCTGAATCTAGTTTGATGAAATTTCGCGCGATTCGTCCTTAGATTGTGGTAATAATCGTCGAATGGTAATGACGTTTAACCGCGCGGTCAAAACGCTCGAATATTCACCCATGGCCTTCCGTGATTTTGCTATAGGTACTGGTACTGTGGCCTGGCGGAAGACCAGTGCTGGTTATTAACCAGCGACACGCTGAGTCGGGACCCTTTATAGCAACATCAACATGTACCTACCTAATGTCTATGTTTGTACTTTTAATTTTAGCCTGTGTACGTGTTATTGTTGTTATAAATAAATATTTTTCTTTCTTTGTTTCATTCTATAAAAATGTCATAAGGCCAGATGGTGTCACCATGATGCTGTGGACGATGGGGTGGTATTTGGTGTGGGACTTGTCTCGACACTTTTTGTCACAAAGAACCGAAACCGATACACCAGTATACCGGTACGGGGAACGAGCACCACTCGGCTGGCGTTCAAATAATAACTATTGTCTTTTTCTCTTACCAAATCTAAATCTTACTCCAAACCTTCTCCGTATACGCTGTCAGTCTGTGGCATCGGTTACCAAATTACATATTCAATTTATTTATTTGGAGTACGTAGTATACAATTACTACATTACTAAGTCATCATTAAGGCATCAATGGTTAACACGTATAACCGTGGTGGCCTAGCGGTTTGAACTATGGCCTCTCAAGCAGAGGGTCGTAGGTTCAAATCTCGGCTCGCACCTCTGAGTTTTTCGGAATTTATGTGTGAAATTACATTTTAAATTTATCATGAGCTTTACGGTGAAGGAAAACATCGTGAGGAAACATGTATACATCAGTGAAGGAATTCAATGGTGTATGTGAAGTTCCCAATCCACACTGGGCCCGCGTGGTAACTACGGCGCAAGCCTTCTCATTCTGAGTGCCCTGCAGTGGGACGTAAATAGGCTTGGATGATGATGATGGTTAACACACTGACAACCATCATCTGTTTCTCAATGTGTCAACCACTGTGCCTCCGGGTGAGTGAAGTCCGCAGCAAAATGTAATATACGGACATAATTTTATTGTCCGCAATCATTACCAGGACAACGTTGGAGCTGCTCCGCATCCGCCGCACCAGGAAAGCAGCACATAAAGAAGCAGCTGTTGTGCAGGTGTAAAGAGAAAGGCAGCCGGTGAAATTACCGTCTTAAGAGCTATTCTTACTTAATTCTCTAGGTTTACAATAAATCTGCAACTGTCCGGTATTGCGGGTAGCCATGGGTGGTGGTGCTCACTTCCTATTATACATGACCTACTTACTCCTTTAACACCCTACGTAACATATCATGAAAGAAAGCTCTTAATAATATTCTAAAATTATGCTTTCTATTTTTATAACAGTGTCATGGTAGTAAAGTTATTAAGGTGTTTTTAACAAGCAACAGTTTCTGAACAAACATACTAATAAATTATCTGGTTAACTTTTTCAATTACATTATGAACATTCTGCCTCTTTGACAGATGACTCAATCTCGTTCGTTTGCCAACCTAATAGGAAACTTTACCTATCTAAACACTACAACTTTGCTCTCAGAAGTTTGCCTACCCCTCTTGTTGGAATGACGGACCTTTTGACGTAATTTCTACAGGATAATGAAAAGCCAAATTCCAATGGGTATTACGAAAAACTATACTTAACTTAGCAAACGACGACGTGAACAGACCCGCGCTTAAAGTTTAGTAATCATCATCATCATCATCATCATTTCAGCCGTAGGACGTCCACTGCTGGACATAGGCCTCCCTCATTGATGCCCAATCATTACGATTGGAAGCGATTTGCATCCAGCCTGAACCTGCGGCCTTCACCAAATCGTCCGTCCATCTCGTTGGTGGACGTCCCACGCTGCGCTTGCCAGTCCGTGGTCTCCATAAACTTAGCTTAGTAATAAACAAATTAAAACAAAACAAATTAAATTAAACATCAAAACGAGAACGAGACCAAAATATAACGAGAAAAATATTTATCCAGCCAAAATCTAACAGTTCATTCGTATTACAACTTGTGGTCGGAAAATGTTCCAGTCTTATGAACTAAAGCCATATTAAAAAGGAAGCCAAAGGGAACGGGATTAAATTTCACCTATAAATTTTATCAAAACTTTTTGAAGCGTAAAATTTCTTCGTGTGAATGTTATACCTGGGTTGCCTCCGGAGGGCAATTATTGGTTCCTGCCGTGCTAAATCATTCCTCGAACTTTGGAATTGGCATATTTTTTCGGGAAATATTCTTCACGTACCTACTCCGTCATTTTGGATAAGAAATATCGTGTGGACCGTATCGCAAAAAGCATTTGGGCCGTGATCTTTTATTACCCCATTGAGTGGGTAAATGGAATTGGAGATAATTTGTTGATAATGAAAGGGCTTGAAACATTTTTGGTTTGTTTTTACCATCATATGACGATGAGGCTCATCGTACCTGGAATCTATCAACGGTATACTCTACGATTTGTATCTACTTGTATAGCAAATTGGACATTTTCGTCCAATTTTTTTTACGAGTTAATTGTTTTTCTCCAATTTACTATAAGTTCTAACGATAGAGCAAATTAGAGGAAAACAGTTCAATTTTCTTTATTAACCGGAAAGCTATAGCCGTTTCTATTTATTTCATAGTTTCATTTTCTAAATATTTCATTAACTAGTAGAGCAAATTGGAGAGGAAAAGTTGAATTTGCTCTAGATTTCCAACTAGTAGGGCAAATCGAACTGTTTCCTCCAATTTGCTCTATCGTTAGAACTAGTATTGCAAATTGGAGAAAAATAGTTTAATTTGCTCTAGGTATGTATCGCTTAAACTCGTAGATACAAATTGTAGAGCAAAGTGGATAGATTCCCCATACCTGTATCGTTTATGTGTTTGTTACAAAGAAAAAACATTTTGAATGCCATAAAGTCAGGATACTTTGACTTAATGGTGGGAAACTTTGACCCATGAGAAAATCATACACAGAAAGGCTTAATAGACAACATAGACAGTTAGGTGGTCAAGTGTGAGTCGGTCTTAGGGAAAAAGGGTATTTGTCTGCGAGTCACTTTAAACATGAAACTACCGTGAGACTCACTCACAGTAAAAACAAACGGATCACTCACGTCTTAAAATGTGTTTAACTGAACATGTTTCGGGCTAACCGTAGCCCATCTTCCCGAAGTCACACGTCACGGCGGCTGCCAAACGCGCACTGCGCGCTACCGCTCTGGTCGCGCGGCTACTCGACGCAACTGACAGCGAAACATGTCGAGTTAAACTCGTTTTAAGACGTGAGTGACCCGTTTATTTTCACTATGAGGTAGGTAGTCAGTGTGTTTTTTTATGTTTTGTAGTGTAATTACATTATCGTGTATGTGTGTATGTCTTTGACTGTCAGGAACCCTCGGCGTGCAAGTCTACTCACACTTGGCCGGTTTATCATTGCATTATACCCTCCTCCTTTTGTCCTCTCTTCGTTCTGCACAGAATTTTCTTCTTACCGTTCCTCCTTCTTCCTCAAAATTCTATCATCACTCGTTTACTATGACTGCCATTGGTCTCTGGAATCCTCTTCCTTTGGCGTTAAGGCAAGCTAAATCCCTTCCCATTTTTAAAGACCTCCTCAAAGCTCACTATTTGTCACTAACTTAATCCTCAATCGTCGGTCCTTCCCTGTTCATTTGTTTACACTGTCTTTAAATCCGAGTTCCTTTTCTCACGTGCGGCCTTTTGACATTTTCTCATTGTTATTCTGTTTGTACCTATATTTGTGTTGTTTTGAATATTTGTTGATTAATATCTCTTAATTTCTCCTGTCTGTTGTTTCCGCCACCTACATAAACTCATATTTGTACATGTATCCAGTATTGGTTGTCTGGAAGAGATCGCTTTTGAGCGATAAGACCGCCTATTGTCTGCCTGATTTTTATTGTTATTAATATTTTTTCTGTACTTTTTTTGGTGATCAATAAAGAATATTTTTATTGTATTATTTTCAGAACACACGTTGATAAATTACCTCATATTATAAATAATATTCAAATTAAAAATGATAGGTACACTTCTGGATTTTTCGCTTTTTTTTGGATTTTTTGCGTACACCCAACGTTACTGCCAACCATCATGATATAACCATATACATATAAAATTCAAAGTCCTGACTGACTGATATACGAACGAACAGGCCCAAGCCGCTGAAGCTAAAGACTTGACATTCGGCACACATTGTACTTTGAGTGTCATAGAGGTACATTACTTACATACTCCTCTGGCGCAACGACCAGAGTGTGTCTTGGTCTCCAATACGAGTGCACGCCGAAGATCCCGGTCCTGTGCCGTCTTTCGCACAGTCACCAGACTCAAGCTTACACAGATCCGCTCCCCACATCTGCCCAACGGTATCTAGGGCGACCAACGGGACGCCGCCCTATTGTTGTTTTTGCTGTTGTTGTTATTTTTGCTGTTACAGGTACAATCATCATCGTCATCATCATCAGCCTATGTTCGTCCACTGCTGGACATAGGCCTCTCCCATGGCACGCCACTGAGCACGATCCTCAGCCACTCTCATCTAGCTCTTGCCAGCCGCCTTGCGAAGATCATCGCTCCACCGAGTCTGAGGACGTCCCACGATACGTTTGCCGATCCGTGGTCTCCACTCAAGAACTCGTCTACCCCAACGGTTATCGGTTTTTCGGGTTATATGGCCTGCCCATTGCCACTTCAGCGTGCTAATGCGGTGGACTATGTCGATAACTTTGGATCAGTGCGTGCATCCTACCCGTCATGACATACGGTGCCGAAACATGGACACTTGCTGTAGGGCTGGTCCACAAATTTAAAGTTGCTCAACGTGCTATGGAAAGGACTATGCTCGGAGTTTCTCTAAAAGATCGAATTCGTAACGAAGTGATCCGACAGAGAACCAAAGTTATCGACATAGCCCACAGGTAGAATAAGAATGGATTTAAAAGCGAAAAAGTTTCCGGGTGCGCCGGTGGGACTTGAACCCACGTCTCCCGGGTATGCGCCCCAACGGGTGTTCTACCAACTGAACCACGTCGCATCCAACCGACCTCCCCGAAATTTAATCGCTTACATACGCCAACAGTGGCGTGTGGCGCACCCGGAAACTTTTTCGCTTTTAAATCTTAGGTTCGGTGAGCAGACGTAACTGCTAATAAAATAAATAATATTATAACAATGGATTATTCGAAATTCCCGCGGAATAGAGAATAAATGGGATTTATACTATTTTTGCTTCAAAGTGGCCCTATTTCCGTAGCTATAATTATTAGAGACTTTGAATTTGTCATACAAGTAGGTAATTACAACAGTAAAAAAACTAATTTTATGATTTTCAGAAAAACCTACAGGATAAGAAAAAAAACGGGATTTATTTTTTTTAATTCTTTGGGTATCTCCGTAACTATTCCTCTAGGTTAGAGGTGCAGTAAAAAGGGATTTATTTATGGTATTTAGATTAGATTAGATTATTTATTTCTTCAATATAAGATTACATCATAAATAGGGATGTTTCCTAGGTAAAAAAAAAATAATTCTTATTAGTCCGTATTTTACATTATCAAAAAATATTAGACACGTAATTTTTCTTTTGACAATTAAACAAAAAATGACGAAGATATGGCGCGTTGAAGTTCCGCGTGACGAGGCGTGACGTCACTTGTTCCTAAAACGCTCATACAAAGTGTAGGAACAAGTGACGTCACGCGAAACTTCAACGCGCCATATCTTCGTAATTTTTTGTTTAATTGACAAAATAAAAAATACGTGTCCAATATTTTTTGATAATCTAAAAGACTGACTAGTTAGGAAAGTAGCCTATTGTGCAAAGTCAAGTCATGCGAATTTATATTGAAGTCGTCAAAAGTACACAAATTAAATTAAATTAAAGAATTAAATGGATGTCACAAAATGTTAAAATTGAATAAAATAATAAATAACAATAAAACAATTACAATTAAATTGATTCTCCTCTCAGGATCGTCATAGTTAAATTGATATTAAAGTAACAAATAAAATAAAACATTAATAAGAATAATAACGTCACCAACAGGGATCAACTTATTAAAATACATGCGGAAGTCGACCATAAATTTTATTTGTGGGCAGACGAAGTCGCAGGCAAAAGCTATGTCACTATAAAATCCAAATAAAACCACCTAATAACAAAACCATTAGTGCAATAAGCGATTCTTTGAATAAAAGCAAATATAACTCGCTTAGTGCTCTTATGGTAGCTCCCGCGGCGTCGGTAGTATTATTTACTCACTACTATGGCGGCAATTTGCTAGGCGGGGCTTTAATACCAGTTAATAATGTTTACTTGCTTAGGTTAAGGTTACGCCGAAATTGGGCCGTTCACCGGTCAATTTCAAGTACGTAGAGAGAGCCTTTGGTTTAAAAGCATGTAAAGTGCCAGCAAAAACTACTCTTAACATACAAACGGTGATAACATTTTCCATCTTAACGTTGACCAATTCTTGATACGTATGTTTTGTCAGTCAAAACAAAATCTAGGTTTCAAACATAAGATAAGATAAGATAAGATAAGACTTTATTTTTCAAAACACAGGCACACACAGACAAAAATACATAGTAACATCAAGGACCATAAAATATTTAATATATTAGACGTTAACAGAATAAAAAAGAGTGGATAAAAATACAAGAAATAAAACAGTGCTAGCAACAAAAAAAGTGAAAGAAATAAAAGAACAAGAGTAAAACTATTAAACTTAATCTGAATGCCATGTGTTCTGAAAGAAGGGTGCTGACTCAGCATAAAGCTGCGGAGACCGCAGCGCTGGTATTCTGCCAGAACCCGTAGAGACACCTCTGTGGAACATATAAGAAGACGAAGTAGATAAATAATTAAATATAAATAAAACTAATTATAGAGTAATTAAAGACATAAGTTACGTATATTTGAAATTATAGAGTCGGGAATGAGAGGAGAAAAAAACCGGGACCATTGCAATAAAGAATTGAAAAGTGGAAAATTGGAATTGGATTGGAAAAGTTGAGCACTTACCAGGATACCATAGGGCCGAGAATTAAGCAGTAGGAAAAATGACTAAAATAAAAAATAATAGGTGACAGAACTAAACTAGATAAATTAAAAGTGCAAATACGTATTTATATACTTAATTTAGAAAATGATTAAAAATGTATACCTATAAAACAGTCAAATCAATCAATGCAAAACAAGGGTTAGAGGTCAATGTTTACTTTTTTGAATACCAAGTAAATGAGAGCGAAGTTTAATTACTACCTTATACTTGTATTACCTTATTAGTTATGTACCTACTTAGGGGGCGTCTATCAATTACGTGAGGTATTCAGGAGGGAGGGGGTATAAAAGCCAAATCTCACCAAATCTCACCTTGAGAGAGAGAGGGGGGTCTCAGTAAATATCATGTAATTGGTTTGTTAACTAAGTTTGTAAGAGAGATTTGATCCTTATGATTGACCCTATCGGTCAATAAAATAAAAATACGGGGTGCTATTTTTTCAGATTTTAGCCAGTTCGATCCCCGGGTTCGGCAAGCGAATTTTCGAAAATCTTTAAATGCAGTTTTCTTTCTTTTCAAAAATAAAGGAACGTTTTCTTTTGAATAAATTTTCCTATTTTCAGTAGGTATTTAGAGTACTTTCCTTGGACATGGCATTAGAAAATTCCACCCTGTATACATAATGTATGTATGTAAACCCTTTATTGTAAAAAAAACACTATTGAAAACCGCACAAATTAATCTGTAATAATAATACTATTTATTACACCAAATTGTAAATTAATATATTGTTGAGTTTTGTGATCAAATTACGTTGTACCTACCTACTGTGTTATGACAATATATAAAGTCTTAGTTTAAGTTCTCTTATTGGACGCTTTGGTGAATACTGTAAGTTCATAAGAATTTAAGAATAAATAAATAAAGAATTGCTACATCGTTACCTCGAAGAATCGCTAGACTCAAGTGGCAGTGGGCAGAGCGCATCGCTCGTAAAACTGATGGCCGATGCGGCAAAAAGGTTCTCGAGTGGCGTCCACGGACCAGAAGACGCAGTGTAGGTAGGCCTCCAACAAGATAAGGTAAGATAAGATAAGATAATTTTTATTATTAAGATGGAGCGACGACCTGGTTAAGGTTGCGGGATCGCGTTGGATGCGGATGGCACGGGACCGATCTGTTTGGCGAGCCTTGGGGAGGCCTATGTTTAGCAGTGGACGTTATTCGGCTGAAATGATGATGATGACGAAGACATCGTTACCTCGTCCTGTGCACAAAGCCATACATGATATAAGTATTTTCTTATAAATACACCATTAATTATTGACCATTCAACAGCCTAATCATCGCTGTTAAGTATATGAATTAATACGACAAACATAAGCTAAAAATTACTGTTCGCCTATCTTTTAAGTTTTTCCTTTCATACCAGGTTAGCTTGAAAAGATCCCTTTTAGGGACAAGTTCGCCTTTGTACTCTTTTTGTTTTGTTGTTTTGTATTATTTTTTGTGTTTTATGTACAATAAAGTATTTACATAAATACATATTTTTACATAAGCCGGGATTATTGGACTCGGAATAATCATCGGCTGTGGCCAAACAGTATTATGTACCTACTTAAACATATCTAAGTATATCTCAATAAAATTCTCGTACATTGGTGTTCCACATCAAAGGCTGTCCGAACCAGGTTGAGGGGATTACAGACTTAATGTTCGGACTAACATGGACTTTAACGTCTAATATGGACTGAGTACTGTACTTTTGATAGGTATGTATACTTGGGCTTTGAACTTGAAATATTTTTGGGTAATAAATACTACTAATATTTCTGTGCGAAAGTTTTTTGGTAAAATTTCTGTTACTCTTTCACGCTAAAATGGCTCGGCGGATTTATATGTTTTTGATAAGTATTGAGGTAGCTGGATCTCGGAAATAAGACGTACCTAAGCTATTTTTTTATACTAATATTCCCACGGAATGTAAAATTCCGAAATGTCATCCACTAATGAACTACAATAAAACTGATTTACGTGTTTAAGAATTTGAGAGCAGTCGTAGATTTTGAATGTTTAAAGTCTGTCTATTATGCTTTAGCATAGTCAATCCTATCTTATTGCATTACCTCCTGGGGTGGTACTTTTAAAACCCACATGTTAAAAATTGAAAGAGCACAGAGGGCCGTACTAAAAGTAATTACCCATAAACCGTACTATTTCCCCACTACGGAACTTTTTAATATATGCCAAGTCCTTTCAGTTAGACAACTATTTGTCTTTCACTCCGTCCTGCGCAGACATTCTCAACTTCATTACGACCCTTTACTTAAAACCACAAAACGTAGGTATGATTTAGTCTGTAAGATTGAACCCCGTCGTTCAGCAGCTGCTAGACGACATTTTAGTTACATCAGCTCAACTCTTTACAATCGCCTCCAAAAGCAGCTAGATATTTACCCACATACACTTCACTCATGCAAGTTAAAATGTACGGATTGGTTGCTTTCATTATCATATGACGACACGGAGGAACTTCTTGTGGTCGCTTCGTGAGTTAACATTTGACCCGAGTTCTATTTCGTTACTTTCTTGCATTTACATACCATCCATCATACATAACAAAAACACGCCCACACACTTGCAAGTGCTCACGCACGCACTTACTATATACATGTACTCGCACGAACGCACACACACACACACACACACACACACACAGACACACACACACACACACATACACACACACACAAACACACACACACACACACACACACACACACACACGCACACGTACACACACATACACATGCACACACACAACCAGTTTAATGACCATAATATTTATATTTCTTTTGTGTATTTACTTAAATTTTAGTTAAACTTTTGTATTACTTTTTGGAACTATCACTTTGTTTACGGAGGGGGGCGTTGCTACCTGCGACACAGTTTTTAACTTCTGCGGGTGACATCGTTTTTCATATTTTGTAATGCACCTAAATGTTACTGTTCCAAATAAAGATTATTATTATTATGTTGGTACGGATTTCCGATCACGGGCCCATGGGGACCCGGTCATTTGAAAGGCATACATGGGGCCGAAGCCAACATGAAGAGGCCTTTGGTACCATATAATATAAATGAGATGGGCGCAACTATGGGGGTCTATCCCCTAATACACCATGAGGATGTGCTAGCGGACAGTCCCCCACAGTTGCCAAACTATTGCCAGGTAGGAAGCGACATGGAATTGGCTATGGGGTTGGGATGTTGTGGACAGGATTACCGGGCTATGGAGTGAGATAACGGACACCTACCATTTCAATATCTCATAAACTGAACTTTTGGTAGGCGGTGACTCGCCATTCACTAAATGGGCCCCTCAAACTATTGCCCACTCGGGGCAACGAGGCGGCAACATTGGTGTGAACGGCTAAGGATGGAGAGGTGTTCCTGGACTTTAAACTTCAGAATGCCAACTCGCCACTTACGGAAACACATCCATCCTTCGAGCATTAGCTCTTGCGCTCCACTCTAGGCGACCAACAAAGGCAAACTAGAGGCGGGGTGGGTGTGTAACTGTGTGTGAGTGTGTGTATAAGCGCATGTGTGTATGTGTACCCCTGGAGGTCTCGGGTTCGTGGTGTCGCTACGCACCAACAGCTCGCCACAAGCCGCCCTGCGATGACTGACTGCACTGGTGACACGACAACACCAGCGGGCGATGAGGTCGTTATATCCCTACGCCTTTTGACTGACTGCGCTGGTGACAGACACCACAACACCAGCGGGCGATGGGGTCGTCACATCCCTACGCCATAATAATGTTAAGAGATATAAATGAGAAAGAGGATGATTCTGAAATACGAGACCAGGACGGTTGCAAAAACAGAGAGGAAAGGAATATGGTGACCGTAAACCAAGGGCTGAGGATTATTATTATTATTATTACAATAATTTTGTCATGCACATGGCACCAGGTGAGATATAATGGTATAGCAGTTCTGGAAAAAAAAATCCATGTCACTTAGTTGAGATCGGACGGATTGGCGTCATTGCTTTCAATAATGTGGACGTGCCTCCAAAATTAATTAATAAATTAATTATTTCTTGAATTTAGATTTGAATTCCCGGCGATAACAATCTGCAACCGTACCGCTATAATATTAAATATAAACCCGGAAAGACTATCATAGCTGATCCATTGTCCCGACTATGCAAAGACCGCAGTGTCCAACAAAAAGCTGACTATGTGCATCAAATAGTCGAGCTGATAAAACCCCATGCGATATCCATGCAAGAGATCATAGAAAATTCGAGGAAAGATGCAGAAATTATACACGTAAAAGATATACAACAATAGATGGGACGAGACAGTAAAAAATTATATAAAATATTTGAAGACGAATTGTGCTTTTATGAAGATGTACTTTTAAGAGGAACTAAAATTGTTATTTCAGAAAAACTTCGCAAATCGGTATTAGACACGGCACACGAAGGTCACCCAGGTATCGTAGCGATGAAAGGGCGGCTACGAGCTAAGGTCTGGTGGCCAAGAATCGATAGTGATGTCGAGAAGCTAGTAAAGAGTTGCAAAGGATATACCTTGGTTGCACTTCCAAACGCTCCGACACCAATGAAACGACGAGAACCTCCTGCGGAACCCTGGATAGACATTACAATGGATTTGCTAGGGCCATTACCGAGTAATGATTATTTGTTGGTTATAATCAATTACTATAGCTGATACAAAGAAAATTGTTCGAACAGAAAATAAAGATGTGAAAGAAGCTTTGTATGAGTACCTTTTGATGTATAACTCAACGCCTCATTCCGTGACAGGAAAAACACCATCTGAATTTTTCTTTAAGAGGAAAAATCGAGATAAAATACCCATGTTAAGAGATATAAATGAGAAAGAGGATGATTCTGAAATACGAGACCAGGACGGTTGCAAAAACAGAGAGGAAAGGAATATGGTGACCGTAAACCAAGGGCTGAGGATTCAAGGATCATAGAAGGAGATAAAGGTTATGTCAAAGTACTGAAAAAAAACAAATAAAATTTGTTAAAAAGGAACGGATGTAGTGTTTGTATCTATCAATAGATACAATACGCTGTCTCATGTACACCAGTAGAGGGGGTAGCTGTCAATCCGGCATTCCTCGCGTAGACGTGGTGCCGGTTGGATATGCGCCTGCGCTCGGAGCTGTGTGTAGTAGTGAGCCAGTGGAAAACCTCTATACGTATAGGTACGTTAGGTAGAATAGCAATCACTACAACAGCATGACATAACATAACATGACATAACATAGGTGACATGCATACAATTTTATTAATAGTGAAATGTTAATACAAGTGGCAGGTTGTTGTAGTTTTCGTTTTTTTTTTCATAATGAAGAAATTTTCTAGTTAATATATTTCGTAAAAAAAATTTTGTCGTCGATAATGATTTGGAAAAATACTGATTATTTTCTTTGATAAATCTATAGTATAAGAAATCTTTGTGTTATTTATTGAGGAGACATCAAAATTAAATCTCAGGTTAGAAATTAATCAACTGATTAGTTATTTACTTATATTAATTTTGGAACCGTCCGATCTCTGGCTATGATAGACTCACATATCTATCCATTATCACTTTTAGTACAGATGTTTTCGAAAAAAATGTATGGTAACGCTGAACTAAGTGACATGATTTTTTTTCTTATTTTTTCCGTAACTGTTATACATAACTTACCAGGTAGGTACCTGGTTATCGTTGAATTTTGAAACAACCATTTCAAAAGAAAAAGAGAGGCCCATATCAAAAATCATTAGTATGGACCTTAACAAAATAACGCCTCAATGAATCAATAATTGATCATCCGCTAAGTACAGAACACACGCAACGTAAAGTAAATTTTGATGCAACTACCTGATTTAATGGTTTACGCGCGCAAACCCGCGGGTAAAGGCTAGTAAAGTATAGATTCATTCTAAACTACGTATAAAAGAAATCTTTGAAGAACACTTTAAATAAAATATGCCTATCACTTGTAATTTTTCTAACATTATTCGCAGAACCGTCGTATAATGTTATGCTAATCTTGACCAAAATCGCTTTAGTTTCCAAGAACAATTTATTGAAGTTACGAAAAATGAATGCTTAAAAAACTTAATGCTTATAAAAAGAAATTGAAACAAACTTCTGTCTTCTTACTGATGAAAAATTGAATTTTTAAATTCTTTGTAACTTTTTTTGAAATTGCATACAATAATGGAGATCCGTCGTAGAACTGATGGCGGATGGGCTCAAAAGGTTTTCAAGTGGTGTCCACAGGCCGGCAGACGCAGTGTAGGAAGCCCTACAACAAGGTGGAGCGACGACCTGGTTAAGGTTGTGGGATCGCGTTGGATGGGGATGGCGCCAGGACCGGTCTGTTTGGCGAATCTTGGGGGAGGCCTATGTCTAGTGAAGGTCTTTCGGCTGAAATTATGATGATGTACAGTAAAATTACATAAAGTTTACCACTGACAGATGGTTTGCCTTCATTTCATATTCAACTTTAACGACATACAAATAAAGCCAATTTTAGAATACTGTTACCCACGTTTGCAGATTTCGTAATAGCTACTTTATTTGTATGGTGTTAAAGTTGGAAATTAAATGAAGGCAAGCCATCTGTCAGTGGTAAACTAAAATTAAACGTATTGTACCCTACTTACGTCTCTTGTTTCATGTTTCTTTTTATGTTCAACTTGATTTCTTTTAATAATTAATATTTTGGTCCTTAATAATACATAACAGACTTAGATTAGCAAAACAAAACCTAAGTATGTATTTCAATAGAAAGTTAAATCTCACATTCAAACAATATCTTGTCCATTCCTAGCAGAATAGGCTAGGATTTTTTTTTATTCGAGAAACCAGGACGATTAGAGCTAACACGGATTTTTATAGCCGGTATCTCAAGTGCAAGTTTTTTGTAGAGGTCAGGTTCTAAACTAAATAGGGTTAGAATGCTATGCTAAAATGGAACTGGACTGGACACATCTGTCGCATGTATCCACAGAAGTGGTTTCACACAACCACTTTTTGGTTGCCGAGGAGCGGCCAGCAATGATGAATAGGACAATGTAGGAGATGGCGGGACGATTTGGACGTGTACGTAGAGGACTGGCCTGACATTGCGCCAGACCGGGAGTTGTGGAGGTCAAGGGGGGAGACCTTTACCTAGCAGTGACACACTATAATAGGCTAAAAAAAGATCCTGTTAGTTTTGGCCGCAATCGAACGAGTGTTGAATATTGTCAGAACAGTTTGTGCCAAATGTAATTGCTAAAGATAAACCATCCATCCATCCTAGCCTATATACGTCCCACTGCAGGGCGCAGGCCTCCTCTCAGTATGAGAGGGCTTGTGCCGTAGTTCCCACGTGGGCCCTGTGCGGATTGGGAACTTCACACACACCATTCAATTTCTTCGCAGGTGTGTGCAGGTTTCCTCAGGGTGTTTTCCTTCACCGTAAAGCTCATTGTAAATTAAAAATTTAAATTCGCAATAAATTCCGAAAAACTCAGAGGTGTGAGCTGGGATTTGAACCCTCTGCTTGAGAGGCCATAGGTCAAACCACTAAAGATAATACCGCCTACCTTGTCTATAGTTACAAATGTTTCCACGAACTTATTCTTTCTAGATGGATAGTGTAGCGACATTAAAAAGGTTCTGTTTGTGACCCTTAAATACGGAACCCTAAAAACTAGCACTAGAAGCTCCGAAGCAATAAATTAGAACATGTATGACGGCTTGAGATCCCAGGACACTAAACTTGAGGGGCAGATTTCTCCCTTTTAACCACGCCTTTTGTCGCAGAAAATCTTTAAAAATGTAACGACATCCTCGACCCAGTAAAATATACTAAGATGCTGATGTTAATAGGGTTTTTGGCCCTCAAGCCACCCTTCTAAGTCAAGTCCTTTCACAAGGACAATTGGTACGGCGTGGTCGCAAAAAATCGGTTAAGTGCCATCGGAGACTATAATGATTCGACGCAGTCGGAAGTCAAAAAGAATGGCCCATATTGCACATGGAATCTATTCTGTTCAGCTATGAAATTCGAAGTTTTTATCGTGCTGTCCCTTTTCACTCATCTGTTTAATACTATTAGCGCGTACGGAACGACACGATACGAAGTTCGAAAATTGGAACATTTTCGCCAACATTTTCGGAGCGTTACAGTTACAGCTTTGCACGCACGTATCGTCAATAATAGTGTAAATACGCTTATCTACCATACGTAAATACCGCGTATCTGCACAGCATGTAGTTTATAGGGGATTGTTATGACGTGCTTGTTTTATTTTAAAGTATTTGGAGTAAAAATTGGGAATTGGCTGATTGAGGATGGGCAGATTCGTATGCACTTTGGCCTACGACAACAATAGAATAATAACGACAGCCATATATAATTGGAAAGGTTTTTCGTATTCTACAACTTTTTGTAAGGCGGGAAATCTCAAATCGCTGTGAAAATAACTATAAATTAAAAAATTTAATACCCCCAACGCAATTATGTCACTCTCGTAATATGTTTCAACATTAAATAAATGCCCGTTATGCGTCTGAGATCCCTTCCGCAGCTAACAAAAGAGCTGATAACTTTGAAACGGCTGAACCGATTTTAATAAAACATATCTAAGAACCATTGTCAAGAAACCAGCTTTCTATTAAAAAAAACCGCATCCAAATCGGTGCACCCGTTAAAGAGCTATGATGCCACAAACAGACACACACACATAGCGGTCAAACTTATACACCCCTCTTTTTGTGTCGGGGGTTAAAAAACAAAATTATGACCCAAAATCATCGATAGTTACAAAACCTTTATAATGAGCGATACAGAAAAAACCTACAGAATAGTTTCAACTCAAACTACATTTATGCAGCGATACTCGTAACTTTTTTCTAGCAGGACTACCTGCCATATAGGTAGTAAAAGTTTCAGAACTTAGAATAAGCTGTCCAGTGACATATCGCTTGTCCTTATTGGTCATATACCTACGCCAATTGACTCACCCTTCTTTTCAACCGACTTAAAAAAAAGAGGTGGTTCTCAATAAAATTCGTCTGTATGTTTTTTTTAAGATACCTACGCGGAATTATCCAATGCCAGTTAAGAGGGCTTATACCTGCTGAGCTGGCAACGTTGCATTTTTGTTAGTTTTTCTCGATTATTCCATGATAATTGAATGAAAATTAAAAATGTTTTGTATACAAATTGTTCTAATATACTTATAAGTTAATGTGTCTACTGCAATAATAATTCGTGATAGACTTTTATTTTCTTTTAAAACGAACAAATTATTACCTAACGGTTTTTAAAGAAAATAAAAGTCTTATCACGAATTATTATTGCAGTAGACACAATAACTTATATATTAGAACAATTTCTATACAAATCATTTTTAATTTTCATTCAATTTTTATGGAATAATCAAGAAAAAATAACAAAAATGCAACGTTGCCAGTACAGTAGGTATAAACCCTCTTACGCGGATTTGCACGACGAGTTGCCGAACCGAATTCGGTGTCCGATGCCAAGTTCAGTTAAATGTGTAAATTATGCACCTGCCTTTTAGACTATCCTATCCGATATTGGATATCGGATTCGATAGATTTCAAACAAATTACTTGCGCTGTGATATCGCAGCGGATGGCACATGAACTAACCTGCATAACCTATATTAGTCAGATAATAGAGGAGCTTTCTATTTGTTAAATAAAAGCTTTTAAAAAAGAATTGGTTCAGTAGTTCAAGATTTACATTATCATCATCATCTCGGCCATTACGCTTCGCACTGCAGGGCACAGGACTCCTCTTAGAATGAGAGGGCTTGGGCCGTAGTTCCTACTTAGGCCTAGCGCGGATTAGGAGCTTCACACACAACATTGAACTTCTTTGAAAGTGTGTGCACTGTGCTTATGGTACATCAAATGTGATTTCACACATTAATCCCGAAAAATTCAGAGATTAAAGCCGGGCTCAAAACCCAGGACTCTCTGCTTACCTACTGAGTACATGAAACAAACAAACTAGTATGTATACAGGGCGCTAACAAATTAGGTACCAATATTTCTATGTCTTAATCTACACATAAAAACAGTCACTTTTATTCTAAAAAGTTTTTAAAATTTGAAAAAAAAACCGGTTGTCTGTAAAGTCGGTTTACGGACGACAGTCTAACGTGACAACGTCATAACAAAACATTCAAAACCCCCCACCACCCCCCCCCCCCGCATTGTACGTACATCCTGGCATTCGCCGCTCTCTGGCCTGCTTCGCTGCTCTGTAGAATGTAACGTTACGTAACGTTATATGTGTGTTATGTGTGTTACGTAACGTTACATGTACGTTACAATGAGTCATGTTTTTTCGTATAATGCAGCCGGCGTTCATCGATTTATTAGACGTTGTCACGTCAAAAACTCGATTTTCCATTACTAAAGACGTAATCTGTTTGGATGGATATGTATGAAAAGTTTACGATTTTTTTTAAATTTTGGAAAGTTGTCTGAGGGAAAGTGACTTGTTTCGATGAGTAAGTTACGCCCTGGAAATATTGGTACCTAATTTATTAGCACCTTATAGATTACGTTACTAATCAGTAGATACTAAATTTAATACAGGTTTTGACGTGACAACGTCTATTAAATCGATGAACGCCGGCTACATACACGAAAAAGGATGACGCAATGTAACGTACATGTAACGTTACATTCTACAGAGCAGCGATGGGTGACCGCCTGGTTTTTTGTTTTTTGAATGTTTTGTTATGACGTTGTCACGTTAACTATCGTCCGTAAACCGACTTTACAGACAACCGGTTTTTTTTACGAATTCTACTCACTCCCATTTAAAAATTACTTCACTCATACTCATTCAATTAGCAGACGCAAATAGCTTGGACAGGGAAAGGAAAGGAAACGACTGTCCTAATTTAATGGGCCTAGGCACTTGACTTTAATGTTACTGAAGTTAAAGCGGAGTTCATTTAGAATTATTAAATTAACCTTTTGTTCAAGTTAATGGAAGGACTACTTGAACAATGCAATTATACGACAGAGTACCAATAATTAGTTTCTTACAATTGTTACTGAAGTAAGCAATGTCAATAAATAGTTACTTTACACGTAAGGTCAAGGTAAATTGGTCGGAGGCTACAGTAAGGTCGTCGTCCACTAAACCTTATCGTAACTAGACTGAAAGCGTTTTGCTATAGCCTGCTGCAGGACCACCAATTAACTGATGTTGTGATGAACCGATCCCTCTGAAGAACTTGAACGGTTACATTCGCCATTAATGTCAGCCGTCAAAGTGTAAAGTTCAAAATCTAAGTACAACGTACGTAATCTAAGTAAAAACGACCAGATGGCCTAGTGGTTAGAGAACCTGACTACGAAGCTTGAGGTCCTGGGTTCGATTCCCGTGTCGGGGCAGATATTTGTATGAAAAATACGAATGTTTGTTCTCGGGTCTTGGGTGTTTAATATGTATTTAAGTATGTATCTATCTATGTAAGTATGTTTATCCGTTGCCTAGTACCCATAACACAAGCTTTACTTAGCTTACTTTGGGACTAGGTCAATTGGTGTGAATTGTCCCGTGATACTTTTTTTTTTTACAACGGTAGAAAAGGCAAGACAGTGCCATTCAGAAAAAGGTAACCACTTAAACGCGGAGTTATGCTCGGCTTATAATTAAATTCTTTTGTAAAATTGAAATTTCTGCGCCCAAATAATATCAAGACGAAGTTTTTATTGCATAACATCTATTACGGTTACTTGTTACACCTACAGAAAGCGTTATTTTTTTTTCATTTTGTGATTCATCACACAATAAGATACTGCTGACATTTTTTTTTTTAATTTCGCCTGTGAATATTCCATTCGAAAGTGAAGAAAAACTGTGGTTCATTTTAAATGCAAATGGAAAGAACAAAAATAGCCCTAGCACATTTCGAAAGGTTTGTTCAAGGTTATTATTTGAAAAATCCGAAGTTCATAATTCAGATTATCAAAATATACATTTACGATACAGGCCTAGCCTAGTGTGGAGTCATTGGTATTTCTTTTTTGTATGTATTGTTCTCATATGGTTAGTAAAAATTTACTTTATTTACTAACTAAAACACTAAAGATATTTTGTTGGAAACAATCAAATCAGCAGACTTCTCCAATAGGCTACTGGATACTACCAATCACTTGACCTATTTACCTATATTTTAAACGACGAAAAAACTAAAAACGAAAAACACTAATCTCACTAATTACTGCTACAAAACACTAGCCTATATTGAATTGAGTTGGTAAGTCGGTCTTTAATTGTATTGTAATATTGTAATTGTAATTTTGAATTTTATATTAATAAAAAAATTCAATAAAGTTGTCTTAATCACATCTCCATAACCACCATGTATACTACGTCTATCCCTACGTTTTAATTTTATCTCTGTGACACGATGCAATCAAGTACCACTTAATTTCTTATCAACGCGTGCCACTGGCCATCATTTAAATTAAACATACCATTTTATAATCTCATTTACCAACTACCATGCCATTTTTAATGTGACGTACATAACGGGTAGCTCATTTAGATGGTCCAGTATGGCTAACTCTGAGACTATAGGATCTGTTTGAAGGAACCATGACTGTTATCGATTTTAGTGACAAGAAAACTAGTTTCATATATTTAAAGAAAAAATCATACTCAATTCAGGAATTGAACCCGGTCGTATTGAAGAAAACTACTTGTCTTACTTGACTTCTTCTTATCTTACTTTCATTTTGTTAATCAGTCAGTGAGTCACCTTACTTTATAAGCATAGATGTCAGTAAGTATCTAAAAGTATTTAATGACCTTCATTACGAAAATAAATAAAAATAATAAAAATAAATAAAATAAAATAAAATATCTTTATTCTCAGACAACTTTTAGGTCCATAGAGTAGTCCATAGAGAAAAACAACATTCAAATACTTAAGAGAATTTATTTCAATCTATTTTACACTCGATATAAAATAGTGATAAAATAAAACTAAAGCATTAACAATACTTATTCAAGGTCAGTTGGTCATTCATTTAACCTACTGATACCTTTCTATATGATTACATTATTTTAATTCGATTCTCCCTTAAAAGATGTACAAAATAAACTGATTATTATTTTATTAATTAGCCTGGAGAAGTGTCCCACTGCTGGGCAAAGGCCTCCCCCCATTCTCTCCATGCATGCCGATTTCGAACGGTGTCCTTCCAGTTTCTAAGGTACACGTCTAGGTCGTCGTTAGTATAGAAGCAAAAAGTTCTCGTAATTTGCTCTATAAAATCTTATTTATACCATAAAGTAAGTTTTTGCTTCAGAATCCCTCCTCGGTCCCATGTCACTCCGTACTTGAACGCTGCTGATTTGCTTAAGATGCACAATCGCAGGCACTTGCATCTTGCAACCCTTTTGTTCGGTGTAGCGCGGCACAAGACGCCTTCGTACCTTTTTGAAAAAATCACATGGTCGAAAAGTGTGCGCAGATTTAAGGCTATTGTTCCGCCGCACCGGACGGTGGCGTTTCGAGGCAGTTTCAGGTTTGCGGCGTCTAAGTGCTGGAATGACATCCCCCTCCCATCCTAGGAGTGACTAGCAGGTACACCTTTGGGCGAAAGCTTAAAGGCTATTTGTTGTCATTTCAGGAAACTTAACTCCTTTCCTTTCCAGCACTATTTCACAAAACTTCTTTGATTTTTCTTTGTCTCGGTTATTTCACTTCTTGTTTTAATCCGCGCAGAGTTGTATACTTGGCAAGTGAGTTATATTATAGTATAGTAATTTATGATTAAGTAATTTTGTTAAAATTATTCGTTTTTATGTTCTACAAATTATCCATTTACGCATGTAGTTTATGTAGTTCATCGCTTATATTTATAAGTGTACATTTTATCTATCTGTGTGGCGTTCCGGGTATTACCGACGGTACTGGCTGAAAATCAGCGCTGGGGTGTTATAAACGCCTCAGCATTATGCTGAGCCAGTGTCCAATTTGCAACCGCAATGACACACTCTATTTTTAGCCTTTGTATTGTCCTTTTTGTTAAAATATTTATGTGTCTTGTGTTGTTGTAAATAAATGTATTTTCTTTCTTACTTTCTTTCTTTCTTTAAAGGTACTTTAATAAATACAAACTCAATATTATGCGGCTAAACTAAAGAGTACCTACGCCGAAAACGTGAAAAGTCAATTACGAATATTGCATTTGGCTGGTTAACCCGACGCCATAACTTTTGGTCGTGTTGGCAGCTTATAATATTTGTTTACATTTAGTAAAGTACATAAACCTTTATAGTATAGGTAAGGTACACTAGTTTCTCTTCAATTTCTATGTAACCATGTGGTAGCGTGATGATGATGATGAATCATTATGATGATGATGTGCCAGCGTGGTCAAAAGTAGAAAATTAGGGTTGTTCGCAAAGAAATTAACCACGTCTCTTATCTGGTTTTATTCCCTCGGAAAAGAGTCGTTTTTTTTTTTTTTTTTTTTTTATGTTAGAAAGGCCAGACAAACGAACTAGTGGGTCACCTGATGTTAAATGATCACCACTGTCCATAGACACCCGCAGCGCTTTACACGATGCTAGTGCGTTGTCGGCCCTGGGAAAAGGAGAGGGAATAGGGGAGGGGGAGAGGTATTGGGCCCCCGGCGCTCTCACTGACCGTACGAAACGCAGCAGGAGTACTGCTGCTTCACGCCGGTGTTCTGTGAGAGGGTGGTACTGCCCCGGACGAGCCGGCCCATTCGAGTCGTCAGCTGCTTTATTATAAAATCAGACTATTAGAAATTTATGTACATAATATTACCCCCATTATTAATTAAATGAACGTTTCAAATAAGGCTAGTACACACTCGGTATCTACAAGTACCTGCTTTAAGTAGTTATATATAACACATTACTGAATCTTTTCCGGTTTGTCAAATAACTACAAGTTCGTCCGTAAGTGTTTCTTTACATTTGCTGCACTAAAAGTAAGCCTGCCCTTCCTGCGTGTAGTAGCAGAAATTCTAATTTGGAATGTTAACTTGTCTATTCGAACATGTTATATTACAAGAGCGACCTTTCGTTTATTTCCTTAAACAAAAAAATATATTTAAAAAGTAAAATTGTGATACTGGCCAGTAAGGAAAACGAGATTTTATTTTTTAAAGTTACAGGAGATTACGGTTAAGGGATGCGTCGACTGATATTTCTGACCACCAGTTCGTCAGTACAGTAAAGACGAGCGAGGCAGACGGGCGCGCGTGCATCGTTCCCGAGTTTACGATACTCGATCAGTGGAAAAGTATTGGTATTTGTGGATTCCAAAAGTGATCGGTGGAGTTTCAGTGCAGTTAAGTGAACTTGTTCGCTGTTTTGGAAGCCGTTCACTGGGTAAATATACTTATTATGAGTACTTTTGACGTGTTCGTGCAACTTTTATTTAGGAAGAGAAGCGACATCTTAAGTCCTGCAATTTTATTGATTTATGTGCCATCTGGAAATATTTTTTGAGATTTTAAAGTTGATTATATATTTTTTGTATTTAAGAGTAATTAACTGGTGTAAAGTTAAATAAGACTAAGTGAAAACTTCGTTCGTTGTTGACAATATTGTTAAGAATAAATGTCTCTCAAACGTCACAATCAACTTTAAACCGTAGTTTAAAGATGAAGATGTAGTGATGTTAACATCACGAGGTTACATTATGAAAAGCTGAAAATTATTTTTAACTCTCCTGATATTAACTCTTATATTTAGTAGTTTAAACGTTTCAAAGGTATGTTGTTTAAGATCACGCTGCGGTTGAATCAGTATCGTTATCACTGACCCCGGCATTAAAGTCAAGTTTACTCAATGTGTTAATACAGGGCGTATATAGAGGCATCACCAGCTAAGTGGTAGACCTTAATGCCTAAATTACTTACATAATTGAGAGTATCGCTAAGGCTGTAAGTTGTTTTTAGTTAGAAAAATTATTGTAATGAAATTTAGTTTTTTTTTTACTCAAAACAAGGCTTGTGTTTGATCATAATCACGCCCGATAACCCACCAATCTCGATAAGTCAAAGGTCATTAGAAATACAGTAAAGCTTGAAGTTCCGTCCTACAGACTGGACAAAATTAAAAAGTACTTTATGGGGAATTGTGTACGTTTTTATAACAAAATTTAACAAAAATAATTGCGATCAAACAGGTAAAAATTCAAAATTCATAAGACGTTAATATCTAAGGGTTATAGTAAAGGTCGACGTTTGAAATATTCACAGAATATTTAGTTACATATTCAATTTAAAAAATAAATAATTAAATTAAAATAAAACAAATATTTAAGGGGGGCTCCCATACAATAAACGTGTTTTTTTCCGTTTTTATAGATAATGGTACGGACCCTTCGTGCGCGAGTCCGACTCGCACTTGGCCAGTTTTTTTTTACTCTGTATTGCTTCTGGTAACGGTTACGTGTGAATTTAATATAGTTATTATTTTGAAAAAATACTTTTTGTAAGTTTCTTGCAGCGCATTCTTCTTAGCAATGATTGTCTTTCCAAAAGCACTTGTAGTACAAAAAAGTGACATGTAAAAGAGCCGTTTGCGTTGTGGGCTGCTTACAAAATAAACATTTCTATTTTTATTTAACAATTCGACCAAGGATATGACGCTGAGATTGGATTTTAATCAGTTTTAACGACAAGGTAGTACAATCTACTAAAATGCATAAGCCCTATAAAAGTATCCGTTACCAAAATACCAATTGATTTTCAAACAAGAATAATTGGCTGATAAATATAGTTGTTATTTAGTGAAAGATAAAAATAATTCAGCCTAATGAATGACAGAGCCATCAAAACACAAAAGAAGAAACACAATTAATAATGTTTGTTTACACCTTTTTGATACTGATGTTATAATAAAACGTAACAAACAATGAACCTAAATACATATCACGATATGTAATGTAATGTGAATGACAGTTTGTGTTATGTTACATGGGAGAATAATGTAATGACACAAAGCAAAACAAAAGAGAGACAGTCAGAATCAACGACAATAGCAACACGTCACACATAACGATAATATTATACTCTTACATTTTATAGCTTGGTTATTAAACCGTAATCGACATCTCTATCTAAATATCTACCATAAAACATAGTTGTTTTTTACGTATTTCTGTATATCTGCTAACTCCTTAACCACTCAATGAATTTTAATGTGATTTTCTCCTTCATTTCGATATTTTTGAAGAAACCCAATTAAGTTTTTATTGAAGTAAAAAAGAACAATATTTTGCAACAAAGTCGCCGAAAACTAAATTTACATAGCCTTCGTACGTGGTGAACTACAGCATTATATATTACAGTATGTCATTCCATAAAACAATACGATTATACCCCTCACTACACTCACTCACTAGTATGTCACTAGTATGTCGTCCGATGGTCAAACTAAGTGGAATATAAAGTTCCTGATAGTCCGACATGTCAGACAGTATGGAATCAAAATTCCTCGTCGTTCGACATGTCTGGCAACGTTGTCGAACCACGCGACCGGAGGGGTATTATTACTATAGTTTGTTATGGTTATGACAAACAATATTTAAATAAAACTTGAAATTGACAGTATGGTGTATTATTAAGATGTAAGTTTTTAGTTAGTCATAAAGTATCTCTTAATAATACCGCAAAACTAGAAAATTCAGATGCGAGTTACATTGAAGTGGCAATTAATTCAGATTTTTTTCGGTCTGATAATTTTGGTTTTTAATTAATGACAGGAATATATTTATTCATAAAACTAAAAACTATTAAAACTATAATTATAACAATAAAAACTTGCATATCCCTCGTGAAAAGACTAACATTACCCTCACTAACTTAATAAAGCAAAATGTTTTACATCCTTCATTTCAATCGTACTCGGCAACTGACTCAATTTTACCTTGTACTAATCGTATTGGCAATAAAATAAAGCAAATTGAAAGTAAAGTTTCTGAGGGTAATGTGAAAGGTGCTGCTAATCTTCTTTTTTCCAGCGATACCTTAGCCTCACATTCCCCTTCAGTGCTCGCTACCCTCAGAGAAAAACACCCTGCTGCCCCCGCTTCCATTCAATTCCCAGCCGCACCTTCCGCCACACAGCGATCACTCCAGGTTTCAGAAACAGCCACCCTTCAAGCGGTACGTTCCTTTCCTAACGGCTCTGCTGGTGGTTTGGATGCCATTACTCCTCAACATCTGAAAGATCTGACCAACCCTCTACTCGGTGACGTTGGGGAGTCTCTACTGAAGGAGCTCACCGCTTTGATAAATTTAATGCTATCGGGAAATATCTGCTCTGAAATAGCTCCTGTATTATATGGTGCAAATTTAATTGCCTTGAAGAAAAAAGATGGTGGTATCCGTCCCATAGCTGTCGGAAGCACATTACGGCGTTTGGCTTCAAAATTATGCTGTCGTGAGTTTCGTACCCGCCTTACAGATCAATTTAAAGTTAAGCAAATTGGTTTCGGAGTCAGAGGTGGGTGCGAAGCTGCGGTTCACGCAACACGCACTTTTTTGGACAACCAAAATTACGATGTTCTACTAAAAATTGACGTTAAAAATGCGTTCAATTCTGTAAATAGGAGTACACTGCTATCAGAAATTGAGAAAGAAATTCCGGAAATATTTGCTTATATGTGGCAGTGCTACGCAACTCCTTCTAAATTAATGTTTGGCGATAACGAAATTTCATCTTCCGTAGGTTGCCAACAAGGAGATCCACTCGGTCCTGTCATTTTTAACCTCGCTATCAACCCTATCATCACACAGCTTACATCTGATCTGAATATTTGGTATTTGGATGACGGTACCATTGGGGGCACGGCGTCTACAGTGTTAGAGGACTTGAAAACTATTATTAGTCGTTTCTCTGAGATTGGTCTCCAACTAAACCCTAACAAATGCGAGATATTTATTGCGGACAGTCTATCTGACAATAATCGCATTCAAATCATCAGCAGCTTTGACAATCTCATGCCTAATATCACCATTCTTGCCCGTGACTCTCTCACCCTTCTGGGTGCTCCAATCTTCGAGGACGCTATTCTACCTACACTCAATTCTAAAATTGAGAGTTTTAAAAACTCCTCTGACTTATTATTCCAAATTAACCCACACATTGCTATATACATCCTACGCCTTTGCTTATTTTCACCTAAATTGATGTACCTTCTGCGCTGCTGCCCTGTTTTTAAATTTCATTCACTGACAAATAGTATTGATAACATTATGAAAGAAACTGTTTCAAAAATTTTAAATATTTCCCCTTCGCCTTCTTGTTGGACCCAAGCTACTGTCCCTATAAAATTTGGCGGTCTTGGCATCCGTACCACATGTGACTTGGCTCTCCCAGCTTTTCTGTCATCCGTCTACAGCACTATCACCCTCATCGGTGGTATATTAAACGTTACCAACCCACCTGATGTTACGGTGTCGTGCTTGATGGATGCGGAGGCAGCATGGAATGCTGATAATCCTGGCGAGAAGACCCCAGCAGAAAAAGGTAGCCAAGCTGCCTGGAGTAGTGTTTATGACAAAGTTACATCCAACAGGCTTTTACAAAATTGCCAGGATACTGTCGAGCGAGCTAGACTGCTAGCTGTATCTGAGCCGGAATCTGGTCACTGGCTGCGCGCAGTTCCCTCCCGAACCCTTGGCACACTTTTGGACCCTGCCTCACTAAGGATTGCCGTATGTTTGCGGCTTGGAATAAAAACATGTGAACCTCATACTTGCTGCCGGTGTGGTATTACAGTTGATGCTTTAGGCCGACACGGCCTACATTGTCAACTGAGTGCTGGTCGCATTTACAGGCATACATCACTTAATGACCTTATCCGCCGGGCACTCAGCACTGTTGCCATACCGGCGACTCTTGAGCCCTCAGGCATGTCTGCCTCGGACGGAAAGAGACCCGATGGTTGCACTTTAGTGCCTTGGAGTTTGGGCAAACCTTTGGCGTGGGATGTCACTTGCTCAGACACGCTGGCTCCGTCCTACGTCAGAGGTTCTGCCAGTAAGCCAGGGATTGCTGCCGACCATGCCCAAACAATCAAGTGCCGCAAATATTCGTTTTTAACAAATGATTATATATTTGCGGCACTTGCATTAGGAACTTTAGGACCATGGTCATCCGACACCAAAAAATTTGTTCGCGAGGTGTCGGATAAACTGGTTAGCGTCTCTGGCGACCTCAGGGCCGGGTCTTTTTTCGCTTAGAGGCTGAGCATAGCCGTACAGCGAGGGAATGCCGCAAGCATGCTTGGCACGATGCCCCGGGTAGGAGAAATTCAGGGTTTCGACATTTTTTAAACCATATTGTATTTCGTAAATTTATAGCTCATAATGTATAATAGTCTGATAATTTGAATGAATATTTACTTCTAGATTAAAAAAATTGTGAAATAAATCCAAATTATCTGAAAAATTAAAGGTGTTTTAAAATTGGTCCGGAATATTTTTCAGGGTGTTGGGTGAGTTTGACCGAACATCCCTGTAATTATTTTCAGGTATACCTGAAAATCAATGTATTGGGTTGATGTTTAAAATGTACCGAAGCAAATGCGTGCCTACATTTTGAATAAAAAATTCCGATGAAAACCCAGGTGTTCAGGTCAAATGATCCCAACAATCTGCAAAAATATTATGGATTCATATTATTGGCATGGCAAGCGCAGCGAGCGTGGGACGTCGACCAACGAGATGGACGGACGATTTGGTAAAGGCCGCTTCCAACTATAATAATTGAGTATGAATGGCCTATATCCAACAGTGGACGTCCTACGGTCGAAATTAATGAAATAATAAATAATAAATCAATATTAGGGGACAATCTTACACAAATCGACCTAGTCCCAAACGAAATGATGATTAGCAGGGATAGAGTGCCAGGCATTTGCCTTCTAGCCTATTTAAGTTACTTTGTAGGTAGGTATATAGTTACTATCACTGTCAATAAGGGCCATTGTTACTAACACGATAATGTACGCACTCTGAAATAAAGGATTATTATTATTAAAATTATTATATTATAATTTTTATCAAAATACTTTTTATCGGACTAAGTAATGAGCATGTAATACTTCTAGTAATTTAGCAGTCCCTGAAACAATACAATACTTTTACAAACAACTCCAGAACTATTACCAACTTTCAGAGAAATACTAGATGGATTCAGTAACCTAATACTTAATATAGATGCTTTCATTTCAATGACCGTCTTTGATTACTTTATAACGAGAGGGGAAAATCGAGTCATTTTTATACTCAATGGACCATGTTTATCCACGGTGAAAATATTTTCCACAATACCTACCCTAGTTTTAACAGTTTATACAATTTTTACAATGCAACGCAATAACTTACAGTATACTTACCTAGAGTAAGTTATTCTTGGAAATATGAAAACGTCAGCTATAGGCAGCTATCTCTCTTGCGAATTAGCAGCACTATTATTTAACGAGGAAGCGCTTCCAGCCTTTTGGACACAACGCCACATGGGGCATTTTCAGATTTAGTTTAGCTTTTATTTTAATTTTAAAGTTTTCTCTTTTAACGGATCATTGTAAAGTGACTCTACCATAGATAGCAATTTTATCAACCGACGAAAACAAAAGGAGGAGGTTCTCAATTCGACGTGTATATATATTTTTTTTTTTTTTTTTTTATGTATGGTCACGCATAAGAAAAACAGAGGATGATTGATTGTTCAGTTACTGATTGTACTATATGACCACGCATAACTTATTACAGAGTAGTCGGATTTTGATGATTCTTTTCTTATTGGAAAGCGTATACCCCAAGGGTGATCCCATTTAAATTTGGAAATAATATTCCAACCCTAAGGGTAGGAAAACAGGGGATGATTGACTAACTTTTTACAGAGTAGTCTGATTTTCATAATTCTTTTTTATTGGATAGATAGGGTATACCTTGAAGTTGGTATTATAATTTTGGAAAAAAAATTACCCCAAGGATGGAAAAAAAGTATAAAATAAAAACTTTTTAACAAAAAATTAAACCGCCGAAAAAACTGAAAAGCCAAAAATAATACCTTTTTTGTTTGACCTTAATCTAGGTACCAGTTTGAAGTCGGTGCCTCAGCACGAGCCAGGAGGAGTGATAGAAGCCAATCAGGTAGACGATTATAGGTCCACTCCTCCTGGCTAAGTGCTGAGGCACCGACTTCAAACTGGTACCTAGATTAAGGTCAAACAAAAAAGGTATTATTTTTTGCTTTTCAGTTTTTTCGGCGGTTTAATTTTTTGTTAAAAAGTTTTTTACAAGCCAGGTTATCGAGTTATTGGTTACACTTACAGTATTATGTTGTTTCACAGGTATCGTATTTTTACGATACAATCTGTTGTTTATGATTAATATAAAGGGAGAGACACTTGGAGGGTCAACGACTGCTGTATGTTTGTTTTCGGGTTACTGAATGTTTTATCAAAAACAACATATGTCTGGCGTGATTTAGACACTGAAGTACAAAATGATATGTTGCTATCGGACATAAAATATCATGATTTAATTAACATTCAAAATATTATTAGACCAGGTATCTAAATAATCTATAACTAAATACGTAGACTTGCAAACTTCTAATAAAATTACTATGTACTCGTATGTACCTAGGCCATTTTTGTATTTCATTATTATTGAGCAATGGACAATATTTAAGTATAAGTATACAGGTTCTTGTAAAATTAAACCGGAATATTATTTCACTAGACGGTTGGGTTAATTTGACTCAACACCCTAGTAAAGGTTTTACATCGGAATTTTTAAATCCAAATTTACCCAGTAACGTCAAACGCAGTACGTACATTTTAAACATTGTTCAATTGTAGATAAATTTCTAGCAAAGGTTAACTGTAATATGCCATGTCGACGGTCATAAGCCCTCCAGCTATTCACTCCAGTGCCCCAGAGTGTACATTCTGACCCCTTATCACTCACTCTAGAGTACATTACGATCCTTAAAATTACTCTATCCGAGACGTGAGAACACGGTTTGCGTCGTCATAGCGGGCTTAGAAACCCATTGTGAGAACCATTACGAGGGACTTTGTTTCTAAGATAGTAACGTATTTTCCTCACTGAAATAGAACTACAGTATCTACAAAATTATTTTTCTCGTGTTATAGAAATCGGATAATGCACCTGAACAGTTCAATTAAGAATTTATCGGTTACTATTACATTTTAATGAACTAAAACTTCAAACATGCGTGAAAGCTGCGTCTGTTTTCATGCATGAAGATAGATTTTCAAACTCAATCTGCATGAAATGTTGTGACGAAGATCTTAAAAAGTAGCTTCAACATTTACCCTGTAAGCATAGCAATATAGTTATACATAACAACAACCACATAATCTTAAACTAAGTTTTAAAATTTTAACAATACCTATGACACTTTCATCAAACTTGCCCAATAACAATGTAAATGTAAATGTTACAAAGGCGTGATAAAAATTTGAAATGAGTTACTTAGGTGTAATATTTTTTTAAACACATATCGCACTGACGTAACTTTCTAAGTTGTGTCATTGCGGAACACAACGATAAAAGGTTTCATTTGGACCTCCGCAGCGTACCACCTGGAACGCTGCGGAAGCACACTACACTACACATTTGGAAGGAATTAACTTCAAAAGATGAAACTTGAACTGGATTTAGCATGGGTATTTTACGTAACGTCCAAGACGTAAAATTTGCGAATTCTTAGGGGAATTGATTAAATCCTGCAATTTAAATTCAAATGCCAGTCCTCTTGATTCACGCGAGCGAATCTGCGCGTAAGGGCATTAGATTGTAAAAACTAAAAATTAGGTGTTTACACCACGATGAACTTATTAAACATACCAAAAAAATGAAAAAAAATATAACCATTAAAAAACAAATGTCCAAAGTACCTATAAAAAAAACATTTCATAAAAGTCAATGTCGAACCAAAACTAGTCATCCCCAACTTACCTCTTTAATAATTGTAAGTTTATAAACAATTTAACTATAAGTTTTCAAAAAATTTGTTTTGTAAATGTTTAAAACTCAAAATAAAAGTGGCAACTTAATTCAGATTCAGATTCAGATTATTTATTGGCCAAGTAATCAACATTACATTTTAGCACGTCATTATAACTAAGTACATTATTGACTATTACCATGCATTTAATTGTTATTAGAATCTTGACTTGTCTTTTAGAATCAACCTACTTAAACTGGTAATTATTTATTCATTCTGTGGTTTTCTTTGCCGAGTAATTCCGCATACGGCAGATGTGTTCCACCCAATTATTATGCCAGCTACTGGGAGTGAAGAACATCTTTTTACATTATTTAATCTACTAGCTTTTATATTGTGTTAAACTTTCGAGGTTTTCGCTCATTATTATTTTTAAACTCGGAATTTTCCACCCGGCTAAATGAACGTGATACCTTAGGCGCAAGCCACACAGAAGAGACGTGGGACGGGGGCACGTCGCAGTCGCGGCGCCCCTTGAATCAGTTTTCTTACTGAATGCAGGGGGGTTTCACTCCGCAGTTTAGGTATGTTCGGCCGGCGCTCCGCCCGGGAGGAGTATGGCAGTAGGTTGTCGCGCGGCCTTTAATACGCACGCTAGCGCTAGCCGCGTCGCGCGACTCGCGCGTAATCGAGGACCTTTTTTTCTGTAACCAACAATGACTTCTAAACGATCTAATAATTGGTATAAAAGATACTGTTGCGTTTACGGGTGTCTAAATAAAAGAAAGAAAGAGGAAACGAAATTATCATTCTTTAAAATTGTAGAAGATATTGAAAGGTAAGTACAAGCTATTTGTAGTGATTTAAATCATCACATAAATACTCTGTAACTCTAGTAGGTAGGTGAATGTGGTTATTTGTCTCGCTTTAAACACTCTAATTTTCACTTTGAATGCGAGGGAAAAAAATGACGTTTTATACAAACTATTTTAACACTAATTGGACTTTGCATAATATAATTAATTCATCCTTTAGTATAATGGTGAGTGGGGACCCTGTGTCCTTGGTTTCAGACCAGCGGTGCGCAACGGAATATGAACGCTCGTATCACACGATAAGTTTTGATTTCGCGTGCAAGCAGTAAGAGAAGGGGAGTTTTTATACCTAAAGTTGACTTTTGTTCGAGAGTGATCCTTCTGTACGTTAGTACTATTACTTATTCTGTGCTAAATGTATAAAAGCGTGACCAAGGCAGAGAGAAGAGACGGGGCGGAGACGCGGCCTGTGAACAAACGACGCTGACTGCGACGCCCCCCCGTCCCCGTCTCTTCTGGGTGGCTTGCCCCTTACACTTCAGTCTAGACACGACCATCGGCGCTGCAATGTGGTCGAAATGTCGAAGTAATTTCAGCAACAAATTGTCGAGGTAAACTCCCAGGTGTGATAGTAACAATTAGTTTTTATCCGCGGTTTCGCTTGCATGAAACACGAGCTCTGGCAGTTTGTCGAAATGCCGGAATTTTCCAAAATTCTCTGCTGTCTTCATTTACATTGGTTGAAGAACACATGCATTTAATGCTTTTGGACATAGCAATTGAGGTTTCGGGGTTGTGCATGCTTACATTTTGGTTCATTCATACACAAAAGTATTTATTGCCATCGAACATTCCACATTAAAATAGGACTTTAACAGATCGATGTTTGAACCCAAACAATAGACTTTTGTCGAAATTATAAGTCTTATAATAATTTTATTACGATAGATGTCACCAAACGTTACTAATGGCGTGTATTAGTGATGAATGTTTTCCAGTAGATTAGTTACGGGCGACATGATACAGTTGGTAGGATACTCAGTATGTACCTAAAGCCAACAAAATTAGGCTAGAATTCTTTAAAAAAATTGAATTTCGTTGAGTAAACGTTTTGCAAAATAAAAAATTAATCATAATGTCGGCGAGAATTCAACATTCTCTATCTTTATATTATCACCTGTTGTGCCCGTAACTAAATCTGTTTGTGTAGGGATTCAAAGCTGACCCATTTGCGGTAGTTATGCGTCCTTGCCCATTACACCAATGGGTTCTCGGTCTAAAGCGACGTCCGGATTCCATCATATTCCCATTCCATTACCCCATTACTTGGGCCGGGTCAATATCGTATAATTTTAAGATTATGCTCATGATTCCCGTTCCAATATCGAGTAGAATTTAATATCGAGGTAATATCTGGTAGCGTTGCCGTGTACCTATATAAATGTATAGACATAAGTATACATGTTCAGACACGTTGATTCTAGAGACGTGATCAAAATAAACCCTACCTCCCTCCAGTAAATATGTATTGTAACGAGGATGCTATCATCATCCCGGCCCATATACATACATTATACATCCCACTGCACACGAGCCTCCTCACAGAATGAGAGTGCTTGGGCGGTAGGTCCCACGCTAGCCTAGTACGGATTAGGAACTTCACATACACCACTGGATTGATTCGAAGTGTGGACAAACCTCACGATATGTTTGCTTCACCAACTGGTAAATTTCAAATGTAATTTTGCACGGAAATTCCGAAAAACTCAGAGAGCCCGGGCTCGAACTCACCACTATCTGCTTGAGAGGCCAATAGTTAGGTCAAACTACTAAGTTACCACGACTTGCTTTAATTTCTTTTGAGCAACTAGCTTTGTGGAAATTTGAGAAATAGTTTTATTCTCTTTCCCATCGAAATGCCGAAAAACCTTTTCTTAAGTTGTCCACCTATACGAGAATATTTCTGCTAAATTTAAAAAGATTCAAGATTCAGTAATTTAGTCTTTAGTTTACCTACCTACTCTTTAAAAAGTGAAGATAAATCGAACGCAAACAAAACCTCATCCCCACACACAAACCATGAAACTTATTTAAACTTTACACCTTTAGTTGCAACAAACTATAAAGTACGGCCATAACGCAAACTCGTATACTATAGTGTCGGATATATAAACTTTACCTCTCTGGAATCAAAACTATAACTAAGTAGGTAATCCAGGATACCGCGGCATAAAAATGTTCATAAAACTCCCGGACTCGTAAAGGGAAGCACTTCCCGGTGCAATAAAGTTGCTTATTGAAATAACTGGCCACACCTTTTATAGTGCGTCCTCGACTTTCAACTGCTGTTTAATACGATTGTTACGACGTGCTTGTATTAATCTAGCTGCTTTATAGAGCTTAAAGCTCATGAAGCCTAAGTAGCTCGTTGTAAGTCTACGAAACTCAGAAATCAGAAAAGTACGAGTTGGTCGGAGGCGCACAATGGTTTCCGTCATCATCATCTTCAAAAGCTGGAAGACATCTCCTGTTAAACAAATGCCTTTCCTTAACAATGAACGATAAAACTCTTGCGATGCCTTCAGTCCGCCAAGTGGTTGGTGTGCAAACGCCTCGCCTTCCGGTTCATGATCGCCATTTGAGAACCTTTCTTCTCCAACCGTTATCATTTATTATTATTAAACACATACAAATATTAAGAGAAAATAACAATAATAAATTAATACTATAACTATAAATAAAATAAAACTAACTTAAACTAAAACTAAATAAAATTAACAAAAGGTTCCCCCCGCGGCATGGACCCAAAGACACTGGCAGCATTACCTCGCTGTATAGCAATGCTGATACGTTGTGCGAGGTAGCTGCCAGCTCTTTGGTCTCCTGTAGTGTCACAAAGCCGTTTACAAACATCTTTGTAAAGACTTTTTGCGCTGGAGCCCCACGGACCAAAGGTCTCAACCCCGAATGGAACAAAGTTGTATTCAGAGCCAAGACCTTTGTATTTATTTTTCTTAAGCTTTTCTGCCGCTACTGCTGCTGCACCAGCTTGATTTGCTGTTCCGCGGATGTGGGACGGAGCCAGTGTGTCTACACAAGTAGCGTCCCACACTAGCACACGACCCAATTTCCACGGAATTAATGACATTCCGTCTGGTCTCTTGCCATCATCTCTGGCTATGCACGATGGCTCCAGTAACGCAGGCACATTGACGGTGGCAAGAGAGCGACGGATAATGTCATTGAGAGCAAAGTGTCTAGAGAAGCGGCCCGCGCTCTTCTGGCACGAAAGGCCGTGGTGTCCCAGCGCGTCGACCTCAAAGCCGCAGGGGCATTTATGCGGTGCGCAAACTGCTACTCCAAGTCGCAGGCAGATGGAAATTCTGAGAGTGTCGGGCTCTAGAAAAGTACCAGTGTTGGCTGATGGAAAGGCGTGCAACCAGCAGCCGGCTTTCTTCGTACCTGCAGCCAATAGTCTGGCACGATGAGAGCCCGTGCTGCGGCTCAGAAGGAATTCATAAGTCAAATTTGACTGAATGTCGTCCCAGGAACTTTGAAATTTTAAATTTTCTGGGAAATCCTTTCCCGGACAGGCAATAGACCAATCATTTTTAGCCTCCGTTAAACCCGCAGTCTCATAGTTTAAAGGGCAAGCCCTCAGGATTTTACCTATGAGATCTGCCGAGCTATGGGCGGAGGACAAAAAAGCTGGTGCGGAAATAGAAGAAATTTTGCGAATCCCTATCCCACCAAAGCGAATGGGAAGGGACGCTTGAGTCCAGGATTCTTCGCTTAGCTGAATGTTCAGAATTGATTCCAGGTTCGCTTTGATTAAGTCATCCATTTGTGACAGTGAAATTTTGAATTTAGTGAATGGACAGCAGCGAAGTACATAAGTAAATTTTGGAACGAAAAGACAGAATTTTAAAATTGTCAATGCGAAATGAGGACTAATTTCAAGCAAACGACTTTCATACCTTTTGAATTTAGAAATAGAATCTAAAATGTAATTCGGAAAGGATTCTTCGAAAATATGAGACCCAAGGAGGCTGAGAGAAAATCTGTCTACTATCTTAATGTCTGGCGTCAGTGCATCAAATTTTGTTTTTAAATCTAGTAAATTTAAGTCAGGATTTTGCACGTTATCTGTTTTTCGACCCCGCCCATTGCCACTTCAACTTGCATATTCCTTGAGCTATGTATTCCGTATTCCGGATTCTATGGCGCAAAGAAAGTCCAATCATAGGTTGTCGCGTGACTCCGAACCTCTCGAAGAGGCCAACAATCAAGGACCATTTCGCCATTTCGTAGTTTCCGTACCGTCGTGCAAAATTTTACATTATTTTCAATTTATTGTTTTACTAAAGGGCATAGATTAAAGAGAAGCGGAAAAAATACAGGCCCACCAGTCTCTGCTTGTTCACCAGCCTTTCTGTCACCCTCCACCCCAACGGCTTAAATCTCGGCGCGGTTTTGGGCTGTTGGTGTAACAGCCCAAAACCTAGGGGATTTTGACATCGGACAGAGGTGGAAGGATGAGTGGAATACACGAACTACTGGAACTGCCCTGCCAACTATAGACCCCTCGGTTAAACCAGATGGTTTCAGTCTACCACGCAAGCTCTGGTGTCGCTTAAACAGACTGAGAACAGGGCACGGACGCTGTAACTACTTAATAAATAAATAAATAAATAAATATTAGGGGACAATCTTACACAAATCGACCTAGTCCCAAACTAAGCAAAGCTTGTACTATGGGTACTAGACGACGATAAACATACTTATATAGATAAATAAATACTTAAATACATAGAAAACATCCATAACTCAGGAACAAATATTCGTGCTCATCACACAAATAAATGCCCTTACCGGGATTTGAACCCAGGACCTCTTGCTTCGTAGGCAGGGTCACTACCAACTAGGCTAAAGCGGTCGTTAAACTTCCGACACAAGTGGGGTTGGCGGGACTTGGCCCTCTGCGAATGCGGCGAGGAGGCTCAAACTATGGAGCACATTGTACAGCGCTGCCCTCTACACTCATACTCGGGCTCCCCTGGAGATCTGTACAATCTGACACCTGACGCAATCTCGTGGCTAGGGACCCTGAATGTGGATTTATAGCTAGTATGTAGTTTCTTTCTTTAGTATAATTGTTTAATGTTGTACGCCATACGATTAAATAAATATAGATTACAGTATTGCAGCGCTAGGCAGATTATTGATAGAAACACGTCGCTTTCATGGAGTAGAGACAAGAATATTTTATGGAGTAGAGACAAGAATCTTTTTTTCATCTATTTCGGCTTCAGTTTAGGTTTGATTAGGTTTGTTATCGGGACGATAGATGCCTAAAATGAAAAGTATAATGGTGTATGCTATTCAAAATATAAAAATCTAAGCTGTCTTCTGACAGATATTAATTTGAAGGATCAATTTAATATAGTGGAACAAATAAATTTATTTTGCTTTTACTGCTAACATCAAAACTAATTTTGTTCTTGTCATGACCGAGAGCTAGAAAATTGTCGAGGACGTTCTAAGCAAACATTTTGCCATCAAATTATCTAGTTGTTAATATCTACATGTGTCATGACACTGAACTTTTGATCTTTATACCGAAAGATGTTATTATCAATTATCACGTTACAAAACAGCTGATGGATGACACTGACTGGATCACGACATACCTTACTTCAGCATGTTTGAATATTCCTTCCTATATTGAAATGGCAGAAAGCGATCTCTTTTAAGCGATAAGACCGCATATTGTCTGTTCTGTTTTTACAAGTTTTTATTTAACTTGTTTGGTTTGTTTTTTTTGGGTACGAATTTATTAATATTATTATATTTATTGAATAATTATACAGCATTACAGACATACCAAAAGCACAGTGAAATTCATACAATAGTAACAAGCACCACACAAGTAGGTACACAAACTCAAGACTCGAGCACAAACATTCGTATTTTTCACACAAATGTCTGCCCCGACCGGTAATCGAACCCGGGACCTCAAGCTTTGTAGTCAGGTTCTCTAAACAAAAGGCCATTCGGTCATCGAAGTGAAGAGTAAGTGTCAGGTTCTCTAAACAAAAGGTCATCCTTAGCCTAACAGAATTATTATTATCATTATTATCCTGCTCATCTGCCGTACGATCATACGAGTGACGCGTGGCAAATGCGACGCGGCAATTGACGCGTCCTCGATGCCGGACCAGCGATCTTTATCGTGGGACCAATTATTATTTCGGCGCATATTGTCGCCGTCTTGCTAACAGGGTGGATAATAGCGAGTCGACAGCTCAAGGTATACAGGCAACACCCGGTGTGATATACTAGCTGTATTGCAACTGTAGGACTCTACAATTTTCCTGGGAATAAAAGTAGTTTTGCATGAGTGGAGATTTTTTTAGGATCAATTCAGTACCTACTTCCAATAATCACACAACCAAAGTTTACTAGAATTTATAGAATTGCTTACCAACTCACCATAATACTCTTTTTCTTATAAATTAAACATAACGCTTAAATTGTGTTAGATTTAGTTTAAAACATTCTAGTAGGTACGGTCGCGTGCTTTAATTTGGTTGGGACCCATTTCGAAAGAATATCCTTTGAATTTCTATAAAATATGACAGAAGTACCTAAAGTAAATGCATAAAACTTGTTACTATTCCGTAGGAATTTTGCATTTTCCCGGAGAAAAAGTATTTAATGTTAATTGGGAATAGAGTAGCTTTCTATTAGTGAAAGAAAATTTTAAATCGGCACAGTATTTTCAGAGATTACCCCCTACAAATAAAGAAAAAACAAGCTTAGATATTTCGCTATCTCATGGTAAAATTATTCCTTATTGCACCTTTACGATATCCTAGGCACCTAAGCTGCATGCCTGTATCTAAAATGTAGTAAGTCTCTAGCACCATTAGTTTAGGCTGTGCGTTGTCTGTCAGTCAGTCAGTCAAGGTACTGTTTTATATTAGGTATAGATAGCCCCGTCACTGTTGCTCGTCCGTGTACATTCGCAAACAAAAAAACGTTAAAAACTTTGCTGAGATCGCTAGGAAGAATGAAGCGACATGATTGGTCATTTTTTCTCGGTCTTCGTTCATTTTTCTCTCTTCCGGTGGAAAAGCAATTTCATTCCTTTCTTCACAAAATAAGTAAGAAGCTATATACACCGTGAAATTTTAGTGGTTGTTTTCCCGAAACGAGGTGATTTAGTTTCGATTGTACAATCGATTTATAATTACTATTTTGACTAGAGTCAAAAATCCAATTGTGAAAAACGAAAGTCGAAAATGACCGCAAACCAATAGTAACGCTTCGTTGGTACAAGTAGCGTACGATCGTACGATGGATTAGGTACCAACGAAGCGTTACTATTGGTTTGCGGTCATTTTCGACTTTCGTTTTTCACAATTGGATTTTTGACTCTAGTCAAAATAGTAATTATAAATCGATTGTACAATCGATACTAAATCACCTCGTTTCGGGAAAACAACCACTAAAATTTCACGGTGTATATAACACCTACGATCTTTCAATGCTTTGTTATATGTACCCATAAATGACATTTAGTTGTTTTTAGGGTTCCGTACCCAAAGCGCTAAAACGGGGCCCTATTACGAGACTTCGCTGTCCGTCCGTCCGTCTGTCTGGCTGCCCGTTTGTCACCAGGCTGTATCTTAAGAACCGTGATAGCTAGAGAGTTGGTTTTTTCACAGATGATGTATTTCAACATTTTAACAACAAACTAAAAATAAAATAAATATTTAAGGGGGCTCCCATAGAACGAACGTGATTTTTTTGCCGTTTTTATAGATAATGGTACGAAACCCTTCGTGCGCGAGTCCGGCTCGCACTTGGCCGGTTTTTATTTATAAATACTTCGATGATACTTTTGTGAATTAATTGTTATTTTCTCTAACGTCAAATATGATGTGTACTTTTTCAAAGGCAAATAAGTAAATCAAATGTAATCTACCTAATCGAATCATAAAGGCATTAAATGTTTTGTGACAAAAACATTATGACACTTTCCTTATGGGGCGAAGTATACACTTACGTCACTATCATAAACATCGGAGCTGTCTAAATGCTCAAAAGTATCTAAACACTTTGGTACTTCCGCTATTAACAATTATAGTCGTGTTCGGATACTTTTGAACACAATACATATTAAAACAGCTGTCGATATTTCTGACGACGACTACACAGCATACGTCTACACTTAAATTATTAAGCACTTAGTTCTTAATACGTTCTGAAGAAGTAACAAATATGAAATCTTTACTTTCACGCCAAACCCGCACACAGAACTATACATTTCCCATGACCAATGCAATCCATACTTCCATACTATTTCCATACTTTTCCATACTTAATATTATAAATGCAAAAGTGTGTCTGTTGCCTCTTCATGCTTAAACCGCTGAACTAATTTAGATAACATTTGATATGGAGACTGTTTGAGGTCCTGGAAAAGACACAGGATAGTTTTCATCGAATCTTTTTCCTAATTTGCAACGTCATAAGTATTGTTTATTATGGGCACGTTACTACTATATACAGCAGGTCCTTTGCTTAAAATTTTCACCTATACGTCAATAAATTAATGGTGACATCTATCCTATTTAGCGGTTATGCAATTTAACAAACATCACTTACACATTGGACAAATGTCAAAAATAACGATTTGCCTTCTATCAAATTATTTTATCTCAAAAGCATTAATATTTGAACCGGTCAAAGCATTAGATAAACTTACGGCATTGACTGGAGTTTTATTGCATAATTGATAACAGTTGAGCAAACTTAAGTTTAAAATAATTAGATTACGATATCATTATACGTAATAAGTAGTGGCGAATTGTTATAGTACTAACGAACACATTTTAATACTGATGGATGAAAACCTACTAGGACCTCATAACGGTATAACCGACCAAGCAAGTTGCACCTTCAGAATGAGTCTGACACAATTCGAATTATGTATTCTCATTTCAAAAATAAACATTGTGTAAAAAGAAAAAAATTGTTTTGAAATGAGAATAATTCGAATTGTGTCAGTCTTGGTCTGAAGGTGCGAAGTACTTTACCATTTTTATGACAGTTCCTACATCAGAATAAAAAGAATTAGGCTGATTGCATCGATATATATGTACTAACGTACTAGATATCGCGATCCGAACACTCATTCTGTTACACTGCTTTGACCCGTTGAAGGTGCAACGGACTTCAGTGCGACTTGAACATATTGTTGACATGAAAAGTCTTGTCTATCGGTAGAATATATATTATGTCAATGGCTGATTGTCACATTGAGTTATTAGTGAAAATAGTCTTTGATATTTTAATTCATGTTTTCTAGACCTATGTATACCGTGTTTAATGCAAATAAAGATTCTTATTCTGAAACCAATAAACAATCCAGCCTTCAATCAAGTACCTACTGCGTTTTTCCCAAAGTCCATTCATCCAAACGTCAGTTGCTCTCAAAGGAATTCCCAATCCGAACCAATTCCGTTGAGTGAAAACTGCAATGCATCGCTCACGTCGGCATCCGTCTGCCTGTCTATCACTTCCTTTTCTACCTCCATACATTTAGAAAATGTGAGCAGTATTCTCTTGTAACGTATGGGAGTGATAGGGGACGGGGCAAATACCGCCAAACTCAAGTGGGACTAGGCGGGACATGTCTGCCGAATTCATCTGGATCGCTGGGCAGAAATCGTCGCCGATTGGGTGTTAAGCGACGGGCACGGGAGCGGACCCAGCCAAAACGGAGATGGCGTAATGATCTGTTGAGGGACCGTTTTGACCCATTTCGGAAGATCTTACGAAGGATAGAAACGGATGGAAAGATAAATAGAGACCTTTGCCAAACACTAGGTCGTTTCAAGCTGCGTACGGACTGCGCGCACTCGGGTACGCGTACCCGGGCTTGCGTGTCCTGGAACGCCATGTCCGTACGCCATGTACGCGTACACCGTACACGTACACGTACACGTACTGTACACGTACACGTACACTGTACGCGGCGAACGAATTAAAAAATTTAATACCAATCTATATTTCCGAAAACAAAACGTATTTGCAAGACTAACCCCCCGTTTCACTATCCATTGATCAAACTTATTTGACGGATAAATGTGATGCCGTCTCTGTTTGTTTTGCTCGAATAGACAGAGACGGCATCACATTTATCCGTCAGTTAAAATTTAATCAATGGGTGGTGAAACAGCCCCTTAGTCTTGTTTTGATTGACAAGGTGTCAGAAATTGGTCAAAATCGGTTAACATTTAGGGATTGGAAACCGTTGTCACCGTTTGTATGTATCTAGTTTTCGATTTTACTTCACAATCCTCTTAAGCTATATTGTAATTGGATGGCTTCGGATGGTTTACACATCACTGTTTGTCAGGTCATCTATGGGTAATTACAACAATTCTGATTCCTACTTGAATAATTTAACTACTATCTATCCTATCTTACTATGAATATACTTAAATGTGAATTTTTGTGAATATATTTGATCATTTCGATGTTTCAATGTTTGCTAGACAATCATGCAATAACATCTGAACAGATTTACATAAAAACTTTGCGTACAGACGGACAAAGATCTGGACTGAGACAAAGAATGCTTAATATCCCGGCAGTGAGTAACCGTGGGATAATGTTTATAGTTTAAACAAGAATAAACGGCGCTGTCTAAGAACGTTGAAGTGCTTCGGCTTTCAAAATGACGCGTTAACTTCGTTTAAAATCCATAGATAGTGTTACCTGAGCGAACGTTATGGTTAAAAAATGTTCCCATAACCATTTGTTTCTAACTTGTGTGAAATCTCTATATGAAGCTAGTATACTAAGTATACTAAGTATACTAGCTGTTGTCCGCGACTCGTCTGCGAAGAATTCGTTTATCGCTATCCAGCGGGAACTATGGTATTTTCCATTTTCCGAGATAAAAACTATTCTATATTATTCCTCAGGTCTCAAACTATCACCATACCAAATTTCATTTAAATCCGTTCTGCCGTTAAGAGGGTTTATACCTGCTGACCTGGCACCGTTGCATTTATGTTAGTTTTTCTCGATTATTCCATAAAAACTAAACGAAAATTAAAAATGTTTTGTATACAAATTGTTCTAATATTTGTTAATGTGTCTACTGCAATAATAATTCGTGATAAGACTTTTATTTTCTTTAAAAACCGTTAGGTAATAATTTGTGCGTTTTTAAAGAAAATAAAAGTCTATCACGAATTATTATTGCAGTAGACACATTAACTTATATATAAGAACAATTTGTATACAAAACATTTTTAATTTTCATTCAATTTTTATGGAATAATCGAGAAAAACTAACAAAAATGCAACGTTGCCAGCTCAGCAGGTATAAACCCTCTTAATGCGTGATTTAGTAACAAACATCCAATCATCTTCACAAACTTTGACATTTATAATATCACTAGCTGTCGCCCGCGACTCCGTCTGCGAAAAATTCGTTTATCGCTATCCCGCGGGAACTATGCCATTTTTCGGGATAAAATCTATCCTATGTCCTTTCCCGGGACTCAAATTATCTGTGTACCAAATTTTATCTAAATCGGTTCAGCGGTTTAAGCGTGAAGAAGTAACAAACAAATGGACATTCACACTTATAATATTAGTAGGGACAGTATAGGATATACTAACTAGTCTATACTATAATATCATAAAGAGGAAAAATTTGATTGTTTGTTTGTTTGTTTGCATTGAATAGGCTCCGAAACTACTGGACCGATTTCAAAAATTCTTTCGCCGTTAGAAAGCTACATTATCACTGCTAAGCTAAGCTAAGCTAATTTTTACCGCGGGAAAATTAATTTGTCGCGGGCGAAGCTGCGGACGGAAGGCTAGTTAGTTATAAGCACAGATACAAGAATCAGAAACTTTACTTGTGCCTTGTTATTATCACTAAAATGACTCAATATATAGATACGTCTTAATCAACAACTATGTTAGGTATATTTTTAATGGACTATCCCAGTCAAAGATCACTGTAAAAGTTGACTATAAGAAATAATTATCAGGCGTTGCTAACCTAAATATTATCTACGACTGTCATAATACATAATTGCGGTAAAATTTCGTGGTCTACTTTTAACAATTATGTTTAATCTACAGTCAAGTAATTAACTCGAGAGAACGTAATTGTATTATAAGTTCATTACGTTCTGTTTTAGGTTAATAAGTTGAAGTGCAGTAGAATGGCAAGCAGAATAAGTAATAACTCTTCCATATCCCTATAACTCTGCATGTAGGTATGAGTGTTTTTATATAATTACTACCGGGTGACAAATGGGAAATGGGTGTTTAGTTTGAAATATATGGTTTCACGGGATGACCGTAAAAGTAATTAAAAAAAAAAAAAAAAAAAATGAAGTTGAAGAAAATAAAAAAATAAATAGAAAAAGATACTTCATGCTTAACTTGTACAAATGGGAAGTTGCCTAAAGTAATCACTTATAATTTTGAGAAGGGTTCAGGAAAAAAATAATAAAAACGTACATTGAATCACTGAAGTAGTCATTTTTATTTGAAATAGGTTTCAGTTTAATTGAACATTTTCAACAGGCACAATTAAGTTTTTAAAAAAAATGACAAAATCTGGCTAGGGAATGACTATTAATGGTAAATATTTTCGAAATGATTCCCATCTGAACTTGCACAATAATCAAGTAAAAGAAAAAACATATACAGGTGTAAATACAAGACTAAAACTACTATTAAATTAAAATAACTAAAACTAAACTTAATTAAAAAAAAGAGAGGTGGGCCTCTTGGCATGGTGCCCATCACGCAGGCAGCATTCCCGCGCTGAACAGCGATTGCGATTCTTTGCGCGAGAAAGCTGCCGGCGCGAGGGTTGCCTGTTGCCTCTCTCAACCTATTGCTGAGCTCCCTGTGTAACTCCAGTGCACCCTTACCCCAAGGACCTAGAGTCTCGACGCCGAAAGGAAAAAAATGATATTGGGCGCCGAGACAGCTATATTTTGTGGCCTTGAGGCGTTCCCGGGCGTCCGCCGCCGCCCCCGCACGTTTGGTAGTTGCTGGTAGGTAGGACGCCGCCAGGGTGTCTGTACAGGTGGCGTCCCACACCAGCGCACGGCCAGTCTTCCAGGGTATCAACGATATTCCATCAGGGCGCTTGCCATCGCTCCGCACAATCTGGGGCTCCAGAGCAGCGGGAACGTTGGCACTAACGAGCGCCCTTCTGAGAATGTCGTTGAGAGCGGCGTGGCGGGACAGGCGGCCGGCGCCCGAGAAGCAGGAGAGGCCATGGTGGCCGAGTCGGTCCACTGGAGCCCCACAAGAAACACAGTTGTGAAATAATAATAATAATATAATATAATAATAATATAATCAAGTCGTTTTTGAAAGCTATAAAAAATTTGTTCAATTGTAGATGAAGAAATATTAGAAATTCCTTTTCTAATAGCTTCTCTCAAATCATCTTTAGTCTTGGGTTTTTCTGCATAACAGTAATCTTTCAGGAAGTCCCATAAGAAGAAATCACACTGGTTTAAGTCCGGTGAATACGGGGGTCATTCTATACCTGCGTGTGCAAACTTGGGATATCCTAAACCGATGACGCGTTCACCATAAACTTCGTAAATGGCTTCAAATACCTCTCGAGTTCTATGCGGCGTAGCACCATCTTGCATAAAATAATAGTTCTTGACTAATCCACGTTTCTTAGCGAAAGGAAAAAATTTTGTTTGTAGCATTTCTCGATATCTACTGCTCGTTATTGTCGCTTCGAAGAATTCTAAGTGTACTCCTTTAATTGAAATAGCTGCCCAAACAGTCACCTTAACAGGATGTAAGGACTTTGCCTCAGTTAAATGTGGATTTTCAGTACCCCAAAAACGGTAATTTTGTTTATTGACATATCCGTTCAAATAAAAGTGAGCCTCGTCTGAGAAGATTATGTGATTAATATTGATCTCGTTGTTTTCAAATTTATTTGTCATAACTTTACTAAACTCAATTCTTTTTTCTTTACAATCTACGGTGAGCAATTGATGAGTTGTGATTTTGTAAGTATGTAACTTGATGAACTTTTTCATTATTAATCTTAGTGTCTCTCGATTCAGTTTTAAAGCTGCTGCAGCTTTTCTTATTGAATCCGTTGGGTTATTCTTAAAATGATCTTCTACCACAGCAACCTTATCTTCTGTGGTAACTGTGTATGAAGGACCAGGAAGATCATGACGACGATCGTCAAGAGTATAATAATTGATGAAGTTATCAATTACTCTGAGAAAGAAGTAAAAAAAATTAATACTTTATTAAAGAATGCGGTCATACTATACTAGGGGCGTTCAATAAAAAGTGAGAATGAGTATGTTATAAACAACTTTTACTAAATGTCATTTTATTTTTCGACATAGTCACCTTTTAGCATAATACACTTAGTATATCTTTTTTCTAAACTTAAAATTCCATTTTTAAAAAAGGTCTCATCGTGAGTACTTAAAAAATCTTGTATTGCAGCGACTACCGCGTCGTCGTCTTCAAATTTCTGGCCTCTCAGGTATTGTTTCAATCTCGGAAATAGGTAGAAATCACTGGGAGCGAGATCTGGTGAATACGGAGGATGCTTAAGGATATCGAACCCAGCATCACGAATTGCAGCCATTGCAACGGCGGACTTGTGTGCCGGGGCATTATCCTGGTGGAACAGCACAACTTTCGAGAGTTTACCTCGCCGTTTTTCGCGGATCTCATTGCGCAATGTTGCTATTTGTTTGGCGTATAATGTGCCCGTAATAGTGGCGCCATGCTCGAGATACTCAATCATTAATACCCCTTTACCATCCCAAAAAACAGAGCCCATGACCTTACCGGCAGATGGGCTCACCTTGAATTTCTTCGGAGTTGGAGATGATGGCCTTTTCCATGTCATAGACTGCAGTTTCGTTTCTGGGTCGTAATGATGGAGCCATGTTTCGTCCATTGTTATAAATCGTGCCAAAAAAACTTCCCGGTCTTGCTGCATCAGGTTCAAAGCTTCTTGACAAATCTCTAGTCTAGTTTGTTTTTCCGTGTCAGTAAGCATTCTTGGTACCCAACGCGCAGATACCTTTTTCATACCCAAGCGTTCATGTAAAATATTATGCACGCTCCCCGTTGAAATCTTTACATTTTCAGCAATAAAACGAACCGTGACACGACGATCCGCCAAAACTGAGTTTTCGACTTTTTTCACAATTTCTTCAGTTACTGCTGTAGTAGGGCGTCCGGAGCGGGGGTCGTCCATTGTCGATGTTCTTCCACGTCTAAATTCGGCGCACCAACGTGCGACTGTCAAATACGGAGGAACTTTAGACCCTAAAGTGTCCCACAAATCCAAATTGACTTGGTCCGTAGAAAAATTTTTCAAACACAAGTATTTGATAACGGCGCGCAGTTAAATTTTCTCCATTTTCGCTAACGTACTCAATAGCTTTGCTAAGAAATTACCGTATATTTTTTTAAACAAAAGACAGTTAGTTTTTTTTTCATAGCAATCAGCTAGATAGATTAGCTTTACCGGCCAGTATTTAATTTCGTAATATTAAAAGAGTTTGCATCTCATTCTCACTTTACGAGGGGCGTTCAATATAAAGTGAGAATGAGATGCAAACTCTTTTAATATTACGAAATTAAATACTGGCCGGTAAAGCTAATCTATCTAGCTGATTGCTATGAAAAAAAAAACTAACTGTCTTTTGTTTAAAAAAATATACGGTAATTTCTTTGCAATGCTATTGAGTACGTTAGCGAAAATGAAGAAAAATTAACTGCGCGCCGTTATCAAATACTTGTATTTCAAAAAATTTTCTACCGACCAAGTCAATTTGGATTTGCGGGACACTTTAGGGTCTAATGCTCCTCCGTATTCGACAGTCGCACGTTGGTGCGCCGAATTTAGACGTGGAAGAACATCGACAATGGACGACCCCCGCTCCGGACGCCCTACTACAGCAGTAACTGAAGAAATTGTGAAGAAAGTCGAAAACTCAGTTTTGGCGGATCGTCGTGTCACAGTTCGTTTTATTGCTGAAAATGTAAAGATTTCAACGGGGAGCGTGCATAATTTTTTACATGAACGCTTGGGTATGAAAAAGGTATCTGCGCGTGGGGTACCAAGAATGCTTACTGACACGCAAAAACAAACTAGACTAGAGATTTGTCAAGAAGCTTTGAACCTGATGCAGCAAGACCGGGAACTTTTTTTGGCGCGATTTATAACAATGGACGAAACATGGCTCCATCATTACGACCCTGAAACGAAACTGCAGTCTATGACATGGAAAAGGCCATCATCTCCAACTCCGAAGAAATTCAAGGTGAGCCCATCTGCCGGTAAGGTCATGGGCTCGGTTTTTTGGGATGGTAAAGGGGTATTAATGATTGAGTATCTCGAGCATGGAGCCACTATTACGGGCACTTTATACGCCAAACAAATAGCAACATTGCGCAATGAGATCCGCGAAAAACGGCGAGGTAAACTCTCGAAAGTTGTGCTGTTCCACCAGGACAATGCCCCGGCACACAAGTCCGCCGTTGCAATGGCTGCAATTCGTGATGCTGGGTTCGATATCCTTAAGCATCCTCCGTATTCACCAGATCTCGCTCCCAGTGATTTCTACCTATTTCCGAGATTGAAACAATACCTGAGAGGCCAGAAATTTGAAAACGACGACGCGGTAGTCGCTGTAGTACAAGATTTTTTAAGTACTCAAGATGAGACCCTTTTTAAAAATGGAATTTTAAGTTTAGAAAAAAGATATACTAAGTGTATTATGCTAAAAGGTGACTATGTCGAAAAATAAAATGACATTTAGTAAAAGTTGTTTATAACATACTCATTCTCACTTTTTATTGAACGCCCCTAGTATATTGAACGCCCCTCGTACAGTCAAATATATTTTTTTCATTCTTACCTTCTAAGAGTATTTTTACTGGCTACTCTTTTACTTCCAAACTTGGTACGAAAACCTCTATATGCTTCAGTATAGTTTTTACCTCTAGAATAAAAGCACTCCATGAGATACACCTTTTCTTCGTTCGTAAGGTCACTCATTTTAAAGTACACGTACTGCTCTTTACGGCGTCTCAACAGAAACTGACAACATTCTAGAATATACCTACGTGGGCCCAGCCTTGTACGGTAGAGTAAAGAGGAAAGAGATGCATATAGTTTAGGCAACTTCCCATTTGTCACCCAGTAGCTGTTGCCCGCGACTATGTCTGCGAAGAATATGGGTATAAAAAATAGCCTACGACATATTCTCAGACCTACCAATTAGGGTAGATACATTCGCGAAGAGGTACGACTGTCATTACATGAATCATTGCAGTATGGTTCATGTATATTGACTATTTAAGGTAAAGCGTCACTAACTCTAAAATTTAAGCTTTTATGTATTACTAACACTATGATCCTATGTTGGTCGAAATAAAGTGTTATTTATATTGTAGACAAAATGTTTCATAAAAATTGGTCAAGCCGTTTCGGAGGGGTTCGATAAAAAACACCGTGACACGAGATTTTTATACTTAAGTACATTAGATGAAAACTGTGCTACCAACTTTTAAGACATGAAGATGTGCAATGTGTAGCAACCCTCGAGTTATCTCGTCATCGAATAATAGAACTACTACGAAACGATGCATAGGTAAGTAGCTAGACTTGGTGAAGTCATTGATGTTTTACATCGCACTATTGAAGTTTCTAAGGTGGGATGTGTTATTCAACTTTCAACATTATTCTTTCTTTAGGAATTCTGTCCACAGCTATAACATCTATCTAGACAGACACACACAAGGCCTCTTACATCTTGACAGATGATTTAAGCAGCGTGTATTTGAGAGAGGCAACGCCGTTCGTGACCGTAAAGTCTGATCCGAGAGCGGCACGTTCGCCCGCATTTTTGGCACACGAACTGAGGGCCCGGCGACAAAGCAGAAGCTGCATCGTAGCCGTGCCGTCTCGCCCGTTTCTGTGCTAGACTCTGAAACCAGGCGCTGTCGTGGGTTTCACAACCCTCCGCAAGTCTTTCTCCACTCATTGCGGTCGGAAGCAAGATCCCCACAAAATTGTTTTTGGTGAAATGCAATAAAACCAGGTACTTACATACATACCTATATTTTTTAACAGGCTATAATGTATCGATATTTTTGTAATAATATACTTGTATGTTTAGGGAATAAGAATTAAGTTATAATAGTATAATTCGTAGTTTTTTTAGTATTAAGTAAACTAATAATATAAATATTGTTTTATATACATGAAATTACTACTAAGTAGAAAATAAATTAGAAAAAATAAAAAAGTAAATTAAGATTTAATTATGCTAGTCCTTTTGCCTGAAACAGGGGTTTTAGTTCTTTGCTATTACTGAATGTAAAGTGAGTTTTGAATAAATTATTATTACATATTATTATGTAAACAAATCTGCTTTCTTATTCTTGTGATTGAAATATATTGTGACTTGTGGTCTTGTAGTCTTTCACAGAAATATCTCCTAATATTATTATGTACGAGGGGCGTTCAATATAAAGTGAGAATGAGATGCAAACTCTTTTAATATTACGAAATTAAATACTGGCCGGTAAAGCTAATCTATCTAGCTGATTGCTATGAAAAAAAAAAACTAACTGTCTTTTGTTTAAAAAAATATACGGTAATTTCTTTGCAATGCTATTGAGTACGTTAGCGAAAATGGAGAAAATTTAACTGCGCGCCGTTATCAAATACTTGTATTTGAAAAATTTTTCTACGGACCAAGTCAATTTGGATTTGCGGGACTCTTAAGGGTCTAATTCTCCTCCGTATTCGACAGTCGCACGTTGGTGCGCCGAATTTAGACGTGGAAGAGCATCGACAATGGACGACCCCCGCTCCGGACGCCCTACTACAGCAGTAACTGAAGAAATTGTGAAAAAAGTCGAAAACTCAGTTTTGGCGGATCGTCGTGTCACAGTTCGTTTTATTGCTGAAAATGTAAAGATTTCAACGGGGAGCGAGCATAATATTTTACATGAACGCTTGGGTATGAAAAAGGTATCTGCGCGTTGGGTACCAAGAATGCTTACTGACACGCAAAAACAAACTAGACTAGAGATTTGTCAAGAAGCTTTGAACCTGATGCAGCAAGACCGGGAACTTTTTTTGGCGCGATTTATAACAATGGATGAAACATGGCTCCATCATTACGACCCAGAAACGAAACTGCAGTCTATGACATGGAAAAGGCCATCATCTCCAACTCCGAAGAAATTCAAGGTGAGCCCATCTGCCGGTAAGGTCATGGGCTCTGTTTTTTGGGATGGTAAAGGGGTATTAATGATTGAGTATCTCGAGCATGGAGCCACTATTACGGGCACATTATACGCCAAACAAATAGCAACATTGCGCAATGAGATCCGCGAAAAACGGTGACGTAAACTCTCGAAAGTTGTGCTGTTTCACCAGGACAATTCCCCGGCACACAAGTCCGCCGTTGCAATGGCTGCAATTTGTGATGCTGGGTTCGATATCCTTAAGCATCTTCCGTATTCACCAGATCTCGCTCCCAGTGATTTCTACCTATTTCCGAGATTGAAACAATACCTGAGAGGTCAGAAATTTGAAGACGACGACGCGGTAGTCGCTGCAGTACAAGATTTTTTAAGTACTCAAGATGAGACCTTTTTTAAAAATGGAATTTTAAGTTTAGAAAAAAGATATACTAAGTGAATTATGCTAAAAGGTGACTATGTCGAAAAATAAAATGACATTTAGTAAAAGTTGTTTATAACATACTCATTCTCACTTTTTATTGAACGCCCCTAGTATTCTGTAAGAAATAATACGTATATTTTTTCAGGAGACGAACCGTCGCTCTGTTTAATATAAGCTATGTAGGTTTATTCATTTTCAGTTGTTTATTATCGTACTAGGCTCTAGCGATGTTTATTAAGGAAGGTAATTTGTTTTATTACTAGCCATTGTCTGTCTTCATTTTCGCTGCCTGTGAGAACTATAAAGACAGTGGACTATTACTGTTTCGTAGTAAAAATAACGAAAAAACAAAAATACTCAAGATTAATCAGCTCCGAGTTATATACGTCTCATTGCTGGGCACAAGCTTCCTCTCAGTTAGACATGAGTAGTTCACTCTTTCATTCACTAGCTCAGATATACTTCAATAGTTCAGTTGTTCAGTAACATTATATCTTGCCTCTTCACTCGCTCGTACACTCTCATATGCCGAAAGTAAAAAAAAACCTCCATTCTAGTCAAATATTACCAATAATACAGATTAAAATAAAAGTACAAAACAGATATACGAAAAATAAAAATAATAAAAGGGATACGGCATATGAGAGGTTGAATCTATTTGTAAAGTACGGTAAATGACTCAATACTTCAAATATTTCAATAGTTGCGTGAAAGAAACACATGCGACTGTATCAACTCAGTACTATGGATCTTTTGAGTTACTGAACTGAATTGAACTAGTGAACTAAATGAGAGATATACTTCACAGTGAACGAAAGAAGCATACCAATCTTTTCTTTCAAGTGAAGTATTTCGCGCATGACTACCTCAGTATAAAACGGCTTGGAGTCGTTGACACGCGGCCCCAGTGCTAATTCGGAATATAATATTATAAATCAAATATGATATAATATATCAAATACAAAATACACTGTTGAATTGCTTCACATGTGTTCCATCACCGCAGAGCTCGTGTCAAATTTCACATGTAATTTCGCGCATGAATTCTGAAAAACTTAAGCGATGCAATCCCGGTTCTGAACCCACGATCTTCTGCTTGAAAGGCCATAGGTCAAACCACAGGCGAGGTTAATAATCCAACACTTTCAAACGATCTTTTTTTATTGGCTTGCGTTTGACCACAATGACGCCTGATGGAAAGCGAAGATGAGGCCTACGGTGGAGCACGCTTGCCTAACCTTTTCTACCTATATTTATTCGGGCGCGCACAATTGATCTATCTTACTCATTTTTGTCTAATTTCATGTGAATATTCAGTCAAGATTAGCTATTGCCCGCGACTCCGTCTGTGAAGAACCCGTTTATCGCTATCCCTCGGGAACTATCAAATTTTCCGGAATAAAAATTATGCTATATGTCAATCTAGGTTATAAACTAGCTGTGTACCAAATTTCACCAGAATCCATCAAACCGTTTCAGCGTAAAAGGGTAATAAGCATCCACACATCCAGACAAACTTTGACGTATTCGTTCGTTACTCGTAGTAGGAATTGTGCACTGCCTACTATTATCAAATGAAAGCCGATCAGCACCGCATCTCAACCAATCAGAATACAACAAATCCGATTTAAACCCCATTTAATAGGATGATGCCATTCTACATGTCAAGGGTGCGGTATCCTTAATAACTTGAGCTTTTAGTCCATTAGATCGGAGAGGCGGGATCGTTTTTAGCTGCCAGCAAATATTTGCTACTGCCCAATAAACCTTGACTCGCACGTGTCAACAAGATTTGTGACATCACTCATGGAAAACCGTGTCCGAATTGAACGTTAAATCGAGCTGTCCCTTTCTGTTGGATTATTAGAAAAGAGAGAGCATTAGGGGTACGTAAGTATCGGGCAAGGGCGAGCCAACAGAATTTCAGCGCGCCTAACGACTATGGCCAGAAAACGTGTTAACGGTGTGTTGAGTAAACCCTGTTATTTGTAGTGTTTTGTTTTGAGGTTATATCTTGCTGTTGCGTTGTGTTACTTACCTACCTTTGATAGTCGGTTCATGAAGAATTATTATATTTATTATGTAACGGTGGGTTAATGCAATTATGCAAGAATTTGTTTGTTACATTTTATTATTTCTTGTAAGGTAAAAGTACCAATGCTCGACACCTCAGCACGGGAGATACCTTTCGTACTCCTCGCACTCATATACGGTCGACTACCGGTGCCTGGCTGACTACTTCACCCTAGTTTCACAAAATCCTGTAAATTGTGTCTAAATACTGGTATTAACAATATGCTTAGTGAATTTGAATTCTTTCGAAATACCTTTCGATATTATTAGCCGGCTGAAAAAATAAGCCTGCATCAGAAGCACTAACTAAATATTTACGTTTATCACCGTTTATTTGCAGTATTTCTAGTTTTAATTTAGGTATTCTCACTCACGCAATCCTGACGTTACCAGAATGATCTAGCTTTACTTAGTTATTCAACAGACAGACGGACAGAAGATGGGAAGAATCAACTGTATAAACTTGTTGAGTGCATATAAATTTTGAACAAAAATTAATAATAACTCCGAACTGAATATTCCATTAGATAATTTACGTCCTAATAAAAATCTAAGCATCAATTCATCTTCATACGTTTCCATTTATCGTAAATTATGATGTAGCGTGGTTCAATCGAGTTTGGACTTTGGTCCCTTGCCTTAGAGTGGTCCAGATTTGTCGGTTTCGTGAGTTTCTAATACCGTAAGTATTGTGAGTCAGCAGGCATCTAATCTAATAAAACGCAGTGGCCGGTGTTGTGGTGTTGCCGACTTGTAGTCGAATACGGATTATCTATCGAGAGTATACCTCTATCGATACTATCGATAACTCGAAACAAGACAATACTATTGGCAGGGTGCAATAAGAGTTTCTATCGATAGATCGGAACGAGACAAGACTATTGACTGTGTGCAAAACTACGTTTGTGGACTATCGATAGTACTTACCTATTACAATCTAGAACCGCGTTAATATCCGTGCTTTGGACAGAGTATTTTATCGTTTTCCCTAATTTCATATGCCGTAATGTAATTTATTTCTAAAACAATATTGTCTTCTGAATTGTTATGATTATGAAACTAACCTAACTTATTACTTTATTTTAAAAGACTAGCAGCCCGTCCCGGCTTCGCACGGGGTAGACAATTATTTATTTTTGGAAATTTGGATATAAAACACTTTTTTTCACAAATATTTTTATTTATTAAAAAATTATTATTTATTATTTATTAATTATTACAGACGTGCACGCCCCACTCCTGTATTTCAGTGCCCCCTCCACCCCGCCCGCCGCGATGCCCGGCGCGCTTTTCAGACTGCATCGCAAACAACGGCCACGGCGCTATGGCGGTTTTGTTTACTGTTTGAATTTTTTAATTCGTAATATCTTTTGAATGGAAAGTCCAATTTAAATAATTTAAAAACTATTTTATAGGTAGTTAAATGGTCTTTACCATTAAATAATTTATTTGGATAAGGATTAATATAAACACATAAATAGCATGGTTTGAATTTGGTTAGCATTTTCATTAATATTTAAAATGAAAAAAGTTTTTGTAGTGACATAACTACAATAGTTGGACATATGCTACCGCGGAGTTTTTTGTAGACATTATGATGTTCTTCAATATTGTTGTACATTATTTTGTTCTATCGCTAATAGTTTCGGCAGCGCATTCGACGAAAGACATTTTAAGACTCATTTTTCTACACCTTCGGTTACATTGTTCAAATTTTACCAAGGATCCCTAATTTTTTTCAAAATGAAATGTAGCCTATGTCAAATTGGAAGAATGTAGCATTCTATTAGTGAAAGAATTTTTTAAATCGGCCCAGTACTTTTTGAGCCTATTCATTACAAACATACAAACATAGGTACAAATCTTTCCTCTTTATAATATTAGTGTAGATGACATTTCAAAAATTCTGAAAACAGCACGCTGTCGAGCATTGGTATTGGAAGTGAAATTATGATAAACGAAGTGACACCTATTGTTTTGACAATACATAGGTACCGTAAACCGGGGTGCTTTTGATCAAAATGTAGACAAAAGAAGATCGATAAAGACATCGACAAGGAATAGCAAGTGCTAACAAAAGTGCGTGAGTTGGTCGACAAACTACCTACTACTTTTTAAAGTCTTAGGTTTACGATACTACATAATAATAGTATTGGCATGATTTGGATATCGATAGGCCTATCGATACTGTGGCTTGTCGTAGATGTAAACTATCAATGGTGAAACTATCGATAGTGTGGTAACACTACGATGTTGTGCAAGTCACTGTAACCCCGGCATGGAAATTGCTATGTAAATATGGATGGACCCAGTTTCGGGCTACTTAAACTTGAATAGTTCATAACTAAGGGATAAGAAAATTTTGTCCATGACCCTAACCCAGTTGACAGCACAAAAATATAGAGCACTTTTAGAGTATAAGAGTACAATAGAAGTAGATAAGCAGTTGTACGTAGAGAGCAAAATCATTATACATACCTTCTTATTAATTTGGCAGTAAAATCGTGGTAGATCACTTTGAGCTCCATAAATTAAAATCTCTACCGTCTTCGGTTTTTTTGGTTTTTTGGTAATAGTATTAAGGGCTGTTCTAGGCCAGAGTGAGCTGTTATTGAGCTACATTTTTGGCTTTATCTGTCTGCACTTACTATCAGACAGATGAAGATCATTCGCTGGCCAAATTTAAATAAATAAAACTCTCATCCACTTCTACTGCTGAATGTTATCATTAGAAGATGTGAAAAGGCAATTAATTTGTAATGGTGCCTCATCAATTCGTTTTAAAGGCAATATTTTTAGCAATCAAAATAGCACAATTCAGGGGTTTCGCTATGTGATATGTTTACTTTTGAAAACAGGAAGATATACAGCTGTTTCGTTTGAATAAACTCCGTTGTCATATGAAGTTTGGCGTTTGGCACAGTACACTATTAAAACAGTAGGTAAAGGTAAGATTGTATAAGATATTCATGAACAACTACTATAACATAACTTGTGGCTTCATTTCAAAGAAAAATATAGTGTACATAAGATCTAAAGACACTTTGAACGAGGTTTAAGTTTTGCAAATAGGTACAATATTTATAAAATATAAAATATTTGTAATATATAATATATATATAATATTTGTATAATATATGTAATATTTGTAAATTATTGTTTAAAGCCGAGTTTTGAACAATATTCAATGCACAAACTTGGCTCAAATGGTAGATTAATCAATCTTTAACATGATAATTTATTCACTCTTTGCCTAAAGACGAGAAGAGATTTTTTATTTACATTGAAAAGTGAACTACGTATCTTGCCGCTCCGTTCTCGCTAATTATCTTAAACAGACGAGCGAAAGGGATGGCATGATACTTCGGATTCCGTAGTAGCCCCCAGGTACGCCGTTCATTTTCATCGACCGTACTTACCTAAAATTAATTAATCTTCCTTACTGTTCATCACTTGACTGTCGTAACGCAGCAAAACACTTTATTTACCGTTGAACTTTTGGAAAATACGTTTTCCACGAATGAGAATTGCTTTCGCAACTTGTTTACCTCCATATTGCTCTTGTTTATTACAAACATAAAGTTTTCCCTCGTATCATATTCTTCATCTCGTAATCGTTTAGTATCTGGAAAATGTTTGTTCAAACAACACAGAAGACATTAAAATACAGTAGGTACCTACTTGAAAACCTAAGCTAGATGTGCTTATGTTATGCGCGATACAATTCAGAATACAGAAATTCGCCAAAGAACTAGTCATTCATATTCATATTCATTCATTCACTCATTAATAAAATTAAAAAAACGGAGAATTCAGTAATGAATAATAAACATCATGCGACCATTGACACAAATTAATCTTGACCCAAAAAAATTAAACAAAGCTAGTAGTATAGGTACTAGGCAACAGACAATTTTTTTTCTCGAATCTTTCTCCTTCTTTCTCTCGACTTTTTTGCGTCTGCTTGGTTTCAGTAGAATACGGTACTCACCAAAGTCACAATCACAATCACAATCACACAAACTCACACAAAGTCACAATCTCTTCAAAAAACCTTTTTGAGCAATAAGATTCATAACAGACTGAGCTGGAAAAATAGATATATGGCTTTCTAGCTATATAGGCGCCTCGCATTTTTGACTAACGTGACATTTCTATTCCTTTTGTTACTTAGTTATATTATGGTAAGTCCACTTTCGCTGCTGACAGTATTTTACGGAATGGAAGCTGAGAATCATTTAAAATCGATCCGAAACTTTCAAGAAGAGGTTACCTTTCAGTTCTAATAATAGCTTTCTTGGGCTTTGACCTCATTTATTTATTTTAAGATATAAAAAATGTAATACGCAGTATCGTTTTCTCCTAAGCTTATTCTACTAAACTCGTGTATTAGCCTCAAGCCGGTCGCTATCCCACACAATGGGATGGCCGAGTCCAATGCCAATATTACTGCACAAAAGATATTACTGGCGTATATTTTTTCTTAGAAAAGCTGCACTGGGCTCAATATCGGTCGGTCGAATGTATCTTTAAAATTATCTATTCGGCCGCTGTAATGTAGTCTAAAGTCAAGGTAACTCTACTTAACATTATAAATGAGAAAAGTCGTGCAGATTGTTGAATATTTGAATGTTTTAATTTGGATGAAACTTTGTGTAGGTAGAAAATAAACGAAAATCTAGATTGAGACATGGAATACCTACTTAACGTCCCGGTATCTAATGTGATTGCAGATTTTTTTAAATTGAAGTCGACAAATGTTTCCATAAATGGGACAATGTTCCAAGCGTACCGCGTCAACAACGGGACTACTTACATTTAAACAAGAAAAATCAATACAAAATCCTTTCAAGAATTACTAGTCAATTTTTTTGAAATAAATATAGAAGGAAAACGAGCAAGCGGACACAAACATTTGCTGAAATATTCCAGGTCTAGTAAACGAAATTCGATTTTTGATCTTCGTATCGAGCCGTTTCATTCACGTTAATAGTATTAAACAGAAGAGTGAAAGAGACGGCACGATACGAACTTCGAAATCCGAATTTTATAGAAAAAAATAGAAAATATTTATTCGCTCTTCGCACAGTCAGTACACAGAAAAACACTTTAAAAAAATACAATTAAAATTCGAAAACCGAATTTCGCACCGTACCGTCCCTCCCACTCTCGTATTAAATAAAGCATGAAATGAAATGAAATGAAATATTTTATTGATGCAGAAACAGTAACATAAATACATTGTCAGCGGGCCCCAAACTAGGCAGTGCCTGTATCTTGGGCGCCCTGAAGAGTTGGTATTCCAAACAGAAACGAATTACAGTGCATAGTGCTTTAAATTAAAAGGTATATTAATAGTTATATAGAGAAGAGGAAGAAAAATATGCAGAAATAATAATAATAATAACAATAACAACCCGCATCAGTGGGACGGCAAGATACGAAGCCCGAATCTCACTCCCCGCAGCTAAAAATAAAAATAAATTATTTTGTAGGAGCCCCCAAATCAATTTTAAAACACCTGGATGGCTACAGATATATGCGTGGATATAGTTTGTGTGGGAGAGCGACCAATGCGACCATCTTAAGTTATTTGTTATTTTTCTCTCTCCCATTTTAAGCTGGTTACTGGGTCCGCGGTGTCTGCAGCTTCTCGTTTGTACTGCAAAACTTTTATAGGATTATGTCGCCCGAGGCTTTCATCTTGTCGTTTGGCTCGAGCATGAAAATGCTCTTCTATTTCCTTTTTAGATTTTACTAGAGATTATGGGGTATTGAACTTTTCAGCTGAACGTTTTTGATGTGACAGGCCCAGGTGAAGTAGAAGTGTTGTTTTGTCTACGATTTCATTAGTTGCCGTGCTTCTGAAATAATATGGGAAGGGAATGGTTTAACTTAAAATAGGGAGCTCCACCAAGCTATACACCTGATTCCTAAAGTTATAATTCAAGATCATTGAATAATTCAAAAAATATGCAAGTATTTCATAGCATAATGGTTACAAAAAACGAGCTTCAACACCATAGCTGCTATTTGCAATTCTATTCGCGGGAATTTTGCTATATCCAAGGATAAAATTTATGTTGATCTGGAATAGTACCTACTGCTTTCCAATAGTGAAAGAATTTTTGAAATTGCTTCAGTAGCTCCAAATATTGCCGCCTATATTTAAAACTTCCTAAAACTTCAGTAAGGTAAACGTACCTATGCTTGACACCTCAAAGCCCAGTAGATGACACCTATCTATCACTTCTCTTAATAATAAGATTGAAGGTGCCATGTATTGGGTCAGTTTTCAGCACAGGGACGTGTACCTTATGTTATTATACGTATAGTTATAGAGATATATAAATTAGTGTTGATAAATTTTACCTGACTCTAGTCGTTTTCGTAATACATTAACACTCTTTTTAAGTTTCTTAAGTCCATTTCGTAAGCAGTACAGAAGCAATTAAGCGTTAATTAGAGCTAAGAAGCATTTTCAACCGACGAGAACAAAAGGAGGAGGTTCTCAAGACGACGTGTATATTTGTTTTTTTTTTTTATGTATGATCACGCATAACTTTTTACAGAGTAGTCCGATTTAGATGATTCTTTTTTTATTGGAAAGCGTATACCCCGAGGGTGGTCCCATGTAAATTTGGAAATCATATTCCTACCTTAAGGGTAGGAAAACAGGAGATGATTGACTAACTTTGTACAGAGTAGTTTGATTTTTATAATTCTTTTATATTGGATAGGGTATACCTTGAAGTTGGTATTATATAAATTTGGAAAAAAAAAATTTACCCCAGGGATGGCAAAAAAGTATAAAATAAAAACTTTTTAACAAAAAAATTAAACCGCCGAAAAAACTGAAAAGCAAAAAATAATACCTTTGATTTTTTTGTTAAAAAGTTTTTCACCCTAATGTTGCTGCCTAAAGCCACCTTTTAACGTATTTTGTGTTTATTTTCACAAAACATTCCTAACAGACCTTTTAAAAACAAATTTTTCACTGTCGGCAAACCAACGAGTGTGAAACTTTTTCACTGAACTTTCGAAATTAATGGATATTCTATTATTCACGAACGTGTGAAAGACATATAAATCTCACTAATTAATGACTCGAGTTGTGATACAGTGGGCCAGCATCAAAAATGTTTGGTTATTTAACACAGAACAAAAATCGCAAACACATACATTTTTTAATTAATTATTTGCAATATAAACATGAAACTACCGTGAGACTCACTCATAGTGAAAATAAACGGATCACTCACGTCTTAAAACGTGACGTGCGACTCCGAGAGGAAGGGCTACGGATTAGCCCGAAACATGTCGAGTTAAACTCGTTTTAAGACGTGAGTGATCCGTTTATTTTCACCATTTGCAATATATTTTTAAAATTCTGTATACCTATTTATTAACTAACAAATAATGTCTCTGCCTAAGTAATATAATGTATTATTATGACGTCTGCAATAAACTTTTTTTTTAGTTAATTGTAAAGCACAAAAAATCTTAAATTTACATGTTATTTGCATGTAATCCTTCAGAAGAGCACATATTTTATGTAACTGAGACTAGGGTTGAAATCGATTTGATAGGCTTTATTGGATAAAACCGCTGGGAGATTAATTCAAGCACAGCGAGAAGTAAAATTAAGTAATAATTTGCTTTCTAGTTCATTGCTTAAGCTAATAAGTAAATGGGGTTGTGACAGAAGTTCTGGACACAGTGCATAAAAACAGAAATTTTGAGAACAGCGAGGATACTGACGAGTGTCTTTTCGTTTACATTCGTATGAAAGTATTTTTTCTACTGTTTCGAGTAAATAATCTTAAATAAACTTGGTTTGGTATGTAAAGATCTAGGTTCATACGATCAAATCCGGAGGTATAAGTTTGCATACGTGCGGTCGTGATTTAATCAGTGGTGCTGTTTTCTCAGTCATGCCGCGGCCTAAGCAAGCACACATACAAAAACGCCCGTACCTACCACCCGCCTTCAATAATTCAAGCTCGACTGGGAAGTTAGACCAATATTGACCGAACCCAACCACCCATACGTTTAGTACGAAATTAACAAAAACAATTCTGCTTCGGTACCTTTAACTTGCAGAAGAATTTTAAACTAGAAAGGCCTTATTGTATTTTAATTTAACCATGCTTGTTTTATTCAGAACTGTGGGTCTTGAAAATACATGATCAGGTTCAATTTCAATGATAATTACTTACGTGTACATAGTGTTTCTCTTGTTTCATTCAGTTTTCCTGTTCACCTTTGTTGAATTATTAAACATCGGAGCTGATTAGGTGCGCAAACATGAGCGTATTGTTATTCGTGAAGTGCTTTTTCATATATTTATGAGCACCTAGCTAGACAATTAAGATGTTTGTGATAGCTACTACAGAATATAATTTATCAAAAAAACTGACTTCACAGAAACTAGTTTTGAAACAATAATGCACTAAAAAGAAAAAAAATCTTCCCCTATTTTCTTATTCTCTATAGAATTAATTAAAAAAAAAAACTTCAAATCGGCTTCCAAACCGAGCTCTAAAATAACTAACAAACGTAAAAAAATTAACCTCCTCAGACTCCTCAGATGTCCTCAGACTCCTCAGATGTCCTCAGACTCGGTGGAGCGATGATCCTCGCAAGGCGGCTTGCAAGAGCTGAATGAATGGCCGAGAATCGTGCTCAGTGGCGTGCCATGGGAGAGGCCTATGCCCAGCAGTGGACGAATATAGGCTGATGATGATGATGTAAAAAAATACAACCGAATTGGAAACCGTCTCCTCTTTTTGATGTCGAAAAATAAGAAAATATTGGCGAATCGAAAGGTTTTATTTTCTCAATAACGGTTTCAAAATTTTCCATTTCATCGCTCTTATGTTATGCATTCAATCGTAGTAGTAAACATCGACAACAAAGAAAACTATTTCATTAGGTATTATCTAATAATATCTCATTAGGTTAATCAACGTCACAGGGGACCGAAGAGCTGGCAGCTTCCTCGGACAAAGAATTAGCTTAGCTATTCAAAGAGGAAACGCTGCCAGCATCTTCGGCACCTGCCTAAGGGGACTAGCTTTCAGAATATGTTTTAGTTGTAATTATCATTATTTTATATTTTTGTTTTCTTTTTTCTTATTGTACATATTTTTTTTTAGTCTAGGATAGTTGTACATAGGTATATAATATAAGTATTGTGTTGTAAATATTTTTTTTATTATATCTCATTACCATACACAAACATGACTCATACGATCGTTAGCTCATCCATTCTTGAATGGAAACTCAACCATAACAATGTACTAATGTACATTGGACGTGTAATAGCGTGGTCACGACCGCCAAATTCTACATCCTTATTCGAATTGGTGCCTTATGAGTCGATAATAACCATCTCATTTGCATTTCAGTGATACCCCTTTGTACTTCATAACATAACAAATACATATAACCTTTACAAGCTTTACCCATGACTGCGTCATTTAAATCAATTTTTCACCAATTGAATGGAATTTCCGGGATTTTAATAATTTCCCGAAAACCGGTCAAGTGCGAGTCGGACTCGTAGATGAACGCTTCCGTACCTCCGTACAAAGTTTTCGCAATATTTCAGAAAAAAATATTAAGATCGAGTTAAAAATGCTGAAAAACATGTTTCTTGTATACAACCCCCTATAATTTTTAAGTCTACTTTATTGACGTGAATAAATCGATGAGCGCCGGCTGCACGCACGAAAAAGGATGACGCAATGTAACGTACATGTCCCGTACAGAGCAGTGAACGCCAGTATGTACAAGAGAGCAGCGAACGCCAGGATGTACAATCTTAATACTAGCGCTCGGGTAATTTTCAATGCGGGGGGTGCGGGGTTTTCATTTTTGTTTTTTGAATGTTTTGTTGTGACGTTGTCACGTTAAACTATCGTCCGTAAGCCGACTTTACAGGCAAACGGTTTTTTAGTATTTGTTGTTATAGTGTCACAATAATACTTAATCGGTGAAAATTTCAAGTGTCCTGCTAAATATTATGGTTCTAGATAAATAGAGCCCTGTGACTGTAACGGATGGAATGGATGGACGGATAGACAGACGGACAGACGGACAGATAGCGGAGTCTCAGTAATAGGTTCTCGTTAGCACCTTTTGTGTGCATAGTAATTTATCTGGCCCCGGCGTCGGACTCCGGGCGCGGATCCCTGCAGGTAACATAGGTATACCTACCGATATAAATTCCAAATTCTCGAAAAATTATTAAGCTCAGCTGTAATTAATAACACCTCGTTAGCGTAACCAAACATTTAATGGACGCTAAAGTATTCAGTTACTACGCGTTTGGTAGGAAATTTTCAATTAAAATCATCCCTAACTTTTTTTAATAGAACAGCGTTTTTTGTTGAAATTTATAAAATACGGTATACATCGTAGCCGATGGGTAACCCGACAGATTAAAACAGATTCCTCAGGTTTCTATATTTACAAGTTTATTGTTGTGTATAATTTTATTTATCTATGTGTGTTTCATCATGTGTATTGTATATTAGGTAGTTTTTGTATGATGTTTACTATTTATTTTTATTCTTAATATTGCACCACGTGCTGAAATCCATTCCTTGCTGTTTTCCTTTGTAAAATGGTTGCCTTTAAGAGATCGCTTCGAAGCGATAAGGCCGCCTATTGCTTACCTTGTATATTTTTCCATGAACTTGTTTTTCTGTATTGTTTTCTTTGTGGTGTATCTCATCGGCTGTCAATATTGTTTTTTTCTTTATTTTTGTACAATTAAGGGTTTATAATATACATACATAATTATTATTTTTGCTATTACAAAATTTCGCACACTTTTAACAGTTTCGGATGGATATTTTCATTCAGGTTAGAAAATGTAAGTTTAAATTTTACAACATATCATAAATGCTATTTTGGTTCGGCAGCGATCTATCGATCTCGCACGCGCATCGGAAGATCGTCGAGATCCGAAACTATAAATCAAATATATACTAATAATAGTTCTTGTTGCTAATAAATTATAAAGTAGCTAAAGATGTTTACGTTTGTAATTTTTATACGTTCCTTCAATTGAATAGTTTTAGCAGCAGCTTGTTTTTATTCAGTAAATTTACCTCTAAATCAGCGTTTTATAAAGTGGGTTCTGCAAATCCACAGACATATGAAATTTATATGACAAATGTCGATTAAAAAGGGATATTATCGAATTCTGGGTACCTTGAAAAGAGTTTTAAGACTTAAATATAAATAAATATCACGGGACAATTCACACCAATTGACCTAGTCCCAAAGTAAGCTAAGCATAGCTTGTGTTATGGGTACTAGGGAACGGATAAACATACTTATATAGATAGATATATACTTAAATACATATTAAACACCCAAGACCCGAGAACAAACATTCGTATTTTTGATACAAATATCTGCCCCGACACGGGAATCGAACCCGGGACCTCAAGCTTCGTAGTCAGGTTCTCTAACCACTAGGCCATCTGGTCGTCATAACGAAAGTTTCTTCTTTATCTTTTGTTTACAAAGCGATTAATTGAGGAAAAAACTATTGTTTTAATCTTCCTATACTTATGTTACTTCAATTTACTCTTATAGAGACGTGTAAAATATTTCTTACAAAGTTGTTTACGATTGGTCACTAATTACTGCTACAAAACGCTAGGTACACTTAACGCCACCAGAGTTGAGGTCACGCACACAACAACACGTCATGTAATAACAGCGGGATTTTGACATTTATTCGTACCGATAGCAAGTTCAACAGACTTAACAGTGAATTGCAAAATTGATTAAAAATTTCTTTAACCTATTTCGTTAAGAATAATTTAGGAAAATACATCTAGTTCAAACAAAACAGAAAATAAAATATTTTGATCTATTTTATTTAAATCAGATAACCATATTTTTTTCTATTTATAAAATACCCATTTTTTGTTGCGAATATTTCTTATCAGTTTCAAATTGTTTTACTTCACAAATAGCTTACCTATATTATGAAAAAAGAAAAATTATAATTGCGTAAGTATTTCATCGTAAGATCATATAACTCACATTTTCATTCACTCACTCATTCCATTCATTCACTACCTTTTTTTGCTATCAGTACTTTATGTAGCTGTGTGTGTAATCATTTGCGAATTCACGAATTCGTGCGATTGGCGGCGCGGCAAGCGTTTTATCAATTCACTAGCTTTTGCCCGCGGCTTCGCTCGCGTGTACTATGAGTATTTCAAAGAACCAAGATATCAAGCAAGCAAGCATGCAGGCAAGCAAGCAAGCAGGTCCACAATTGACCGAGAAATCGGTGAACATACCTACATAAAAAAATTCATTAAGTGGAATGCATAACCTCCTCCTTTTTTAGAAATCGGTTAAAGTGCCCTTTGCGGCCTACTTACAGTATAAACTTATGAATTTTGAAATTTTAGCTTTCTACAACCAGTAAAACGCAAAATCCCGTTTTTTCCCGTTCCCGTAAGAATTTCAGGAAATGTTTTCTTAATGCTCCCCTACACTCCCCAAGGAACCCACTTGCCAAATTTCAGCTTTCTATGACCAGTAAAACGAAAAAGCCCGTTTTTCCCGTTCCCGTGGCAATTTTGGAAAGTCCTCTCTCAATGCTCCTCGACACTCCCCAAACAACCTACATGCCGAATTTCAGCTTTCTACAACCAGTAAAACGAAAAATCCCGTTTTTTCCCGTTTCCGTTGGAATTTGGGAAAGTCCTCTCTCAATGCTCCTCTACACTCTCCAAGCAACCTACATACTGAATTTCAGCTTTCTATGACCAGTAAAACGAAAAATTCTGTTTTTTCCCGTTCCCGTGGGACTTTTGGAAAGTCCTCTCTCAATCCAGCTCTACACTCCCCAAGGAACCCACTTGCCAAATTTCAGCTTTCTATGACCAGTAAAACGAAAAATCCCGTTTTTCCCGTTCCCGTGGGAATTTTGGAAATTCCTCTCTCAATGCTCCTCTACACTCCCCAAACGACCTACATGCCGAATTTCAGCTTTCTACGACCAGTAAAACGAAAAATCCCGTTTTTTCCCGTTCCCGTGGGAATTTGGGAAAGTCCTCTCTCAATGCTCATCAACACTCCCCAAGCAACCTACATGCCGAATTTCAACTTTCTACGACCTGTAAAACGAAAAATCCTGTTTTTCCCGTTCCCGTAGGAATTTTGGAAAGTCCTCTCTCAATCCAGCTCAACGCTCCCCAAACAACCTACATGCCAAATTTCAGCTTTCTACGACCAGTAAAACGAAAAATCCCGTTTTTTCCTTATCCCATGGGAATTTATAATTACCTACATCTATGCCAAATTTGAAGAGTCTAGTAATTATAGTTCATAGGATCCCGTTGAACTGAATATATAAATCCCGTTTTTTCCTTATCCCGTGGGAATTTTGAAAAATCCTGAAATTAATGTTTTAAATAATGTAATACCTACTTGTGTATCAAATTTGAAGAGTCTAGTTATTATAGTTACTGAGATAGGGTCACTCGGAATCGAATATATAAATCCCGTTTTTTCCCTTTCCCGTGGGAATTCCCAAAAATCCTTCTTTAGTGGATGCCTACATTGTATAAGGTATCTATGTGCAAAATTTCAAGTCTCTAGGTCCAGTGGTTTGGGCTGTGCGTTGATATATCAACAGTCATTTAGTTTATTTAGATATTTCAACCCCATCGCACCCCATCCAGGGAGATGGTATTTTACGTCTGCTACGTCGGATTTTAAAACCGCTGTTGTTTTCATAACCAGCGACCCGATAAACCATAGAAACAACACCCATGTTGATTTTCAGACTTTGTTACCCCTTTCCCCCTTTTAGGGGTTGAATTACTCATTTATCATTAGGAGTACTTCTGTGAAGTTTCGAATAAAATAGTCGAACTAATTTTGTTTCCCCATAAAAACTTTGGACCCCCGTTTCACCCCCTTAAGGAGTGAATTTTGAAAAATCCTTTCTTAGTGCAACCCTAGACCTTATAAGGAACCTACATGCCAAATTTGGAATCTCTAGGCCAAGTGGTTTGGGCTGTGCGTTGATATGTCAGTCAGTCAGTCAGTCAGTCAGTCAGTCAGTCAGTCAGTCAGTTTCTTCTTTTATATATTAAGATTGCGTGTGATGCAAGTTACAGTTTGACTCAATTTATAATTCCGATCGGTAGTTTTCGTTCGCGCAGAATAGTGTAGACCATTACCGATAGTAGTTGAACATGCAAATATAAAAAATCTAAATTAAATAATAAATCTATATTGAACTTTATTGACAAATGGTCGAAAATTGCGTTATGATTCTTAGTTCCCACTTACACGAGTCGAAAATATGACGGACGGCCTGCCGCTTGCCGCGATTTGGTCGAGTAGGTAATCGATCAACCAATGACAGCGCAAGATTTTAGCGCGCGTAGGATTCTGCTTTGTCGTTGGTAGATCGAAGTTTCCCGCGCTAAAAAATCTGCCTTCTGCGCAGGTACATTTAGAGGAATTATAAGTTGAGTCGAACTGTAACCACTGTGGGCCGAGCGTCTGGACCGCGTAATGAACAGAGAAAACGCTCACCACGCTGACGGTCGCGCGTAACTGTGGCCGGCCCCTAATTGAGTTGGCTAGTGTTGGTCGCTCAAAGGGCGATGGAAAGGACTATGCTCGGAGTTTCTCTGCGGGATCACATTAGAAATGATGAAATTCGCACAAGAATTAAAGCCACTGACATAGTTCAAGAATGGATAATTTGTGTAATGTTATGTAGGTTTTCTTTTAATAAACAATTTTTTATTTTTTTTATCGCTAGTCTCAAGTGGCAGTGGGCAGGGGATATCGCTCGTAGAACTGAGGGCCGGTCTTTTTGGCGAACCTCGATGATGATGAAGATGATCACTAATTACTGCTAAGAAACGCTAATAATTGAATTGGTTAAGGATGATTCCAATCATATCTCCAGAATCGCCCTGTAAGTGTTCATTAGGACTACGAACTTTGGACTAGCAACGAAGAAACTAAATAATGTCAACAGCCATTTAACAACGCACATATTGCAGTCAATTCACTGCAATTATTATGATTTATTTGTTTGTTACGAGAGACTCATGTCAATGCTTATACTGTGCAGAAAGGAAACTGAATCGCGCACCAGCTTAGGTTGAAACCTTTTCACAACCAATTTCACGACGATTTCTTTGACAGATGTATGGAATATCAACATGACATTTGCAATGAAAAGGGTACGGCTGGCTGTGGTTGCGGGGGGCGGGCTCCAGCTGTACGTGTGTTTTTCTATCGTTTACTAGTGAAAACTATATCAATTTATTTGACAACGTACAGTCGCGACTGTACGTTGTCAAATGAATTGACATAGTTTTCACTAGTAAACGATAGACGTCACTTTTCGACTCTATGTCAACGAGTTAAGATCGAAAAGTGACGAACCTTTTCATTCCGCTACTATACGTTACGTACATTTAACGGCCATTTTAAAAAATAATTCTTTAACACAAAAGTTGCCGCGAACACTTAGAGGTAGAATGCCGATGCGGCAGTTTAATTGAAATTCTGATTTTTACTGAATTCCCATGGGAAGTTCGCCCTTGTTCGCCGTTGGCACACACGCACACGCATACTCGCTAACAATACAATAACTCTTTATTGTCCACCACAAAGAAAACAATACAGAAAATAAAGTACAGTCAAGTTTAAAAATATGGGTGCACACAACTTGCTCATAAATATGTCCCATAGCTCTTATGTCGTCGAATTAAAGTATAGGTATATAACGATGGGAGGATTAAATCGATACTTATTTTGCCACTTGACCTTACATGGAAATAATCTCATAGAAAATGGAACTTTCGCATTTATATCTTCTATTATATAAAAATCTCGGTATCATCATCACGGTATTTTGTTATTGAACTCCTTCGAGACGGCTCGACCGATTTTCATGAAACTTTTTTCTGTGTATTCGGTAGGTCTGAGAATAGGTCGTAGGCTACTTTTTGTATACCTACCCCTATTCTTCGCAGACGGAGTCGCGGGCAACAGCTAGTCTAATATATAAATATCTCGTGTCACGGTGTTTGTTATCGAACTCCTCCAAAACGGCTTGACCCATTCTTATGAAACCTATTTCTCTATACTCTGAGGTCTGAAAATAGGTCGTAGGCTACTATTCTTCGCGGACGGAGTCGCGGGCAACAGCTAGTAATATTATATTAGGATTTATTAGCATATAAATAATATGGTTCTTAGTCAGATTTGTACTTAACTGTAAACATAAGGACAAAATTGTAATATTTCAAAATGAAATTACATTTTGCCAGAAAATCTGAAATGTTTTCATAAGAAGCGACCCAGTCAAGTGAATGCTTTGATATTTTTCTTATACTTCTAAAGATTTAAACCCTTTTATTTTCGCTATCGTTGCCTACACTACGTAGAAACCTACTGAAGCATTTTCTTCAAGCGTTAGAGCTTACAGTAATAAAACGCTGAGAAAAACACTGCATGAGTAAACACTTTGTCAACGTATTCAACGTCGCATGTTCAAAAGAAACATTTATGAGCTAGATTTTTCTAAATCCTACCTTCAACATTTGTGAGCACGTTTCACTCACTTAAAGCACGCGTCAGTAAAAAACCGACCCGTAGCATAGCATACTAATGATAACTAGTGAGGTAACTCAGTCGTATTTATACAGGGCAAATACGCAATTATCATCGTCATCGTTTCAGCCGTAGGACGTCCACTGCTGGACATCATCCCTCATTGATACCCAATCATTACGGTTGGAAGCGGCTTGCATCCGTCGTGAACCTGTGCCTTTGTCAAATCGTACAACCATCTCATTGGACAATACGCAGCTGCGCAGTTAGCGGCAGTTACGCAGTGCGCAATGCTAATACGCGGGCCTCAGTCCATCTGAAAAAATGCCGTGGTAGCCCAGTGGTTTGACCAATAGCCTCTCAAGCCTAGTCGTGGGCTTATCATGCGAAATTACATTTTAAATTTATCATAAACTTTACGATAAAGGAAAAGATCGTGAGAAAACCTGTACACACTTGCGCAGAAATTCAATCGTGTGTAAAGTTCCCAATCCGAACTGGGTCCGCGTGGGAACTACAGCCCAAGCCCTTTTAATCTGAAAAGAGGCCTGTACTCTGCAGTGGGACGTATATAGGATGGGATGATGATGGATGGGTCCGTCCTACCTTCGATGCGCATAGGGACACGGTCGATTGTAATCGGTTAGAGGTGACACAATGAAGCGCGCCCACTAGTAGAACTCATTACGCTATGGTCGTAATAAATATGCACTACAATAGTAGGGTAGAGCGCGTATTTAGTTGTGACGTCACTTAATCCTTGCTGTGATAATCTCATCCCAGACGCTTACGAGTCTATAATGTTCTAATCACAATCGCCATAAATATTTACGATAAATCTTAATCTAGTACCATTTATCAATCTACGCAGCTTTAGTGTGATAATTTACAGGATATTTACCAGGATTTTTATTTTTTATTTGTTTATTTACAAAACCTAGTACTTATAGTACAAAACTATTTCAAAAACGTTTTGTAAAAATCAGAGAGACTTATTAGGTTTGATGCGGTCAAATGATAATCACTACGCTCATTTCAAAAGCCAGTATGGTACATAATTTCAATAAAACATTTTATTAAAACATGTAATATAAGAAATGAAACATAAATAAATAAATAATAAAAATAAATAAATATAAGTATAAGGATATTCGTCTTAATCTAGTTAACCAAGAAATTATCACTTTTTGAACAAATATTGCAAAACTTTTTACGGCTGAGACAAAATATGGTTTTTCGCTCTCCTGTAAAATTAGCTGAATGTCCCTTACTATGTTTGGAAATAGCGCAACCGCATAGTTTTAATTTAGTTGAAGTTCTTATGTAATTTAGTTAATGTCTATTTCGATTTGTGTGTATTATTTTATGTATTGATAATATAAAATCTTTGCTAAAAAATCTACAAAGTTAATGCAATTTTGTTGTTCAGCATTAACTAAGCTTAAAAACATAAATTTTGTATTACGTTTAATATTTAACCTTATTTAGATTCTGAGATATTAAAATTAATTAGTGTTAAGTTCTTAATCGTACTTAATCATTATTCATTGTTGAAATCAGCTTGAAATTGCTTATTATTTTGTGAACTTTTAGTGAAATTGTAATGCAGTATTTCTAATACTAAAAGAAATTTCATTTATATCCGCTAACTTAATAATCATTTAAAAGCAAGTGTGTTCGCAAAAATTCTTCAGAAACATTTTTACCATCGCATTTTACAAAGAATAACTGTTGCGTGTGCAAAATTCATTCGTTTTCAGGAGCTAAATTGAATTTGTTATTATGAATTTTCTTTCAATGTTCCGGTATTACCCATTTTGTAAGGTATCCAGTTTTATAACTATACTTGTTGATATTAATATATGAATATCTAGGTACTAAGAAAAATTGTCTCGTAATGATATCTGGGTATTGTTTTTAAAATAATGATATATCTTTGTGATCTAAATCGTCTGCTCAAAGGCTTTGTGAAAGCACTTCAGCGTATTTGTTTTAACCAAGTCGAAAACGGATAATATTTCTCGATTCGTCGCGTATGTTTGTAAATAAAGTAAACTGTCGATTCTTAGTAGGAATAACCCAAAATTTACACATATAAAAAATATTTTTCTTAAATTTTCTCCTTCCTCGAGTACGTTTTTATAGAACACATTATTTATTTATTTAAATTTGAATACGATTACGATACTCTGGTTATGATTTCTTTTGCAATTTAATATTAAAAGTAAGTTTTTTGTTTGAGCCTGTAAAGTTGCAAGGATTAGTTCAATTTGAAACGGGACGTATTTCGCTACCCATGCAACCTTCGTGCGTCTTGCTCTATAGCATTATCTATGTACTACCTCTATAACTCTATACTTAGCTAGAACAGAAAAGAATGTCGCCATCTGTCAATGCGGCGGCAACGCACGCTAATTTCATCTGTCAAAATTATTATAATTTAATTTTCCCGCATCGCATCTTAAGTTGAATTGTATAATTGATATCAAGGCAAGAAGTATTTTGCTAGCGGAAAAGAAGAACACTCATGAACCGCACATAAGAATTCTGGAGTTAAAGGTGAGTGGAATTCTAAGTAACAGGTTCTGCCAATCTATTTCCATACGTCTATTTATATAATTACTAGCTGCTGCCCGCGATTCCGTCCACGAAGAATAGGGGTATAAAAAATAGCCTATGACCTATATAATATTCTTAGACCTACCGAATACAGAGAAAAAAGTTTAATAAAAATCGGTCAAGCCGTTTCGGAGGAGTTCGATAACAAACACCGAGATTTTTATTATATTAGAAGTTTTCAATATTTCACGTTAAGAATGAGACTGACTCATTACAAATTTTTCGTATTTCAAAACTACCTATTTTGAAATAATGATTGTTTTTGAAATGATAATATTTTAAATAGAGGCAGTTTCATTCTAAAGGTGCGATACAAGGAGTGTTGTAGGTCACCATTTCTATAGTACACTAAATCGCCATCAACATTAATCTACTTACTGATCTTTTTTATGGAACGTTAAAACAAAAAACTGATACAGACGTATTTTTGTAAAAATACATACTATATTTGAAAACGATAAGTCAAAAACTAGCGTTGGTTATGAACTATTTGGAGCACTGCACTGGGGAAACAAATCGTTTCAGAAGTCATATAAAACTTTTTAAAGGCCACCACAAAAGATCAACTGGTGTCGAAGTGGCGTGAACGCTGTGGTTGTAAAAGTTAGAGAAGTTTCGAAACTTCTGATGCGTGGCACATTATGAGAAAGGGAGGAAAAGAATTTAAAATTGAAATACTTACCGTAAACTCGGGCAACATTGACCAGGGTAACTTTGAGCATTGAGAATATTGAAATTAACTCGCTCCAGATATTATTATTATATTACATTACATTGAAAATTATGACACAGCTTCTAACTCTCGCAACCTTAACCAATTCGTCGCACCATCTTGCTGGAGGCCTACCTACATTGCGTCGTCCATTCGAGAACCTTTTGGCCCCATCAGACATCAGTTCTAGTAGCAATGTGCCCTGCCCACTTCCACTTGAGTCTGCGATTCCAACATAAAAACTATATCGGGTCTTTAAAAAGAGAGCAGTAATAAAAATCGAATTGATATTATCAATTCAGCAGTTATTTAAAAAAATCATAGAAGCAGATTAATAATGGCTACCGCGGGACCTTCGGTAGTCTACGAGCGTAAATCATTTAGTGTACCTACAATATTACGTGTTAAACAGTGTTTTATGTACACTTAAGTTGTTAATTTAGCGCTCTAAACAAAGACACGAATGTCTTTGCAAGTACGTGTAAATTGAACCGTAACCTTTGCTTGTTCAATAATTTTACGACTAGCCTATAAGACTATGTAAACATAAATATTACATCATAAAATAAAACCGCGGAGAATGTCAACTATTGAATACAATTTGACATAGCTTGGAACACAACATAATCTACTACTACTCAACGCAATCAAATTCTGTCTTTTTTGCTTTAAAAAACCGTGGAACCTAGTAGTTTAAGTTGTAGTCTCTCAAGCAGAGGATCGTGAGTTCTAACCTGGAACCCACGAATTTCAGAATTTATGTTTGAAAATTGCTTTTGAACTTTCCATGAGTTCGGCTACCACGATTTTATACCACTAGTAGATATTAAAAACTAATTTAAAATTGTTGCTCGTTCAGTAAACGGATCGCTCCCAACTAGTAAAATCGAGCAAATGTACTAGTTCGGTCTTTTAGTTATTTTAGTACACTAATTGAGTCTATGCATGTTTTGTTCTCGTTCCAATATCCGTTCGGTTTCTTTTTGCTATCTCACTCTAGCTGAAACTATTACATACAAGGAACTAATGAAAATGAACTGAAACGAAAAAAGCTAAATAAAAGCTAAAGCTAAGCTGCGCCAAGCTGCGGGTGAGCAAAGTAATTGTTTCAGTTAATTAATATGAACCTCCGCAAACTAACGCCTGATTCGATAAATTATTCAAGGAACTGTACGCCAAGTCCACACTGGTCAGTCAATACGATTTTTCGCTCTGGAGATATTGTAAGTACTACCACCACTTACCATACTATAAAGATTTAGGTACTTTACTAAATGTAAAACAAACATCAGCTGACAACACGACCAAAAGTTATGGCGTCGGGTTAACCAGCCAAATGCAATATTCGTAATTGACTTTCACGCGTCACATTTTCAACATACTCTTTAGTTTAGTGACGTAATATGGAGTTTGTTTACATTTACACACACACACACACACACACACACACACACACACACACACACACACACACACACACACACACACACACACACACACACACACACACACACACACACACACACACACACACACACACACACACACACACACACACACACACACACACACACACACACACACACACACACACACACACACACACACACACACACACACACACACACACACACACACACACACACACACACACACAAACAAACACACACATACACACACATGTAATTGCTCGTTTTTAGTGTACTATAACAAATAAATATTCATAGTTTTTAAGATAAAATCATTTCATTGTTTTGTTAACCGCACTCGCAGATGACCAAAATACAGGCTTAGCCTAGTTTGGTGTCTGATGGATATCTATGTTATTTTAAATGTTGTTTTTTGTCAAATAAATTATTTTGTATTTTTGTATTTTGTATTTAGTAAAGTACGGTCACGTGCAAAAACATATATACAACTCTATGTCATTAACCATAAGGTTGATGTTTACATATTTTGACGCGATGACTGTATACATACTTATGCTTTCGACTGTACCTAAACCTTTATAGTATAAAAGCCTGAGAAAGGAGATGGGAATAATACCTTCTATTACAAGGTCAAGAACTAATTATTTAGTACTTAGTATAGGTATGTATTACACAAGGCTGTCGCTTGAAGTTGCGGTAAAATTAATAATGCAGCTAGTGGATATTGAAGCAGCAGCCTGATCCGATTTGCCTTGTGTTTGCAACCAGCTGTTGACTATCTGAGATAGAAAACACGGTATCCGGGGCTTAAAATGTTTCCTGTGACGACTAGGAATAAAAGATATTGAACTGACTGTGTAATAACAGCTAACCGTTGGGGGAGAAAGATTCTCGAGTGGCGACCACGAACCGGAAGGCTAAGCATTGGCATTTATTCGCGAATGAATTGCCACTAATAATTATTTATTGTGATTTTTGGGATACCTCATTCAATTCTCTCGAATCCGAATAAAATGACGAATAAATCATTCTTCATATTAAAAGTGATCGAATGATTTATTTGCGGATAAATAAATCGTGTTTATTCGAATAATTATTCGGATAAAAAATCATTCGAATAATACTCATCTCTGTTATGGTCAAGGAACAACGCATTTTTTTTATTTTCAAAATCTCAAAAATCTGAGCTAAAACAGCAAAAAAGGAATACAGTTTCTCCTTGTCTGGCCGCGGCTTAGCTCAGAAAGTCTAAGTACCTACTAGAAAGTTGTGTATAAAAATTGGCTACCTTTTTTTTCGCAAGTACAGGTTCATGTGATCGTTTTATAAAAATATTGCGTTTGGAGTGGCTTACTTCTTAAAAATGTGCTTCAGGATAAGTGGATAGTGGAGTGGGATAACTTTAGTAGAACTACCAATTTAACCTAAAAATATAACACTGGCTTTGACTTGACTATTGTTGATAAAAAATAACGACCCAATTAACATCGCCAGTGAGTTTAACATTATTAAATCAGGCATCCCGTCTATCTATATCAATTTCTAATTAAATTCTACTCTACTCCATAACGCAATATTGGCGCAACTAATCTAGATGCAAGCGACCCTTGGGGCAGCCTGTAAATTGCCATACCGTTAACACAATCATAGCATCCGGACATGGGGATGCCTAGATATATGGGAACATATCTACAGGATGATCAATCCAAATGGGTCAGAAGGGAGAACTCAGAAAGTATAAGAGATAGGTAATCTTTTCTCAGAAACCATGGCGTTGATTTTAGGGGTGCCTGTCGTATCGCATAATGTTTATTGTCCTAAAATTTTTTGGCCGAGAATGTTTGGCATAATTTTGAACGGCATACTACTCGTTTATACTATTCATTTTTGCGCATACATCTTTTCTTTTAAATGTACTAAAGCATGTTTGTCCTAATATTGATAACTCTGCATCGAATGCCTCAATAGTAATTTACCTCACAATTATTTTGCTTATCATTAAAATGGCTACAATTGGCTAGTAAAGTTTTTTGAAGAGGTGCTAATTTTTTTTTTTTCGACAGTTTAGTCGTCTTCAAGACCGAGAAACTGCAGCTATTTTTTTTATCTCCTACTATTTGTTGGAAATATTTTTTTTAAGTGTTCGAGATGACATATGTGAGATTTAATGGCTGACAAGCGGTTCGTGCTCAGTACTTAGTAGAAATGGAAAAAAAAACGAAGTCAATTGTCAATGTCAAATGAAATCTGACCGTTTGCGTTTCGTTTACTTTGCGTTGTGTAAGAAGCAGTTCCAAAATAGTGATCGAAAATATTCAATCGTGATTCAATTATCGTGCATAGGTCGTGGAGAAATGCGGTAAAATTGAAAATCCGGATTTTGTGCGGAGGTCGTTAAAAATAGTTCAAAAATCACACTGATCACACCAAAACGCAAAGCAAACGAAACGCAAACGGTTTGACATGGACAAAAGTGACAGATGACTTAGTTTTTTTTATGTTTCTACTAAGTACTGATCACGAATGCCTTGTCAGCCATTAAATCTCACAAATGTCATCTCGAACACTTAAAAAAATATTTCCAGTAAACAATAGGAGATAAAAATAAAACAGCTGCAGTTTCTCGATCTTCAGAACGCCAACTGTCAAAAAAAATATAAATAGCACCTCTTCAAAAAATTTTACTTAGCCAATTACACTAAACTCTGCTATTTTAATTATCCCAATACATAACTGGGTGTCTAATCCGGTTAAAATCACTTAAAAAATCGGTTAAAATTGATGGTGTGAACATAAGTCACAATACACATTTATAATGGAATCTGTTTAATTAATTCGTCTTGCAAAGATTAATTCCTTGGATAACGAATGCAATATTGTGTTCCGCATTATTGTGGGGTGCATCTGTGTTTACCACTCACATTCGGCACCCATGGTTGCCAATTTATTATTTTTCTCAAACATGCTATGTAATATTGACGTTATGTTCCTTATAATACGCCACGAAGTGTCACAATGCAGGTGCGGCTAGACGAGAGGTCAATAATGGAATTTCATACAACATTGCTGGCCAAGGCCAGCAAAGTGATCGTCTATTGTTTCATACCATGACGTTTGTAGGTCTATGGCATCATAACATTTAGCCATTAAAAAAAAACTATAAGCAATATTTGCGTTTTGGTTCATTATGACATTCTGCTACTACGCTTATTTAAGGTAAGGTAAGATGGTGATGGTGATGGTGATGATGGTAATGGTGGTGGTGATGATGATGATGATGGTGATGATGATGTTGATGGTGGTGATGATGGTGATGATGACGACGACGACGATGGTGATGGTGATGGTGATGATGATGATGATGATGATGATGCATGTTTGAGAAAAACTCTATACAAGCCTTGGCCACGAACAGGGATTGCCGGCCTCGTATCCCTAGATGGCCTCGTTAACACTCGGCCATCTATAACTACTCGGCCGGCAATCCCCTATTTCGCGGCCGCTGCAGTAATGTACTATATTTCAATCAAATTTATTCCTTAAGACAATAATAATGACATTGTTTGAGAATTTGAGATCACTTGTCAATAAATAACAGTAAATACAAAGAAGATATTTATAGGCTGTTGTTAAATCTTCTGCAGACTGCTGTGTCGTAGTTTTATTTATAATTTCATCTTGGAATATAACCCCATAAGCTGGGCTTGAACTTCTAGTCCCGATGACGTTACATCGAAGCTCCAGCTCGGAAATGGTACAGATCCTAAAGGCAACGAATTGGGCACCCACCGATTTCCGCCGCTAAATGAGAATTTACCGCGCAAAATTTCTGCCAATTAGAACAATCAGTTTGGAAATGTGATGCTGAATCATGCCCGCCAATCGCGAGGCTATTGAATGTATAATTAGGTTTGAAATACAGTCGAGGGCATTATATCTATACGGCCATCGCGTCAAATATATACAAACATCAACCTAATGATTTACGGCATAGAATTGTATAGATAATTTTGACGTTTTGGTTCAACTTTGAACTATTGCCGAAATACTAACCCTAAGCTATGAAATGTACGTACCTATTAACTTTTTGTAATAACTCCCATAATCACTAATATAATGTACATTCATTAAGTAATTTAAACAAAATATTTAAAATTAAACCAGAATATTACAGCAGAAGATTGGGTCGTTTGACTAAAACCACCCTGCTATTACCTACTACCTACTACTACTATTACTATTATTGTCTGGCTGAATTTTTATTTTTGTAATGTCACTGTACTGTTTTTTGTGTTCAATAAAGTATATTTGTATTGTACTGTAAACAGAGGTGTTTTGTGCGAGTCAAAGGTGTCTCATCGAAATTGTCGAATCAAAATATAGCCACGTCTTTCACACTGGACATTTTGACCATTGGTATAGTAACATTGAATTTGTCAAACATAGTAGAAGATCTCTAAAAAGTTGCAAATGACGTTCAATCAAAGTAGCTCAACCATGTACATGATGAAATGTTACGCAAGAACAATAAAAGCATTGTATTTTTCTTCACTTCAAGCGTCAAAGTGTGGTAAAAAACAAGAAGCTCATAATTGAGCAAGAAAAGACCTCGTTAAACTTAATGAACCGACGAATTCAATTCACTGTGTAATCTAATACGGGACAGATTTTATCTACCCATAAACTGGTCATACTATAGGAAATTGGAATACCGCTCAGGTTTCATGGCAATGGTGGCTGTTTTCCCGTACACAGCTGTTACTTTTGGCCCATATACTTTTACTGTTTGTATATACTCTAGTTTGATTCATGTTTATACTTGTCGAAGCCTGTAACGATACTTAAAAGAGGATTTAATGTGCATTCGTTTGTAAAAGGAAAATGGCTGACGCAACTTTGCGAAGTAAGATTTCGGGTGAGCGTTGGGCAAGTGAGAGTCATAAATCTGCCAGAATTTAAATACAGAATGTTTTGAAAGCGAGATGGGTTTTGGCGGTGAGTTGTTTGTTCACATTCAATTTCAAAATAAGCTCAATATTTCCAATCGTTAAGTATTAATCGTAATATTTAATAATCTCAGATTTTGTACGTACAAAAAAAAGTCGGCGAAATACTCAACATTATTTTTAGTAATTTTATAATAAAGTTTTTTTTTTAATTCGGTTTGTTTCATATCAATGCTATGCTAAACTTTGTAACTAGGCTCTACCTGTTAGTGAAAATAAACGGATCGCTCACGTCTTAAAACGAGTTTAATTCGATATGTTTCGGGCTAAACCGCAGCCGTTCCTCTCGGAGTCGCACGTTACGTTACGGCGCGACGTGCGACTCCGAGAGGAAGGGCTGCGGATTAGCCCGAAACAATTCGAGTTAAATTCGTTTTAAGACGTGAGTGATCCGTTTATTTTCACTATGAGTGAGTCTCACGGTAGTTTCATGTTTAAGACTACCTGTTGCCCGTGACTCCGTCCGCGAAGATTAGGGGTATATATAAAAAAAAATAGCCTACGACCTACCGAATACAGAAAAAAAAGTTTCATAAAAATCGGTCAAGCTTTTTTGGAGTTCGATAACAAACACCCGACACGAGACTTTTATATTTTAGATTCAGACATTAAATAATAGAAATTTAAGAAGGATTTGCAACTGTCAAATTTTGACATAAATTGGAACATGACAACAATTTTACATAATTGTATTTTCATCCGTTTTTTACGCTTTTTTTCTTACCTAACGTTTGCCGGTCTTTTTTATTTTTAGCTTCACTTTGTCGAAACTAAACAGAAGACATTAGTGGAGTTAGTTGACGTTCTGTCTCTATTCGTGTGAGCTCTTCTCTTTAATCCTAGTTTGTCTTTGAAAGATGAAACTGCCATTTATTAGGTAACGCTGTATTCCATGTACTGACCAAGCGCAACGAAACAAATACACACGAGTAATCCTCTGATGGTTCAGCTATTAACTATCCTTTTGACGTAGGCAAATAACATGGTTTGTTTTTGCATCTGTAGGTTGTTTACCTTTAAGTTTAAATAAGTAGTTTACTTTATTTTATGATTACTTTAATTTAATCAATCAGGCACTATCTATTATAAAATTGTATCATTTAGATCAGTGTTTTTCAACCTTTTTCATGATGCGACCCCCCTGGTATAAAAAAAAATATTTCGCGAACGACCCTTCGCTTTTTTATCATGTATGTATGTGTATGTTACAGTGTTACAAATATTCATTCCATACGACCTCCTTTATAATCTTTATTGTTTTTTTACTAAAGTTCTCTCGACCTCTGGCGACCCCCCTACAGAAGCTTCGCGACCCCCCGGGGGGTCGCGACCCACAGGTTGAAAAAACCCTGATTTAGATAAACCATCTTTCAAAACTTAAGTGATAACAATCTATTCAAATTCACGTAGTTCTTCACCCATTTCACGTGGTGGGATTGACCTAGTAAAATTTTAAAAAGTTTAAAGAAGGCAGTAATAAATTAATACCAAAAAAATATCGCACTTGATAGAAATACATCTATACATATAATAAATCTGTAACAAGTCGGTGTCTGTACATTGAAGATATTTGAGAAAAACTGTCACTAGGGCTATTTATTAGCGCAATAGATCCCAAAACAATGATTTTTAGAATTATTGTCTGTTTGTCTGTTTGTCTGTGCGTTTGTGCGCGCTAATCTCAGAAACGGCTTAACCTAGAAGGATGCGGTTTTCACTAATATGTTGGTATTTTCTTGGATTAACATTTAGTGTCTGTTTCATTTGAATCGGTTCACAAATAAGAATGATACGTCTATTTTAAGAATTTATCGAACAGGTTTTTTTGTTTGAACACGCTAATCTCAGGAACTACTGCTCCGATCTGAAAAATTATTTCAGTGTTAGATAGCACATTTATCGAGGAAGGCTATAGGCTATATAATCAGCACGCTAACACCAATAGCAGCGGAGCGGAGCGGAAGAATGTTTCAAAATCGGGGGTTCTTGAAGTAAAACTTCTATAGGCACGCTTGACTTGGGAGTACGGTGGCGAATTTGAACGCGGGTGTGCTGGGGGTTCGGTGGGGGGAAGGGGTTGGGAGGGGGTGTGGAGGGGGGGGGGAGTTCGGGGGTGCGGGGGCGGGTAATTTTTTTTTATATCGAGGAACTAAGGAGAGCCATAATTGATGAAAGAGCAAATTGGATAAAAAAAAAATAAGCTGCCCAAATTACTAATTCCACGCGGACGGAGTCGCGGGCAAAAGCTAGTATTTAATATTTTAAAAAACAAACCAGATTTAGAGATAAACCAAGCCAACTTTGTAAGGATAATAAAGTGAGTCCAGCAGACGCTGACCCAAATTCAATGCAACGACCTTTAAATGGGTATTACGCCGCCACAATTATCTCACCGGCTAATATCGCTAATGCACACATTCTATAAATTACAAAGTATGGACCGAAAATATGATAACGTTGTGTTAGTATTGGATAATACCCAAATCGCGCGGATGTCATTATACCTACGGATACAAAATAAAGTACTTTCAAATGTAGTCTAGAGCAATAGAAATAGGTCGTATTCTTTACAATGTTGAACTAGAATACGAATAGTTTTCGTCTTTGTAGGAGTAAGCGTATTATTTTAAATCGGTCTCAAAACGGAGGAAACTACTGGCACTAGAGACTTGAAATTTACTAGACATGAGATATCTAGAGCATTAAGGAGGTACACCAAAAAACACGATGTTCCTGAGGGAAACCCTCCTCTATTTTTCTTTTTCTTCCATAAAGGTAAAGTCGCGTGAAAAAGCTGCTGCATCTTTAATCGACGTACAAATATAAGTTTTGTTAAAAATTTCATTTTTAAAGCAAGCTTTTTAGCTGACTGTACTTTTTGTTGGCTGTACTTGCATTGTCATCCAACCAACATAAGTATACCAAATTTCAGGTGAATCCAGCCACTGGAAGTGGGTCAAATTCGACGTACAAGATTTGACCCAAGAATAAAACAAACGGGGTGAGCTAAATAAAAGCTTGTAAAAATACGATTTTTTTATACGTATCTATCAACTATAAACTATCAGCGTATTAGTCTTTCGAAACCAAGTACAGGGAACAAATAAAGTGAGAGGCTCAAAAAAATTAAATGTTGCCAATTGATTTTAGCTTCATTAATGGAGCTCCTCAAAATAACGTCTGGTAAAACAATAGAACCTCCACAAACCTTGGATTTTCATAAAATAAAATTCTTGCATTTTCATTATATGCTTAAAGAAAGTACCCATACTCGAACAACCGTGCTAAAGTAAAATCCTTTCATAAAATAATTCTTTCCCACAATATTAAACGCGGCGGAAAACCCCTGATGATACACTGGCTGCGAAATTACACATGTTCAAAGGAAAAAGGCTGTCGTTACTCTTGCTTGCTTATTTAAGAACTGCTTTTGGTTTATATTCAATGAGAAATAGGTGTTTGATACTGTTATTCCAAGAAAATGTTATGAAATGACTTGTTAGCGGTACGATTATTGGTTCCTGAAGCAACATATGTCACATCTAATATATAAAAGTGTGTCACGGTGGTTGTTATCGAACTCCTACGAGACGGCTTGACCGATTCTTATGAAACTTTTTTCTCTCTATTTGGTAGGTCGTAGGCTATTTTTTATACCCCTAGGTGATATATAGCAAAACAACGTTTGCCGGTTCAACTAGTTTTACTATATTTTTGGCACTGCAAACACACAATCAATATAACAGAAACAAAAATATCAGTCCAAATTAAAAGTAAACATTTTATTATGTATCATCTCAGTGGTCAACAGTGCACATTGAGCAAAACAAAAAAAAACGAACAAGATCGATAATAAACCATTATGCTTAAAAATAAATATACAATAAAAACAAAACACACAGTTCAAAATACGAAAATATATTTTAAACTTTAATAAACATGTACTGCGTCAAAGGAGTGGAGGGACTATACTTCAGTCAAACATGCCCACCGTCCGCAGAACAATTCTAGATTAACTTTATGTATGAACACAATGTTAATAAAACTTTCACCATTCAATAGACGCTTTTTCATACCTAAAAGTAGGATAAGTAGGTAGTAGTAGGATAAGTTTTTTCTGTATATGGTTCAATTAGTTTTTTAATAGTTTTCAAGTTTGAATTTGTTGGCTAAACGTACCTACAAGCATTTTAAGATTCACTCTAATTATTTCTACTGGCTCACATTTTAGCACTCATTTGATGTATATTATTAAATATAAAATTCTTTAAATTCTTTATATTAAAATAAAAGTGTACTCGAACTTACCCACAGATCTGAAAAAAAAAAGTGTGAATAGTTGGACTGAAAACCAGCGCTGTGTGTGCATGCATCCACAGCACACGCTGAGCCTAATCCATTTAACACGCTTAGAAACGCTTGGTTCAATGTAGAAAATAATATTGTATCTTTTTTTTTCTAAGAGTGTTAATAAAATTCTATTCTATTCTATTCTATTCTATAAATGTCTGATTTTTCCAATGTAAAGTTATGTATGTATGTGCCATGTATGTGTTAGTTACTGTATACTAAAGAAGAATAATTCCGAGAAAACCGTAAGAATAAATACAAAAATCAGGAAGTAGAATTTCGGAAGTTCGACAGAAGAAATTAATTATCCCTAAAGACCTCTGCAATTTGTGAGACCAGCCGACGATTCCGACCTTTCCAAATAGCTTACTATGTCACACTATGTCAAGGTGTTTCCTTTCCCATTTCAAGTTACGACATGAATTGGAGACAGCCGCAGAGGAATTATTCAATTATCTCATCTAATTACTGTCATCGTGCCCAGTACTACATCCGCAACACCACACCACCACTACTCCTAACCACTCCGCCGTCTAGTACCCATAGTACAAGCTTTGCTTAGTTTGGGACTAGGTTGACTTGTGTAAGATTGTCCCCTAATATTTATTTATTTATTTATTTATTTATAAAAAATAGCCTACGACCTATTCTCAGACCTACCAAATGTGGAGCAAAAAATTTTCATAAAAATCGGTCACGCCCTTTCCGAGGAGTTCGATAACAAAAACCGTGACAAATATTTTTTTTTTTCAAACTTTGCATTAGTGTAGGTAATTCTCTAAGCTGAATTGAACTATATTGTATTGCATGGAATTCTTTAAAGCAATAAATGACTGAATACTGAATACTGAATACACGAGATTTTTATATATTAAATTTCAATCAAATTTATTCCTTAAAACAATAATGATATTGTTTGAAATCAATTGTCAATAAATGACAGCAAATGCGAAAAAGCAGCTGAGTGGAAGAACTTTTTGATTTACCTTCGTATTACTGTGTTATTAATGACAATTAAATTGCATTTTAATAACAAGGGCTACTACACCCAAAATCGCCAAGCCGCCGACATAATGTCGCCGACGTGATCGGTGGCCTAAATTGCTTTACCAAACCCGCTGAACATTCCGTCGGGCTATATCGGCAGGTGTGTATAGCTCTTTATGTTCCAATTTGACCAATCCTAGTAGATAAGGTGGATGGCTTACTGAGGTCTGTCATAAAGAGATTCTTAAGCCTCATTTAGATAGTGAGAGTAAAGTTGCTGTCAGTACATTGGCGACAATGACCGGTCTCATAAAAATTAATTGACGCGTGGTGCCGCAACGTAAGGAAAAGCACGATATTTTTTTTTAAATATATATAATGGTGTTATGCTCTCCTGTACTTTTATTAAATCAGGATATAATGAAACAAAGACGTAATTGCGTTTCTCTGTAAAAACGAAAGTTTATTTACAATAAATACGAACAAACATTTTACTAATATTATAATATTTAAACAAAAGATTCACTCACCTGTAAAAACGAAAGAAACAACATTTAAAGCCCTTATTCAGGTTTCTTTATATTATTATCTTGAGGGATCGTTTATAATTTAAAATCACGCTTCTTACCCTCTCTCATATTTTATCAAATGTCTAAACTGACAATGTTACCTACTGTCAGTTTTGACATCTGAAAAGCTTGTCTATTGACGCGGCAAATATAAACCTAATTAAAAAAAACAACGACAAAAAGGAGTGTTGTGATCTTCTTTACATCTCCCCCGCTAGGGAGAACAATTGCACGCAATTGTTCATTTTCCAACCGACGCTGGAGACAGTTTTGTGATGTGGTAGATGTTTGATTCCGCTTTCTTGTGCCCAGTATCAATTTCATACATTGAATTGGAAATTTTCTTAAGAATTTTGTACGGTCCTACTCTTAACTCATCCATTTTCTTTCTATTTAGTGGATTTCCATTCTCCACATAGACTTTGTCTCCCACTTCAAAGTTATATTCTTCTCTATGTAGGTCGAACAATTTTTTATTATAGTTATGTGAATTAATTGTGTTTTTCAAGGCTAATTTTCTATCTCTTCTTAGGTCTTCTGTAGTACACCTCGGTTTCAATTCTAGTGGTAAAATACTCACATTTTCACCTTCTAAAAGGTATTTTGGAGCAAATTTTGTGACAGTGTGTTCTGTTTCGTTATATTTTGCTACGCATTTCTGTGCGATAGTTGTCCATGCAATTTTCTTATCACTTTCATTTATTTTACATCGTATCTTATTAACCAAAGTCTGATTAAGTCTTTCATTAAGCCCATTTGAAAATGGTGCATCCACAGCAGTGAATATTATTTTAATGTTCTTATTTTTCAGATATTCTTTAAATTCTTTTGAATTTATGCCAGGGTATTGGTCTGTTAACACCATATCTATATTATAACTTCCTGTTACATTATTCATTAGTTTGATAAAATCACTGGAGCCTTGGTTTCTGGATGTGAAAATATAAGCATATCTAGTAAAATGATCCACCAAAAGATGTAAGTATTTTTTTGTGGACCGTGATCCTCCAAAGCCACCGACGGTATCAATAGATACAATTTGAAACGGACGTGTTGCTGGACCTAAATGTGACATTAAACCATATTTTGGCTTTCTTCTTGATTTATTTTTTAAACAAATTTCACATTCGTCACAAATTTGCTTAATATTCGCCGTGATATTCTTAGCTGTGTAGAATGGTGATATTTTATTTGTCATCTGAGTTTTCCCGATGTGGCAGTAAGAGTCATGTACATCTTTTAATAGAATTTTGCTAAGTTCTTCTGATAGTATGATTTTTTTCCTTTTTTTATTTATTTTGTAATAAATTCCATTTTCGAATATGATTCTAGTTTTGTTTTTTTTTTAAGTCTATGTTTGTATATTGGTCATTTTTTATATCTTTTAGGTTTATTAAATTTACTACTTTTATAAAGTCATCAGTATTATCATAAGGTTCTAGGACTGGATTCCTGCTTAAGCAGTCTGCTTCTTGATTTGATTTTCCTGGGTTATATTTTATTTTAAAATTATATTGGGATAAGTAAAACATCAAATCACCTAGTTCCTCGTCAGTTCTAGCCTTGATGTTCATATTCTCCAATGGTTTATGATCCGAGTATACAGTAAATTCTTTTCCCATAAGCCAGTGCTGCCAATATTTTACAGCTTCTTTTATTGCCATACATTCTAGATATATCGCCTTCTTCTTTTTCTGAGAGTCAGTTAATTTTTTTGAAAAATAAGCAACTGGCCTACTGTTTCCGTTTTTATCTTTTTGTTTTAACACCGCTCCCACTCCTTTGATACTAGCATCCGTGTAAATGTTTATTGGTAGCTCTGGATCAAAGATTTTCAGAATTGGTTCAGTACATAGCAATTTTTTTATATTATCAAATGACTCCTGACATTCTGTTGACCACACGAATTTTACATCTTTCCGTAACAAATTGTGTAACGGGTCTAAAATAATCGCACTGTGTGGTACAAACTTATGATGGAAATTTATTTTTCCTAGAAATTGGCGAACATTTTTTCTTGTTTCGGGAACTGGAAATTTTTTTACTGCCGTTAAATAATCTTTCAGAGGTCTGATTGTGTTATTTTCTATTATGTGACCCAAATATTTGGCATAATTACTTGCAAAAGTACATTTTGTAAATTTAACTCTAAAGCCTTCTTTTAATATTGCCTCTAGTAGTCTTGATAGGTGTTCTATATGTTCTTCAAAAGTCTTTGAAAAAATCAAGATGTCGTCTATAAAATTTACTGCGAAACTAGTAAGTGTGTATTTCCTTATGATGTTGCTCAAGATTCTTTGGAAAATAGCGGGAGCAGTCTTTAATCCAAATGGGAGACACGTCCACTGAAAATGGCCTTCTTGTGTTACAAATGCAGTTTTGTACCTATCTTGAATTTTTAAAGGAATTGACCAAAATGCCGAATTTATGTCTAAAGTAGCAAAGTATTTGCAGTTTACAGTTTTTATCATTAAATCCTCAATTAATGGAAAGGGTTGTGATTGAGGAATGATAATCTTGTTCAAATCTCTGAAATCTATACATAGCCTTGTTTTTTTCTCATCTTCTTTTTTGTAAGCTAGAGTTACCGGAGCAGCAAATGGGCTATAAGATTCTTCAATTAGATTCTTTTTTAATAATTCAGATATTTGATTTTCTATTTCTCTTCTGTCTTCGGCTGTGCATCTGTATGGACGTTTGTAACAGTATTTTTCCACCATTAAGTCGATATGAGCTTCATAATCTCGTACGGTGCCGATGTCATATTTATCTTTTGCAAAGATCGGTTTGTATTTTTCTATTATCTTGTTAATTTCTGACTGTTGATGTAAATCTAAATGGTTTACCGATATTTCAAATTCATTTATGTTTGTATGTTCATTGAAATTTATTTCACATTTATTTATATTATGTTCAATTTCTTCTTTTAATTCTTCAGAGTATAAAAGAAATTCTTCTTTATATTTGTCACCCAGTACATCAGGAATTTTGACATTTATTTTCGGTGTATTTGAAATATCTGTCTTTGAGGTGTTATTATTTATTAAGTCCTCATTTGATATTGTCTTAGTTTCTTTTGGGTTGGTATACTGTACGATCTTTAACTCCTGATTTTGCATTAATTTGAAATTTTTAATACAATCCAAGCCAATTAAGAATTCGTAATTAAAATTTTCATTATCTATTACGAAAATATCCATATTTTTTTCGATATTTTCGATTTTAATTTTTAGCGTTACCATACCTTTTGTTTCTTTCTCACCATTAATAGTCCTCAAGTTTACCTTTTGTATATTACTTGAATCTTTGTTTTGTTGTATCTTCAACAATTTTGCATTAATTAATGACACATTTGAGCCAGAATCATAAATTCCAGAAACTTCTAAAGTGTCATTTATCAGCAACTTAACTTTTATTAATGGTGGTACCTCTAGTTTTTTGGATTCTTCTCATTCAGTTCTATTTCTAACTCCGAATTGTTTACGGTTTTCACAGCATATTTTTGATTTCTTTCTTTAAACCAGCATGTTTCTTCAGGGTGGTAACGTTTCCCTTTTTTCTCATTGATACAGATTTGACATGGTTTTTTTTCCTCCATTTTTTTGGGTTTACTGTCTGGACATACATAATTTTTTTTATCATATTTATTTTTCGCGACTAGATGTTCCAATTTTCCTATTTCATTGCATAGATCTTCCGTGCCTTGCAATGTTTCTCTGTCAATTTTGTCAGCTACATAATTAGGTAAGCCGAACGCTATGAGGTCTATAAGTGTCCCAGTATCAATTGATTTTCTTACTTCCAGTATCAATTTTTCTTTTTTTAATGCATACTCGAGCAATGAGCCGGCTTGATATTTAAAGGCAAGAGCATATCTAATGGGCGACCATCCCTTGTTTCCAAATGTATCACAAAAATTTTTCTCCCATGTGTTCCATTCTGATTCTACGGTAAATTTCATTAGCATGCTGCTGTACCAGTCTGCAGTAGAATATTCCAAAAAGTTTTTCAAAATTTCAATTTTCTCTTCGTCTTTATCAATCTGAAATCGTTCACATTCCTTGTTAAAGTTTTTAATCCATTGATAAGCATTTAAGTTTCTACAAGTGAATTTTTCTATCATAAAATCCTTTGCGATTTTCCCTAAATTTTGTGTTTCTGTTTTTTTTTCTTTTTCTTGAAGTAATTTCTCCAATAATTTCTCCAATGTTTGATTTGAGCTACTCGGTGTACATTCAGCATTATTTGTTTTCTCCAAAATTTCTTCAAGATAAATATCATTAAATTGCAAGTTTTCTTCTTCATCCAAATATACCTTCGATATATCATCAGTCAGAGTTATCCATATTTTCCTTGTTTGGTGCCTTTTGTTTAATGATTTTCTTACCTTGGCATAGTTGGAAGTATTTGTAATTACTTGATGTAGATTAGCAGGTTGGTGCTCGGCTGGTATTCCAAAAATTTGTCCATTAGGTGTTCCTATTGAGGTTATACATATGATGTTTGATTTTCCATCTGCCGTTGGTTTCACGGTAAAATCAAACCTCAACTTTTCCATGTTTTTTGAAATATTTGCAGAAAATGTTGTTTTATAATGGTGTTATGCTCTCCTGTACTTTTATTAAATCAGGATATAATGAAACAAAGACGTAATTGCGTTTCTCTGTAAAAACGAAAGTTTATTTACAATAAATACGAACAAACATTTTACTAATATTATAATATTTAAACAAAAGATTCACTCACCTGTAAAAACGAAAGAAACAACATTTAAAGCCCTTATTCAGGTTTCTTTATATTATTATCTTGAGGGATCGTTTATAATTTAAAATCACGCTTCTTACCCTCTCTCATATTTTATCAAATGTCTAAACTGACAATGTTACCTACTGTCAGTTTTGACATCTGAAAAGCTTGTCTATTGACGCGGCAAATATAAACCTAATTAAAAAAAACAACGACAAAAAGGAGTGTTGTGATCTTCTTTACATATATTTATAAATTTAAACACCTTAGGTACTATTAAATAAATATTCTCACCAAACTGCTACGTTATTTGGCTGTAGACCAGAAATTTTAACCTAGTTAAATGGTAATTCACCATACAAAACGACTGACTACAAAAAGTTTCACTATGACACGAACATTACCCCTACAATACATAGATACCTACATACAAATGTATGGTTAAATATCTAATTTGTTTTATTTATTTTGTTAACTACAATACAGAAAAACAACCAGTGAAAAATATACAAGGTAAGCAATAGGCGGCCTTATCGCTTTAGTAATCAGTTATATAGTCAGTCAAACTAACCGCCCCGCTCTGAACTGTCATGGACAACCTTTGCACCAGAAAATGGTTATATTCGTTTCACAACAGAAAAAAATCAAACAAATCTTAACTGCGTTAAGGTGTTCAACTTTTCGAACCCCACCTACTTTTCGTACCGTCGTAAAAATTTTTAGGTTAGAATCGAGTCTCATTTCTCCACTATTCTTCAAACTCGTACCTTGTTTTTTTAACAAAAAAAGTTTTGAAAAGCTAACTACTTACTCTACTACTTTAAATCAAACTTGCAATATTTGGGTACAGATGTTAGTGCAAAATGATTTTTCTCAAAAATGGTATGAAATGTTGCCATTACGTCATCAAAAACGTCGTAGAAAGTAACGCATCCTGGAGACTAGCTGCTAGCGACCAGGAAGTAATCTCGAGCTGCCAGGAAGTAAGTATGAAATTCCATTACATATCAAGTGTTCAAATTTGGAACCCGTGCTCTAAGTCTGTGAAAAACTTAAACTATTAAAAAAATTCACACTAAGAGGATGTATGCAAATGTGAGTTCTCTGATTAAATAACTGGAACATTTTTCACTGATTTATGTTGTTGTAATTACAATTTTCGTGTTTCAAATGTTTCAAAATTAAGAAAATTCTTATTCAAATTATGACGTTTGTAATTTAAAGTTGGCAGATTGCCGGACAATTGATGGTGAATCGATTAGTCGTCGATTGTAATTGCGGCGCACAAATAATCTAAATATCGATTATCCAATCGATGTATCGATTAAATCGATATAATCGATACTAAGATTCATACAATTATAGCGATAAAATCGATTATATCGATTGTTAATATTTTACAATTTAATCGATTTAATCGATTATATCGATTGTTAATATTTTACAATTTAATCGATTAAATCAATTATGTAGATATAATCGATTTAATCGATTACATCATGTACTTGACCGATTATAATCGATTAATCAATTATAATCGATATAATTGTATGAATCTTAGTATCGATTATATCGATATAATCGATACATCGATTGGATAATCGATATCTAGATTATTTAGAGGGAAAATAATCGATTAATTGATAATCGATTATCCGGCAACACTAAGATATCCTAAGCATCGCCACCAGGTACCTATAAAAAAAACAATCATACCATAGACAGACATAGGTTAGCGAGTGAGTAGCTAATGGCGGGTCGTAGATTTTCTTTATTTTTCAATGTGTACTTTTACTTTATTTTTATCAACTTGTTTCATTTTTGAGAAAAGCACTATACAAGCTTCGCCCAGTAATCGCCATCCTGGCCTCGTATCATTGCTGGCCTCACCTAGCGGTTCGGCCATCAAACTTCTACTCGTCCAGGATGGCTTACTTACTGGTCTCTGCAGTAATGTACTATTCCTTCGTACATTATCGGAAAAGTTCGTATTTATCGTGCTCTCTCTCAATTAGCTTCAGTACCTACCCATCTTACAGCCGTGTAGCCATCTTACATTTTTCACTTTGACATTTGACACTAAACAATAAAGTTACATATTAATGGATATGAAAACGTCACTCATTTAATAAAATCATTGATTGACAGTTCAGGTGCCATCGTATTCCGATTGAGATCCGAGTTTTCCCAATGGAAAATCATTTTGTACTTACTATATCTGTACAAAGTGTTCGAACTCTATTTGATTTCTATGCCACCATAGAACCCTGTCGTAGTATAGTACATTACTGCAGCGGCCGCAAAATAGGGGATTGCCGGCCGAGTAGTTATAGATGGCCGAGTGTTAACGAGGCCATCTAGAGATACGAGGGCGGCAATCCCTGTTCGTGGCCAAGGCTTGTATAGAGTTTTTCTCAAACATGCATCATAATCATCATCATCGTCATCATCATCACCATCATTATCATCATCGTCATCATAGTCGTCGTCGTCGTCATCATCATCACCATCACCCACCATCACCATCAGCATCACCACCATAATCATCATCACCATCATCTCATCATCATCACCATCACCCACAATCATCATCACCACCATCATCATCACCACCCACATCATCTCATCATCATCACCATCACCATCAGCATCATCATCACATCATCATCACCCACTATCACCGTCACCATCAGCATAATCATCATCACCATCATCTCATCATCATCACCATCACCCACCATCATCATCACCACCATCATCGTCATCAGCATCACCACCATAATCATCATCAGCATCATCATCATCACCATCACCCACCATCATCATCACCATCAGCATCACCACCATCATCATCATCTCATCATCATCACCATCACTAGTCACTACCACCATCATGATCACCATTATCATCACTATTACTATCACCCACCATCACCATCATCATCATCATCGCCATCATCACCATCTTCATCATCATCATCATCGTCATCATCTACCTTACCTTAAATAAGCGTAGTGGCAGAATGTCATAATGAACCAAAACGCAAATATATTGCTCATAGTTTTTTTTTAATGGCTAAATGCTATGATGCCATAGACCTACAAACGTCATGGTGATGTGTCACATGAAACAATAGACGATCACTTTGCTGGCCAAGGCCAGCAATGTTGTATGAAATTCCATTATTGACCTCTAGTCTAGCCGCACCTCCAACGTGACACTTCATGGCGTATTATAAGGAACATAACGTCAATATTTTATAGCATGTTTGAGAAAAATAATTTTATTTGTCTGTAACAATGCTTATCAAATGACGTAAAACGTCACAAAAACAAGGTTCTACTGTACTGTACTCACTACGTTTTATACGCATTACGCCTCCAGAGTACGACATAATCTGTTTTGCAACGGCATCTTAAGTGTTGGAAGGTGACTACAAATCACATACAAACTATTAGCATACGAAAGGAAGGTTAACTGCATGTAATATTCGTATATTTTATCATAATCTGCCGGCTACGTTTTGAGAATATTCCGGGAATTTTATTGAAGGAAATAAAAAATATACTTTACCCCGTTTCGGCTCCCCATCCCAAAATTAATTAAATATTTTCAATCTACTCGACGATTTTCGTGTGGTGTTCGTTCGATAGATAGAGATGGGTTATTCGCACACAAAATTTAATGAATCTTTGCTTAACTTTTAGCCTTTTCGACGCCAACGACGCATATATCCGCACCGCAGGTTCAACCCCAACGACGGATATAAAGTCACAGCGAGTAGAGCGATATCTACCTACATAGATTTCTGTAGAGTTCAATTTCGCGTCTGACATGCCGATGTCATGGCGTATGAGTGAGAGCTATTGTATTTGACAAAGCGTTGAAAAGGTTAACTGGTCATCAGTAATATAATATACTAATCCGCCGAAAACTCATTGAACACAAGAAGTATCAATCATTTTCTTCAGAACTCTTAGAACTATGATATCTACGTAGCATTACATAAGCTTCTAAGTACAGGCATCATCTAAGACTTAGATTCTAAGTAGATTGACCTAGATGGCTGAAAATTTTCATAGAGGTTGCCTTTAAATGATGATGTAGGAAAGAAGTAATCTCTGTAACTATAATTTGGCATACATGTAGTAATCATAAAAATTAACAAAATAAATTTTAGATTCTTAGGAATTCCCACGGCCCAAAGAAAAAACGGACTTTACTCACTAACTGATACCGATAACGATGATGATGAATTTTGGGATTTTTGCTGTATACAATGAAAGAGATGAAAAAGCTCACCGCAAATTTGACTACTACGCGGACGAAGTCGCAAGAAAAAGCTAGTTTCGAATAAAAAAAACATCGTCGACATACAAAACCATTTCAGCCACAACTTTCTATTGCTTATTCAGACAACACATCTGCTATCGGGTCGGCTCCATCAACCTATTTCTGAATAACTGTATTGGTGGTATATTTTGACGGCTGCAACTAAACGTCTGTCTTCTTACAAAGCGTATGGAGATGAAGGGAACTGTCTGAACAACCAAACATTACCTAGGAATTCCTGGCTCCTGGCCAAACATTCATCACATTCAGTGATCCCTCAAAATAGTCCCATCAACAAGATATAATTTTATTGTAGAACGTATCTCAATTGCTTCTTTAAGGCCGCACCGAGCTTCTTGCGCTAATCGATTTTATGTATTCTATGCACTTCTGTATGTGTACGTAAGAGCGGCTAGAACCAAAGCCGTGCGTAAGCGCAAGCGACACAAATTCCCCGTTCGATGGCCGAAGGAGAACTAACGCAACTAACTATACGGACAAGGGGGAAGTACGACGGCTCAAGATAGGTTGGTCAGACCGCGCGTTTATGTAGGTAATTTCATCGTATTACTAAAAAAAATACATATTTTTAAAATGTAGCAACACTAGGCCCTAGAAAACATCTTGTTTTATTAACATTCAAAAATTCATGACCTGCCGTGCAGTATTTACGCCGTACTAAGGACTTATTTTATTTTTTAGAGACGACTTAAGTAATCGTGTTTCGAAAAACAATGGTCACTAGAGTGAATCCTCAAATATCTTACACGTGAATTTTAGAACTAAAGCTTTGCTAGTAATGATGGATTAAATGAATGCAATAAATGCGCCAAGAGCTCGGTAGGACCTAAAACGCTTGGTGTTTGTTCACTGCCAATCGAAGTGTTCGAGCTGATATTGTTGCTTCAGGTGTGCCTGAATGGGTTAGTGCTGTAGAACGTGGATTGACTTTAATAGGGCTGTTACTTCGTTTATCGATTGAGCATAATAGTGTAGTACAGTCGCGGCATGAAAAGGACCGTCATCTTGAAGCCGACTTTCGCTTGTAGAGAAGTTGTTGACGTCAAGGAATCACACAAAATTGCAATGAGGACAGACAGAACCGGTTTGCAATTAATTTTTATAGTCGAAACAACGGCCAACCGATATTTAGTGTCTTTATCAACATCGACATTGCCAGAATCGTCGATAGTATCGATGGAGCTATACAGGGTTAAAGGGTTATTTGTAATTCACTGACATCCTCTTAACCCTGAATTTCTATCACTCAAACAATTTTTTTTTGTTTTACGACTTTTTAAAATGAAGCACTTTTTTCCCCATACAAATACACAGAGTATCGTAAAAATAAGAGGTAGGTAGTCTCAAATTTTTAAAACGTTATTACTCCAAAAATATTAAGTTATGATAAAAGCCATAACACAAAAAACATTTGTTTAAGTGGTAGGAGTTTAGGGTTAAAAGGATGCTAGTGAATTACAAATAACCCTGTATTTAAAAAACAAATTTAATGAATTCGCTTTATCACTTCGTTTATCCATACTAATATGTATTTAGGTTGTATGTAAAACTCTTTATTGTACACAGAAACATAAAATTGACTGTTAACAAGAGAAACATGCAGATGTACAAAGGCGAACTTGTCCCTTGAAGGAATCTAATATCACAAATAAAAAAAAGAGTGTCTGTCTGTCTGTTTGTATGTTACCTCTTCACGCTTAAACCGCTATACCGATTTAAATTAAATTTAATATGGAGATAGTTTGAGACCCTGGGAAGGACATTAGAATAGTTTTAATCGCGAAAAATTGCATAATTCCCGCGGGATAGAGATAAACGGATTCCTTGCAGACGCAGTCACAGGCAACAGCTAGTTAGATTATAATTGCAGGTCAAATTAGTAAAAAGGTTTTTGCTCAACTATTCACAGTCAAGGAACATTGGTGCGACTAAATTTTAAACCTATAGTCAAATAGTTAAGCATAATATTTTATGCTGCAGTTTGGTGTTATATAGTTTAGGAAGGTAAAATGTGCTTGAAGAGTGTTAATTCAAAACTGAAGAACCTTTTCGTTCTGCGACTGTACAAAGGGAGGGCTGTAAGGGTTGTGTACCTAACGCTGCAAAGTATTGCTAAAAATAGAATCGGTAAAAAGCTTCATCATTTCATAGTGAAAATATACGGATCACACACGACAAAACGAAGTTAAAACGAGTTTAACTCGACATATTTCGGGCTTATCCGTAGCCCTTCTTCCCGGAGCTACACGTCACGGCGGCTGCCAAACGCGCGTTTTATTTCCACTATTAATGAGTCTCACGGTAGTTTCACGTTTGGAAACGAAAAGTGAAAGTTCAGCCTTCTAAAACATCTCTGACTTTTAGAAATATCTTCTCTCAAAGCTCTAGTACTAACAAAATTAATGAATATTCGTTCAAAGAGGGGATTAATAACCTTAGTACTTTTCCAAACAACCGACCGCTTTTGATTAATTGCAATGTCTCCCCGCAGGACACGTATAATCTGCTTGTCAAACACTCATTTGTGCCACCGCTTCATTATACTTATAACTATTTATTAATAGATTGTTTTTGTGCCCGGTTTGTAAATATCTATAGTAGCCATCGTAGCCTAAGGGTTTGACCTACTCGTATGACCTCTCAAGCAGATCGTAGATTCGAGCCCGGGCCTCTGAGATTTTCGGAATTTGTGGGCAAAATAATTGAAATTTTACTGTGAAGGAAAATATCGCCAGGAAGCCTGAGAAGAAATTCAATGGTAAGTCTGAAGTTCCCAATCCGCACAAGCCCCGCGTGGGACCTACAACAGCCAAAATTATTTTATTCTGGGAGGAGGCCTGTGCTCTGCAGTGGGACATATTATATAGGCTGGGATGATGATGAGCCTAGTGTTTGAGCTACTCGTTCAAACACTAAAAATGCTAAAGCACTGAAGAAAGCTTTCAAGCCTCGGAGTTTTTAGGATTTTATGTGCAAAATTACATTTGAAATTTAGCATGAGCTTATCGGGGATCGAATACCCGTGTAGAAACCTGTACACCTTCGAAGCAATTAAATTGTACGCGTGAAGCTCCTTATCTGCACTGAGCCCGTTAGGGAACTGTAGTTCCTTTCAAACTAAGAGTATGTTTGTGCCCAACAGTGGGACGAATAGGCTTGGGACGAGGGTATTTTTGGTATTTTTTTTTGGTGAGGGTTTTTTGCCGACACACCCTCTTAGATGCCATTAAACAAATCTCTAGAATGTTGGCATCGCAATAGCGATTACTTTCTTTATTTCTCCCTTAAAACACTTTATTTTACAAAAACATCTTTTAAAATTACTTTTATTTAGACATTTTTTTTCTGAATATCCGTCGCGCAAACCCCTTCTGAATAAAACATTATCTACTTTGTTGTTTGTCATAGCATTTGATGTCCATTAAAGGGTCGACGACTTAGTCCAAATTGATTCGCCGAATAACATAAAAATTCACAACAATATCCAATGTTTATTTTATTTTATTTGGAAACCAACAGCTTACAATTACTATTATAGTACGAAATAGGTAACAAAAAAGCCCATTAAAGGTTTCCACAGATATGCACGAAGATATGCACAGATAACACACCTATTTTGGTCAATTATGTTTTATTGTTTTTAATATTTATTGTCTAATCATTCTGAGTTTCTCCTGTCTGTAGTTTCTGCCACGTACATTAGTCTGTTCATATTTACGAGGGGCGTTCAATATAAAGTGAGAATGAGATGCAAACTCTTTTAATATTACGAAATTAAATACTGGCCGGTAACGCTAATCTATCTAGCTGATTGCTATGAAAAAAAAACTAACTGTCTTTTGTTTAAAAAAATATACGGTAATTTCTTTGCAATGCTATTGAGTACGTTAGCGAAAATGGAGAAAATTGAACTGCGCGCCGTTATCAAATACTTGTGTTTGAAAAATTTTTCTACGGACCAAGTCAATTTGGATTTGCGGGACACTTTAGGGTCTAATGCTCCTCCGTATTCGACAGTCGCACGTTGGTGCGCCGAATTTAGACGTGGAAGAACATCGACAATGGACGACCCCCGCTCCGGACGCCCTACTACAGCAGTAACTGAAGAAATTGTGAAAAAAGTTGAAAACCCAGTTTTGGCAGATCGTCGTGTCACAGTTCGTTTTATTGCTGAAAATGTAAAGATTTCAACGGGGAGCGTGCATAATATTTTACATGAACGCTTGGGTATGAAAAAGGTATCTGCGCGTTGGGTACCAAGAATGCTTACTGACACGCAAAAACAAACTAGACTAGAGATTTGTCAAGAAGCTTTGAACCTGATGCAGCAAGACCGGGAACTTTTTTTGGCGCGATTTATAACAATGGACGAAACATGGCTCCATCATTACGACCCTGAAACGAAACTGCAGTCTATGACATGGAAAAGGCCATCATCTCCAACTCCGAAGAAATTCAAGGTGAGCCCATCTGCCGGTAAGGTCATGGGCTCTGTTTTTTGGGATGGTAAAGGGGTATTAATGATTGAGTATCTCGAGCATGAAGCCACTATTACGGGCACTTTATACGCCAAACAAATAGCAACATTGCGCAATGAGATCCGCGAAAAACGGCGAGGTAAACTCTCGAAAGTTGTGCTGTTCCACCAGGACAATGCCCCGGCACACAAGTCCGCCGTTGCAATGGCTGCAATTCGTGATGCTGGGTTCGATATCCTTAAGCATCCTCCGTATTCACCAGATCTCGCTCCCAGTGATTTCTACCTATTTCCGAGATTGAAACAATACCTGAGAGGCCAGAAATTTGAAGACGACGACGCGGTAGTCGCTGCAGTACAAGATTTTTTAAGTACTCAAGATGAGACCTTTTTTAAAAATGGAATTTTAAGTTTAGAAAAAAGATATACTAAGTGTATTATGCTACAAGGTGACTATGTCGAAAAATAAAATGACATTTAGTAAAAGTTGTTTATAACATACTCATTCTCACTTTTTATTGAACGCCCCTAGTATTAATTTCTGAATAATTGGTTGTCTGGAAGAGATCGCTTTTTAGCGATAAGACCGCCTATTGTTTGCCTGAATTTTTATTTTTATAATGGCACTCATGTTATTTAGTGTTTCTGGTATTCAATAAAGAATAAACCATTCAGGTGTTTACTTTCGATAGAGTAACAATCAAACAAGTTTAAATATTATCACATTTATCAATAGGCAGTTTGATATCATTGATTTTGGCAACTCAATTCTTCATACAACATCATCAATTCACAGCTGCCAACCTCACGGTCAGCTCCAAGTTTCACCGACATCGCATCAATCTACTCGAGGAAACAACTGTCATTACGACTTGCGGAAACACCCTGTAACTGGTCGCTAACTACTTTCTATTGGTTTCAAGTCTTATTGTTTCTTTGATGAGGGTTTCGCCAATCAGCGCGTTTAGCTTCAGGCTGCTCGGAAATAGTTTAACGAAATCGTATTTATTACTAGCTGAGCATTTCTCAAAAAAAATTGTCAACAAGATTTTCGACTCCACTTTGCAAAAAAAATACAAGCAGATAGATTGAATGATACTGAGCTCAACTAACATAGTTTCGTTACCAAAAGTCTATGGTTCGTGGTAACAAATAAGGAAGTTTCCATACAAATGAATTAGGACATTTAATTTCATTTCCACTCAGGACAGGTCATAGTCCTGAGGGAAGAGTTCCATCTGCTTCAATATGAAATATTATTCGACAAGAATCATTCCTACTTAAGCAATTCCTGATAGCACTTAGGGGTATGAAAATCGCAAGTCATCCTTCCGTACATGATCCCAAACTCCTCATATCTATGTAAATCGATGAATTAATGGCAATCTTTGAATTATAATCATGAATAATGAATATTAAAGCCGGCTTAGTGTATTTAGGTCAATGGATTGATGAATCGCTTGAAGGAGTAAGAAAAATATTGTTTGTTTCCTAGCTCGATAATAATTTGAAGTCTTAACAAGAAATCGAGAAATATAAGTTTTTTGGGTCACCGTTTTTGTTGGTGGTAGTTTATTATTGTATTTGCTATTATCCACAACTTCGTCTCTACGTCTTCAACAACTTTGCACATTCCTGAAATAAGAAAGAAACTCTGTTAATCTGGAGTAATGTAAATGTGCCAAATTTCATCAGAATCCGTTAAACCTTTTCAGCGCGAAAGACCCGATCTTTAAAATTAAAAATTAACGTGAAATTTCGCCCGCAGCTCGTGTTTTCGTTCACTGTAATTATTAATCATGTATTCGTATACGAGTTTACTGAAACAGTTTCAAGTTATGAAGTTAGTAAATTATGAGAACACGCTAGTGAATAAATATGATTTTGAAATTAACACTGTTATTATTTGGATAGTATCAAATTGTACATAATGATTGTGTAACATTTTTAATAATTGTACTGTTTCAAACTTTCGGTCGGGGGTTAAACGCGACAGTTTATTGCTAAAATTACCTTGATATTTTCGACACATCGCAGCGGCCGTGGTCACAGCAATTCGCAGCGTTAGTTCCTGCGATGCAGCGTCGCATCGCATCGCATCTCGGTTTTGTGTGAGAGCCCTTTCTAAAAGGGTGTTACGAGTCAATGACTTGATATAGGAATCAGTTTCATATCATAACTGACGAATGTTTTCGTACCCCTACTCTACACGCTAAATCAAATAAGATTAACAGTAAAGAAATAAGAATAAGAATAAGAGTAAGAAATTTATTTGATTTCTGCACCACCAAGTACAATGTAGAAACTTAAATATTACAATAAAGTTGTAATTGGGAGACTTTAGTGGGGGAGACTGGTGCCCGAACTAGGAAGATCCTGTGTGTCAGGTCACCAGGTCTCCTGCCCTCAGATGTCCGCAACTACTGATAAGTTATTATTATTTTTATTATTTTACTAACTCTAGAAATAAGTTTGTCCACTAATACAATGAGTCATGTTATTTGAAATAAATTATTTGAATTTTAATAAGTAAAAAAATACTCGAGGCATCATTTGTTTACTAGCATTATTTAGCTTAGGCAACAACACAACTTTTGTACCATTTAAAAAATCACCTGTATAATTCAGTTATTTTCAAGATATCTCCTGTTTCAATCATACTTTTTGTGGTAAAAATCAATTATGTTGCAATTGTTCATGACATTTGGACATGACACACCTCCGTTTATCTAGAAACTTATCCTCCGTACACTTCCGCTCTCTCCAAAACAACACCAAACTTAGTCAATTTCCTAAAAGAGTTCCATTAGCAAAATGAATCAATGAAAGTACAACGAATTGCGGCAATTAACAAATGATTACTGACGTTGATCGAGCCGAGGTGTGACGCGAGGGTTGGCCAGAATTAATCAACTGGGAAGCAATTAACGGCGACTGGTATCGATGGCAAGGCGCGGAAGACTTAAACGTATTACCTTTAGGCTGAGGTCAGATAGAAAGTAGCCTTCAAGAAGGTTAGTTACCTCGCGGGCCCAGTGTGGATTGAATACTTCACGCAGGCACCACTGAATTGATTCGCAGATGTATACAGGTTTTCACGGCATTCCTTCTTCAAGCTTGTGGTAAATATCAAGTTTAATTTTTCACATGATTTTTTTTATACAATATAGGCTTGCGTTTGACCACAATCACGCCTGATGGAAAGCGAAGATGAGGTCTATGATGGAACACTCTTGCCTACTAAATGCTCATTCACTCTAGACTTGAAAACGGCCTGATTGTAGTGTTCAGGGAACACAGTCGCAGGTAAGGAATTCAACTTCTTAGCTGTACGGTTGATAAATTGAGGAAAACTCAAGAGGAATCCGGGTTTAAACTTACGATCCTGTTTGAAAGGCCATAGGTAAAACCACTATGCTATCACGGCTTTTTGTATGCCGATGAGTAACGCGAACTTTGGCCAGAAATCTGTGGCTTTATTTCCATCTAACTCTAAAATATATAACGCGTCCCGCAGGTTGGCCATGTAGACTGGGCATAATATGTCTTGTTATTTGACTGATTGTGGGAAACTGTGCCCTGTGCCGCTGGTTACGTATGCCGTATACCTTGATAAGGAAAAAATATATTTTTAGCTGAACTGAAACAATTACTTTGCTCACCCGCAACCAAAGTCCAAAGTCCAAAGTCGGGGGGCCGCGGGTGAGCAAAATAATTGTTTCAGTTCATTAATATGGACCTCCGCAAAGTAACGCCTGTTTCAATAAATATTTTTAGCTGTTGGTAGCACTCTATCTGCACGGATTTGGATTATTTTTATTCCAAGAAGTATGTACCCCTTATAAATTTTATCAAAATCAGTTCCACAAATACAATTTAATTTCCTTGTTTCATAAAACAATGTATTTTTACCTCAAATAAGTGATTTTTTAATAAAAAAAATATTTACAACACAATACTTATATTATATACCTATGTACAACTATCCTAGACTAAAAAAAATATGTGCAATAAGAAAAAAGAAAACAAAAATATAAAATAATGATAATTACAACTAAAACATATTCTGAAAGCTAGTCCCCTTAGGCAAGGTGCCGAAGATGCTGGCAGCGTTTCCTCTTTGAATAGCTAAGCTAATTCTTTGTCCGAGGAAGCTGCCAGCTCTTCGGTCCCCTGTGACGTCGATTAACCTCTTAGAAATTTCCTTAAAGAGCTTTAAAGCGCTAGGACCCCACGGACCAAGGGTCTCGACACCGAATGGGACAAAATCGTATTCGCTGCCTAGACCCCTGTATTTCAGTCCTTTCGCCTTTTCAGCCGCTTCTGAAGCTGCACCAGGTCTGTTGCAAGTACCATGGAGATGGGAAGGGGCCAGCGTGTCTGAACAAGTGGCATCCCAAACCAGCACCCGACCCATCTTCCATGGAATCAGACTCATACCATCCGGTCTCTTGCCATCGTCTCTTGCAATGCCTGTGGGCTCAAGCAACGTTGGCACGTTGACGGTGGCAAGGGACCGGCGTATAATGTCGTTTAGTGCAGCATGTCTTGAGAAGCGGCCGGCGCTTTTTTGACATGACAGTCCGTGATGTCCTAGCCGGTCGACGTCACTGCCACAGGGACACTTGTGAGGAGCGCAGACTGGAACCCCAAGCCGTAGACAGGTTGCTATTCGGAGCGTGTCAGGCACAAGAAATGTTCCTGTATTTGACGATGGGTACGCGTGAAGCCAGTAGCCGGCCTCATGCGTTCCCACGGCCAAAAGCCTAGCACGTGCCGAACCTGTACTACAGCTCAAAAGATTGTCATAAGTCAATTTGCAGTTTATGTCGTCCCAGCTCCTCTGTGAATTTGGAGAAACTGGAAAATTTTGACCTGGGCATGCAATTAAGAAAGCGTGTCTAGCTTCTTCCAAGCCAGCAATCTCAAAGTTTGAAGGGAATGCCCTTAAAATTTTACTTATGAGATTTGCTGAACTATGGACAGAAGATAGGAAGGCTGGTAAAGCGACACTGGAAATTTTGCGAATCCCTAAACCACCATAACGGATGGGTAGGGATGCTTGAGTCCAAGATTGCTCGTTTAGCTGCATATTAAGTATCGATTCTAAGCTAATTTTGATTATGTCGTCTACTTGTGTCAAAAGATCTGGGTGTTTCCAAAAGGAGCAGCAACGGAGCACATACGTAAATTTTGGGACGAAAAGACAGAATTTTAAGATGCAAAGTGCATAATGTGGACTAATTTCAAGGAGACGGTTGGCAGAATTTTGAAATTTAGTAATTGAATTATTATTTTTAGTGATTGAATTATTCTTCCCCTCCCTCACCCCCTTCCCCTGTTCCCTTTTCTTTAGGGCCGACAACGCACTGGCATCGCGTAAAGCGCTGCGGGTGTCTATGGACAGTGGTGATCATTTAACATCAGGTGACCCACTAGTCCGTTTGTCTGGCCTTTCTAACATAAAAAAAAAAAAAAAAAAAATAGATTCATCAAAAATTGGAGAACCTAAAAGGTAAAGGGAATTACTGTTAACTATTTTAATATTTGGAGCCAAAATATTAAATTTTTGTTTTACGTCATTTAAATTTAAGTCGCAGTTATTTATAAAAAGTTCGCATTTGCTAAATTTAAGCTCCAAACCAATGGCTTCAAATTTATTTTTAATTTAAAAAAAGTCCGAAAACACAGTATCCACATCACCTCCTAGGGTTCCGTCGTCCAAATACCAAACGTTAAATTTAGAATTTCAATTTTTGATTATCGGATTTATAGCCAAACTAAAAATTGCAGGCCCAAGGGGATCACCCTGTTGACAACCTACTTCCGAGGACAGTTCATTAGAACGATATAACAATTTTGTTGGGTCAGCGTAACTGAGAAGAAGATAATTGTATATTTCCGGTATATGTTGTTTTATTTCAGTCAGCAGGGCATCCCTATTTACCGAATTGAATGCATTTTTGACATCAATTTTGAGCAACACATCAGGCTGTCCGTAAGTTAGGAAAGAGCGTAGGGCATGGACGGCTGCCTCACACCCTCCTTTTACACCGAAACCTAACTGTACGGGTTCAAATTCCGAATTTAATTTTGGTAAAATATGTCGAACAGCAATTTTGGAGGCCAGACGTCGTAGTGTTGATCCAACAGCAATTGGTCTCACCCCTCCGTCCTTTTTGGTGAGGGCGATGAGGTTCGCGCCGAAAAGAATGGGAACAATTTCTGGATTGACATTACCGGAATACATAAAGTTGATTAATTTAGTGATCGACGTTACAAGTTGCTCGCCTGCATCACCCACAGAATGCGATGTTAAGTCTTTCAAATGTTGGGGTGAGATTCCATCCAAACCTGCAGCCGAACCTGGTTTAAAAGATAAAATTGCATCCGTAACATCTTTGTTTTGAATTTGAAGGCATGCTTGCCCTGCTGTTGGTGGGTCGAGAAAATATGGGTTTACTGGAGCTGGAGGATGTTTTGTCCGTAAGGCCTGAAGGGTGTCAGGGGTATCTGGTGATAGCACGTCGTTGGAGAACAAAAGGCGAGCGGCACCTTTGAGATCTCCGTCACAGATTTTGTTTTCGATGAGTTTGTTGCGATTACGAGGGGCATCATGTTTGATTAGAGGTGCGGGAGAAGGCGAGGAGCTTACAGCACAGTTATTCTTAATCTTTTGAGTCAAGGATAAATTCGGTTCATCAGTTTTTATTATATGTAATGTGCTGTATGAAAATAAAAATAGATTCTGCCAGTCTTGAGTACAATTGTTTATGTAACATTTCTGGATTAATTGTGACAAATGTGTAGCAACGGTTATCCGAGCTCCTCGAGGGATTCTTTTAAGTAAGGGTATACTGTTTTTCAAATGGCTAAGATGTGTGTGGAAAGGAGTTGGATCGTTGGATACATAAATAGGCGCACTCGGAATAATGGGGTGGATGTCTAAAGGTGAACTGTTTTGACTAATACATTTCCTGTGTGTTTTTGTAGTGTGTATGTTGAGGCCTTTCAAAGATTTGAATGATTTGTTGCAATGTGTACATGTATGGGTCGCGTTCGACGTGCCATCACAAGATTGGGTCACGGACTGCATTCACAACAGTTAAAAACATTCACAAAAAAAAGAATAACTTAAAACAAGTTTAAAACACGATAAAGTAACTTAAAATGTACACTGAAAACATAAAAAAGTCAAAGTCAAAATATGACGGCTGCTTGTTTTGGTAACAAGACGCATGCGTCGTTACGTAGGTGCGTCACAGGATGGTCTTGCAATTGGACGCTGCAGTGAAAGAAACCTAGCGACGCATGTCGTCGCTAGGACAACCGATGGCGGCCTTAGCAACCTCGTCTTGAAATTATCACACGCGGATTAGAATTTTTTAAAGACTAAACAGGCACTGTGGTGGGAACAACAATAAAATCCCCATGCGCACATATGAAATATATCTTGATAAATTTTTATATGCAGGTCTGAGCCGTCAGGAAATTAAACTGGCTTTAAAAAATATATTTTAAGTGACCTGAGCCTGCTTGTCACTTTGTTGATTTGATGTTCTTCAAACCTCAAATTGCCCTGGAGCAACAAAACTCAGTAATATAATAAATGAGGCCGAAGTATATTTTTTGTTTTCGTGAGTAATTGAGATTTTGATATTTCAGATGTGCTTTATCATGGAATCATAGGTCAGTATAGCAGAATAATTATGTACATAAGCCAAACTTTTTATTGTAAGTACATAAAACACAAGAAATAACAGATAACAAGAAAAACAGGTGTACAAAGGTGACCTTATCTCTTAAAGCCTCCTTAAAGCGATCTTTTTTAGTAACAGGACATCAGAAATAAGAGTGGACATGCAATGAAAAGTAAAGAAAACCAAAATCTAAAATTATAACTTAGATTTGCTAAAGAAATAGACAAGAGGACAGTAAAATGCTGTGTAGCGCTGTCTAGACAGTAGGTTTGTAAAAAGATCTTGAACTTGTCATCTCCATTGCGACCTTAGCCTATGCTAGGTTTACACGGAGCTTAGTACTTGTCACTTACACTTGTCAGATGCGTGTATTGCGATTTTTTTGTTGCGAATATTTCTTATCACTTTCAAATTGTTTTATTTCAAAAATAGGTTATATGATAAAATATAAAGTATAATTATGCATACCTAGTATTACGTAGGTATTTCACCATAAGATCATATAATTCACATTTTCATTCACTCACTCATTTCATTCATTCACTACTTTTTTTGTCTTCAGTACTTTATGTAGCTGTGTGTGTAATTATTCGCCTCAACTCTCATGGCGTTACCTATAGTTAGTGGATGATTCTATAAATTTTTTGGTGTTATTAAGCACAAAGCTCCAGCATATCTCTATGATAAGTTGTCGTGGTTGTCCACTCAGAGGTCGCAGAGAACACGACAATGCAGTATACAGCTGATGACACCTCAACACGCGTCCGCAGCTTTCAGAGGTAGTTTCAGATATATGGCGACAAAATGCTGGAATAATATCCCGCCGCCTTTCAGGAACCTGCAAAGTGAAACTGGTTTTAGAAATGCACTTAAAAAGTTTATAAATGAACACCAGCGGCAACAGGAAACATTAACTTTAAACATAAGCTGTTTCTAGTTTTTAGTTTAGGTAGTCTGTTTTTCTTTAGTTTATCTAGTGAGTGTTATAATGATATATACCTGTTTTTTCTGTTCCATTAAGAAAACAATATAAGATCTCCTTTTGTTCTCTCCGATGATTACATACTTTATAATTATATGTGCACAAAAAGTTGGTTAACCTGCTTTATCCATGTGGATGATGTGGAACCTGAAGGATAATAAGTAAAGTTTTTATTTTTTATTTTTTTTATTATGAGTGTTGAAAGGTGACACAAGAGCTTAGAAGATCTATGATACTATATAGACTTAACCTCTTACCTATTTTTATGTCCCCAATACAAACGATTGGAATTAACAATTTAATCTAACTCGATGTTCACATTTTTGTTTTGTTTTCTCTTTTTTTTGTGTAATAAGGCTAATTTTTATATCTGTTTTGCGTAAGTTGTTTTGTATCAATCTCTCCTCAATCACAGGAACCATGTCGTGCGCACGGTCTTTTTTAGGTTATGTATCGGTCGTTTGTTCTGTTTGCCGCCAGAGAGCGCTGCTCGATGCAATTGCAACGGCTGCGTTCAGCATACCGCGTAAGGCCGTGTTGCGCGGCAGGGTTTCTGTGACCGATAAAAATGGTCTCGCCGGAAGACCAGCGCTGGCTCCACCCCAGGAGTCCGCATTTATGCTGAGGCGGGACCTTTTTCGTACACTTTTTTCGTATATTATTTTATTTTTTTATTTTATATTTTAAAATTGTATTGTCTTAATAGTTGTTTTTTATTTATTTATTTTTTATTTTTGTGTGTGCGAAATAAATTTTTTCATTTCATTTCATTTCATATAAATAAACCAATTAAACACACTTCGATACATTCAGTTTCAGAGTTTATCAACTAAATATTTAGATAGTTGTCTAACTTGGCATTTAACGCCAAGTGAACAGTTTAAAGGAACGTTTGAAGCGTACATCGCAATTGATTCTAAGAATTAGAAACCTTTGAAAAACTTAAGTATTTAGAAACAAGATGGATTATTTTAGTCGATACTAAATGCAATATAAAGTACCTACTAGAAGAAATTTTAGGAAGTCAGAAAATAAATGAAGTGTTTACAATTTGCACAGATGATTAGAAGAAAGTCACTAGTGGCGGGTGGATACAGAAAGAGTTTGTTCGTTTTAGTTTTACTAATAAATAGAACTCCTTTTTCGAACAATAAAAATACAGGATCACTTAAAATGAAAGAGGAATATTTCGTCAGGTGGTTGTGATAGTTTGACTGAAAATACCTGTAAAAATTTTACATTGAAGTATTCGTTTCAAAATAGAGTCACATAACATATGACTTTTAGTATTAGATGTATTCAAAAAAATGTCTATTATCGCTTAACGAAATGACATGGATTTTTTTCTTATTTTTCCTTGGCTTCTCACACGGTACCGGGCTATCGTTGAGTTTTGGGTACGTTTAAACGTTGTCTAAATACCCAAAAGTACAAGCTTTTTTTTTAATTTAAGACTTCATCCCAACCTATTTTACGTCCCACAGCAGGGCATTGGCCTCCTCTCAGAATTAGAGGGGTTGGGCCGTAGTTCCCACGCGGGCCCAGTGCGGATTGGGAACTTGACACATACCATTGAATTTCTGTGCAGGTTCTTTCCTCACGATGTAATTCACCGTAAAGCTCATGGTAAATTTCAAATATAATTTCGCACGTAAATTCCGAAAACTCAGAGGTGCGAGCCGGGATTTGAACCCACGACCCACTCTGCTTGAGAGGCCATAGGCCAAACCTACCACCACGCTACCAATTAATTTGGGACTAAGTAGGTCAATAAATTGGTGTCAATCGTCCCATAATTTATTTATTTTACGACTCGGTTTTATTTTTCTTTGTACGTAAGACTCTACCCGATAAGGCCGCTAAGTACCATTCTTGGAATCAGTGATCGATTTCTTTCAAACATACGACACGCTGAGATTGATGGTTCAGCACATAGTTAAATCTAAATGGGAAATTGTTCCTTTCCGACACCGAACGCTGAACCTATACTTCGCCAGTCAATTCATCAAGTTGTCATAATACAGCGGTGACTTCGCGAGGCGAGGTGTCGCATCGTGAATGATTAATTGTAATTGTAAGCAAATATTTTTAACGCTAAAACGTTTTTAGAAAGGCTCCCATGCTGCAGTCTTGCCAGAGTTGACGGTAATAAAACGTTTTTGATGTCGCCAAATATTTGTGTACATTTCGTGAACTTGGAACATACCAGTAGATTATATTCTGAAAATTAAGTAACAGTCTTTCACAATGAATGTGTCCTTAAAATTATTTTTTTTTGATCTGTTTGAGAGGTACTTCGCAAGGCGAGGTGTCACATCGTAAAATGATTAATTGTAATTGTAAGTAAAGTTTTAACGCGAAAATGTTTTCAGAAAGGCTCCCATGCTGCAGTCTGGCCAGAGTTGACGGTAAAACGTTTTTTATGTCGCCAAATATTTGCGTACATTTCGTGACTTTGGATTATAATAATATTCTGGAAATTATGTAACAGTCTTTCACAATGAATGTATCCTTAAAATTATGTTGTATGGCTCTATTTGAGAGGTAGTTACCTACTTCGCAAGGCGAGGTGTCGCATCATCATTTGAGCCGAAAGACGTCCACTGATGAACATAGGCCTCTCCCAAGGCTCGCTAAACAGGTCGGCCCTGCGCCATCGTCATCCAACGCATTCCCGCCACCTTAATCAGGTCGCTCCATCTTGTCGGAAGCCTACCTACACTGTGTCGTCCGGTCCTCGGACGCCACTCGAGACCTTTCGGCCCCATCGGCCGTCAATTCTACAAGCGATGTAGGTATTGTGCCCTGCCCACTGCCACTTAAGTCTGGCGATTCATCAAGCTATGTCCGTGACTTTAGTTGTTGCGCGGTTTTCATCATTTCTGATGCGATCCCGCAGGTGTCGCATCGTGAATGATTAATTGTAATAAATTTTTAATAATTTTAATACGAAAATGTTTTTAGAATGGCTCCTAGGCTGCAGTCTTCCCAGAGTTAGCGATAAAACGTTTTTGATGTCGCTAAATATTTGTGGACATTATGGTCTAAACCGTTTTAGGTAATATTTGGTAAGAAGATAATTTGAGATACTGGAAATGACATAGGATAAGCAGTTTTTATCCCGGAAAATTGCATAGTTCCCACGGGCTGGTGACAAAAAATTCATGGACTCTTAGAGTCGCGGGCAACAGCCAGTAGTTTATATTCTGAAAATGTGTCTTTCACCATCAACGTATCCTACAAAAAAAAGAATAGTACCTCTAATCTATTTTAGGGTTCCGTAGTCAACTAGGAACCCTTATAGTTTCGCCATGTCTGTCCGTCTGTCTGTCTGTCTGTCTGTCTGTCCGCGGCTAAGCTCAGAGACTGCTAGTACTAGAAAGCTGTAATTTGGCATCAATATATATATCAGTCACGCCGACAAAGTGATTGAATAAAAAAAAGTAAAAAAAATTTTTTTAGGGTACCTCATTTACGTAAAGTGGGGGTGATTTTTTTTTTCTCGGCTAACCCTATAGTGTGGGGTATCTTTGGATAGATCTTTTAAAAACATTGCGGAGTTGCTAACATGATTTTTCTATTTAGTGATCTGTTTGCGAAATATTCAACTTTAAAGTGAAAATTTTCATTAAAATCGGCCGTCCCCCCCCTCTAAAATCTAAACTGTTGGGTGGAAAAATCTGAAAAAATTCAGAAGGGTAGTAAATATATCAAATTTACTAGGAAAATTATAGCGGCTAATATTGCTTGGAAATTATTTGTAGTTTAAGAGTAAATAGTAGCCTAAGGTATAAAACATACCTAAACTTGGATGATTTCGTACACATACGAAATCCTTAGAAAAATATTACTTGATTTTTTCGTAATGGCTACGGAACCCTACCTTGGGCGTGTCCGACACGCTCTTGGCCGGCTTTTCCCTTAGTCCAATGTTAAAGCGTTATTATGTATATTTCGTACATTTATGAATGTCAGAGAGGAAACCGGAAACTTCTGCTAAATCTTTTTGTTGAAAAGCCTTTTTCAAGATAAGAGAGTTTTGACATTTAGGACAATTTTATCAGAAAATGCTACACAACGGAATTTAGTTAGATCCTGGAATTTAAATTCAACTGCCAGGCTTAATAGTTTATGCGAGTGAAGCCTCGGGTAAATGCTAGTTGTCAAATATATACAGGCTGTAATCGTTAAGTGTGTCCAGGCGATTATTCCGTAAATATTACACATATTAGAAAACTCTGAACTGATATCGAAAGTACGTTACCTGATGAGTAAAATTAATTCATTAACTTTTTAAAAATAAAAATAATAAATAAAAAATATAACCTCCTTCAAAAAACATCCAAAAAACTATGAAATAATAATTGAACCAAACCGACCACAATAAGCATGAAAATATCTTTCTTCTAATCTGTTCGAAGTCGGTGCCTCAGCTCGAGCCAGCAGGAGTGGACCTAGTAATCTAACTTACCTACATACCTACTATCTATAGGGCTTCTACACTCCTGCTGGCTCGTGCTGAGGCACCGACTTCGAACAGATTAGAAGAAAGATATTTTCATGCTTATTGTGGTCGGTTTGGTTCAATTATTATTTCATAGTTTTTTGGATGTTTTTTGAAGGAGGTTATATTTTTTATTTAAAATTTTTATTTTTTGCTTTTTAGTTATTTCTGTTAAAATAGATGCGTAGGATAAAATCATCAGTTTGACTTCGAAATAAGTTTATGTTGAAAATTCTATTTTTAATGCTCGACGGGGTTGCGTCGTTTTATTACAGAGTTCCATGATACTTTCTGAATGCAAATGCTCGACTTGTCACCGAAAATACTAAAGTCGCTATACTTTTTTCTTGAATTTTTGAGGAGTTTCTTCAATTCCTCATGGATCCCATCATCAGAACTGGATTCTGGTAATAACGGGACCAACCTTGAAGCCTGTGCTTTCACACAACGAAAAAATCTTCCAAATCGGATCATAAATGACGGAGTTCTGAGGTAACACACGTTAAAAAAAAAAAGAACATACAATCGAATTGAGAACCTCCTCCTTTTTTTGAAGTCGGTTAAAAATAGCTATACATTTTCCTTCAATTATTTTTTCAGAGTTCCGTCAATTCCTCATGGATCCCACCATCAAAATAAGATTCTGATAACAACGGGACCCACCTTTGGCCACCTTCCAGCTCCATCATCAGACCCTGGTTATCATCTGGAATCAAAGTACTTGTCAAGACAAACCAAACGAGCCCAAACTCGACGGGGTTGTGTCTTTTTATTACAGAGTTCCAATGGCCACCTTCCAACTCCATCATCAGATCAGCTCCATGTCACAATAATATTGCATTGTCACCTGATTTACACATGCATGCAAAGTTTCAACTAAATCAGAAACCGAGAAGTGAGACAAATTCAACTTGCAAGATTTGACCCGTTGAGGAGTCCCGTTGGCCATCTGCGGTCTTCTTCATCAGATCCAGTTTACCAAATGATACTTTCTGAACGCAAATGCTCAATTTGTCACCGAAAATACTAAAATCGTAATACATTACCCTTGAACTTTTGAAGAGTTCCTTCAATTCGTCATGAATTCCATCATCAGAACTGGATTTTGGTAACAATGGGACCAACCTTGAAGCATATGCTTTCAAACAACGAAAAAATTTTCCAAATCGGTTCATTAAGGACGGAGTTCTGAGGTAACACACGTTAAAAAAAAAAAAAAAAAAAAAAAAAAAAAAAAGATCATACAACCGAATTGAGAACCTCCTCCTTTTTTTGAAGTCGGATAAAAATATTCATAATTTTGACATCATCAACAAGCATCAATAGCGTAATGAACGTCTTGTAAATTTTCTAATGAGTTTTGTGTTCATTTCATGTTTTCTCTTGTCATTATTTAAACGACCGTATTGCTAATGCGCCGTTAAACTATGTGTTAACAGTTCCAACGTCTAAAGCACTTAATGAAGCGTTGCGCGCAATCTATGTATAGTCCCGTAACTAATCCTCATTGCTCCTTAATCCTACTCAACAGTGTATTAAAGGCAGCTGCGAATTGCGTAGATGCAAGATACGAGGAATGGGTAGACACACTAATACGTTGTACCCACAAGACTAATGTAAAAATTAATTAACTTTTAACCACGAGTTAACTGCTAACTGCTTATTTTAATACTTATTATTATGTTTTCCATCACCGTAAAGCTCATGGTAAATTTCAAATATAATTTCGCACATAAATTCCGAAAAACTCAGAGGTACGAGCCCGGATTCGAACACATGATCCTTTGCTTGGGAGGCGGGTGTGTATTACAATACCGAAGTACGAAAGACCGAATGTACTAAAACATCGAATGGGTCAAAAGACCGACACGATTTTTTTCTGAAACCGTAAACTTTTTAGAATATATTAAAACGGCATCATACAGAACCCATTAGGTTAGGTTAGATTTGTTTTATTACAATCTTAAAAAGCTAACGGTTTCTGAAAAAAATCGTGTCGGTCGTTTGACCCATTCGATATTTAATACATTCGGTCTTTCGTACTTCGGCATTGTAATACATACCCAATATAACTGAAGCGAGAGTTCCGCTTGTAATATTAGGTACTTTGTTTTGCAACAGGACCCAGGCCACCACGACTGATTTTAATCCAAAATTGACTAGGTAGGTACTCATTTGATTTATTCTCGCAATGACAAATGCAGCCTCGTGTCCCGTCGCATCTCGTCATGTCCCGTCACATCCCGTCGCGTCCTGTCACGTCTCATTGCGACCCGTTGCATCCCGTCACGTCCCGTCGCGTCTCGGTTTGAATTGACCCTTAAGATACGCGGCCTAAAAACTTACAAGATTTGTCTCAAACATCGTATAAACCTACTTAATATCAATTATTTCATTTGTAACCTGTCTACCATAGCACCCATCTATAATCCTGCATTGTATCCATTCTACTGAACCCTCATGAATACACGATGAGTGCTGTTTATTTTGCTAACGTCGCGCAAATTGAAACCGCCTCATAAACCACTATACCATAACATATCACAAACATTGCTTTAACCACTTGTATTCACAAGCTTTTTTTAAGTAAGTATTCAAGTTGCAATATCTGTATTTAAATCTCGCAAGACGAATTTAACACACTTATAGTGTTCTGCTCGGATTGATTTGCAATTTGGTATGGATATAGACGCTTGAAAGGAAAAATTGGCTTATAATAATAATATACTCTACGTATTTTAATTTTACATTTTGAATTCGAACTCTATTTAGACCAAAATGTCGCTTATGGTGGCTGCAATTAAAAATTAATAGGAGTCGAGGTACAAGAAACATGTTTTTACAGCGTTTATGAAAAAAGTATAAGTTACAACATCATAATTTTAATGTCTAAATTGGCTTTGTTTCATGTAAGGGATAGGGGAAAAAGTGTGTTATGTTAATCGCTCCGCAGTTCAAAGTCACCCCGGTTTAGGATATGTTGTCACTCTTTGTCCAAAGCTTGACAACGTCATATAAAATTGTACCAGAAGTTTTGGCTTGATCTCAAATAGTTCTTACAATCATCAACGTATCAAAATACTCACAGCCTCTAACGTTTCAAGGCGCTCGCAGCAATACTGTGCGACCTTAACTATTCCTATCTAAACCGCCCATATAAACCCGTAATAGAATACTTATCTCTCAACAAAAGAACCTTCTAACAGTGCAAATGTCTTAGAACTGGCCCGTTTACGGCTGTGTACACAAAGGGCCGTTCAGCAAAAATCATTCGCCACGCTTCAATGTGTCCAAGCCTTAGAATATAACCCCTCTATTCAATGCCTACTCAGGCAACCACATCTGCCAGCATTCCCTATTCATTTATGTCCGTGGATTAAGTATCAAAGGAATACGCCAGGATTATACGTAACGTATTGCTATTTTTGGAGAAACATCGCAAAAATACACTAGACACTGGCAAAATTGTTCCCTGATGGACAGAGCCATATTTTTTTTTAAACTAACTAAATCAACATTTGAAAGAAAGAAAGAAGATATTTATACACTTTTACAAGACACACAAATACAAGGTAATACACCCAATTTCGTACAAATAAACAAAGATCACAAACAAAAGAGTAATAAGTATGTACATACACAATTCTGCACCTGTGTGGGGACACAAAAGTGAAATCCAAGTACTTACCGAAGTATTTTTGTCATATCGTTCCTAGCACACCTCTTTTTTTTCTGAATATTGCTTTTAAGAACGCTGTCATTGAAATATCTAGTCGCTAAATTCCAAAATACATTTAACATAGACAGGGGAGACCGGGGCAAAGCCGTATAGCTAATGATTTGAGGCTTTCTGAGATCTTTAAAAAACGAGCCTATCTATCTCTCAAAGAGCCGGCAACGCACCTGTGACACCCTTAGTGTTGCGGATATCCATGGGTGGCGGTAATTGCTTCCCATCAGGTGACCCGTATGCTCGTTTTCCCTCTTTCATATTAAAAAAAACAGTCCTTCAGTTTAGCTGTGGAATCAATTAAAAATAAATAAATAATCCTTAATTAAACTAAAAAATAATTCACCCAAACTCTTAAGTTCATATTCCACGCAGAAAAAGCAACTAAAACAAAACATCACGCAGCCTGACCCTATAGAAATACAAACATTCCTTTGTTTTAATTTAAACCCCCCGGACAAAATGACTAAATTCTTGGGCATTTTCCAGGTAATTAGCCCGTGAAGTTGGCGCCGTCATGTAAAGATGAGACTTAAGAATCACGGCGCAACCACCGTAAAGGCTACCCCTTGTTAATTAAATAACGCAGTTGTACGTGTCAATTGACAAGCGATAGGCGGCCAATAATCCAAATAAGTGAAGCGACACAAGATTGCTTAGCTTGTGATATGGCTAACACGCGGCAGCTAGGGGAGAGACAATTGAAAGGGACAATTCAAATTTAGGAAGCTTCCTATATAGAAAACTTTTATTATTTAAACAATTCAAATCAACTACAATCATTCTCATTAATCAATCATTAGTTGTTTATTTTCGCATCTTTAAAAAAAATGTGTATTTTCCTTTTCTATTTATAAAGACTTTTCAGTATAGTTGGAATTTTATAAGCTGGGGGTTTATGACTGCAGACCTCATCTGGTAAAGATAACATTGTTCTCGTTTGTTCTATTTTGGACGCACTACAACGCCGACGATCCCCCTGAGTACCGCTTACAATGACGAAAGGCCTTTCTTAATGAGTTAAGCTTTTGCAATTTCAACCTCATAACTTAGAGAAGACGGTAGCTATTTGTTTGCATTTTTTGTTACTTGTTCTGATTTGTTATTAGCGTTAGGCTTCAACAAACGAGAACAATGTTATCTTTACCAGATGAGTTCTGCAGTCCTAAACCCCCAGCTTATAAAATTACAGCTATACTTTGATTTGTCCCTTTAATGCCACCTCTCCCCTATACTGTTTGTAGTTTCAGAAGTCCTTCGCACGCATGATGACAGAGTGTAAAAACAACTCCGTTTTAAGTGCCAATGCCAACCCAGGTTTAAGAAATGTACGTCACTATCATCCTTCATCCAGGGTTAACGATTTAATTTTTTAACCCTAGTCCACTCGTTTTCCACAAGTCAAAAGGTGGCAAAACTCTTAAAAACTACACATATATATTTTCATGCGGAAAACCCGCCTTTTCCTCCTCTTCTACACAAACCAACACATACGTCACATAGACCCAACTATCACAAACAACACGAAATTATTAGGCGTAACGTAACATCTGCCTCGAAAAATATTTCTCTATTGTTGTGCTGTTGTTTCTCAGAGCTAAATCAATCAATTACCTACTCAACATGTTTGTTATTGCACAAGACCGCCGCTATTACTCAATTCATACAATGAACTAAAACAATTACTTTGCTCACCCGCGACCTTACAATAGTTACGTTTATGCAAGAAATGTGCGTTCATGCAGTTCCTCCACCTCCACACTGTACGAACACACACAAATCACAAACCCAACCATCACCACCACCAAGCTACACTGACGCGTTTCGAACTCAACCAGAGCTCATCTTCAGAGTTACCACAACCGTATGCTATGCTACCAAATGTTAAACTAACAAACCAAAACAAATGTTTTAACTTGTCACTGTAACTTCTCAAGTACCCACTTTATTTTTTTTATTCTCAAACTACCCCACAAAAATTAACTTTTATTGACATATTATAAAACTACCTTGAATTTTTGTTTATTTATTTATAAGGCATATTTTATTAATACTAACTGTTCAAATTCGACCCAAGCCGCAGTAAAGGAGAAGATACTAAATTTACCTGTTCATTAATAATTTACCTGTACAATTCATACAGTAAATCCCGACGCATATCATCACATTAAATAAATAAATCGTGGGACGATTGACACCAATTGGCCTAGTCCCAAACTAAGCAAAGCTTGTACTTTGGGTAGGTACTAGACAACGGATTATCATCATCATCATCATCATCATCATCCCAGCCTATATACGTCCCACTGCAGGCCACAGGCCTCCTCTCAGAATGAGAGGGCTTGGGCCGTAGTTCCCACGCGGGTAGACAACGGATAAACATACTTTTACATATAGATGAATGCATGCTTAAATACATATTAAACACCAAGACTCGAGCACAAACATTCGTATTTTTAACACAAATAAATAAATAAATATTAGGGGACAATCTTACACAAATCAACCTAGTCCCAAACTAAGCAAAGCTTGTACTATGGGTACTAGACGACGATAAACATATTTATATAGATAAATAAATACTTAAATACATAGAAAACATCCATAACTCAGGAACAAATATTCGTGCTCATCACACAAATAAATGCCCTTACCGGGATTTGAACCCAGGACCTCTTGCTTCGTAGGCAGGGTCACTACCAACTAGGCTAAAGCGGTCGTTAAATATCTGTCCAGACCAGGAATCGAACCCGGGACCTCAGGTTTCGTAGTTAGGTTCGCTAACCACTGGGCTATCCCGACGTCAAATTATTTTTTTAGTATAAGACGCGTTGGATGGTACTGAACTCAAAGCGCTTTCATTTTATTATTTTTTTCAATGCCAAGTGGAGAATAAAGAATAACTATAGAATAAAGTGATATACTGTTTTTATTCCATCAAGTCAAGTCAAATCAAAATTCTTTATTCAATTTAGGCATCAATTGATGCTCCTATGCACGTCGAAGAATCTACCATCTTACCCAAATATCACGAACGGCCCTAAGAGTTTTAGGAAACGAGGAATCTATACATATAATAAATCTGTAACAAGTCGGTGTCTGTACATTGAAGATATTTGAGAAAAACTGTCACTAGGGCTATTTATTACCGCAATAGAACCCAAAACAATGATTTTTAGAATTATTGTCTGTTTGTCTGTTTGTCTGTGCGTTTGTGCGCGCTAATCTCAGAAACAGCTTAACCTAGAAGGATGCGGTTTTCACTGATATGTTGGTATTTTCTTGGATTAACATTTAGTGTTTGTTTCATTTGAATCGGTTCACAAATAAGAAAGATACGTTTATTTTAAGAATTTATCGAACAGTTTTTAGAAGAATTGACTGACAATCGCTCGCCGGACTTCAGGAACTACTGCACCGATTTGAAAAATTCTTTCAGTGCTAGATAGCCCATTTATCGAGGAAGGCTATAGGCTATATATCATCACGCTAACACCAATAGGAGCGGAGCGGAGCGGAAGAATGTTTCAAAATCGGGGGTTTTTGAAGTAAAACGCTTTTGGTGGTGAATGAATGTGAACGCGGGTGTGCGGGTGAGGTTCGGTGGGGGGGGGGGGTACTTTTTTAGATCGAGGAACTAAGGAGAGCCATAATTGAAGAAAAATCAAATTGGATAAAAAAAAATAAGCTGCCCAAATTACTAATTCCACGCGAACGGAGTCGCGGGCAAAAGCTAGTATTTAAATAAATGTCTATAAAGTCAAGAGGTCCACACATGGTAACTTACCAAACTGAAAGCAAACTGCGACTTATCAAACCGCTGCCGTTTACTCCGTGTACCGTCTGGCGAAGGTTCCAGCAATTAGCACCCTTTATCACGGCACACTTTGAGCGAGCATGCGGGCTCAAGAGCTCAAGCCGACGTGTCTAATCTTCGCTCAGAACGCTCAGATGCTCAATACAGCTGACTGTGAGTGCCCGGATTTGGAGATACGCTCTTTGAGTGTGAGCTTAGAGCGCAGCGATTTACTTAGACAAGTTAATAGTCTGTGCTTAAGATTGACATAACAAAATAATTACACTGTTTTGAGACCCTGGGTCCTTGGGGTCCCGGTGCACAGAACTTGATGAAAGAAGTGCAAAAGCATCTGGTCGATACCACTGGAAAACAAAGGGCTGGCAGCCGTCTCTCTTATCGAATCGCCATCGCCATCGCCATTCAACGAGGGAATGCTGTCAGCCTTTTAGGTACGATGCCACGGGGGCCTTTTTTAGACTTAGTCTAGTTTTAAGTTAGATATTTAGTTTCTAGTTATGTTTTATTCATTGTTATTTCTTCTTAATCTATTCTCTTAATTTATTCAATGCATAAATGAAATTTCGCCGTAATTGACAACATTTCATTTTTTTAACACCTGAAGATTACTACAGGAATTGAAAGAGTTTCGCCTCCTGAACACGGAAAAATATTTATTATAATTTATTTCTTCATATTTAAAAAAATACAACATATTTAAAAAACATATGTGTACTTACCTGTACCTCCACAGAATAGAAATGTTTCCTTTACCCTTTTCACTAGAAAAAAGAGCTGTCATAATTTTAAATTTGATAACAACCTTAATGTCAACTTTTTTTTAATAGAGACTAGACAAAAGTAATAATGGATCTATTCTATCGTTACGCTCTTTTAGAATAAGCACATCTTTAAAAAATTGTAATAAATTAATTAATAATCCTAGTGAAAATTTAAAACTATCAGCGTCTTTCTCTCTCCAAACAGTATACAGAGAACGAATCAAATTATAGTCTTAGAAATATGAAATGTTGTCAATTAACGCTGCAAAAAAATTACACTGTACAAAATATAAGTTCAGTTACCTTGCTTACCTCACAAAGTCAACCTTTCTGCAAAATTTCAGCATTCTAGTGCCAAGGGTTTGTTCTAGGCGTTGAAGAGTCAGTCAGTCTGTGAGTCAGTCAATCAATCAGTCAGGACTTTTATATTTATATGTGAATAACCACCATTTAATACATACCACTTAAATCACCATCCAAGGTGAAAGTCTATTCCAAAATTCAAACTCAAGATATTTAAATCCTCGGTTCCATGCTAAACGGAGAGCGTAATAAGTTCAGACTTTACCGCTTAAGTTCACAATTTATGACCACCATATAAGTGAACTTGGCAAATGAACTTATTGAATTTTCCACGCTTCTGGGCAAATGTTGTCTTATCTGCTTCAGCCAGTTATTGCTGTCGGGAACAGAAAGTTCCACGGGAACACTTTATACAGCATGTAACGATAATACAAATCTTTTATGATGATAACTTATACCGTTCTACCACAGCAACTTAGAAAAACCGGCCAAGAGCGTGTCGGACACGCCCAAGGTAGGGTTCCGTAGCCATTACGAAAAAATCAAGTAATATTTTTCTAAGGATTTCGTATGTGTACCGAATCATCTAAGTTTAGGTATGTTTTATACCTTAGGCTACTATTTACTCTAAAACTTCAAATAATTTCCAAGCAATCTTAGCCGCTATAATTTTCCTAATAAATTTGATATATTTACTACCATTCTGGTTTTTTTCAAATTTTTCCGCCCAACAGTTTAGATTTTAGAGGGGGGGGGACGGTCGATTTTAATGAAAATTTTCACTTTAAAGTTGAATATTTCGCAAACAGATAACTGAATAGAAAAATCATAATAGCAACCCCACAATGGTTTTAAAAGACCTATCCAACGATACCCCACACTATAGGGTTAGTCGAGAAAAAAAAATCACTACCACTTTACGTCTAAGGGAGGTACCCTAAAAAAATTGTTTTAGTTTTTTTATGTAATCACTTTGTCGGCGTGACTGATATATATATTCATGCCAAATTACAGCTTTCTAGTACTAACAGTCTCTGAGCTTAGCCGCGGACGGACAGACAGACGGACAGACATGGCGAAACTATAAGGGTTCCTAGTTGACTACGGAACCCTAAAAACCCTTGAACATATTGCGTATAGTAAGTATTTTTAATGTTGCTGTATCTAACGCAATGTTAAAAGAGTTCATGCATCTTGTCATACCTATCACCCGACAATTTAACATAAAAATAAATCAAAACGAATTTTTATACCAAATTGCTTTAAATCTTGCAGAAAACGAAATTATAAAGTTAGTTAAGTACTTTTGCGACTTTGACTTTGACAAAGCCTAAAGTTAGCCAAATTTATCACGAACATTAGTGGATTCCGCCAGGCAACTGACCGGGAAATGTTACTTAAATAGCGTGTCTAGAAAAATCAAATAAAATCTGGCATATCTCCCTGATTATTTATGAATACCATTTCAATTTACAGCTTTATAAATTATCATCATTTATCATTTCAGCCGTAGGACTTCTATTGCTGGACATAGGCTTCCCTCATTGATACCCAATCATTACGGTTGGAAGCGGCTTGCATCCACCGAGAACCTGCGGCCTTTAACAAATCATTCGTCCATCTCGTTGATGGACGTCCTACGCTGCGCTTGCCGGTCCGTGGTTTCCATTTGATACCTTTTCGACCCCAACGGCTATCTGTTCTGCGTACTACACGGTCTGCCCATTGTCATTTTAACGAGTTTCTCTATGAGCTAATTTAATGAGCTTTATTATAAATACAAAGTGCCTTTGAGCTAATCCGCATACAGACGGACGGACATAGCGATACTATAAGGGTTCCGTTTATATCTTTTTGACAACAGAACCTTTAAAAAAGGATGACCTGAAGAATACCAATTAGGCATCCTACTCCATTTTTCTGCGGCGGCAAAAATCTCACTAGGTACGTATGTTACTAATGTTTTTCAACCACCGACACAAAAAGAGGGGTGTTATAAGTTTGACCGCTATGTGTGTGTGTGTGTGTGTGTGAGTGTGTGTGTGTTTGTCTGTCAGTCTGTCTGTGTGTCCGTCTGTGGCATCATAACTCTTAAATGGGTGAACTGATTTTGATGCGGTTTTTTTTATTTGAAAGCAGGTTTCTTGGCGATGGTTCTTAGACATGTTTTATCTATATTGTTTCGGCCGTTTCAAAGTTATCAGCTCTTTTGTATGCTGCGGAAGGAATCTTTGATTTAATTGCGTTGGGGTTCTTAATTTTTTTAATTTATAGTTATTTAGGATTAATTTAGGATTCTAAAGCTTCAAATTTGCAATGCCATCGTTAATGCCTGAGCCAATGTAAAGTCCTGTATTAACATAACGTAAATATTCAGTAGTTATTTAGTTATCAAACAGATTTTCGCATTAATGTTTAATTTTGTCTTGAAAGATGTTTCTTGAATCTTTATGGAATGTTTAAAGTGCCAGAGTAAATTTCCCGGGGTAAGCTCTTAAGCACCCGTTTAGCCTTGACAAAATAAGTTGGTTTTAAAGTAGATTTCCTTGAAAAAAAATCTTTTTTCAACCACCTGTATTGTGAGCGTTTCTCGAAAAATTTGTATATTTAATTTTGAACTCCGACTTGCGTAGAAATTTACAGGAAAGTAGTGAGAACCTAACCTGAGCCTTACTTAACACAGCCTCCCGAAATACTGTATCCTGATTCGTTTGTATGGAAATTTTGGGAGGTTGTGTTAGTGAGGGTCAGTTGCATTTAAGTTACTTAACTGTAAATTTCTATATAATTCGCAGTCCAAAATTAAATTTACAAAGTTTTAGAGAAATCCTCTTATATTCTTAGTTTTCCAATCTGCGTAAACGTGAAAATGTATTTTAATGGTTTAACGATTTCTCTATTTATTTCTGCACATACAAATTCAATACAATGGACAGCTGTTAAGTACCTGTTTGACCAAAATCAACTGTATTTATAAAATACCGATAGTATTATCATCATCATTTCTCCGACCTACACTTATGCGTCCCACTAACTGGGCACAGACCTTGTCTCAGAATGAGAAGACTTAGGCTGTAGTTTTAGTGATTTCACAGACACCATTGTACTGCTTCATTTCCTCACGATTATCATTTCACTGAAAAGCTCATGGTACAAATGTAATTTCGCACATACGTTCCAAAAAACTGAGTGATCACAGGTCAAACCACAAAGGTACCACGGCTTATATTGATTGTATTTATATATTTTTCAATTTTGTTACAGGTTGAGCTACAAAAGAATACACGTAACAACTGATAAGGTAACATAACATTGTATAATAGCAGCTATACCTTCAGGAGTTCGACCTTGGCACACCAGTTATAATACCAAGTGTCCGTCTGCTGAAGTGTTCTTTCAAAACTTGAATTGCCTCCGTGCATTGTGTTTGAGAGCCGCTTCGTGTCCAATGAGCCTTACCGTCACCAGTATACTGAAGCCTTCCACCCACCCTTCCTATCATATAAAAATATAGATATGCGGGGGGTTGGCAAGAGATGAAGCGGGTCCCGATTTTCTGGTCGTTTCGATGTTTGTCGCTAACCATCTAGAGGTCCGTACGGTCGAAGGATTCTTTTGATGTCGTCTTCAACACTGCTAAGCGTGGTCATTTAATTTATAGACAGCTAACATATATTATTCTAAGATAAAGTTGTGTTTTCGACAGATTTTTAATATTTTTTTTTTAGACGACCAGATGGCCTAGTGGTTAGAGAACCTGACTACGAAGCTTGAGGTCCCGGGTTCGATTCCCGTGTCGGGGCAGATATTTGTATGAAAAATACGAATGTTTGTTTTCGGGTCTCGGGTGTTTAATATGTATTTATGTATGTATCTATCTATATAAATAAGTACATATGTTTATCCGTTGCTTAGTACCCATAACACAAGCTTTGCTAAGCTTACTTTGGGACTAGGTCAATTGGTGTAAATTGTCCCATGATATTTATTACTTATTTATTTATTTCGTGGAGGCACTGGGCATGTGCGAAATTACATTTTAAATTTACCATGATCTTTACGGTGAAGGAAAGCATCGTGAGGAAACCTGTATACACCTGCGAAGAAATTCAATGGTGTGTGTGAAGTTCCCAATCCGCACTGGGCCCGCGTGGGAACTACGGCCCAAGCCCTCTCACTCTGAGAGGTGGCCTGTGGGCTGCAGTGGGACGTATATAGGCTGGGAAGACGATGATGAAGAATATACATTATCTGTCTTCTTACTAGATTCATCTTGACTTATCCTTGTAAATACTAACAAATAATAGGGTATTTTGGTCATTGATGGCACCATCTGAATACAAAGTTATGCTACCGATAACAATAGCAATAATCTTCGCCCTACAAATTCCCTAACAATTCACATTCGTCTCATCTTGTTCCGCTACAGAACACATAAAAGAAACAAACAAATAGGACTGATAGATACTATGTGTCATTGTCATCGACAGCAAAAAGCGATAAAATTCGGAATCGTGTTGTTTCCCATTGGACCGTATTTATCATAAGGGTATATAGTACTTACCCATCCTATTTATTAGAGATGTAACGAATATCCAGTAGCTTTTTATCCGCCCGAACACCGAGCGGTAACGGAATACCCAGCCGGATACCAAATTTTAAAAACTTTATTTTTCTAAATGAAATGCAAGAAAATAACTCCTGAAACATAATTTATTTATACATTTAAAAGTAAATACAGTCAAAACCGTTTATTACGACATTCAAGGGACAGCAATATTTGGCCGTTAAACACGGTTGGTCATTGTAACCAGTAAAACTTTGGTATTTAAGATCGTGTTGGGTTTTTTTCTTGGTCGTAATAATATTATGTCGTTGTAATTGGTGTCGCTATAAACGGTTTTGACTATATAGTACACCTAATAATAATAATATGTAAAATATGAAAATCTATGTTTTGTTATGCTTAAATTCAATTAAAAAAGAATTCTCACAGCTTCTCCGAATTTTTTTATTTACATAGAGACACGAAAACTCATTACGATAAGATTTAATTTAAAAAATATACACCAAAGATATTTTAAAAGAAACTATATAATACCTTACATCTTTATTATTTGAATTCTCTGGATCTGAATCTGAATTATTTGATCTTGTTCTATCAAGGAGAGAAAATTAAAACAATACCTACTTACTTTAATTTTAATACTTAATTACGGGTAAAAATTGTTGAATAAAGACTAAATTTTCAGTGTTTACAGCGCTGTAACAAGTCGCGACATGCGTCATAACAACACTATTTTTCGGTATCTTTCGGTATCCAGTATCCGGCCAAACAATTATTATCCGTTACTTCTCTAGTGTTTACACTTACTAACTTCTATGTTGTTTAGGTTTTTAATAAAATACAAAGTGATGTTTTGCATTTTTGGAATTCTAACCTTGATTCGAAAATAAATAAATAAAGCCATTCTACCATCAGTTTCGTGCAGAAGAAGAAGCCGACAAGAATTTTTATTTATTCAGTGCCAAGAACCCGCCAGGCGGGTTCTGTGTTAGTAGGCAGTTTTCGCTACAAAGCGGAAAAATGCTGCTACTGATTACGAGCGTAGCGCGTAGCGATATGTAGTCGCGAATGTGTCGTATCGTTTGGTGAAATACAGACACTCCTTATAAAGAGAAAATGCCTTAACGCTAAATCATATTGCGCTGTTTAAGCACAGTTCTTGTTAAGTCTAAGCTTAAGTTCTTCAAGGTGAGATTTTCAGCCACGGTAGCAACAATTTAAGATAGCATTTCGTAGCGTGCCAGGCTCAGTGTATCTCAGAGACTTGCAGTTAACATACGGTCCAGAATATACGTCAATGTACGACCTAATAATGTACGCCATAATAATTCGTGTACTGTTTAGAAACAAAATAAGTGTACTGTGTACAAACAAGTGAATGTGGCTTTTTTATGTAAATAACAATTTAAATTATTGCCAAACTTTAAGATAATAATTAGTATCTAATATATAAAAATCTCGTGTCACGGTGTTTGTTACCGAACTCCTCCGAAACGGCTTGGCTGATTTTTATGAAACTTTTTTCTCCATATTCGGTAGGTTTGAGAATAGGTCGTAGGCTATTTTTATACCCCTAGGTGATATGGCAAAACAACGTTTGCGGGGTCAGCTAGTAATTTATATAATTGTATGAAAAATCAATTACAAATTTATTATTTTTCACCTCACTAGCTCGGAAAGCCCTTTTTCTTTGTTTGACATCTATTGAGAAAATCGCTTTTTATCCACATGTGAAGAAAGAGTTTTGACATTTGAAGGCAGCTTAAGTGATATTTGACAGCTAACAAAACGTAAAACGTTAAAAGTGCTGAATTTTTAACATCACAATTAATGATTTGCATTGAGTAAAAAACACTAAATTCAGTCTTACAACTTTATTTTAATTCATAAATATCAGCATTAAACATTAACCTTCATTCTTGTTGTAAAAACAGATAAAATGTTATGACAGTCCAAGTAAGTCGATGTGCGAACAAAACGCATCCGAAATAATAATAAAAAAACTTACTTAAGTCAAAACTTTTCAATTACGCCGTCAACGTTAAATATTCGCATGTTTTTCTAGTTATTTGTTACTAAAATGAGTGATTCGAGTGACGAAGACGTATACACCTGTGGAATTACGGGAAACCGTGCAAAACGCGGAATTGAGCTGATTGCCTGTAAAATCCCGTTTAAGATACATGAAAGCGTTTGACCTTTTCAATACATGGAGACACAAAAAAGGTGCAAAATTTAAACCTTTTCTTATTTTCCTCGCTGTAGTGAGGTGAAAAGTTTTGTGTTATACACGGGTGAAAAGTTATTTTACGTCTCGTGTGTTGAAACACTCGCTATCGAAAGGATTCTATTTTTGAACCACTCGCTTCGCTCGTGGTCAATCATAGATTCCTTTCGATAGCTTGTGTTTCAAATGAACACTCGCAGGTAAAATTCAACTTTCCCCCCTTGTATAACAAATAATTATTGCATGCTAATTCCGGCAAATAGTGACGCACTTAACTAGTAATATCTACGTATTTTACCTAACCCTGTTCTAACAAATAAACATTATTGCAGTCAGTTTCAGAAGTCGTTGAACACGTTCGTACTTTGTTGAAATAAACAGTTATTTTCTTTTCTTCCTTAATGGCGGCCACTAGGCTTGTGCCAATATCAGTTAATTGCTCTGAGAGCGACTCACGTTGTACGGTAATTGTAGTTTTTGCAACTTGATAGTAAAATTCCAAAAACCACGTGGAGACAACTTGCGCATTAAAAAATGTCAGACACGAGAGCAATATAGAATTTTGAGATCACTGTAACAGTTAAGGTTAATCGCCGCATAAAACACTATCAGAATTATACCACAACTAGCCAAAGAAACAGAAATACCAAAATTATATACTGTCTACATCCGCCATGTTCGAATGCCACAAATCGAATCAAAATAAACAGTTATACTGTGAAGTTTGAAATATGTCACGTAAGTGAAAATGTCAAAGTACTAAAGTGTTCAGGGACTGAGGGCGACCGTACATTCCAAGGGAACAATTACTTCCACGAACATTAACCGCCCGTGCTATGAATGCTACCGGGCACGTTTCTGAATGTCGAAAGTTAGTTAAGTATAGGTAGGTATCGAATGTAATGTAAAGCCTGACCAGAAATATATGACTATTCGCCATATTGCGGAATTTCATTGGAACTAATTTCTTACACTGGCAATAATTTTAATGATTGTCAGTGTCACTGTGGCGGTTTCTTTGAACAATAACAAAAATGCCCAAAACGATTCGTAGTCAACAACGGATCATTGTAAATAATGTTTATAAACTACTGAAGAAAAAACGCTTGGGGAATGAAACTATTTCTCTACAAAACCTTTCCAAATTAACATCAGAGCTAACAGGTAGGTAAACATTGTAAAATCGCTGTCAATTGAAATTGCGAACAATGTAAATAAACCATTTAATGAAATATCCATATTCTAGCACTTGTTTATTGTATTAATGGTGTTGTGGTAAGTATTGATAAAATAACACACGGATTTAGCAGTATTTGATGAGGGAAAATGGAAATTAAAGACATTTTAAATACAAAGTTTGTTTACATTGTTTGCAATTTCAATTGACTGACAGTTTAGACAAATCAAGATGTCATTGTTCCGACTATACTGAACTATTGCCATATAAATTAACGACCGCTTTAGCCTAGTTGGTAGTGACCCTGCCTACGAAGCAAGAGGTCCTGGGTTCAAATCCCGGTAAGGGCATTTATTTGTGTGATGAGCACGAATATTTGTTCCTGAGTTATGGATGTTTTCTATGTATTTAAGTATTTATTTATGTGATGAGCACGAATATTTGTTCCTGAGTTATGGATGTTTTCTATGTATTTAAGTATTTATTTATCTAGTATGTTTATCCGTTGCTTAGTACCCATAACACAAGCTTTTGCTAAGCTTACTTTGGGACTAGGTCAATTGGTGTGAATTGTCCCATAATATTTCTTTATTTATTTATTTATTTAAATAAGAATAATAGCGCCCTCTTGACAATAGTCATATATTTTTGGTTTACCTTTATTATAATACATTCGATATTTTTTTTTAAACCTTAATTTCTCAAAATTTATTACAACGGCATCGTATAGAACCTATTACGTTAGGCTAGTTTTAAAACAGTCTAAAAATGTTTACGGTTTTAGAAAAAAAATCTTTTCCATGTTACAACCCATTCGATATTTTAATACATTCGATCTTTCATTTTCGATATTTAGATACGTACAAATGCTACCAAACGATCACGATGTACAATAATAGCAACTCGGCATTCTTCGAGGTGTACTAGAGCGACTAAAAAAAGCTCAACAAACACCACGTTGACCAAAAAAAGTTTTCCTCTTCTTCGCGCCGTAAATTAGAATATTCCGCACTCAAAACTTCAAGGCAAAAAAGTCCTTTCACCAACACTTCAGCCACCGCTAAGGGTTATACTCAAAGCGTCTGATTCAGCATTACGCTCACAAAACAATACTTGAAGCAGAACCTTCTCAAGTACTCTCATGAAAGTTTGATGATCCGGCAATATTGCCTTCGCGTAACAAGAATGCTATGAGACTGCCAGTGTATTATTAATGTCGGTAGAAACGTTTCGCCTACATTTTTTGGTTGACATTGACAATTGGTTTATATCACTTCTTGATAATTACGTACACGCCGTGTGTTACGCGACACGACGTCACTTAATCTTATCTAGACGTAGATGTACGTTCACTAGGAATAGTCGAATGTAGCTTGTACTTGTTTAGGTACTTAGGGTCCCTCATGAAATTGAACTGAAAAACCACCTCTATAAAAATCATAATAGTATATTTTAAGAACCATATAGTGGAAATATTTTTTTATTATAAATTTCATTTTCGATGCAATCTTTTTCACTTACTGTACTTTTTGTTGCTGCGCTTGCATTGTCATCCAACTTACATACGAGTAATACACTTACATAAGTAAGTACGAGGGGCGTTCAATATAAAGTGAGAATGAGATGCAAACTTTTTTAATATTACGAAATTAAATACTGGCCGGTAAAGCTAATCTATCTAGCTGATTGCTATGAAAAAAAAAACTAACTGTCTTTTGTTTAAAAAAATATACGGTAATTTCTTTGCAATGCTATTGAGTACGTTAGCGAAAATGGAGAAAATTGAACTGCGCGCCGTTATCAAATACTTGTATTTGAAAAATTTTTCTACGGACCAAGTCAATTTGGATTTGCGGGACACTTTAGGGTCTAATGCTCCTCCGTATTCGACAGTCGCACGTTGGTGCGCCGAATTTAGACGTGGAAGAACATCGACAATGGACGACCCCCGCTCCGGACGCCCTACTACAGCAGTAACTGAAGAAATTGTGAAAAAAGTCGAAAATTCAGTTTTGGCGGATCGTCGTGTCACAGTTCGTTTTATTGCTGAAAATGTGAAGATTTCAACGGGGAGCGTGCATAATATTTTACATGAACGCTTGGGTATGAAAAAGGTATCTGCGCGTTGGGTACCAAGAATGCTTACTGACACGCAAAAACAAACTAGACTAGAGATTTGTCAAGAAGCTTTGAACCTGATGCAGCAAGACCGGGAACTTTTTTTGGCGCGATTTATAACAATGGACGAAACATGGCTCCATCATTACGACCCTGAAACGAAACTGCAGTCTATGACATGGAAAAGGCCATCATCTCCAACTCCGAAGAAATTCAAGGTGAGCCCATCTGCCGGTAAGGTCATGGGCTCTGTTTTTTGGGATGGTAAAGGGGTATTAATGATTGAGTATCTCGAGCATGGAGCCACTATTACGGGCACTTTATACGCCAAACAAATAGCAACATTGCGCAATGAGATCCGCGAAAAACGGCGAGGTAAACTCTCGAAAGTTGTGCTGTTCCACCAGGACAATGCCCCGGCACACAAGTCCGCCGTTGCAATGGCTGCAATTCGTGATGCTGGGTTCGATATCCTTAAGCATCCTCCGTATTCACCAGATCTCGCTTCCAGTGATTTCTACCTATTTCCGAGATTGAAACAATACCTGAGAGGCCAGAAATTTGAAGACGACGATGCGGTAGTCGCTGCAGTACAAGATTTTTTAAGTACTCAAGATGAGACCTTTTTTAAAAATGGAATTTTTAGTTTAGTAAAAAGATATACTAAGTGTATTATGCTAAAAGGTGACTATGTCGAAAAATAAAATGACATGTAGTAAAAGTTGTTTATAACATACTCATTCTCACTTTTTATTGAACGCCCCTAGTATACCCAATTTTAAGTAAATCCGACCACTGAAAGTGGGTCAAATTCAACTTCCAAGATTTGACCCGTAATACATACTTACATACATTAGACGACCAGATGGCCTAGTGAGCCCTAGTGGTTAGAGAACCTGACTATGAAGCTTGAGGTCCCGGGTTCGATTCCCGTGTCGGGGCAGATATTTGTATAAAAAATACAAATGTTTGTTCTCGGGTCTTGGGTGTTTAATATGTATTTAAGTATGTATCTATCTATATAAGTATGTTTATTCGTTGCCTGGTACCCATAACACAAGCTTGCCTAGCTTACTTTGGGACTGGGTCAATTGGTGTGAATTGTCCCGTGATATTTATTTATTTTTATTTATACTTTTATACATGGCACGTTAATAAAAAGCTTTTAAAAATGTTTCGACGTTTTTAACGAAGATTCCAATTTTACCAGCATTATTTCTAAAACACTGATTTCAGTTAGTTATTTCTTCATAAGTAGTTCTGTACCTAACTATCACTTCATTCTCTTTGCTGCAAAAATAGAGCACTCTTTGTAAACGGACTGTACACTAAAATTTCTTCCTTGTATTTAGTTTCTGCAGTTATGTTTCACATAACACGTGTGGAAATCTTATTAAGATCTGTATCATTAAAATCTGACACAAACATACCTCCCTTCACAGAAGTAATTGCTCCGGTGTACTAGATTTTAGTACGTACTCATAAATCCTTATCCTTCAAACATTATAAGTACGAAAATTTGTGTGTGTTTATTACCCTTAGATACACGCTAAAACAGCAAGATGGATGTAATAAAAATTTAGTACGTAGGTACGTAGATTTTGATGCGTTGGATGCGGATGGCGCAGGACCGATCTGTATGGTGAGCCTTGCGGGAGGCCTATGTTCAGCAGCGGACATTTTTCGGCTGAAATGATGATGATAATGATAGTGAGATTTTGATCTGAGATCTAGTAGAAGTCGCGGGAACTACTTAGAAGTGGGCAACGCAGGATCAATCGTCGTGGAACCCTTTGGGAGAGGTCTTCGTCCAGCAGTGAACGTTTTTTGGGTGGTATGATTATCCCCACGGGATCTATGTAAATCCTAAAATCATAACTACTCTAGAGGCATAATGTTTGAGACGATTGACACCAATTGACTTAGTCCCAAACTATGCAAAGCTTGTCCTATGGGTACTAGACAACGGATAAACAAACATACTTAAATATATATTAAACATTGAGGCTGTAGTATCAAGCACAAATATTCATATTTCTCATACAATCATCTATCCCGAATCCCGACCGAGGATCGAATCCGCAACCTCAAGGTTCGTAGTCAGGTTCTCTATCCATTTGTTAATCCGGTCGTCTATAGAGGCTAGTAACTTATAAATCAAAAGAAACTGAAACACGCAGATTGTGTTTCGTTATACATGACTGCAATTCTTTAGTGTCCGACGAGACAGAATGCACTCGTTAGTTACACGAGATAGTGTTGCATCTGCTCATTTTTTACGAGGCGTATATGTATTAGTTTACTGTATTCATTATATGTTAGCATGTTAGCATGTTAGCACTCATTATAATGTGTATTTTAATGCACTATTTGTTAAACTCCTCAAAAACATTGAATATCGCTTTTATATCCGCGTCATTTTGTGTATTTTTTTATATATTACATAGTCCTTTCTTCTCACTGTACATGAGTGACTGTTCGCTTATCTTTTTCAGTTTTCCTATTAAAACCAAGTTAGATTGTGAAAGGATTATTTTTAGGGGTAAGTTCGCTTTTGTACTTTGTTGTTCTGTTGTTTGTTTGTAATGTGTTTTGGGTACAATAAAGTATTTAGATACATGTATTTGACACACAGCCACTTGTAGTAGTCCATTTATGTCATTAAAAGATATGTAAAAATGGAACGAAGAAGGGAAATTCATTTTCCGCTGCAGTTTACGCACGTGTTCGCTGCACGTGATTATAAATACACGTTTTATCCAAGCCTTTTCGATGCAAAGTAACAGGGTAGGAAAAAAATAAAGTCTGTTACACAACTCAAAATAAGCCTACCTGAAAACAATTTTACGTTTATATAAATAGGTACTATTGTAGCGACACAGTGAGAACTTTATAGGTTAACTAAACCGACGAGCTCGCCAGTACTCTCGATCCCGTAGGACTGTGTACTTGTCCTTTTGAGAATAAATAATAATAACTTATAGATACGTAAAACAAAAGAACACCAAACTATAATTTATCCTACTAATAAAATAAAAGAGAAAGTTTGTGAAGATGTTTGGATGTTTGTTATTCAATCACGTAATAACGATTGATTGGATTTGTATGAAACTTGGAACCAGACAAAAATCTAGATTGAGACACGATACCTTAATATCCCGGTAATGCGTTCCCGTGGGAATATTTATGTTTTTTTCTACTCCTGTTTTTTTATCTGTTTTTTCGCGAACAAATAAATAAGAACATAATTATGACTTCAGAAAATATTATTAAATGTAGGTTACACTCAACACTAAGGCCCAGTTTAGATCTGCTGAGTTGCGTCGAGCTGTTATTTTCATTTCACATTCAATTCGGTGTGGCATACCCCCCGTCTCGCACTGCATCTCCGTCCGATAGCGCAAATCGTCGTGCAATTCCCACCTCCTTACGGAGAGTCTGAACCAGTGTTATACCATGCGATTAATGTATACAAATTAAGATTCTGCAGTCAAAATTAAAACCGCAGCACCAGATGCCGCTGCGATGTACGGAGCGGTGTGACAACCGTCTAAACGTCACATAAATGTAGGTCTGCTTTCTATTTCCATCAGCCGTTTTGAAGTAATACGTTTACATACATTTGGCAATCGTATCTATTATCTATTTAGTTAGAAGATAGATTTCTAAATGACAAAGTCAGAAATCCAATTGCATTCGTCCATTCCCTGTCCATGTTCTCGTAGTAAAATGTCACTGAATTCTTTATTACCGCGCACACCTAGGGGATTTACAAAATAAAAGTACGCTTAAACATTCCAAACTCCTGGATTCCCGCGGTATTCCCTGGGTGCCGGAAAACGAAATTTTCCCAACAAAATAAAAGAAAATGAAAGGAATTTCCTCACAAACTAACGCTCGGGGGAAGTTCCTAACGCCCCACTGAGGGCGCCACCGAAAGAATTTAACACGTAGGTATTTTGTGGTTAACAAGCCATGTAAGATAGTCGTCTATTTTTTTAGTTTATACCATGTATTTCCGAAGAAATTGTACAAATTGTGTACGTGAGTATGTTGTATCAAAGCCTTTGAATGAGTGCTCAGAGGCAATTTATTTACAAATCTGCCCTCATACCTATTTGGTTCTGTCTACCAGCAATAAACTTTTTGAAACTGAAACCACTTAAGTTTGTTCCGGTTGTTTTAGCATACATGTGATGTGATGTGGTGATAAACTTACTACAAGTCAGAAATAAAACAAAATATCAAGAAACGATAAAATTTTGCTGCTACAAGTAAATTAGGTAATCGTTTGTTTCTATCAGTAGGTTCTAATCTACGAAAATTTATATGAAGTTAAATTTGTATAGCACATTATTATTTAATTTAAGCACATTACTGAATCCAACATCACTTCCAGCGAAGCTCAAAGTATTTAATTATTGACCTTGAAGTTCATCCGCTTCAAGGCTCTTAAAAAGTCTAACATAGGTACACACCGAAGCCGAAATCTAACCTAGAGTTCAAACACAGATTCCTCAGGTAATTTTAACCTAAAAATGGAGCAGAATGTGAGGTTGATTTGGCTCAGTTTGGGAGATAAATATTTAATTTTTTGTAAAAAATAATTTTATTTTGAAAAATTCTGCATTGGAACACACCCTAATGATAGAGACAAAGTGGCAAATCATCCATTCTAAAAATTATTTCTATAACATAACATACTAGGTTTTGCCCGCGACTCTGTCTGCGAAGAGTGCATTTATTGCTATCCCGCGGGAACCATATAGTTTTCCGGGATGAAACTATCTTCTTACCAAATTTCATCTAAATTGGTTCAGCGGTTTAAGCGTGAAGAGGTAAAAGACAGACAGATAGACACATTTTCGCCGCATTTAGGTATAATATTAGTATGGAAGTATGGATAACGACATAGCAATTTACATTTGTTGTACGCTCGTTCTATGTCCTTGTTATCTTAACTTAAAGTTCGAAATTGTTACTATTTTTTGTTTGAAAAAAAGAAAGTCAAATTTGCCTGTTCGACCCCAGGGTCATATAGTTTTATTTTATTTCTGAGGGGCTCCGAAATTTGTCTTATGACTCTTGACGCAATTGGCATACCCACCTACGGTGTATTTAAATTTCATTGTAGGTACACTTTAAATTTCGTTAAAAAAAAATTGTTAATAAAGTTAAGAATGTGAAAAATATTAGAACTCTAGTAACAATTGCCAACTAAACCGCAGCAAGGCTCAGTGTAAACAAAATCAAAGAACTCAATTTTCTTTGTCTGTTTTTTGATTAAATATCAATATTAACTTATTTTTCCGGCCACGGCCGGCTATATTGAGCTTGACAAAGGCGAATCGTCCACTTCAAAAAACTCTGGTCCTTTGAATTATTCCTTCTAAACTTATTGGTAGTATGGCGAGTAACAGACTTCTTTCTTTCTTTCTTCGCACGACAAAGATCTGGAATCAGCTTTCTGCGGTAGCATTCCCGGAGCGTTACAACTTAGGGATCTTTAAAAAACGAGCCTACCAATTCCTAAAAGGGTCGGCAACGCACCTGTGATGCCCCCCGTGTTACGGGTATCCATGGGCGACGGTGATCGGTGATAACGTTTTATGAATTTGAAATCGCGTCATGTCGTTCACTGCACATCTTTTTAAACGACTTAAAAAAGGAGGTTATCAATTCGTTACTTAAGATTTTGTTTTTGTTTTCAACAAATAATTCCAATTAGGTCCCATTTATAGATCACTAGCTTTTGCCCGCGGCTTCGCTCGCGTGTACTATGAGTATTCCAAAGAACCAAGATATCAAGCAAGCAAGCATACACGCAAGCAAGCAAGCAGATCCACAATTGACAGAGAAATCGGTGAACATACCTACATAAAAAAATTTATAAAGTGGAATGCATAAACTCCTCCTTTTTTAGAAGTCGGTTAAAGTTCCCTTTGCGGCCTACTTACAGTATAAACTTATGAATTTTGAAATTTTAGCTTTCTACAACTAGTAAAACGCAAAATCCAGTTTTTTCCCGTTCCCGTAAGCATTTCGGGAAATGTTTTCTTAATGCTCCCCTACACTCCCCAAGGAACCCACTTGCCAAATTTTAGCTTTCTATGACCAGTAAAACGAAAAATCCCGTTTTTTCCCGTTCCCGTTGGAATTTGGGAATGTCCTCTCTCAATGCTCCTCTACACTCTCCAAGCAACCTACATACTGAATTTCAGCTTTCTACGACCAGTAAAACGAAAAATCCTGTTTTTTCCCGTTCCCGTGGGAATTTTGGAAAGTCCTCTCTCAATCCAGCTCTACACTCCCCAAGGAACTCACTTGTCAAATTTCAGCTTTCTATGACCTGTAAAACGAAAAATCCTGTTTTTCCCGTTCCCGTAGGAATTTTGGAAAGTCCTCTCTCAATCCAGCTCAACACTCCCCAAACAACCTACATGCCGAATTTCAGCTTTCTACGACCAGTAAAACGAAAAATCCCGTTTTTTCCTTATCCCATGGGAATTTATAATTACCTACATCTATGCCAAATTTGAAGAGTCTAATAATTATAGTTCATAGGATCCCGTTGAACTGAATATATAAATCCCGTTTTTTCCTTATCCCGTGGGAATTTTGAAAAATCCTGAAATTATTAATGTTTTAAATAATGTAATACCTACTTGAGTATCAAATTTGAAGAGTCTAGTTATTATAGTTACTGAGATAGGGTCACTCGAAATCGAATATATAAATCCCGTTTTTTCCCTTTCCCGTGGGAATTCCCATAAATCCTTCCTTAGTGGATGCCTACATTGTATAAGGTATCTATGTGCAAAATTTCAAGTCTCTAGGTCCAGTGGTTTGGGCTGTGCGTTGATATATCAACAGTCATTTAGTTTATTTAGATATTTCAACCCCATCGCACCCCATCCAGGGAGATGGTATTTTACGTCTGTAACGTCGGATTTTAAAACCGCTGTTGTTTTCATAACCAGCGACCCGATAAACCATAGAAACAACACCTATGTTGATTTTCAGACTTTGTTACCCCTTTCCCCCCTTTTAGGGGTTGAATTCTCAAAAAACCTGAAACACGTGTTTACTCATTTATCATATGGAGTACTTCTGTGAAGTTTCGAATAAAATAGTCGAACTAATCTTGTTTCCCCATACAAACTTTGGACCCCCGTTTCACCCCCTTAGGGAGTGAATTTTGAAAAATCCTTTCTTAGTGCACCCCTAGACCTTATAAGGAACCTACATGCCAAATTTTAAATCTCTAGGCCCAGTGGTTTGGGCTGTGCGTTGATATGTCAGTAAGTCAGTCAGTCAGTCAGTCAGTCAGTTTCTTCTTTTATATATATAGATTTGCAACGAGAACACGATTCAGTTTTATCGACTCTACCTACTTATATTATACCGTTTCGAATTTGCTGTTTAAAGTACAACATGGCGCATCCATCCTTCAAAAAAGGCAAAAAATAAACAAGTTAGCTATGAAGTATCTTTTTTTTGTACTTATTTTTTCAACTTCATTTTTTTATTACTTTTACGGTCATCCCGTGAAATCATACATTTCGTACTAAACACAAACTGAAATATAGATGCACAGAAAAAACCCCAGAAAAAAGACCAATGCTGGGAATCGAACCCAGGTCCTCAGCATTCCGTGCCGCGTGCCATACCCCTACACCACCACTGGTCTAGAGATTTTTCTGTGCATCTATATTTCAGTTTGTGTTTAGTACGAAATGTATGATTTCACGGGATGACCGTAAAAGTAATAAAAAAATGAAGTTGAAAAAATAAGTACAAAAAAAAAAGATACTTCATAGCTAACTTGTTTAAAGTTGCACAGTAGCGCCATCTCTTGTCCAGGTGAGCGGTTAGTTCCGAAGGAGTGTTAAAATCTCTCGATGAGGGTGTAACATAGATGTGCGTTTGTCACTGCATAAGGTGATGATTTAGCAGATTGAAATGTATGATGTATAGGAAAGATTCGTGTCTAATCTCTAGACCAGTGGTGGTGTAGGGGTATGGCACGCGGCACGGAATGCTGAGGACCTGGGTTCGATTCCCAGCATTGGTCTTTTTTCTGGGGTTTTTTCTGTGCATCTATATTTCAGTTTGTGTTTAGTACGAAAGGCAAAAAATAATAACGAAAAATATTCGTCCTCTCTTTCTCTCACGTCACTTTCATCGACAATCCGTGGTAACGTATTTTTTGACAGAAATTTTTGATAATATGCGCCGAGCCTTACGAAATGGTAAATCCACGCACGGCCGCCCAGCGCCTGCAAATTAAATTAGATATCGCCCTTTGTAGGGCAAAGCACAAAGACGCCCTCCGTCAAAATCTGTCAGCGGCTGTCGGCACTCGTTCACCCCACGTTCGCCCTGCAATCTGTTACAAGTTAAATATGAAGTATCTTTTTCTATTTATTTTTTATTTTCTTCAACTTCATTTTTTTATTACTTTTACGGTCATCCCGTGAAACCATATATTTCAAACTAAATACAAACTGAAACATAGATGCACAGAAAAAACCCCAGAAAAAAGACCAATGCTGGGAATCGAACCCAGGTCCTCAGCGTTCCGTGCTGCGTGCTTACCCCTACACCATCACTGGTCTGGAGTGTTGAAAGTCTCTCGGTAGAGGGCATAACATAGATGCGCTTTATCACTGCCTAAATGTGATTATAACAGACTGAAGTGTACGATGTATGGGAAAGATTCGTCGCTAACTTCTAGACCAGTGATGGTGTAGGGGTAAGCACGCAGCACGGAACGCTGAGGACCTGGGTTCGATTCCCAGCATTGGTCTTTTTTCTGGGGTTTTTTCTGTGCATCTATGTTTCAGTTTGTATTTAGTTTGAAATATCTGTTACAAGCTTAGAGTACAGACAAGATTAGAGGGGCAGAAGTATCAATTCAATTCAAAAATATTTATTTGGGATATAACATACATTTAGGCATACCATCCATAGATGTTAGTAAATTACAGTCAATACATAGACTAATATAGACTAGTGTTAATAAAAGAACATCACATTAAACATAACAATGGGTGTGTGTGACACTGCATCCACTGTATCAACAGAGTAGCATCAGTTTGATTTGCTCTAACTGTTTAGTCATGGTAATATCGAGGCCAGATCTTAGAATTAATAATCACTTCATGATGTAGCCGACCATTTTATGACAGGTTGTATTCCATGAAATGGTGAGTTTTATGAATGAAGAATATGTATAAAGCACGCGATATAATTAATTAATTAAGTCATAATATAAGGAGTCGTACAGTTAAAGAAAAGTATAAGCAAATTCTTCAATTATTGAGATTAATAATAGCCCCGTCGAATGGTGCGCTGATTCCGCCAATTATCTGTACTATAGTAAGGATCAAAGTAGTAAGGTTTATTTAGTCTTTTTGAAGATCGTTATTACTATTTTGAATTACTTAACGTTTCGTTTAATACTAGTTACCTTAGTGACAAGGGCGACACGATTTTAAAGTGGTGACAATCTTCTCTGAACTTGGTAACTTTTTATAATCCCTCTATCCAGTCTATACTCTATGATTACAAGTTTTGCCGTCTCCGAAGTCTATGGCCGAAGACAAATCAACAAAATAGTCTACAAATAACATCGGAGGTTATATCTGACACACTGTAGTATTCCAGGACAAGTTTGGAGTATAAGGGTACTACTGATATTTCGTAATATTGTTCGTTAATTTTCTAAAAATACTTAGAATCTGGGCATAAACTATGTTAAAATAGTTACTCCCCAACCAGTAGTCCGCGGACCATCAGTATTTTCCAAGAGCTAATGTAAGGTAAGTACTTCAAAAGTTTTAAAATTGGAACTACATATACTAGGTTAACTGGAAGAGATCCCTTTAAGGGATAAGTTCGCCTTTGTACATCTGTTTATCTTGTTAACTGTTAATTTTCATGTTTTACGTACAATAAAGAGTTTTACATACATACATACATACATACATACTAACGCGCGCTGGTATGGCGTAGCAATTGATAACCATAACTTTTTAACATGTGATATTGCTATATTAAATTTTTTGATTAATGCTTATTTTTATATTGATAGTTACACTTTCTTTTTGACGTTGTAGTCGTGCTAACAATAATAGTCGAAATTATCCCTAGTAAAAGAAATATACGGACCCGTGAAACATTTGCACATTTGCACATAGCACATTTGAAATCATAACGTTCATTGCATGTACCGCCAGATAATCACTGTGCGGCGAGCGTCTCGGCCGCGCAATGAACGGGAGAAAACGCTCGCCGCTGCCGCCGGTCGCGAGATGTCGTGGCGGAGCAGTTGGAAATCCAGGAGAAAGCCGATTGCCCAGGAGTTGGACGCTAAGTAAAAAAAACACGTAGACGTAGAGAGCGTCGCTCGTAGAACTCTGATGGCCGATGGGGCAAAAAGGTTCTCGAGTGACGTCCACGGACCGAAAGACACAGTTTAGGTAGGCCTCCAACGAGATGGAGCGACGACCTGGTTAAAGTTGCGGGATCGCGTTGGATGCGGATGGCACGGGACCGATCTGTTTGGCGAGCCTTGGGGGAGGCCTATGTTCAGCAGTGGACGTCTTTCACCTGAAATGATTATGATGATGATGAGACGTAGAGACGTAGGTAAAAAAAAACATTCTGACTTAGCTTTTAAGATTTTTGGACAGGTGGGTATAGCTGGGTGAATAAAGTTTTTCGTGTTGTTTACTCAGTCCTAAGTTGTCCAAGTGACATACTGTTCCATAGAAAAATGCTTAGGTTATCCATGAGACATAATTTGTGTAACCGTAACAACGCGTGGCGTGAATAGGTTGATTTACCCAGCTATACTTCAGCGATCTCAAACGTGAATGAGATACATTTGTCGTCTTCATTATAATATTCGCACCTGTATATTTTATTCCTTTATTCGAGTTACGCGTCGCACGCCAGGGGCACGGCAAAAATAAAATATTGAGGCGGATATTAAATCAACGGATACCAGGATATGGCGTTCAATACCTAACCACATTTGAGCTTTTGAGAATATTTTGGGTGTTTGGCTTCGGAATTGTAAAGTAGCGGGTCACAGTTAATAGTTTCACTTAATTTGTTTGTACTTTTAAGTACTTTACTTAGTTTTTTTATGAATTTTTCCAATGCTTTGGTTACATATTGTAACGCTGTGGAATTTTTGATAACTAAATAAATAAACTACTACACTTTCGATATTTTAACAAAGTGGTAAGTAACTTTTGATTTTTGATGCGAGTTTTTTTTAAAGACCCAAATAAAGATAGCAAAAATTAATACTAGTTAAATGTAAACCAAATTACCAGTATGAAAGTAAATACCGGCCAAGTGCAAGCTAGATACTAGGTTTGTCAAAAAAAAAACTAATAATAATAATAATACTTAATCAATAAAAACCCTGCTTTTAGAAGCTAACTAACTTTTAATTTTATTTTGAAGTCAATAGAAAGTGTTTTTATATGTATTATAATTTATTGAATCAGGCGTTACTTTGCGGAGGTCTATAATTATTAATGAACTGAAACAATAAAATTACTTTACTCAAATGTCGCAATTGCCCCACAAATAACCAAACTTATCAGTAGTAAAGATTTTTTACGTAAACTAAAGTTTAACAATTGACCAACAAACTTTTTTTAAGTTTCTGTTAACCTACTCTAGCCTAACCTACGCTATATCGTCACTTTAACATTTAACTTGCCAGACATTTATTTCTTACTAGCTGTTACCCGCGAGTTCTTCCGCGAAGAATTCGCTATCACGCGGGAACTATGCAATTTTCCTGTATAGGTATAAAAAGTATTCAATATTATGTTCATCCAGGCTATAAACTATCTTTGTGCCAAAAGAATCCGTCAAACCATTTACGCGTCAACTTTCACGTTTCCAATATTAGTCAGATTAGTAAGGCTCCCCAGTTTGCTGCGTCGGGACTGGTGTCCGAGGGATTTTTCCTGGTGACACCAGTTTCGGTGGAGTCGAGGGAGTGGCTCTTGGGTCGGTCCTTCGGTGTAATTGGCGGACACCAAATCAGAGTGCGGAAAGTTGAGCAGTCTAGGGTGCAGGTCTGGGTTCCAGGGGAGCCGGACACGGAGAGGTTTCTGGAGATGCTGGCGGTCCAGAATTGGGACAAGCCAGAACTCCAGATGGGAGACTGGAGCCTGGTGAGCCGGGAGAAGCAGGAGAAGGGCACGCGGCTGTGCTTCTCGGTGCCGGCCTTGGTGGAGGAGAAATGGGGAGAGTCCAATCATAGGATTCTCTTTTTCTCGGCCACCAAGGTTCGGGCTAGGCTCATTAGGTCCCAGTCTTCGAAGGAGAGAAGAGTTTTGGAGCAGGGCAGGGTTGACCCGCCTCTTAAAGATCCCACACTGGAGCAGGGGGGGACTGAATCGGACGGCGCTCACTCGGGAGGTGTGAGAGTGAGTGACGCCGGGGAGGACCTCTCCGAGTGAAGGTGTGGGGACAAATACACTATACAATAACACAAATCATGCTACTTACACATAACACACTGAACAAACATATACACACAAAAACACAAACAAAGATATGCCAAGTAAACCTCCAACACTGCAAAGATGCAATGTCTGAACTGGGACAATTTGTTGTGAGGAATAGAGTTGAAATTGCACTGCTACAAGAGCCTTATGTATGGAAAAATCAGGTAGCAGGCCTGGGACATCTGGGGGGAGCTCTTTACTACGAGAGGAATGGTGAGCGACCTCCCAGAACATGCATATATGTGAGTAGTGATGTGAGAAATATGGGGTGTGTAATGACCATATGTTACAGAGATCTCGTGGTGGTGGAGACTTTCTTTACCTGCGCGGATGGGAGAAGGCACAAGGTGGCAATGGCATCCTGCTATCTGCCAAGTGAGGACGGGACACCAACTAAGGAACTCGAGGAAGTGGTACTGAAGTACAAAGGTAAGGGTATACCCCTAGTTGTTGGTTGTGATGCTAATGCCCACCATGAGGTGTGGGGGAGCACAGACACCAATGACAGGGGGGAATCTATGCTAGAATTCATAGTAAGTAGTGACCTAGATATAATGAATGTTGGTTGTGTACCCACTTTTGTAACTAGGGCAAGGAAGGAGGTATTGGATATTACGCTGGCATCGAAGGGTGTAAGCGAGAAGATTAGTAGCTGGAGGGTGGACACAGAGGATAGTATGTCTGATCACAGGAGGTTACTCTTCAGCATAGACTATCTAGTGGAGAAAACTAGGATAAGGAATCCCAGGAAAACAGACTGGGTGAAGTATGAGGAGGAACTGAGTAAGAATGTGACCATGACTGGGAGGTATGCGAGTATACAGGACCTGGAAAGGGGCGCATCAAAACTCAAGACAGATGTAATGGAGGCATTCTGCAAGGCATGTCCTGAAAGGGAGGTGAGGTCTGGTAAGGGGCAACCTTGGTGGAATAAAGAGCTGCAGAAGGTAAGGAAAGAAACAAGGAAGGCAATGAGGGTGGCCATTAAGAAGAATGATACCCAAAGCTGGGACATGTATAGGGTTAAGAGGAATAGGTACACCAGGATGAGGGAACAGTCGAGTCTCAAGTGCTGGAGAACCTATACGGAGGAAATACAAACTTATTCTGAGGGGGCACGGATAATGAAGCTGCTAGCTGGCGAACGAACGTGTCAACTAGGAAGTCTGAGGGTGGGTGAGGACATGGTCACTGAGCCTGATAAGGTTCTGGAGATCATGCTTAAAGCGCATTTCCCAGACTGCGTAGATGAGGTGATAGAGGATGAAGAAGTGGAGGGAGGTATGCATGACTGGGTACAGGCTGAGGAGGTGGTAACGGAGGAAAGATTGGAATGGGCAATTAGATCCTTCGCCCCTTTCAAAGCGGCGGGCCCAGATGGTGTAATCCCGGTGCTTCTTCAGAAAGGCTTTAAGTGCATTAGAGATAATTTGATAGCACTATATCAGGGAAGCATAGCAATGGGATACATTCCGAAGGAATGGAGAGAGGTTAGAGCAGTCTTTCTGCCAAAACCGGGTAAGAAAACGTACCAGGATGCGAAGGCGTTCAGAAGCATTAGTCTATCATCCTTTGTGTTAAAAACACTAGAAAAGATGATAGACATACACGTAAGAAAAGGAATAGAAAGTAGTGGCAGACCGCTACATGGTAATCAACATGCCTATGTAGCAGGGAAGTCAACGGAGACGGCTTTGCACAATCTAACGGTTAGAGTGGAAAGGGCACTGGAAGCCAAGCAATACATGCTAGGATGCTTCTTTGATGTGGAGGGGGCATTCGATAAAGCAACGTATATCGCGGTTGAAGAAAGTTTAGTGAGAGAAGGAATTAGTCAGATTATAGGAAGATGGATCTCGAGGATGCTCAGAGGAAGGGCAGTAATGGCCCAACTGGGCGGATCTACGAAAAGAATCAGACCTCGTAGGGGATTCCCACAGGGGGGATGTCTGTCCCCCCTTATGTGGTGTCTACTGCTGGACTCGCTGATTAAAAAGCTAAACAAAGGAGGACTCTATATGCAAGCATACTCTGATGATGGTGTGCTATTGGTACAAGGCATGGTTCTTAACATCGTCAGAGACATAATGGTAAAAGGACTGTCACAGACGTTAGAGTGGTGCAGGGAGAGAGGATTAGATCTAAATCCTACAAAGACGAAGTTGATATTATTTACCAACAAAAGGAAGATAGGCGATATGAGGCCAATAAGCGTAAAAGGTGAGAATCTTGAATTGGTGAAAGAAATTAAGTATCTGGGAGTGACAATCGATACAAACCTCAGATACAAGACACATATAAAGGAGCAGGCCGCAAAGGCAATAAGAACACTGTGTCAATGCAGAAGGGCAGTTGGAAAGAAGTGGGGACTAAAACCCCGGATGATAAACTGGATGTATAAGGCGGTCATATTACCAAGGCTGCTGTATGGTGCTGTGATATGGTGGCATAGGGCCCGTATTAAGGAGTATCAAAAGGAACTGAATAAAGTTCAAAGATTGGCATGCCTGATGATAACAGGGGCAATGAGAACAACCCCAACGCATGCCATGGAAGTTATGCTAGGACTGAAGACACTTCATCTGGAAATAGAGAAGAGGGCCATGGAACAATGGTTTAGAATGAGGGCATGTGAGGAGTGGAGGGGGAACTTCACAGACAAGAAACATGCACTTATACAAAAGGAGGCGTTATTAAAGCTAGGAATGCTAGCACAGAATAACGACTTAATTAAGAAACAGAGGGTTTTCGATAAGAAATACAGAATCCATATAGGAGAGAGAGATGATTGGAAGGTAGACCTTGAATATCCGACTACAATTTGTTTTACGGATGGATCAAGGAAGAAAACGTCCCAACTTGCGGGAGCAGGTATAATAATACCCAAGATGAATGTTCGAGAGGCTATACCATTAGGCAGATATGCCAGTGTGTTTCAGGCTGAAGTGTGCGCAGTGTTGAAGTGCGCTCAGATTATGCAAGCAAAACTGGGTGACTATCGAGGTGTAGGAACAGTGGTGATTTACTCTGATAGTCAAGCAGCGCTAAAGGCATTAAACAAGCCGACAGTTAACTCCTCTTTGGTAAGAGAGTGCAGAGATGCACTTAATAAACTAGGAGAGAGTACGAAGGTTACGGTGGCCTGGGTCCCAGGACATCAGGGAGTGACAGGTAATGAGAAGGCTGATGAGCTGGCAAGGGAGGGAGCGGATACGGGATTCATAGGTCCTGAACCGGTACTTCCAATGTCTGCAGAAGTTACCAAGGGGGTTATAGATAGAATGAAGGAACAGGAAGCAAACAGTGAGTGGAAACAGGCTGTAGGGTGCAGACAATCGAAGATGATGCTGGATGGCATAAACCACAGAAGAACTAGGTATCTCCTAAATCTAGGTAAGAGTAGCTTAAGAACTATAACTGGCATAATTACTGGCCATAACTTGTTAAATAGGCACTTAAGCGTAATAGGTATAAAAAGTGACCCCTCCTGTCCACATTGTGGGAAGGAGGAAACGAGTGAGCACGTCCTAACCGAGTGTGTCATGTACGCGGCAGCGAGGCGTGATGTATTCGGGAGTGACGAGCTGAGGGAGGAGGAGCTAAAGGATGTCTGTCTCAAAGATGTCCTTTTGTTCAGCAGGAGAACGAGAAGATTCGAGGAGAATTGCTGTGTGGGAGCGCTGCTGGGACAGTAACCTGTCGGCTCCAACCACGGGGAACTGGGCTGAATGACTGTGCAAACGATCGACAGCCCGCCTGACTCAGCAAGGCGTCCCCATACAACATCATCAACATCATCATCAAGATAACTAGGAATGTCTGTTACAAGTTTACCAATTCGTTCCGTACTCAACTTGGTTAAATATTGCCGGCATTCGCGTTAAAAAGCGACCTATAGAAAAGCTAATAAAATAATGTGTCAATAGCGTCAACACTGAGGCTAAAATTGGAATCTATAGGACAGATAAACTCCAAACCAGCACAAAGCCATCAGGCTAGATTGCGGAAAACCGCCGCTTTCCCAATAGTTGGACATGTTTCCCGCATTCCGATACAATATTTGTACACGATGCCGTGGTATTTTTCGACGTTCATTGTTTGTGTTTCTGTCTTCTTTTTAGAGGATAGAAGAAGAGAAAAATCCTTAGGCGGAAGTCCGATGTTGTTTTACTCGCATTGTCGTGAAGTATCTTTTCTTTTCATTTTTCTTATACAAGAATGTATTCTTAAATCGTCATCATCATCCCAGCCTATATACGTCCCACTGCGGGGCACAGGCCTCCTCTCAGAATGAGAGGGTTTGGGCCGTAGTTCTCTCGCGGGTCCAGTGCGGATTGGGAACTTCACACACGGCATCGAATTTCTTCGCAGGTGTATGCAGGTTTCCTCACGATGCTTTCCTCCACCGTAAAGCTCATGGTAAATTTCAAATGTAATTCCGCACATTAATCTCGAAAACTCAGAGGTACGAGCCCGAGCTCTAACCCACGATCCTCTGCTTGAGAGGCCATAAGTCAAACCACAACGCTACCAGGACTTAATAAGTATATGGGCGACCGAGCTTTGCTCGGGCCGGAGGCGAAAACGCGCGTTTTCTCAAAGATAAGACCGAGCTAGATCGATTTATCACCCCCGAAACTCCCTACATACTAAATTTCATGGAAATCTTTGGAGCCGTTTCCGAGAATTTTTAAGAATGTAGGTACATAGTATTTATTGAAACGAAGAATACAAATATTAAGACGAAATAACAATGAATAAAACTTAGCTATAAACTAAATATCTAACGTAAAAACTACTAGATTAAGTTTAAAAAAGGCCCCCGTGGCATCTTACCCAAAAGGTTGGCAGCATTCCCTCGTTGAATTGCGATGGAGATTCGTTGTGAGAGAGATAGCTGCCAGCCCTTTGGTCTCCAGTGGTGTCGTAAAGACGTTTTTGCACTTCTTTAATTTATATATAATAAATATATATATACATATATATATATGACGGCGCGCTGCCAAAATAATGCTAGCTAGACCTAAATTTATTAACACGATTTGATTATGTGTTTCACTTGGCACTTTGTTTTGATTGTTAAACGTCAATGATTGATGCAGTTAATTGTAGTAATAGTAAGGCGGTAGTATTGAAACGAACGTTGACAGTTATAAAATTATAGAAGGTAGTGTAAAAGAAAAGAGCGAGTAACCCCGAATAGGGTAGCGGTGGCCGCCAACTGACAGTTGGTCATTCTTTTTGACAACCTCGCTCGGTGGTGCACGCGTGCTAACCTATTGGCTCTTTAATCCGGCTATATTTCATTAATCACTTGTGATTTTAATTTAAAGTGTTTTTGAATTAAATCGGTAGTGTTCGTATGTGACGTAAGTGCTTTTATTTCCGTTCTTCAATCATCTGTACGCCCCAATGGAAGGTGCAGGTAAAGACTGTCCCGCCGAGCCTCCTGATGCTTCGATTTATATATATATATATATATGGAGGATTCCTCGTTTAAAGGTATTATAAATTATAATTGACATATCAAATTATAGTCAAACACTAAATATCATAGATCAGATCAAGAATTACAAAGCGCCTAATTCATATCAATCCATCTTACGCTACGCAACTGTACGAGTGGCACATGTAACTTTTCCATTAAAATTTTCCATTTCCGGTTGCAGGAAAATAATTATTTTCCTCGCGATGGATCTCAAGGTGTGTACCCAGAGGGAGGAAATCGCGGGAGTCATTGAAAAGTCACGTAGTAAGGAAAGCACCAAAATGCACAATTGGCAATTGAGTAGCTGATACCACCAATCAATTAAGGTACTTTTTCGCTTCACATGCTCGTAAAGTTCGTATATCTCTAATATATATAAATCTCGTTTATTAGTCTGATAACAAACACCGTGATTGTTATCAGACTAACCCGAAACGGCTTGACCGATTTTTATGAAAGTTTTTCTACTGTCTTTTCAGTAAGTCTGAGAATAGGTCGTAAGCTAGTTTTATACACCTATTCTTCGCAAATGGAGTCGCGGGCAACAGCTAGTGTATATATATGCTGGATGTAGGTTGCATAATAATAGGTATTACTTTTTATACGCTATTGTATACATAAGTAAGGTAAAATCTTTGTCAAGACCAAAGAAATCTTGGGCCAAGAGCCACAATCAGAAGTTTATAAAATATAGAAATTTTCATTTTTTTTAAATACAGAAATAGCAATTCATGGAAAAAACTTGTTTAATAATGAAGGATTTCTTCGACCAACCACTGGAGTGTCAACATCCGTTGAAGATAATGTATTTTATTTTCAGTAAGAGGGGGAAAAAATTAACTTAATGACTACAACAGTAACTAATCAACGCCAGCGCAGCTATTTGTTGCAAAGTTTGACCGCACTACTTCGCGGAGAAACCATTTAAATTACTTTTTTGGAGTAATGAGTTCATGAATAATAATCATTTATTCATTCATCCAACATAGGTAATATTGATTTGGTCTTAAATTACATTTTTGAGTTCCACTATGGTGCCCCGGGCATACAAATATTGACTTATATTAATCTATCATCATGCTTTATTATTATGATTTATTCTTTGTTTGATTCACACATATTAAAAAGATTTTAAAATTAAAAAATAAAACCTCCTTCAAAAAACCCCCAAAAAAACATAAAATAATAATTGATTGAACCGACCACAATCTCAATCTGTTTGAAGTTGGTGCCTCAGCACGAGCCAGCAGGAGTGTAGAAGCCCTATAATAGGTATGTAGGTAAGTTAGATTACTAGGTCCACTCCTGCTGGCTCGTGCTGAGGCACCAACTTCAAACAGATTAGTAGAAAGATATTTTCATGCTTATTGTGGTCGGTTCAATCAATTATTATTTCCAAGTTTTTTTTGGGTATTTTTTGAAGGCGGTTTTATTTTTTATTTAATTTTTTTTTTCTTTTTAGTTGTTTCTAATGGCCTGGACTGGCACTCTTTACTGACTGTACTTTTTGCCTCTGGTTACCAAAGTACTCATCAAGACGAATCAAACGAGACCAAACTTGATGGGGTTATGTCGTTTTACTACGGAGTTCTTATGGTCACCATCCAACTTCATTGTCAGACCCTGGTTACCATCTAGGACCAAAGTACTCGTTGAGACGAGTCAAATGAGTCCGTACTAGATGGGGTAAGTGCCGTTACTTTATGGAGTAACTTTGGCCACCTTCCAGCTCCATCATCAGACCCTATTTATCATCTGGAATCAAAGTACTTGTCAAGACGTTTCAAATGAACCCAAACTCGACGGGGTTGTGTTGTTTTATTACAGAGTTCCTATGGCCACCTTCCAACTCCATCATCAGATCAGCTCCATGTCACAATAATATTGCATCGTCACCTGATTTACACATGCCGAAAACCGGGAAGTGAGTCAAATTCAACTTGCAAGATTTGACCCGTTGAGGAGTTCCGTTGGCCATCTGCGGTCTTCTTCATCAGATCTAGTTTACCAAATGACACTTTCTGAATGCAAATGCTCAATTTGTCACTGAAAATACTAAAATCGCTTTACATTTCCCTTGAACTTTTAAAGAGTTCCTTCAATTCCTCATGGATCCCATCATCAGAACTGGATTCTGGTAACAACGGGACCAACCTTGAAGCATATGCTTTCAAACAACGAAAGAATTTTCCAAATCGGTTCATAAATGACAGAGTTCTGAGGTAACACACGTTAAAAAAAAAAAAAAGAACATACAACCGAATTGAGAACCTCCTCTTTTATTGAAGTCGGTTAAAAACAGCTACATCATAGCGATGGAATCAAAATAATAGCAAACTGAACGGGTATTCGCAAGAGGGCCTAGATATAGATCTATCAACCACCAAGCGTAAAAGAGGAGAGGCCTAGGCCCAGCAGTGGGACACAAAAGGCTACAAAATTGTAATTATGTGAAACTTCCCACTGACTGATCCATCGAGTTTCAATTGTCATTATTCTTGCCTCATTTTATAAGTACTCTGAGTGGGGTTTCCAGCTATGAGTAAAATATGTTACAGAATTGATCTCGCTTCTAGAATGTAGTTTGTTACTTTAATGGCAGAAAATGGTCTATCGTTAAAAGTAAGAGCGTATTACTATGTCATATTTGACAGCAGTAACAATGTTGAGAGCTATTTTATGGGACTTTGTCTAACAGTACAAATACGTAGGTAGGTATTACTAAAGTGTACTGTAAAACCTTGAAAATCGATCGAAAAGTAAAACTTTTAAATCAAAAGCTACGGAACAAGATACAAAGAAAACGATGAAATTATTCCTACAGAATATTTTTTAATAGGTACACCTATTTTAATATTTGCGTCGCTATTGTTAATTATAATCAATAACACTACATGTTTTTTTAACTGATTTGATTGTCGTAATGTATTAAATTAACAAAATTATTATGTTAAAATTGGTCCACTGATAATAAAATACTCTGTAGGTATTAGCATTGTTATGAATGGATTACAATGTTTTAAAATTGATCCGTTATAATATAAGTCAAAAGATAGTGGGTAAATCTGGCTGAAAGAACCTATATTTAAAGGCTTCCATAGAAATTTTAAAAAAATATCCATGCCTTTGACGCCATACACCTTGAGCATTGATTAATTTATGAAAACATTTGTCAATTACAATAATTAACACGTTCACTTCCTGAGAAATATTTAAATGGAACTGTTACATGGCAAAAAGCGTGCTATGAGCTGAGCATGCTAGTTTTAAGTATGCTCCTAAATATGCAAGCTCAAAGCAATGAAGTGTTTACTCCAAAACACATGCCATTTGATAGCGTGTTCTCTGCCACTTCAAACAAAACCATGGAAAAGCAAACAATACAGACATAATAAGAAGTACAATATAAATAATTCCCCATGTATATACACCGCAGCATTTTTGTATTAGTGTAACGAAACGGTGTGCCAAATGTCACCCGCACAATGCTATAGTGAAAATAATATAGCAAACGCGTTCAAACTTGCTATTACCTTTCCCCCTTCCAGCCCCGCAACTAGCTTGTTCATTTGCTCAATGATAGCAGGGCGTGCTACTAGCTAAAGAATGCTTAACAGTAGCATGTCCTATACACGCTCATGCACGCATGACGTGAATTTTAATTCATTTGTGGTGAGGGTTCCGACTGATCAACTGTCGACCTTCACAAGAGAAGAGTTTTGGCCGAAAGGTGTCGCTTACGCCGGTTTCGTGGCCCGTTAACTGACACCGCGAAAGTGCCCACGTCACAGACTTTACGTGCTAGTAATTAAGGTGTTAGTTAAGTATAATATAAATATGTATGATAGTCTTTAAGGTATTTTTATATGGGCCTATGCAGCCTGAAATAAAATTATTCTATTCTATTCTATTATATTCTATAGCTAGGCACACGACGCAGGCAGACGAAGACTCAGTTAAACGGTTTAGCTATAGTAGGTAGCATTTGCTCGTCTGTAGTTTGCTTTCGTGCTAATAACCAGCATGTGTAACAGTACCTATAGAATTGTTAAGAGACTAACTCAACCACTTGCTGTAATACTTACTGTAATTGTAATATTCCGTATGTCAAAGCACCATGGTATTTAACTCTGGATAATTTTTCTTTGGTTTATTCCTTTAAAAAATAAACTTTACTTTTTCACTTATACCAAGTAGCCGATTAATTCAGCATTGCAAAAAAGGGTCCCAAAACAAATTTAGAAGAACAGGTAACGAGCCATGACTACAAATACCCGCGCCCTAATTTGAAACACTTTCGACAAGTTAATCGGAGTGTAAAGAAAAACCGGCAAAGTGCGAGTCGCAATCTCACACAAAGGGTACGAACAACCGCCAATGTTGACGGGCGGGATCAATCCCGAGTCAGGGCAGATACTGTGTGTTTTTTAGGGTTCCGTACCTCAAAAGGAAAAAACGGAACCCTTATAGGATCACTTTGTTGTCCGTCCGTCCGTCCGTCCGTCTGTCTGTCAAGACCCTTTTTCTCAGGAACGCGTGGAAGTATCAAGCTGAAATTTATATCAAATACTCAGCTCTACTGTCCCTTGGAGCTGTGAAAAAATCAAACTTCTAAGCCAACGCAAACAAAAGATACAGCCGTTTATGCCGTAAATTTCCGCATATTTTCGAATCTCGCAAGGGAATCAAAACCTACAGGGTACTTCCCGTGAACGCAGAATCTTGAAATTTGGTACGAAGCAAGGTCTTATAGCACAGATTTAGACGACCAGATGGCCTAGTGGTTAGAGAACTTGACTATGAAGCTTGAGGTCCCGGGTTCGATTCCCGTGTCGGGGCAGATACTTGTACGAAAAATACGAATGTTTGTTCTCGGGTCTTGGGTGTTTAATATGTATTTAAGTATATATCTATCTATATAAGTATGTTTATCCGTTGCCTAGTACCCATAACACAAGCTTTCCTAGCTTACTTTGGGACTAGGTCAATTGGTGTGAATTGTCCCGTGATATTTATTTATTTATTTATTTATTTAGATAAAGGAAAAATTGCGAAAAGTATATATTTTTATGTCTGACTGTCTATATCAGTAACAAACCTATTTATACCGCAAATTTTCGACACTCGCAAGGAATCAAAACCTACAGGGTACTTCCCGTGAACTCAGAATCTTGAAATTTGGTGCGAAGCAAGGTCTAATAGCACAGATAAAGGAAAAATTGCGAAAAACATTTTTTTTTTGTCTGTCTGTCTATATCACTATATCAGTAACCAATCTATTTATGCCGCAAATTTTCGACACTCGCAAGGGAATCAAAACCTACAGGGTACTTCCCGTAAACTCAGAGTCTTGAAATTTGGTATGAAGCAAGGTCTTATAGCATAGATAAAGGAAAAATTGCGAAAAGCATAGTTTTTTGTCTGTCTGTCTATATCAGAAACCAATCTATTTATGCCGCAAATTTTCGACACTCGCATGGGAATCAAAACCTACAGGGTGCTTCTCGTGAACTCAGAATATTGAAATTTGGTACGTAGCAAGGTATTATAGCACAGATAAAGGAAAAATTGCGAAAACCGTAAATTTTTAGTCACATCATATAAAAAAAATATTTTTAATAAATTTAAAGTTACTATTCTTTTCCTCATGAACGCGTAGAGGTGTTGAATTGAAATTCATATCAAATACTCAGGTCTATAATACCTTTCAGCTGTAACAAAATCAAACTTCTATGTCAACGCAATCAAAAGAAACAGCAATTTAAGCCGCATATTTTCAAACTCGCAACTACTCGCAAGGGAATCAAAACCTACAGGGTACTTCCCGTGAACTCAGAATCTTGAAATTTGGTACGAGGCAAGGTCTTATAGCACAGATAAAGGAATAATTACGAAAAGCATAATTTTTTTTCTCTATCTGTCTATATCAGTAACCAAACTACAATGATCCCACAATACGCACATTTTGCTTAGGAGCAGGGGTCTGCTAAGACTGGATGTTTATAGTTACATATAAATTTACACGGAACCCTCGGTGCGCGAGTCCGACTGGCACTTGGCCGGTTTTTTTTCATTGCATTCAAACATAAGAGTTACACTCTTATCGGTGGAGTATCTTCCACTCATGTCCTTGATCTCGTGATACGAGATACACCGGCTTTTACCCTAAATTGATCCATGTAACTGCGCCTAGGACGAGTGCTAATTTCTTTACACCTACCAACGCTGGATATAATCTTTATTGGCCCTAATATTTGCTGAACCTAAATAAAAAAAAATCGGCAAGTATAGGAGAACCTATGACGTCACTTCTATACCTAACCTATTCCATTAATAACAATTAGGTAACTATTAATTTATTTTTAAGCAGCGATTAAACTAATCTTGCTTTCAGTTAAAAATTAATCTAGTTCAGGGTTAAAATAAAGTGTTTCTTACTACAATCGCGTCCTTGAATTATTGTTTTAAATATGGTGTCATCCCTATTGGATTTAAGTTGTCAAGGCACATTTACATTTTCACGGGATTTCATTGGCGCTAGATAAATAGTACCTTTACCTTTATCTGTCTGTCCTTTGGGATGTCAGTTTCAGACCGACTTTTGGCTTATCAGTCATGGTGGAAATGTGGTTGTTTAATGGGGCTTTTGTCGTTGGATGTAATTTGGTTCGGCGAAAGGGTTCTTTTTAAGACGAAATTACGTTTAGGTAGGAAGATTGGGTGTAATCCTTGAGAAATCTGGCCTTATACTACGAAGTGCAAAATTCGAACTTCGTATCGTGCCATTCCTCTCACGCTAATAGTATTTAATACAAGAGCGAGCAAGACGATGCGATACGAACTTCGATTTTCGAATTTTTGAGTAGCCCCTCTGTATAGTAGCGGAATTAAAAGGTTCGTCACTTTTTTTGTCATAGAGTCGAAAAGTTACGAACTGAACATGTGTATTGCAGTATTAACATAATATTTTATGTTGTGGCATCAGTAGTGAAAATATTATCACGCGCAGTAGTATTTTAGAAAAAAATATCACAGTAATGTCGGATTATTCTGGCTGTAACGATACCGGTGGCAACGATGGGCCTCATAAGAAAGCTCAAAGTCACTCAGAGGGCGATATAAAGGGCTATGCTCGGAGTTTCTCTGGTTAGGTCGTCTCTAAAAAATAAAATAAATCCTCAGCATGGCGTAAATACTGCACGGCAGGTCATGAGTTTTTGAATGTTAATAAAACAAGATGTTTTCTAGTACCTAGTAATGCTACATTTTTAAAATATGTATTTGTTTTAGTAATACGATGAAAATACCTAAATACACGCGCGGTCTGATCAACCTATCTTAAGCTGCCGTACTTCCCACCTGTCTGTATAGTTAGTTGCGTAGTTCTCCTTCCATCGGACGGGGAACTTGTGTCGCTTGCGCTTACGCACGGCTTTGATTCTAGCTGCTCTCACGCACACATACACGAGTCCATGGAATACGTAAAATCAATTAGCGATCGATCGCATTAGAAATGATGAAATCTGCGCGAAAATTTTGGCAGAAAGATATGGTGAATGCGATAGCTAGCGCCCGCGAGTTAAACAATACGGCCTCTGGTTTATTATTGCAATGAAGTTATGGCACATTGCCATAATGTCGCAGTTTCTACGTGGGCCCAGCAGGGATTGAGAACATCACACATACCATTGAATTTCTTCGCAGTTTTGAGCAGATTTCCTCACGATGTTCTCCTTCGCCGTCAAGCTCATGATAAATTTCACACGTATAATTTTGCACATAAATTCCGAAAAACTTGAACTAGGCTACCACTTTTGTTATTGATTTATGTGATTGCAAAACCATCATCATCATCATCCCAGCCTATATACGACCCACTGCAGAGCACAGGTCTCCTCTCAGAATGAGAGAGCTGCCACGCGGTCCCAGTGCGGATTAGAAACTTCACACACATCATTGATTTTCTTCCCAGGTGTATTGCAGGCATAGCGTATGTGTAATATTACATCTTATTAAAAGCATTAGCTAACAAGCGAAATATGCAGATCTAGGGCCTTTTCATGAACATAAACTATTTTCCAAGGACCCGCGGCGTTATGGCCCGCTTTCATCCTTTGTTGGTCGTTTCTTGAATTTCTCCAACCTTCTATTATTATAAGGCACGTATTAAAATATCTCGGGCAGGACGTGAGACCATGAAATACGTGAGACGAAGTTCCGCAGCCTCATTAGTGGGCTTAATCAAACTTTTGGAATACGAGGTCGCCTGGTATAACAAGAGCTTGAGGCCATTTTACAGTTCGTATTTAAATCACGTAAAAACTTGTACAATATTTCTTATTTTTATTGATTTTTTATACGAGAGGGAGTCAAACGAGCAAGCGGGTCATTTGATGGAAAATTATCACCACCGCCAACAACTACAATTATCAACAACTCAAAGAGAGTCACCAATATGTTGCCGACCTTTAAAGGAAGTATAAACCCTTTTCTTGAAAGCCCCGATGTCATAGTTGTCTGGAAACACTGCGGCCGGAAGCTGGCTCCACAGTTTCACCGTACGTGGCAGGAAGTGCCGAAGAAAACTTACAGTGGTAGACTGCCATTTATCGAGATGGTGACGATGAACTTAGACTTTTGACGGGAAGTGCGATGGTGGAATTTTGCAGTAGGCAGCAAATGAAATAATTCTTCAGAGCACTGGCCGTGGTAGATCTTATAGAACACACAAAGAGAACCTACGTCCCTTCGCATGGACAAGGAATCCAAACGATCGGAAATCAATGACTATGACTGATCACTGACAAGTCGAGCTATTCGATGCCTAAATACTAAAACGCAAATCTAGCTGAAGGGTTAAGGGCCCAAACCGATCCTTTGCGGGCACGTTGTATATCCCACTGAAATAACTTGGCTATTTCAATATATTTATAATACCTGCTAGCTTTTGCCCGGGATTCCTTCAGTGCAGAATTCCAATTTGTGTTGATAAAGCTTCTTCATCAAAGCACCCTCTACGCAAAATTTCAGCCTTCTAGGTGTAAGGATTTGGGCTGGGTGTTGATGAATCAGCCAGTAAGTGAGTCAGTCAGTCAATCAATTAGGCTTTTTCATTTTATATGTATAGTTAGTTAGTTTGTTTTTCTTCTTATGTGTATATCCAGTTACAAAAAAATCTGCTAATATTTCAACTTCCTTCAAATACTCGTACATTTTAGGAATTATTTTCATCTCATCACACAGTAATTCATCAACGATCCAATCGATTAAAAATAAACTAAAAGTTGACTCATAGTGAAACAAGACTCCTTCTAAAGTGCTCTGCAAAGATATTGTTTGCTCAAGTCCGCAATTTGTTTTCGCTCTACGTGGAAACTGAAATGGCCATTTGGTACAAGGATTTTTCTATGTTTCGAATCGGTATTGAAAATCAAATTAATAAGTCAATTTCACGGAGACGCTTTATGGGTTAAATCGGCTTACTGTTTCTAAAATGGCTGCTTGAACCTGCGCTGTATTTTCTCCAGGAAAATTTTGAATTATTTTGGGAATTGAAGAAATATTAATTATAATATTGTTTTGTAGTCATTTGTCACTAGCGACATGCATGTTTATAATTGCCGGTAATAGAGAACTTACTCTTCGATTTGTTATAATATGTTTGTAGTGCAAGTTTTATAGTATTTTACCTATTAGCAAACCATAATAAAATAAATAAATAAAATAAATCTTGGGCGTAAAACATTGTCCCTTGTGTTGTCGATTAAAATACTCGAAAAAACATGTTATCGCCAAAAACGGCGATAGTTTAAAGATGGCTGGTTTGCATTTGCAAAAATAACGCTACCGAAAATTACAGGCCTATGTCAGCCGAATTTGCTAGGTATCGAAGATTACTAGCAACGGTTTCGTGAATCGTACAGGGGCTATGAGTAAAAGTACATTAAAAGCCGCCCAAGCCAAGCCAGACTCGCACAGAGAGTTCGTAGACCTTTCTTCTAGACAAAGCAACCAACCCCCAACCTTTGATTTGGTTGCGGGTGTCAAAACTTGACAGACAGACTGACAGACAAACAACGAAGCGATTTTTCGAAGGGTTCCGTTATTTCCTTTTAAGGTTTACTAAACCTTGAAAAACTGCCGGTAAAATAAAAGTCTTATCTAAGAAAATGGTGAGACAATAAAGAAAGGATTTTCTGGGCCCAGAAAACCAACCAATCGTTGAGCTAGGCAATAATTCTGGTAGCACTGTTCGTTTACTACTTGTTTTACAAGGGGCATTAAAGGCAAACCTTGAAGTAATGCTTTATATCACACTAAGGCAATTCGTTGAGCTGTTTGTTGAATTGAAGTAAGGTTATGTACGAGTATATGATTTATATTACATATTTTATCTAACTTTCCAACTTATACTCATTAGGTATAAGTAAGGACGTAAATACAACTGAATTGTAGGATATTTATTTTATTAATATGAACAGTCACTAGCAAAACTTATTATCATTTCTGATATTTGTAGCGGGGTATAAAAGAGTAACTATTTTATTTTAAATTGTAGTTGTACCTTTAACTATTCAAAGAGATAAGACTAGTGCATTTCTTTAAATAGTCTTGCAAGCAATTTGTACATCAAATTCAACGAATTTAAGCCTCTGAATAAGTCTCATTTTGGAGGAAATTGGGAATTAGCTGTAAAGTCATACAAAACTCATCTGTTTCGTAATTTTTTTATTACATTTTGACAGCACTATGAGTAAACCACAAAAACATATCGCGCCGTGGGCAAAAAAGGCGATTTTTAGCATTAACATATATTATTCTACCCACAACCTACACACTTTTACTTCTATACTTCATTTACATGATCAAATAACGTAGTACAGTATCCAAACACGGCGTGGTTTGCTTATTTACGCGCCAGGTCAAAACAAAACACATTCTACCCTTTTTATAGATCAGTATTCCTATCGCTTACATGATTCAGCTGGTTTAGTATAATTCCCGAGGCCGACCTATCATAAATATAACCTGACTCGCTTCTTTAATCTTCTTTTTCGCATACAAAATATTATTATTATTTCTTTTAATTTCAATTGTACCTATTTATCTGTGTCTTGTGTTAGTACAAAATATTACCTTTTGGAAGAAATAAAGAAAACTTTAATTTTATTCTCCTCGTCCTTTGCTTGATACGGTTCTTTCTTCAATTGTTTTTCCTCTTCCATTTACTTAAATATTCTAATAACCTATCATCACGCAGGTCACAGATTTCGTTTTCCTCTTTGTTCTCTAAATAAGTTTTGTCAAAAAATTATTTATTTTATTGTACTTACTGGACATTTTGTTGGCCGTACCTGTAGACTGTAGTAATTGAATATATTAATTGCACGATAGTGCGAATTTTGCATCGTCTCTTATCTCGTATCTTTGTTTAGCTTAAGATTGAGCATTCTCTCATTGTTGCGCCCCGTGCGTCGCTCCCACTTTTACAACTTCTTTCCTCTACTTCGTGAGCAACCTCAGTTACATACAATGTAGGAACGTTACATTAAGTCCACAAAAAGTAACATTACCCTCCAATAATACTGTAAGGCGTAGATCACAGCAAACATGTTATTTTAACGTTTCAAAGACATCTGATGTAGTGGAGTCATAACGCCCGGATGACGCGCGTGGAAGACATAATAAAAGGAAATCAAAGCCGTTGCACGTTTTATTGGTCCTAAATTTATTTTACAACCGTGCTATAGGCGGGCCAAACTTTAGCACCAGTAAATACTATACGAAAGCTAAGTATTTTAAACCTTGTATCGGGAAATAAGTAAATAACCCAATAGCAGCACTTCCAATGTTACATCCAATCGATTCGACAAAAAGATCTTAAACAGCTTGACCTGCAACAATAAGATGAATGTGTTATCTTTATGTGGCAAATGTCAAAGACAAAGTAAAACCAAACGCAGCATAAAGACAAAGAAAATGTGAAGTTAACACAAGCTTAACAAGCATTATAACGAATATCTAAAGTGTAACTGTTCTAAGAACTGTTAAAGAGGTCGATTGTCAGCAATCCTACTTGCGAAGTTTGTGGTACTGTCTTTCCTGCCTTTACCCTGTTAGGATTACTTGGATTTTTATGTATGTAAAACATTCAAAACCAGAGAAGGCTTAATTTTTTGACAGATTCACTGCGCACTGTTTCAGAATAGCTCCCGTGAATGATGTAAAAGGTAGCCCAGTGTTTAGAGAACCTGATTACGAAACTGGAGGTCCTGGATTCGATTCCCGGTCGGGACAGATATTTGTTTGAAAAATAATAATAATAATAATAAATAAATATCATGGGACAATTCACACCAATTGACCTAGTCCCAAAGTAAGCTTAGCAAAGCTTGTGTTATGGGTATTAAGCAACGGATAAACATACTTATATAGATAAATGAATACTTAAATACATAGAAAACATCCATAACTCAGGAACAAATATTCGTGCTCATCACACAAATAAATGCCCTTACCGGGATTTGAACCCAGGACCTCTTGCTTCGTAGGCAGGGTCACTACCAACTAGGCTAAAGCGGTCGTTGAAAAATACGAATGTTGGTGCTCGAGTCTTCGTTCGATCTTTAATATTGTATTTAAGTATGTATTTATCTATATATAAGTATGTTTATCTGTAAGTTGTCTAGTACCCTTAGTACAAACTTGCTTGGCTTAGTTTGGGACTAGGTCAATTGGTGTCAATCATCCTATGATTATTATTATTATCATTATAGGTAACAAGGGATTTATGTGAGAATGAGCTTTACTGCAGTGTGAACGGAAGAGGAAACCACTACACTATTTTTCCATGAAAGTTGTTATGAATGATCAATGATACCCATCCTGATCCGACGACCACGATCGCTCCGTCAAGAGCGTAGTGACTTAGAAGAAGCCCAATAAACCAATTTAAGAGGGTACGATGGCTGAGAGACTTTATTTTGATGAAATGTCGCTGTCTCGCCCGAACCCCTCCGTGTCAGTACAGCGAGAGCGGGACAACTGCAGCTCAGACCGTTATTAGGCGCGTAAAATTAATCAAAACAGCATTTCGTAATCCCCTGTTTTCTTCTCGAAAACTGGACCAATAAAATTATTTTTTTCAAAAATAATTAGAGGACAGATTTAGCTATGCCCCTATGTTTTCTTTTTTTTGTTTATATCAGGGATTCTTTTCTGATGAGTGCCTGAAAATGACGTTGAAATTGGGCAATTTTTTCAGGTTTTGAAAGCTCATTTTTCTTATGTTAATTGAAATATGGAAAAAAACGAAACATAGGGGCATAGCTGTGGTAGATACAGATTACACAGTAAAAAAAAATTGGCTCTAAAGCCATTATCCAGGGAGGAAACAGGGGATTACGTTTGTATGGGGAAATGGTGCGCATCGTACCCTCTTAATGTACAACTGCTATTCCTGTCTGCCACAATTTGATCAACGAGCAAGTTGCAGTGTCGCTCTAAATCAATTTACATACAAAACATCTAACACAATAAGTGTCGAGTTAACGTCGAGGCCAATGGCTCCAATAGTCTGTGTTATTTAGTTATTGGACAGGAAACATTCTCGTATCCTTAGCATTGCACACATAACGCGTTACACAACATCATATGGAAAATCAGTGAATTCAATGGCATGTTTACTTGTTTATTTATTTATTTGTATTCCAGTTGAAATACAAAATGTCCATCAATATTTATATTTAATAATCGCAGTAGCTTTTACCCGACATCTTTTAAAAAGAGTCTTTCCATTCTCAAAGACAGAATAAAATTTTAATTTTGAAAAAAAAAACAGTAACTTCGTTGAGCTAGAGAACTCTCGTAAAGCGAAATTAATAAAGATGATTTTTTAGAATAACAATCAAGGAAAGTAACTATAAAAACCTAAGGTAACTAACTATATTATGATGATGATGATGTCTTCCTATAACTCCCGGGTGGAGCTAAGGGCCGCTGATGTCCGTCTCCACGCCTCCCTATCCTGCGCCGCCTCCCTCACATGATCCCACGTGGACCCCACGCGCCTCAGCTCAGCCTCCACGGATCGCCTCCAACTATGCGTGGGCCGCCCCGGCCTTTTTCTACCACCGGGCCGCCATTCAAAAGCAACTTGAGCGGCGTTGCCTTCCTGCCTTCTCATGGTGTGGCCAATCCATCGCCAGCGCCGCACAGCAATCTCTTTGCCTATTGGGACTTGGAACTATATTATAAAAACCTTATTCCGGCAAGCTAGAAAAATTCCTCCATTTTGCAATCGGTTCAAAAAGGTTTTGGTAAACACTATCTAAGGTTGTCTTTGGTATTTCGAAACATTTCAATATGCTTTTGTTTTCTAAACCTGTCTATGCTTTCAAGTACGAAGTGAAAAGCAATATTTACACAGGCCGGCGGGATTTTTCCGATTTCTCGAACGGCTTTGAATTTATAACCGAATTATTACCGCAAAGATCAAAGATGCTTTTGAGTTCTTTAGGGCTTTGTTTTTAAATTGCTCGAAACAAAAACACAATGGAAATTTAGCCGACCGGATAGCCTAGTTGTTAGAGAACCTGACTACGAAGCTTGAACTCCCGGGTTCGATTCCCGGTCGGGGCAGATATTTATGTGAATAATACGAATGTTTGTGCTCGAGTCTTGGGTGTTTAATATGTATTTAAGTATGCATCAATCTATATAAGTATGTTTATCCGTTGTCTAGTACCCATAGTACAAGCTTTGCTTAGTTTGGGACTAGGTCAATTGGTGTGAATTGTCCCGTGATATTTATTTATTTATTTATTATAAGCATTTCAATTACCAATTAAATGGAATGGTTTTTAGGGTTCCGTAGTCAACTAGGAACCCTTATAGTTTCGCCATGTCTGTCCGTCTGTCTGTCTGTCTGTCTGTCTGTCCGCGGCTAAGCTCAGAGACTGTTAGTACTAGAAAGCTGTAATTTGGCATCAATATATATATCAGTCACGCCGACAAAGTGATTGAATAAAAAAAAGTAAAAAAAATTTTTTTAGGGTACCTCCCATAGACGTAAAGTGGGGGTGATTTTTTTTTCTCGGCTAACCCTATAGTGTGGGGTATCGTTGGATAGGTCTTTTAAAATCATTGTGGGGTTGCTAACATGATTTTTCTATTCAGTGATCTGTTTGCGAAATATTCAACTTTAAAGTGAAAATTTTCATTATAATCGGCCGTCCCCCCCCTCTAAAATCTAAACTGTTGGGAGGAAAAATTTGAAAAAATTCAGAAGGGTAGTAAATATATCAAATTTACTAGGAAAATTATAGCGGCTAAGATTGCTTGGAAATTATTTGTAGTATAAGAGTAAATAGTAGCCTAAGGTATAAAACATACCTAAACTTGGATGATTCCGTACACATACGAAATCCTTAGAAAAATATTACTTGATTTTTTCGTAATGGCTACGGAACCCTACCTTGGCCGTGTCCGAAACGCTCTTGGCCGGTTTCTTAAATTATCCCTGGTCCGCATTGTTGACGTTTGGGTACGTTTTGGAACTTATTTTTAATCGCTGTATTTTCCAAGAGATTTAACTTTATTGTCTTCAAAATGCAACTGATTTGAGCGTATTTCAGTATTCCCTAAAAAACTGCGGCAGTCACCGTGGAAAAAAGCGGCTCTAAGCATCCTCATACATTTCGCTCTCCGTTGAACCTTAACAGTTGCCCCCGCAGAAGGGCCTTCATACCCGATGTTAATAACGCGAGCAAAACCACGGCTTAAAGCTAGTAAGATATAAAATGCGCATAATGTCACACCATCTACCACTACGTCTTTTCAACCCGCTCACTTAAAGGTAAAAGCAAGTGCTTTACTTAATGATGAAAGCAATTGTTCTCACCCTTAGTAATGCCAATAGATAAGGAATGGTTAGTCTGCATTCGGTTTTCCCCATGGACTTAATATCTAACCTGGACTGAGTACTGCGACAAAAAGTGAGGCCGAAAAAAAAACAAACCAGAGAGTTGCATCTCGTTCTAATTAGGGTGATCAAATACTGGTGCGAGTGGGACGCAATTCTCTAGTTTCGTTAGTTTGTTGTTATCTCTCGGACCGCTGTCTCTAGTTGCCATTATTAAACTGTATGGCTTGGTAATATGAGTAACTTTTGATTGACTAATAAAAGTTAGTACTCAGTCCAGGTTAGGTATTAAGTCCATGGTTTTCCCTGAATGCTACGAAGTCAAATATCGAATGCTTGAATGGGTAATCGTTATACAGGGTGTTTTAAGTTAATGCGTAATATAAAGGTTGAGTTAGTTTGACCGAACAATTCTTTAAAAGCATTCGTCGGAATTTTCGATTTATGATGTATATAGCTGTAGCCCGCGACTCCGACTGCGAAGAATTCGTTTATTGCTATCCCGCGGAATCTATGCAATTTTCCGGGATAAAAAGTATCCTATATGTTAATCCAGGTTCTAAACTGTGTGTTTTAAATTTTATCGGAATCCGTCGAACTGTTTTAGAGTAAAGGAATAACAAACATCCATCTATCCATACAAACTTTTACATTTATAATAAATATTAGTGAACGCCTTGACAACGTACACTTTGAACAAAGTCAAAGCCGATATAACTTTATTGAATTTTGGCTGCAACAAGCGCATATTTATTAATGTCAAAGAATCAACTACGGGTTCAGAAAAAACACTTCTAGCGCTCAGTACAACTAATTTATCAAAACGTTTAAAAACCCATGTACCTCGACTAAAAAGTAACAATAATAACTATAGAATCAACATCTCATTACCAACGAGCTTGGGGAAATTAATATTTTCCCTCAAAGGAATTCGCCAGATAGACCTGTAAAATCATCGTTATTAAATTCAAGGTACAATATGTTTCGAAATTGCTACGGAAAATGGTACAGGAATTAATAATTCCGGCACTGAATTTTATATGGCGTCCGGCTTAAGGGATAGCTGTAAAAATATACAATGCTCAGTAACGAAAGTTCCCAATCCACAATGGGCCCGCGTATAACTATGACCCAAGCGCTCTAATTACGAGAGGAGGCCTGTGGTAGGCAGTAGAAGGTATATAGGCTGGGATGGTGATGATTACATAAATTTAGCTACGGGAAATCAACTCTAAAGCTGATTTTTTGAGGTAAAGTAAAGTGACTATTATTTGCCGATTGATCTAACGAGGCACTTTACCTTCACAACCGTCAGTCTATTGAATTTTATGCTGAATCATTTGCTTCTTTACTGAATCACTTGAATTTTATCAAATAAAATGGAATATTCTACTACTCTTTTTAGAATATTCTATCAAACGGAACTAGGAAAGTCGAGACACGAGCAATATGCTAACAGAACCAATTATTACGATTCGTCTAGTTTTCATACTTCAGCCATATCTTGTCTTAAAATAAAAATACCTCTTGGCATATTGCAAATTATAAAGTTAAAAAAAAAGAATCTGAGGAGTAACAAAATCGTCATGATTTTTTACGTACCAAACTTGAGTATATATACCTTTAAAAAAATAACTATCATTTCAGCCGCAGGACGTCCATATAAACTTATATTTATATTGATTCCAGGATCTGACCAGCGTTGATCAGGATGCTAACGAGCAGTCGCCTACGCATCGTGGGCGGGATACCCAGTAAATGAACCAGAATATTTGCATAAGGTAACTATTGTTACTACAGTAAATAAAGTCACACGAAAACACAAGTTAATTTGGTTTTCTATCGTTTTCCATAATTTAAATTTGCCATAAAGTTAAACAATATTTTCTTCAGAATTGTAATAAACTAACCTAATCTAACCCACTATATTCTATGAGATGGCATTTCAAAAACACAGGTTCATACATTTTATGGCAAACGTTGCTATGACAAGTGCAATTATGACAAATGAAAATATGGAAAACGAAATGATTTCAGTAAATTTACAGGCACACAAAAGAAGTATCATCGCTTTAAAATCTTTCAGACACTTTTTTGACGTTAAAACGTAACACGGCGAAAAGTTTTAGACTTTCGCGATTTTCACTAATACCTGATTATACAAGAGCGGGACTTAATCAAGACTTTTGCTAAAACAACCTCATATTTTAAATAAATAAATATTAGGGGACAATCTAACACAAATCGACCTAGTCCCAAACTAAGCAAAGCTTGTACTATGGGTACTAGACGACTATAAACATACTTATATAGATAAATAAATACTTAAATACATAGAAAACATCCATAACACAGGAACAAATATTCGTGCTCATCACACAAATAAATGCCCTTACGGCGGATTCGAACCCAGGACCTCTTGCTTCGTAGGCAGGGTCACTACCAACTAGGCTAAGGCGGTCGTTTATATTTCGGCCACATTTTAGTGGCTTACTACATATTTCAGATCTGTGCCGTGGTTACGAGAAGTAGTAGTTTTCTCGTGACCACATCTGTAATGAAGTCAAAACGTTGACGTAATTGTACTAATATATTTAAGGCTTAATTAAGTCCCGGATCTTGGATTAATTGTAAAGTGCAGAGCATTTTGCGTTTGTGATTAAAATCTTAAATCAACCCTCTGTTTATCCTAAGGAAACAATACAATACATGTTTGACATTAATACAATCAGAAATTCTTACAATTCTAACTAATCTATACATGTAATAAATATTAAGAATATAAGTTGATTTATTAACTACGCTTTCACGATTAAAATATTGAACTGTTCAAGATCAAATTCTATACTTACTGGAGACTATCTGTTGCCCGCGACGTATAGGGTTAGGAATACAAAAAGTAGCCTACGACCTATTCTCAGACCTACCGAACATAGACAAAAAGGTTTCATAAAAATCGGTCAAGCCGTTTCGGTGGAGTTCGATAACAAAGACTGTGACAAGAGATTTTTATATATTAGACTAGCTGTTACCCGCGACTCCGTCCGCGAAGAATAGGGGTATAAAAAATACCCTACAACCTATTCTCAGACCTACCGAATACAGAGAAAAAAGTTTCATAAAAATCGGTCGAACCGTCTCGGAGGAGTTCGATAACAAACACCGTGACACGAGATTTTTATATACATACATAAAAAAAATACATAAATATTAGGGGACAATCTTACACAAATCGACCTAGTCCCAAACTAAGCAAAGCTTGTACTATGGGTACTAGACGACGATAAACATACTTATATAGATAAATAAATACTTAAAACATCCATAACTCAGGAACAAATATTCGTGCTCATCACACAAATAAATGCCCTTACCGGGATTTGAACCCAGGACCTCTTGCTTCGTAGGCAGGGTCACTACCAACTAGGCTAAAGCGGTTGTTGAATATATTAGAATTATTAGATAATATAAGACCCGGAAAAGACATAGGATAGTATATATTACGAAAAAAAAATTACACTTCCCTTTAACTAATTTGATATATATTTGTCTTTCATTAGTTCCGCTTTCTTCCAACCTATTTAAGTTTTCAAACTAAATACAAACTGAAATATAGATGCACAGAAAAAACTACAGAAAAAAGACCAATGCTGGGGTTTTTTCTGTGCATCTATATTTCAGTTTGTATTTAGTTTGAAATATATGGTTTCACGGGATGACCGTAAAAGTAATAAAAAAAAATGAAGTTGAAGAAAATAAAAAAATAAATAGAAAAAGATACTTCATACTTAAATTATTTAAGTTTCCTACACTTGGCTATATCAAAAAGTAATTTTGAACCAGTTTGCCGACTGAAATTTAATTCTCTCCCGACTTCGCGATTTTCTACCTCAATAGTCGAGTTATTCATTCTAGAAACTCAATAATAAAATTTCGAAGCACCCAGCCCTACGGAAACTTTGCAGCTCTAAGTTTTCATACCTATTTACGACGAACGAATTTTTATTTTAAAATTTCACTGTTTTTATGCCCTTTTCAACTGTTCCTCAAAGGTAGAAGTCAAAAGTTTTTTCTTTCTTAAGTTACTCATTTATGAAGTTTAGAAAATTTATCACACACCACCGTTGTTGTAATACAGAACCGTGCCCAGGTACCAAGACCAAGCTAGATCAATTTTTCATCCCCGAAACCCCCACATACCAAATTTCATCGAAATCCTGATTATATATATCGACGGTGGAAAGCATAAACGCTGTAAACCCACACCTTGACCAAAAACTTTTTATTGCATATTTCGTTTCAGTTTTTTTTTCTGCGTCGAATGCTGTAACCCACGTTGCTCTACGACAATTAGAAGTTTCTGGACAGCGTAGTAATTTTTATGATTTTTGGCTGTTTATGATACATAAAATGCTGTAACCGACATAAAAAACAAAGAAAATAGAGTTATTTATCTTACTTCACACACGCGGAACAATATTCAGCCGCCCGATGTCACTTACAGCGTTTACGCGGAATGAAAAATATATCATTACGTGGGTTACAGCATTTAAGCTGATCAAGAATATATTGCAGGTGAGTGTTAAAGCATTCACTCGTAATCAAAATAACTAGTTACTTAGGGTTATAGCTTTCTATCAAAGTTTTAAGATAAGAATCATGACGTTACATCATTTGAAAATTTGTGATAATATTGTTAGTAATAAGTTTACATCATTTTTTTAAAGTATGTAACTAAGAGATTGTGACTTCAGAGCATACCTACCCGCGTCTTGTTCGCTATCCGTCACTATCTTTTTTAGTCAAATTCTGCAACATGTCTATCTCTTAATACGTCTTATTCGTTTTTCGCCACGGTCTTCCTTGGACTAATTCGTCGTTCTTTCCTTTCGTATTTGTCTCATTGGCCAAAAATTTTTTGATACGTTCGGTGCTGTTGAATAAATTTTCGTAAATAAATGAGACAAAAAACGAAAGGGAAGAACAACGAATGAGCCCAAGGAAAACCGTGACGAAAAACAAATAAGACTTATTAAGAAAGAGACAAGTTACAGATTTTGACTAAATAAGATAATGACGGTTAGCGAATAAGACAAATAAAGATTAAGTGACGAACACATAATAAGACGAAATAAAAATTAAATGAAAAACGAATGAGGCGAGATAATAGGATACCTACCGAGAATATCACTTCAATTTTCAGAAAGCCAGATCACTTTTTGGGTGATACAAAACTAAAACTTGACAAAATCTCGCCTCTAAGTTCAAATTATACTGATAATTCAGAAAATACAATAAACTCTACGAACCAATCTCTACAAAAGTATCCTTTGATAGATACAAGCCTTATAGAATCCAAGGTTTTGGAAATTGATTCTAATTTGAGCGATCTCGGCAGTTCAAAAAAAGAGTCAAAAAGAATAAGTGATTAAGATACGTATTTTATTGAAGTTACTCCTGAAATTGAAAAGAAAAACAAAAATCGAAGAAAAAGCTTGATTTTGACGCCGATGGCATTAGGTACTAACAATAAGCTGTTGATAGTGGGACAAAAAAAGGATCCTCACATATACTACTAATCTTACGGTCGTTTATAATCTCAATTTTATAAGCTATATCTTTCATTATTACTTTTTCTTTACTCTTTTTTTTAGACATCAAAGTTGGTAGCAGTGTAAAGTCTGATTTTGAGCCGATTTTAAAATCAGAAATTGATAGTGACGATGAAAAAGAGGATTGTGTCCAAAGGTTTACAGTCGACGAGCGATATAAAATTTTAAGAAAGAGTATTATAGAAACATATCAGCTCAAGATCAAACAGTAGTTCATCATAATTTTATTGGAGATGGAATCAAACTGTTGCCTGAAGAAGTTGATTTCATTGTATTATGTTAATAGCAATATTTACAAAATTATTTAATATTTTTTTATTATGTTTTGATGTTTTACTAAACTTTATGTTATAACTAGCTGTTTCCCGCGACTGCGACTGCGAAGAATAGGGGTATAAAAATATCCTAAGACCTATTCTCAGACCTACCGAATACAGAGAAAAAATTTCATAAAAATCGGTGAAGCCATTTCTGAGGAGTTTGATAACAAACACCGTGACACGAGATTTTTATATATTAGACTAGATGACCCCGCAAATGATGACCTAGCTAGGGGTATAAAAAATAGCCTAAGACCTATTCTCAGACCTACCGAATATAGAGAAAAAATTTCATAAAAATTGGTCAAGCCGTTTCGGAGGAGTTCGATAAGAAACACCAAACACGAGATTTTTATATAATAGAAAGATTGATTTTAGCTAACCAAAATGAATCCAAAAACGATTCCAATGGGAATTTTAAAGAGTTAAAAGGAAATCGAAGCGAAAAGCAGCTGCCAAAAAAGCTATCTTGATTTTTTAGAGGAACAGGATGAGATTCAAGTGATGTTAAATGAACATTTTCCCTCCGAGCTAGGTTGATGTATTTCTGTTGCCGCTATAACAACAAATACTAAAAAACAGAATAAAATAAATATTTAAGGGGGCTCCCATACAACAGACATGATTTTTTTGCCGTTTTTATAGAGCACGGAACCCTTCGTGCGCGAGTCCGACTCGCACTTGGCCGGTTTTTATGATTAATAAAAATAATTCTAAATAAAATAATTGTTTGACATTTTAAAGTCCCTTAATATTTTTATCAGTTGCTGATTACGCTAATTTATTTTATATGGATTGGATTGATGTAAGCTGTTACTTCAATTTAATTTTTCATTTTAAGAACCTAAACAAGCTTACAACACTTTGTATGTTTAAAAATATTGTAAATTGTCAAATTACGATATTTATGCTTTCCCAAAAAAAATCACTTTCTTCTATTTCATACATTAGTATATTGACGTTACAGCGTTTTCGCGGAGTGAAAAAAAAAATTCAAATGCTGTAACCCACCAAAACTTCTTTGCAGACTACTTTAGACAAGATTTTTACTAAGCGGTTAATAGCCTAGCTAAATATACATAATTTCCCAAAGAATTGTTACTTTACGCAAAAAGGGTCATGAGTTCTGATTTTTTTAGTAAATTTTAAAAAGTTTTTTGGCTCTGGTGTAAAGTTTATACATTGTGGGTTACAGCGTTTATGCTTTCCACCGTCGATATATATATATATATATATAATCAGGATCTCGGAAACGGCTTGTATATCTATATATATATATATATATATATATATAGATATACAAGAATTGCTCGTTTAAAGGTATTAGATAGATTTAAGTAGACTACCAAGCTAAGGTAAATTCGATTTCGCGGTATGTTATTCTGTCATCTGATTCCGCATTCAAAAAATACAATAAATGATGCTTAATATTTTATATGGATCTGTGGTGGCCTAGTGGTTTGACTTTTGCCTGTCAAGCAGAGGGTCGTGAGTTCAAATGCGGGCTCGCACCTCTGAGTTTTTCGGAATTTACGTGCAAATTAAAAAAAAATACCACGAACTTTACGGTGAAGGAATACATCGTGAGGAAACCTGTATACTTACACCTGCGAGCTAATAAATTCAATGGTGTGTGTGAAGTTCCCAATCCGCACTGGGCCCGCGGGAGAACTACGGCTCAATCCCTCTCATTCTTAGAGGAGGCCTGTGCCCTGCAGTGGTACGCATACAGGTTGGGATTAATGGTGATGATGCGTAATATAATTGTGAACGATGGGCCTCATAAGAATTTGCATTAGAAATGATGAAATCCGCTCAAAAGCTAAAGTCACTGACATAGCTCGAAGAGTCGCCAGACTCAAGTAGCAGTGAACAGGGCACATCGCTCGTAGAATTGACGGCCGATGGGGCCGAAAAGTTCTCGAGTGGCGTCCACGGACCCGAAGGCGCAGTGTAGGTAGGCCTCCAACAAGATGGAGCGACGACTTGGTTTAGCTTTCGAGAACGCGTTGGATGCGGATGGCGCAGGACCGATATGTTTAGCGAGCCTTGGGGGAGGCCTATGTCTTTTGGCTGATGATGATGATGATGATGAATATGACTGTCTCTGCCGGGATTTGAACCTTCTAATCATAGCTATGAAGCTAGAGGTTTTGAGCTTTGTAGGTACGCGTAACGCCACCTCCTTGAACTCTCCGACAAAAAAAACCGTTTAAAGTTGAATTTCTAAGTAAAATAATTTCCTATGATAAATTTACTACAAAGAGACCAATTTCGGTAAGTAATACTACTAATACTAATTGACAATGATTTCTCTCTCCGTTTCAGAAAACATCAAAACTAAGTTCAGAAAATGAGCAAAACACTTGTAAATTTTATTGAAACAAGTTAAAAATGCCTCATGAAGTGTAAATGAAGCATTTAATTTTAATAAAAAGGGATTATTGTATTGTATTGTATTATCTCCGTTCAGATATTTAACATTTTATGAGAATAGTAGTAGAAAAATAAAACGTTATATTTTTGTCAACAAATCATATTTTATGTAGTCATAAGGTTCGATAAATTTATACCATTTTTAGGATTCCGTATCCCAGGGGCTTCCGTATCCGCTATCTGTCCGTCTATCTGTGCGTCCCTCCGTCTATATAACAAAAAATACAAAAATAAAATAAAGTACTAAATTAAAGGGGGTCGTCATACAAGAAACTTATTATTTTATTCAGCGTTTTTCAATCGATCCTTATTATATAATTTGTTACTGAACTATTTTAAAAAACATTGTACGAAAGCACGGATCCCTTATGTTATGAGTCCGACTCGGACTTGACCGGTTTTTTGTTATAAGACAATTTCTTAAGGTGGCGACTGACTTGTAACATTTCGGTGTAATGTAACATAATACAACCCGAGCATTACAGCAGTCATTGCAGCGAGCTGAGCCGCTCGACGCTGCACTGACTACTGTAATGCTCCGGTTGTATCATGTTACATTACACCGGAATTTTACAAGTCAGTCGCCACCTTTACGTATTTGTCCACGTTACAAATATTCATATAGAGATTTCGATCAATACGATCACAAACGATTCAATTACAGTCTCTAAGTCATAGTTAATTAGCTCCTCCACCGTATTAAGAAATTAAGATACATTCCTATGGAAAAAACGCTTTGCGCCGTAATGTCCGAAGTGCGGACATCAAAGCACAATATACTGTTAATGGAGCGTCATTATCTGACCCCCTCCCCCTCATTCGTCACATTACCCCTCGCTAAGTACTCTCCTCGACGAGCCCTCACGTCTGGCGTATAAATAATACTCTGGTAGGTACATCCACATTTTAGAAGTAACTTTTTAAAAATTACAAATGTATGTTTCTACCTGTCCTAATACTATTTAGGTACTACTATTCTGGGATTGTATTTAATTTACAGTATAGTTGGAGACGTGTCAAAGTAAGTAAAGGTTTAAGAAGGATAATGGATGTAATACATAAATTGTCAGTGTAATCAATTTTAAGTGAAACTATTATTTAGATTAACTTTTTTGACTGTGTAATCTACAAATTGGTTTACATAGTTTTGTTTTACGAATTTTCATGTGGTTTCAATACAATACAATACAGTACAATACTATGACTCTTTATTGTCCACCACAAATAAATCAATACAGAAAAACAAGTACATTGAAAAAATATATTATTATAAGGTAAGCAATAGGCGGCCTTATCGCGGCTTATTGGGTTTACTTAGTTTAAATAAAGTCTACTTAATAAGAATATTATAAAATTGTTAATTTCTGACGAAATTTAAAAAACAATACACTACACTGTATGGGGTTTGTGGTGGGTAGCAAAAAAACGGCTAAGAATGTGTCGGACAAGCCCAGGATAGGGTTCCGTAGCCGATACTTTGTTTATCATTGCTACTATTTTATTTTCCCATAATTTTACTATTAATTAAAAATCGTCTACACAACCCCGTAATGATTTTAACAGACCTATCCAACGATACTCCACTCTATAAATTTAGACGAGAAAAAAGAAATCACCCCCACTTTATATCTATGGGAGATACCCTAAATATTTTTTTCTACTTTTTATTTTACCACTTTGTCGGGATAATTGCTACATTATATCCATACAAAATTACAGCTCCCTAGCACAAAAACTCTCTTATCTAACCCGTTGACTGACGGACAGATAGACAAATGGACATGACAAAACTATAAGGGTTCCGTACTGCCATTTTGGCTCCGGAAATCAGAAAAGGAAATTTCCGTACAAATGAATCAAAGACGTTTTGGGAAGCTAAAGTTCGCGGGTGAGGAAAGTAGCTGTTTCAGTTAATTGAAGCTATGTTTGTTTAGTTCAGTTTCGTTCACGCTACTTACCTATAATTTTTAATGCAAATCAAGAGTCCAAAATGCTTACAAAACATGCGCAGCATGCAAGAAAAACAAAAAGCTCAAAATTATGAAGTACCTAGATATTCAAGGGCACCGGATGTAAAGAATAGACGAGCGTATTAATTAAGCGCACTTTATTCACTTAAAAATTCTGTTCATGCTGCGCGGATCAATAGTAATATAGTTTCAGAAACTTTCAAACGTGGGTAGAGCATTGTGCAAGTCTTGAACGGGTAGCCTTTTGAAGGAATAGGTGGCGTGTGAATATAGGTACTCTATAGTGTTCTCACGTATTGTAATAGCTGGAGAATAGCTAGTTGCATACAGAGGATTATAAGAGGCACTAGACTAAAGCCTCGTATACCATTCATGCAACGAATATAAATAATTTATTGAATAAGGCGTTTCCTTGCGGAGGTCCATATCAGGAACTGAAACAATTACTTAGCTCACCCGTGACCTTATGATAGTACCTACATGTATGCAAGAAACAAATCAATGAATAATGTCTGACGTCTGGTAGCATGGTGATGGTGAACGGTTGTGTTGCTGGATGAGCTCGGTTGAGTTTGAAATGCGTCAGTTAGTGTGGCGGTTATAGATGGGTAAAGGGATGTGATTTGTGTGTGTTGGAACTGCATTAACACACATTTTTTGCATCTTAAGCATAAGGACGCGAATGAACTAAGTAATTGTTTCAGCTCAACGAATTAAAACTTGGTTCCCTTCATTATTAATTATTTATAGTGTTCCCACACTGGTGTTTTAAAGATTTACTGTCATTGTCATTAAGTAAAAATTGAAAATTTTCCACTTGAATTAACTGTTTCAAAATTTGACCTAAAATAATACTGTTTAAAAATGAGTTTTGGAAAAATGCAATTATTATGCAGCGCAATCAAATTTTGTTAAAATTTATTTTGAACAGTATTTCTTAGGTGAAAATTCAAAACAGTCAATTCAAGTGGATGATTTTCCATAAGTAATTTTGCACATAACTCCGAAGAACACAGTTGTGAAGTTACAGGAATGTTCATTGTACATCCAGTGCTTGCATATCATGTTTAATAGTTTGATATTAAAACAAAAATAACATAAGTACCTAACTCCAGATACATTCATAACAAGAAAACGATCTAACTTTATAATTGTTAATTTACAATTTAAAACATTTCCAACTCTCAAGTCACGTGGTGATCTTACTTTAACCCCTCTAGTCAAAGAGGAGATGTTAACATTAGCTTTCATAAATAAGCTTTGTTTACTTAGTTCTTAGTTGTTTCTAGCTAACTCTATCTCGAACTAAACGTGATTCCCGGCGCTCTATGGATTTAATCCCAGTTTTATAAGTATCTGTACAAACCGCAGATTTGCCCGGGAATTTCAAACTTAGCACTATAGGGTCTGTGGCTTTGCTTCGTCTTAATAATTAGTGTTTACCATATTCGTGCAAAGGAAACTTACTGCTAAGGAATGGAGTACGCACATGTCGTCTATACATCTAGATATACACCTAGGACTGTTCAAAGCTAGAGTGAATGAGCATTTTTAATTTGAACTGTACAATTTGCTTTTTTTAATGAGGAAATTTAGAGATTTTTTTTATTCAAAAGCACGAGTACTAATCATTTTCTTACAGAAAAAGTATCCTTATTTTTTGAGTCGGTTTTGTGACTTTTTTCGCAGCTTTATGGAAAATGTGTGGAAAATTAGGGTTGTTTTTTTTAATTATCAAAAAGCGCTCGTGAGTAAAAAATCCCAAAACTACCAAATTAGTAACATGTAGTACTATTTTAAATTGAAAATGGCCGAAAATGCTGTTATTGAATCAGTGAGTGATCTGCACTTTTCATCAGGTTAGATAGGGGTCAGTTTACTGTAAAAAAAGGTCATAAGTAGGTTGTGCTTGTCTAGACATTGTAACTAAGTTTCACTTGGATTAACGGAAATGTTTCGTGGGCAGAAATACCCAGAGGTGAGTGGAAGGAAGCAGGGAAGGCTTTTACCTAACATTATGACACCATTCTGTATCCTACTTATACCGCGTGGGACAGAATGAAGAGTTTTTACAAAAACGGGGAATTGTTCACCCTAAGAGCTTTCTTATTTCCCAATAAACTATGTATGTTATAGTACATTACTGCAGAGACCAGTAAGTAAGCCATCCTGGACGAGTAGAGCGGGGGGGTGCGGGGTATTAAAGGGGGATATTATAAAACATGCATAATATAGTTGCACCCGTGCGAAGCCGGGGCGTATCGTAATTTATTTGGCAAAACAACGTTTGCCGGGCCAGCTATTAATATTATAAAGTATGTCCGCATGTGTGCTTGTTGAAACTCTTGGATAATGTTATCGTCACTACTTCGGGTACGGAACTCTAAAAATATAAAGCAATTATTTGGGCGACTATACCCAGGCCTCCCTTGCTTATGCTTATAAATTATTAGTAAGATTGATCAAGAACCGATAAGTCTACACACGAACATCTACTTAACATTTACCTTGTTTACCTCTGTGTACTAACAATATTATTGTTAGCTATTGGTTAGTAAACAATGAAATAGTATACCTATTAACAAAGCTGAAAGCGGAGTTTAAATTCAACAATAACAAGTAAGTTTTACAATTATCAAGTCTAACAAGTAGTTGAGCTGTTTATATTTATTTTAATTAAGCTATTTTTAAACTCAAGTAAGATTATTTCCAGTTTGGCAGTGGGCAATTCTCGACATACATCAAGAGAGATCGGAAGAGCAATACTTAGGCTGAAGTTTTGTTATTAATTACATTAAATAGGTTTGGATATGTTATGTGATTAAGTTCTAGGATTTTGTATAAGTACCATATCAGAAAACACGAACCTTTACGATTAAAACTGAGACGTCCTGAGTGTCAAAGTGGAAATAATCTTACTGTGCCTGTAATCTTCGTCTTTGATTATTGAAGTTTGACGGACACGAACTTAACTTATTGTTATTTAATTTAAATAATCTAAGTTAGTGGAAAAGGGTATTTTTTATGTAAATCTTAACATATAAAAATCTCGTGTCACGGTGTTTGTTATCGAACTCCTCCGAAACGGCTCGACCGATTTTTATCAATTTTTTTCTCCATATTCGGTAGGTCTGAGAATAGGTCGTAGGCTACTATTCTTCGCAAACGGAGTCGCGGGCAACAGGGTATTCATATAAATATCTGTTCCCACCGGGAATCCAACCCCGAACCTCAAGTTTTGTAGTCGGGTTCTCTAACTACCCGGGTAAATTACTCAAAGGGATATGATAAAACTTTTCTATGATAATCTAATCACTGATCTGTATTCCATGGCAATCCTGTTCCAGCGGTTATCAGGTGGCTCGTCATTAAACTTTTCACATAAAGCGACCAATATCAGGGTGATTATCGATTTCCGAACTTATAACAAGATTCTTTCATTGCATTAGGGTGAGTCTACCTGATCCGCCCGATGAACCTAAACGGCGAACGAGGAAAAAATTATCATTGGAAACGTCTCGATATCTTCACACTGGTGAGCCCAGCTATCTCACTGATTAGTTTTCCTATCATGTCTCTGGTAATTATCCACCCTAATGCCTAGGAGTAATTCATAAAGGGGTGCGAAACGATTCCTATAAAAATAATTCATATAAATAAGTCACAATTTATTGTTGAATCATAAAACAACACTTGATGTATTTACATATTAATGATAGACTTTGGGTGGATAACAAACATACAAAAAAAAAAAAAACATACAGACGAATTGATAACCTCCTCTTTTTTTTGAAGTCGGTTAATAAAGAACGCTAGGTTGATGAAATTAAAAACTTAGTCGGCGGAGACTGACTGGATGACGAATGCAATGGACCGAATAAGATGGAAACAGTTGGAGGAAGCTTCTATCCGGAGTGGCACCATGCTACCAAGTGTGAAATATGTGGTTTTTCATCAATTTCTTTCTTTGCTAGTATATAAATACATACACCGCCTAAAATTTGGCCCTAATAAGAAAGTTGCGTTATTTTTTTCCCTCAATTTTTCTTGGATCCCATTTTTTTAATAACTTTAGTCACAATAATTTAATGTTAAACATAAGACTGCCTAAAACTAAGTAAATGCTTATAGACAAAAACAAACAAAAATGCAACTTTCTGATTGGTGCCTATTTTTTTTATGTAAAGTGCGTGGGAAAATATGCTTTATTATTATTAATCTTTGTTCATCTTCTCATTCACTCAAGCCTCTAAATAATCTGAACCAATCACTACGGATCGCTATTTCATTGAGGGCAATACACATTCGCTTCGACATTCGCACCTTCGGTACAACAGTGTATCATCTCGAAATAATACACCATTTGAATTTAGACTTTCCGGAAATTAAGTAAAGTCTAAATTAAAATGGTGTATTATTTCGAGATGATACACTGTTGTACCGAAGGTGCGAATCGCTACGTACTACGCTTGTAACCAGTAGCAGCGTTTTTCCGCTTTGTAGCGAAAACTACTTACGTACATTCAAGGAAACTGAATCGCGTAGGTACCAGGGTGGAACCTTTTCACATACAATTTAACAATGATTTCTTTGGCAGTTGTATGGAATGTCAACATGACATTTGCAATTAAAATTAAAAAAAAAAATTAAAACGTTTATTCTGCAAATAGGCCGCAAAGGGCTCTTTTACAGGTCACTTTTTTAAACTACCAGCGCTTTCGTAAGGACCATCATTGCCAAGAAGAATGCGCCACAAGCAACTTGGCAGGAAGTCATCTTTTCAAATTAAAATATAATAAATTACAAACTAAAAAACCATACAAATATAGAATTAAATAAAAAATAATTATTATTATATAAAAAAAACAATACAGGGATGTATTGGGTCCCTTAGTTAAAAAAAAAAACTAAAACTATACCTACATCTTAACTAACTATATCTATGTTCAGTGGAAGTGTAGAATGCTTCCACCGTCAAAAAAGAAAAAAAAAGAAAAATAAAAAAATAAAAAATAATTATAATGGAGATAGTCTTCCAATGAAAAGGGTTCACTCTGGTGCGTGATTCAGTCTCTTCGACTGTACACAGAACCCGCCTGGCAGGTTCTTAGCACTGAATGTGTTACACATTCTGTACTGTCAGTCCTAAGCTTTATCACGTACGAAGGCTGAAGAGTGCACGAAAATGAACTTAATGGTCTCTGGATGAAAGTCGAACTAAATTATTGCCATCCGTCACTTTTTACAGCGCTTTCAAACAGTTATTCATTGATTGTGTTTTATTCTCTCGCTCTGCAATGGTGCTAGTTTATCAACTGGGTTCGTAAAATGCGAGCAAAATTCATTGAAGTGCTAACTAACTAACTGGTTGTCATGCGTCATTTTAATCGATTTAGCTCGCATTTTACGATCCCAGTTTTCAAGGCGAGATGCCGTTAACCTGTATGCTTAGTATAAGTTTTCCTTCACTTCAATACTTCTCGATCGCGTTTACGTAAAAAAATCAATTACTAGGGAAACATGGACAGCGTCTCCGCGCGCGCGCGTCCACGTTTCCGATCGAGAAGTATTTTGGTGAAGTAAAACTTATACTAAGCGTACTGACGTAAAAAGCGTACAACGCCATCTACCGACAAGATAGCGAAGTTAAATTTGCCCTTACAGTTTGTATTTATAAAGGGAAAATAAACTATCACATCGTTTCTTTCTAATAGTAACGTTCCGCGTTAAATTTTTTGGTAATTGTACCTATATGTCTCTATTCCTCCACGTGAATTCTCGATTTAACTAAACTGAGCTATTGAACTAAGAAACGTTTCTTTGTGGATTAATTGTATTTTTAAATGATAATATATTAAATTTTTAGGGACACATTTTGCGTATATCTACATTGCGGTGCTCAATCGATCACTTGTCTTAACACTAAAAAAAAAAAATATTAGGGGACAATCTTACACAAATCGACCTAGTCCCAAACTAAGCAAAGCTTGTACTATGGGTACTAGACGACGATAAACATACTTATATAGATAAATAAATACTTAAATACATAGAAAACATCCATAACTCAGGAACAAATATTCGTGCTCATCACACAAATAAATGCCCTTACCGGGATTTGAACCCAGGACCTCTTGCTTCGTAGGCAGGGTCACTACCAACTAGGCTAAAGCGGTCGTTACATTAATTAATTAATTAGTTAATTTGAGAAACGTACGCTAGAGTCCCTGTCACCATCATCCCAGTCTATATAAGTCCCTCTGCAGGGCACAGGCCTCCTCCCAGAATGACAGGTCTTGGTCCATAGTCCATAGTTCCTGAAGTGCAGAGTGGTCTGAACGTATGCAGGTGGAAGCAGGATCGACGGAGCAGTGGTTGCTCTTAAATAATACTCGCAGTGTATTCAACTTTATATTCTTCACAAATAATAAACAATGAATCTTTATGATTATACGGAACAAGCAGAAGAAATAATTAGATACAATTACAGCACACATGAGCGGTCGGTGTTAAGAGCAGGAAGACAAAGCCAGAGACAAATCTAGTGTTGTCATAAACTACACAGACCACAGACAATATAAACATTATAAGAATGGTTTACACTCTATTTCTAACAGTTCCCAAGCGGGCCCAGTGCTGATTAGGAATTTAGCACACACCATTGAACTGCAGATGCAGATTTCCTCACGTCGTTTACCTTTGTCGTAAAGCTCATGGTAAATTTTATATGTTACTAGCTGTTGCCCGTGACTCCGTCTGCAAAGAATAGGGGTACAAAAATAGCCTACTACCTATTCTCAGACCTAGCAAATATAGACAAAAAAGTTTCATAAAAATCGGTCAAGCCGTTTCGGAGGAGTTCGATAACAAACACCGTGACACGAGATTTTAATATATATCAGAAGAGAAGATTTCGCAAGTATATTCCGAAAAAGTCAGAGGTACGGACTCGGGCCACGACCCTCAGCATAAGAGGCCAATCGACTAGCTAGACTGTCGTTCTCTTTTTTCACGATTGTAAAAAAAACAGCCACAATTTTATTTTATGAAGATAAGTATAATGATGATAGCAAAAGGAAACTGTAATGCGCCGCGCAGGCTTATCTGAAATTGGGTTCTTACGTATCCCTATTTACTGACAAACTTATTATAAGGAGCTAGCCTTTTAGCCAAGCATTCGGAAGTTCCTGAAGATTTTAGATTATGAAAATGTATTTCGTGATTATTTTTTATACAAGAAACAAGAAAGCTGTTTCTTGCATGACCAAATTATTAATTTTTTTTTGCGCGCAAATTATTAATTTTGTAATGTTGATGTACAAAAGAATTAGCTCGTTGCGATAAGAATAAGTACGGTGTAATAATTGTTTCACAATTTTGTATATTGTCACTACTATTTTGCATTACTATGAAATAATACTAGCTGTAATTTGACATCATCGTAGAAGAGGGGTGGCAACCTTTGAAACTCGCTATTTTAGCATGTTATGCATTCTTGTGTTAGATCAGAGGTGCTTCAGATATTAAAGATGATTCATATCTATCAAAACGTTGGATCTGCATTCTACAATGTAGCAGATGCTCGAGATTATTTATCCTATACTATACGTATTAAACTAGCAATAAATTCTTATCGGTACATCACATAAATCAATTAATCCATCAAATCTATTTTTCTGAATTGTATAGGTACTATGTGGTGTTCTATTGTACACCAGGGTCATTGTATTGCATTGTATTTTAGAAAAAAAAATAACACGGTTCTAACAATTTCCACGAAAGTCAAGAGTTAGAGGTTTAAAATAGGTCTAGAAATCGATCTGTCAAGTTACTACTAGGATAAAACCTAATACAACAAAACGATGAGTTTCTCACATAAATCTTAAAGTAACATACCTAGATATTTGACCAAATTGTTATTGGAATAACTTTAAGAACCTTTACTCTAATAGTGAGACCTTTTTAGATAGTTCTGTAGGCATCCTGATAGGTAGTTAAGATAAATAGTCAGATAGGTCGCCAATTCGAATGGATTTTGTGGATTTCTCCTAGTCTCCCTGTTGGCGTTGGAGAAGGTCGCAGTGAACTCCAGTCGTTTGGTGTGTTGGCTAGCAGTCAATAAGTCAGTAAATTAGTCAGTCAGTGAGTCATGTTACTCTTTCGTAGGTACGTATGGATAGATTTATGTTAGGGTTTATATTTTAATTTACAGTCAAGGAATTTAATTTCCTACCCACCTAAGTTTGAATATAGTACGGTGAACTGTCATCATAAGAGCTAGCAACGATATTGTTTTGACGTGTTGCAATTGACATTTCGACCTTAATGCATTGCGAATATTACACGACATTTTTACGAAATGGGTAGGGAATTAAATTCCTTGACTGTACGTTAGTTAATTACCGACGACAAAAAGGATTCATTAAGTGCCCATTTATTACGAAAAAATATAACGACTAGATACTTAATAAGTGTAACTAAATCTAATAGAAACAATGTTATTCTCCGACACATTGAATAAACAGAGCCTTTTCGTCTAACCTCGTAACTTTATAGAAGTCGATTGTTTGTTCAGAAAGTTTTAAACAAATTCCTAACTTTGGTTTAGGTCGGTGTCTCGTGAATAATTACGTATTATAAACAGCATTAACTTCTTGAATGAGTGGCAAATTTGTTAAACAAATTAATTAATGTCAAAAACATGTTGTTTTTGGACTCCGGGATAAAGTAGGTAAGAACATAAAGCAAGAAATAGCTATTTTTAACTTAATTACTTGTAGGATTGCTCGAAATAAATCTAAACTTTCACGCTCATATAATCAACTATAGCATTTCCAATCATTTATTTTCTCGGTGACAGCTCCCGTAGAATGTAACTTTGTTTAGTTACGCAAAAATTAACTTTTAAATGCGAGGTATAAAAAATACGACAACTGCCTAATTTTGTTCCTTGATCCTATATAATATTCATCTAAGACAAATTGAGTCCATATAATGCAGTAGTTTTTTTTAAAGTACGATAAATAATAAACGTTTTACTAAAGTTACATTCTATGGCAATCATAACATGACATTTGTATTGTATTGCCACAAATGTAAGAAAAAATTAAAGGCATTTCTTTAACCATGAAAATCAACACACATTACAACACATTATTATTACAACTACCTACCGACCTACTACCTGATACCTACTAGATCATATTACTTGCATAGAGGCGGTTGCGCCGCCCAATAAATTTAGTCGCCAATATAGCTTCATAATGGTAATACGTCTTTCCTAATATCCGTAATCCTTATAACAACCTTCTAAATATAAATAAAGTTAGGCAGAATATTATTAATAATAATAAATTACAGTGGTGACCCTGATCATTAGAACTTTTGTTAAGTGAAGGACATTTAAAGTGGATAAAATGAATAAACAAGAAGGAGGTATCAGGTACACGACAGTTTTTCATAATAATGTGTACAGTAAGATTATTTCTACTTTGGCACTCGACAATTCTCGCTCGACATACATTGAGAGAGTTCGGAAGTGCAATATTTAGGCTGAGGTTTTGTTATTAATTACATTAAATAGGTTTGGATATTTTATGTGATTAAATTCTAGGATTTTATATAAGTACTCTATGAGAAAACACGAACCTTTACGGTTGAAACTGGGACGTCCCGAGTGTCAAAGTGGGTATAATCTTAATGTACCTACACTTTTGATTCTGAGTTAGAGAAACCCAAAATTTCCTCTGTGTAAAAAAAATATGGGTACACTTTTTTATTAAAAACGCCCCTATTTACATTGCAGGTATCTGGGCATCTCTAACCCAGTATCAACCACCTGTGATTTCACTCCATGGCGATTTCCCTACGTCGGCTCTTGAACGTTTTATCTTAAAAGATTATAGCCGGATTATATAATGCCTGGCGTCATTTTCGCGTCAGCCATTAGCAAAATTGTGACATGATTAGGCATGGTTAAAGGCAATGGAGGGTATTATCCGTTATCCGTTTAAAGCTTCACTAGTGCTTAAGGTTGATTTATTATACCATACCATGCATTCGACGCGGAGTTTGAATGGAACCTGGTTTTCTAAGAAAAGGCATTTTGATGTCATAAAAATGATAATAATCCAGCCCTTACATCACAGCGCTGAGAGCCTAGCTTCATGACAGCCAAATGGATCGTTTTCAAAAGATTTCTACATAGTTAACGGCATAATCAAAACAAAAATCACGATCGCTATTTTTGTGTAACGAAAATTAAGTCATACAAAGTATATGGGTTACACATAAATAATTCATTAAATTTTGTTTTTAATCAATCCCTTAATTGTGTACAATTTTTTTGAAAACGACTCAAATATGAATTTTGAAAGTAAAGAATGTGGAAAAGTGCCGCTTTCAAGAGTTTAGAGAAGCAATCAAAAATACTTACTAAATACTGGACTTTCGTTATTAATACCCGTTTTGTTATAAATATTACAATTTATAGAGGTATTCAATAATTTTCGATCATTAAACTCAGACCTAGTCCGTCTAAGTCTAGTCGGTGGCTTCCTCTCATAATCTCTCTGAGACAGGCATCGTCTCGAAACCATACCAAGTAGGTAATTTAACCAAACTTAGACAGTTTACGCCATTTGCGAAGCATTCATGTTAGGCTTAAGCTAGTTGAAGTTACTCGATGATTTAACTCATATTTCATGTATTCAGGGTTTATTATATTGATCGACACCTACCTAGAATCCCCAATTTAGCCTCATCGCAAAGGAGCGAAAACATTTCAGAGTGGTGTTAAAAAGAATTAACATTTAACAAGAATATTATTCGCTGTGCGACATATAATTAAAGATAGATTGGTTTAAGTCATTTCTGTAGTTTTTTGACAGTTAATTCAGCGTGGACCTGAATTAACTGTCAAAAACGTGGTCCCCTTTTTCAGTAAGAAAGCTCTTATAAGAAAGTTTATGTTTATAATAAAGATATCTTCAAATCTTACAAGTCATATTTCACCCTCTCACAGTAATTGAAGTGTCTTGTTTGGTACGGATATGTAAATATAACGGCAATGCAACTGCAATCAAGGTCATAATCATAAATACAATATGTACGTTACAGAGGCGTCAAAAATATCTATACAACTCTATGCTACTAACCATAAGGTTGGATGTTGATGTTGAAGGTTGACTTAACGCGATGGCTGTACACATACATGTAAGTATACCTTCGATAGTAGGACGTTCAGAAAATGCTTGTAATAAAAATGAAAATGTCAACAAAAACCCATTATATTTATTTATTTCAGTGTGATTTCGACCGCAATCTGAATAAAATTCTGTTAGATATCTTTATGACTTTTTACGAGCCAGTAGATCCTATAAATCGTTGAAAGGAATGTCTAATTAACAACTAACGTCACTCGGTGAGGATGTTGACAAGTACTTGTAGTCAAACAGATACAATAACCTACTTATATATCTACGTCACACGTCATAAACTGGAATAATTAACGTCATCCGTGAAACCTTATGTCAATCTTAATAATTCTTAAATCTTAATTATATTATCCCACGTTATTATAGTGTTACGTTCTATCTAACATGGTAAATAAATAATATTTGACCTTTTCACTTTTACACTTACTAATTTACTAGACTTCTATGTGTAAAAGTTGCTATTATTATTATTTACAAGAAAGATAACATTCATTAATAACAAATCGTTACAACAAATAAATACGAACAAAATTAAAAACAGGAACAAAATTATCACGAAATCGTCCCGATTCAGCATTATCCCCACTATTCCGTTGGGACCATAATATTATACTGTTTAACACTGAGAACAAGAAATTAAACCGACAATTTAACTTATTTAGATTATACATAAAAACCCTCCCCCCCTCCCTCCCTATCCCTTAAAGGGATAAGTTCGCCTTTGTACATTCATTTCAACGGTTGTCAATAATGTTTTTCTTTTTTTTTCCTTATTTTTGTACAATAAAGAGTTTACACACATACATACATACATACATACATAATAATAATTAAGAAGAAAAAACATTTGTGGTAGGTACATAGACATGGCTGCTTGGATCCGTTCTTCTCGCCCCACTAGGAAGGAAGAAAATACTAATATTTGGACAACGTCTAGCAAATGGCAAAGCATTCGCTATTTACAATTAAATTTTAAAAACTGTAATTGAAATGAAACACATCAAATCAAACGAAACATCCTTTCATTAGAGTGGAAACATAATATTCGTGGAAACTCAATGTGATTAGATTAGTTTTAAGTATTGTATGGATCGGCAAACGTAGCGTGGGACGTCCTCAGACTTGGTGGAGCGATGATCTTCGCAAGGCGGCTGGCAAGAGCTGGATCAGAGAGGCCGAGGATCGTGCTCAGTGGCGTGCCATGGGAGAGGCCTATGTCCAGCAGTGGACAAACATAGGCTGATGATGATGATGATGATGATTGTACGAGTTTATATCGAAGTTTGGTAAGAATTAATAAACTTATGAAATTAAATACAGTATCTAATTTCAAGAGTAACCAGAAGCCTCGAAGTAAGTAGCATAACTTTTTAATGACAAATTTCTCCATGCAATAAAAAGTTGACAGACAAGTAATTGGAGTCGGGGATATTTTTCCTTCCTCAAACATTAAGCTGTTTATCTATCTATACTTATAAAAAACAGTACCGTGTCTGACTGACTGATTGGTGACAGACTGACAGACAACGCACGGCCTAAACTGGTGCTAGAAATTTGGGATTTGGCATACCTTGAGTATTGTAGAGGTGCACTAAAGAAAGGATTTTTTGAAATTCCCATGGGATAGTGAGAGAGATGTTTATTTACACATATTCGATACAAACACAGAAAAAAATACATTTGACAGGAAATATACAAATAAAAAATATCGAATAGTATAAATTGGGCCCCACTCAGCATAATGTTGTGATAGGGAAATATCTAAACGGGATTTAAATATATTGATTCAATTTCGGGGCGGATTTTAAAAATTCGTACGTATCGTGTGATTATGGCTATCTTCGATTGACATATAAGCTACTTTTTCTTTGGGAAAATATAAAATTCCCACGGAATAGAAAAATTTTAATTTAACTTCGGGTTAAAAATTCTTTCACCAATAGTAAGCTACAGTATCTCTGATCGACATAGACTACTTTTCTCCGGGAAAATGTAAAATTCCCACGGGATAGAAATAAATGAATTGAACTTGGGCGCTGATTTTTAAAATTATTCCACGAATAAAATTCTACACTCTCTGATTTTCAAAATAAGTCAAAACATTATTTCTATCCCGCGGGATGTTTACACTTTCTCGGGTTAAAAATAGCCAATGTCAATCAGAAACAGTTTCGATTATGAGTGTTTTTTAGGGTTCCGTACCTCGAAAGGAAAAAACGGAACCCTTATAGGATCACTTTGTTGTCCGTCCGTCCGTCTGTCAAGACCCTTTTTCTCAGGAACGCGTGGAGGTATCAAGCTGAAATTTATATCAAATACTCAAGTCTACTGTCCCTTGGAGCTGTGAAAAAATCAAACTTCTAAGCCGACACAATCAAAAGATACAGCCGTTTATGACGCAAATTTCCGCATATTTTCGAAACTCGCAAGGGAATCAAAACCTGCAGGGTACTTCCCGTGAACTCAGAATCTTCAAATTCGGTACGAAGCAACGTTCCAAATTCAAAACGTTAAAATTTTTTCCTTTATCTGTGCTATAATAATAGCACAGATAAAGGAAAAATTGCTAAAAGCATAAATTTTTAACGCAATCAAAATATAAAGCCTTTTATGCCGCAAATTTCCGCAAATTGTCGACACTCGCAAGGGAATCAAAACCTACAGGGTACTTCCCGTGAACTCAGAATCTTGAAATTTGGTACGATGCAAGGTCTTATAGCATAGATAAAGGAAAAATTGCGAAAAGCATATTTTTTTGTCTGTCTGTCTATATCATTAACCAATCTACAATGATCCCACACTGCGCACATTTTGCTTAGGAGCAGGGGTCAGCTATGACTGGATGAGATACATATAAATTTGTACGGAACCCTCGTTGCGCGAGTCCGACTCGCACTTGGCCGGTTTTTTTTATCGTTCTAAATGTAGAATCCACTTATTTCTGTCCCCCGGGAATTCCGCATTTTTTCGAGAAAAAATTAGGTAGGTAACCAATGGCAGTCAAGAACTGTAGCTTCTCTATTAGTGAAAGTTTATTTTTTAATCAATCTAAATAGTTATTTATATCCCACGGAAACTTTTCACTTTCCCGGGATAAAATAAGCCTGTTTCAATCAGGCACAGGCCAGACCGATAGGATTTTCACGAAGGCCCAGTGCAATTCGGGAACTTCACACATACGATTGAATTTCTTCTCAGGTGTGTACAGCTTTCCTCGCGATGTTTTCCTTCACTTTAAAGCTCATGGTAAACTTCAAACGTAATTTAGCACATGAATTCATATTCATATTCATATTCATATTCATATTCAATTCGGAAATACACAGAGGTGCAAGCCCGGGCTCAAACCCACAACCCTAGACCCTAAACAAAAGGGTACGTCGATAATGCGACGCGTGAAAGTCAATTACAAATATTGCATTTGGCTGGCTAACCCGACGCCATAACTGTTGGTTGTTCATGTTTGTTTACATTTAATTAAGTACTTACCTAAAAATTTCTAGTATAGGTATTAAAAAAACAACAGCTTTTAGTCCTGGGTAAATTTAGAATTTCACGCGACAAACCTCGGTGAGCGCCGAAATATTTCACGTTTACTGACAATCGACTTTGCAAACAGCCGAAGTTAAAACATTTAGTGAATTCATTTGCAATTATACGGGAAATGTAATTTCCTCCGCTATCAGTATGAAGTTTATCAATCGGTGGCCATAATTAAATTCGCAATCCATTGATCTCTCTGATAGGACCACCAATATTATTAATGAATTCTACGAATTCATCTAATAACGAAAGTAATGTTACGGCCCGTAGTTCATAAAGAAAGTTATTTATTTAGTCGAGCAGTTGCGTTTCAATACTTCTAATAAGGAAAATTACGTCAATGGTGAATATTTTGTAAAATGGCATCAGAATCAGCTCAGAAGATATTTTCCCATTTAAATTTAACATAATAGTACGTAAATGGTAAAAAAAAAATTGTGAATTTTTTTACACTAATAATGGTGTCTTGTGCATCGTTTGTATATGAGATAAAAAGTTTTACTATAAATTATGAAGCGCTGCCCGAACTACGGAACAATAAAATTGGAATCACGTATTATAAAAATCAGAAGAAAATTCTTTAGCGGTACAAATTTTGACCCAGCCATTGAACACTACTAGATCGGACATAAACAGAAAATTGTATAATTTGCGAATAAAGCTTAGTAATGAACTGAGAAAACTGATAAGAAACAGTAAATAATAACTGTGATACAACTCCTATTACACTACATTAAGAAGGAGCCTTTCTTGAGTTTTTTTAGGCATTAGAAAGAAGATAAATAAATAAATAAATAAATGAATTTTAGGGGACAATCTTACACATATCGAGCTAGTCCCAAACTAAGCAAAACTTTTATTATGGGTACTAGATGACGATAAACATACTTATATAGGTAGATAAATAAATACTTAAATACATAGAAAACATCCATAACTCAGGAACAAATATTCGTGATCATCACACAAATAAATGCCCTTACCAGGATTCGAACCCAGGACCTCTTGCTTCGTAGGCAGGGTCACTACCAACTAGGCTAAAGCGGTCATTAAAGCGATCTTGACGTGTCTTTTTATGGAAAAACACTTTTGAAAAATAAATCAAAGCAAATATGTAACAATTAGAATGAACTAATTTTCATTCACATCATTTTGGTTTCATAAGGAATATTATTCTTTTTAAAAGCGTTTTTCGATAAAATGACTCATCAAGATTGTTTACCCTATTTCTAATGCTAAAAAAACGAAGTATAGTAATAGCAACAAGAGCTAAGAAGGCAATAAATTAATCAAATCAAGCAACAACTGGTGGTAACAATATATATATTCCTCAAATACTCGAGCAGTGACCACATTGCTAGTTTTAATCAACCGAACTGTCTGCGGGCTGATTGCTTCGCATTAAACAGACAGACCGGGACCCGCCAAGTCACCGTTCAGTGTGAGTTTCTAATTTTTAGCTCTAACCCTAATTCGTTCTCAAGTCTACGGAGCGCTCTCGCTTTCATTAAGCGCGGTAAACACTGAATTAGAATTAAAAGGAAATGTTTGTTGAATATGTTTGTTGAAAGCTATTTACATAGATGAGTTTGACGGCGGAGTTGCGTGGAAACCGAATTGGTACCGTAGTAGAAGTAAGTAGACAATCTACTAAATATATAACAAACTTCTTTGATTTTTATTGTCTTGGTTATTTCATTTTTCGTTTCAGTCCGCTCAGTGTTGTATACTTGGCAAGTGAGATATACTAATTATTATGTTCAAGAAATTTTGTTATTATTATTTGCTTTTACAATTTACAAATAATTTATTTACGCATGTAGTCTTATGTATGTATGTAGCTATTAGTGTGCAGTTTATTTATTTATCTATCTAAACAGCGATCTGGGTGTCACCAACGGTACTGGCTGAAAATCAGCGCTGGGGTGCTTTAAACGCCTCTGCTTTATGCTGAGCCAGTGTCCGATTTGCAACCGCAATGACACATTCTATCTTTAGCTTTAGTGTTGCCTTTTGTTTTGTAAAATATTGATGATGTGTCTTGTGATGTTGTAAATAAATGTATTTTCTTTCTTTCTTTCTTTCTTTCTAATTATGGACACATCTTTAAATGAAGGGAAATAACATGTCTAGTCACCTAAGTAACTTTTTGAGTTATATATATTTAGCAGTTTGAATATTAGTCATCACGTACACTAATTACTTTGGTAACCATTTCTGTAAACGTGAAAAAGCTATCTTAGGTATTAGTAGTGCGGATTGGGAAGTTTCCAATCCGCACTGGGCCCGCGTGGGAACTGCGGCCCGAGCCCTCTCATTCTGAGAGGAGGCCTGTGCCCTGCAGTGGGACGATATAGGCTGGGATGATGACGATGATGATTTAAATACAAGCTAATGTTCTCAGTTTCTTTTCATTACACCATCAATATCATCTCTAGCAAGAAGACCCCCCCACCCTCCTTTAGAATAATTTCATGTTGTCGGACCCTCTAGTAGGTCTGTTAACACTGTGTCTTCTAGTTCATGGTCGCCCCTCGAGCATCTTTCTCCCCCAACGGTTATCTGTCCTTCGAGCGATGTCCCCTGCCCGCCGTCAATTCAACTTAAACCAGTTCTTCGGCGAATTTACTCTCTTCTTTCCTTGATTCTTTTAACTTACCAAAATTCAGTCGTCAAAGCCAATGGTCAAGGCAATCGATTATTTTTATTTCCACTAACCACTTTTGAAAAGAGCCATTATCCTCTTAATTAAATTACTGATTAAACCAACAATATTCCATGATAAATAAAATGTTGGAGGAGAAAATTAATTAATTCCAAGAAATTAAACGTTTATAATGTAGTGTGCCGCCGATTTCCTTTATAGGTTCAAAGGTTCAAGTTTACCTTATAATTTGAATTCACGACGGCCGAAGATTCCGTTCGTGTAATAAAAAACTTTTTAAAATCATTTGTGTCCTCATTAAAGGTGAAGTTGGGTTTTATTTAATTTGTTTTGAAAGTTCGTGCGACTGTGAGTTAGGCCGTTATTTGCGCGGTAACTTTTTCCAATTCAGCCAGAAAGTTTCGAGACTAAGTACAATAAAATTTTGCTTTTATTTTGGGAGGAAAAATCGAATAAACGACTTTTTTTTATGTTAGAGTGGCCAGACAAACGAACTAGTGGGTCACCTGATGTTAAGTGATCACCACTGTCCATAGACATCCGCAGCGCTTTACGCGATGCCAGTGTGTTGTCGGCCCTAGAAGGGAGAGGAAAAAGGAAAGGGAATAGAGGAGGGGGAGAGGTATTGGGCCCCGGCGCTCTCACTGACCGTACGAAACGCAGCAGGAGTACTGCTGCTTCACGCCGGTGATCTGTGAGAGGGTGGTACTGCCCCGGACGAGCCGGCCCATTCGTGATGCAGCGGCTAGCTACAACATGGCTCTACCACTACTACAAAGTCTACTACTTTTAGAAAGTCTTTTAAATCAAATAAGTACATTTAGTTTTACCTCAAATATTTCCAAACATTAATTTCGTTTAATGTCTTAGTACCTGGGCGACCGAGCTCTGCTCGGGCAGAAACTCGGTACCAAGCGTTTTCCCAGAGATAAGACCAAGCTAGATCAATTTTTCATCCCCGAAAACCCCCTCATACCAAATTTCATCGAAATCGTTGGAGCCGTTTCCGAGATTCTGATTATATATTTGCGGGGGTTTCAAGGGGGGATGAAAATTTCATTGATTTTGCCATAGGATGCACAGTTTTCAAGATATTTGACAAAAACACCGGAGGGGTTGGGGCACAGAAATAATTTATTATTATTTCTGTGGGTTTGGGGGTGAGAGGGGGGAGGGGGTGCGGGGGGGATGCGTGGGAGGGAGCGTGGGGATATCAAAGGGAGGATGAAAATTTCATTGATTTTGCCGTAGGATGTACCGTTTTCAAGATATTTGACAAAAAAACCGGAGGGGGTGGGGGGGGTGAGCCACGTTAAACTATCGTCCGTAAACCGACTTTACAGACAACCGGTTTTTCTTGTTCTTTGCTCCCAATAGGGAACGTGCACATAGACGGTGCTGCCAACTGTTGTCATAAGGGTGCCATCAATTTGAATGCTTTACCTTGATAAGTTTGTTTTACTGTCCGCATAGTGTCTCTTTTGTCGCATTAGTGCTGCCGCCTATAGTTACTGCACGTTCCCTATAATACTTTTTCTCACAAAAAAGTAACTTTTTCTCACAAAAGAAGAAACTTCGTTTTCTCATGAAAAATAAACTTAAAAAAAAAACTAAAATCCTTAAAAAAACGTGGAATCGAACCGAGGTCGGCTGGATCCGCGACCACCCGATTTCTACTGTGCTATTATGATCTGCTCGGCGAAATTTAGCTTTGTATTCTAATGCAAACAAAAATAGCCGGAAAACACGAGTAAAAGCGGTTTTCTGAAAATGAAACATAGCTAGATCAGTTTTTCATCCCCGAAAACCCCCACTTACCAAATTTCATCGAAATCGTTGGAGCCGTTTCCGAGATCCTGATTATATATATACAAGAATTGCTCGTTTAAAGGTATTAGATTCTATTTAATATCCTACTAATATTATAAACGCGAAAGTTTGTTAGTATGGATGGATGGATGGATGGATAGATGTTTGTTACTCTTTCACGCTAAAACGGTTTGACGGATTCTGATGAAATTTGGCACACAGATAGTTTATAATCCGGATTAACATACAGGATACTTTTTATCCCGGAAAGTTGCGTAGTTCCCGCGGAATAGCGATAAACGAATTCTTCGCAGACGGAGTCGCGGGCAGCAGCTCGTAATATCATAAATTATAAAGTTTGTGAAGATGTTTCGATGTTTAAATGTTTATTAGTCAATCACGCAATAACTTTATACTTTTGAAATGATATTGTCACAGCTTTTTTGTCATTAGACCTTATAGGCACGCGCCGCCCCCCCCCCCCCCGGCCGGTACCGCCGCAACCGCTATGTCCCTGCATTTTAAATCTGTAATATCTTCGAAAATATTCTTTTAAAAAAGTGCACCTTTAGTAAAAGCCTTCAAAACCTTTGCTGTGTCGAAAATTTTACTCTAAAGACTCTTTTTATCCTTCAACATATAGGTAACGTACATGTCGTACTAAATAAAATGGTCGACCCCCGTTGAGAGAGTATTTTCCGGTGCTCTCTTTACAAGTGTGCCGTAGGGAGCAATATACTTTAAAGGAGTGAGAGTTTCTTCACATCTAAAATGCACTATATAGGTATACTTACAGGGACTCAAACTATAGATATAAAATATACCAACTACTAGGTAACAAAGTAGAAATAGTTACACAGTGTGTCTTAAAATCAATCCTGATGATAAATATCGGCAGGTGATTGGGCAAGTTTGACTATACATTCAGTAGGTATAAGTTTTACTTCACCAAAATACTTCTCGATCGCGTTTACGTAAAAAAAACAATTACTAGGGAAACATGGACAGCGCCTCCGCGGTCGCGCGTCCATTTTTCCATAGAATTGAAATTTTTACGTAAACGCGATCGAGAAGTATTTTGGTGAAGTAAAACTTATACTAAGCATACAGTCCGCAAAAAGAACAAAAAAGTTATTGAATTAAAATGGCTTTTCATAATAAGTAGTTCAGCAATATCCATCATCATCATCATTTCAGCTAAAAGACGTCTACTGCTGAACATAGGCCTCCCCCAAGGAACAGACCGGTGCTGCGCCATCTGCATCCCACGCGTTCCCATAATCTTAACCAGGGGCTGACTTCAGGAACGGCCCAACACGGTTTGCGAGCGGTAATTCGATCGTTTGCGAGAGGATAGGGATGAACTGCTATTCAGGAACGCCAAAAATCACTGGTTTGCGAGAGGTTTGGGCTGAGCTTGGGATGATTTCATTTTTATTTATTTACAAAGCGAACTAACGGGAAAATAAGGCTCAGCCCATCGCTATCCTCTCGCAAACGATCCAATTACCGCTCGCTGTTGGGCCGTTCCTGAATTTAGCTCCACATCATCTCTCCGTCCTGTTGGAGGCCTACATACACTGCGTCTTCCGATTTGTGTACTAGCTGTTGCCCGCGACTCCGTCTGCGTGGAATTAGTAATTTTGGCAGCTTATTTTTTTATCCAATTTGCTTTTTTATCAATTATGGCTCTCCTTAGTTCCTCGATATAAAAAATTACACGCCCCCGCAACCACCCCCCCCCCGCACTCCCCTCCCAACCCCCCCCCCCCCGTACACCCGCGTTCACATTCACCACAAGTCAAGCGTGCCTATAGAAGTTTTACTTCAAAAACCCCCGATTTTGAAACATTCCTCCGCTCCTATTGGTGTTAGCGTGATGATTATATAGCCTATAGCCTTCCTCGATAAATGTGCTATCTAACACTGAAAAAATTTTTCAAATCGGAGCAGTAGTTCCTGAGATTAGCGCGTTCAAACAAAAAAACCTGTTCGATAAATTCTTAAAATAGACGTATCTTTCTTATTTGTGAGCCGATTCAAATGAAACAAACACTAAATGTTAATCCAAGAAAATACCAACATATCAGTGAAAACCGCATCCTTCTAGCTTAAGTCGTTTCTGAGATTAGCGCGCACAAACGCACAGACAAACAGACAATAATTCTAAAAATCATTGTTTTGGGTTCTATTGCGCTAATAAATAGCCCTAGTGACAGTTTTTCTCAAATATTTTCAATGTACAGACACCGACTTGTTACAGATTTATTATATGTATAGATATAGATTACATCGGTGATTTTAGATCTTCAGCCATTTTTTTTTACTTTTTAAGGTTCAGGAGCCAAAATGGCAAAACGTAACCTTTATAGTTTCGCCATATCAGTCTGTCAGTCCGTCTGTCCGTCCGTCCGCGGCTTATCCGTAAAGACTATTAAGTGCCAGAATGCTGTAATTTTGCATAGATATATGTATGTAGCTAATACCCCGACTAAGTGGTTAAAAAAAGTGTAGTTTTTTTTTAAAGATACAATATATAGACGTAAAGTAGGGGTGATTTTTTTCTCGTCTAACCTTATAGAGTGGGATATCGTTCGATAGGTCTTTTGAAATCATTACGGGATTGTGAAGAAGATTTTTCAACACAGTGATAAGTATGTTTGTGAAATATTCAACTTTAAAGTGCAAACTTTTTTTTAAATCGAGCGCTTGCTTGTTTCGAAAATTCATGATGGGAGTATTTACTCAAAATATCAAAAATATCAAATAAATATATATATATATGTATTTACTAATATCAAATTGACAAGGAAAACTACTACGGCTCACTTTGCTTGAGAATTATAATATTAGTAGGTAGTTTGCCTATGACTATGACCTACAAAATATACCTACTTGGGAAGTTCCGTAGAAAATACAAATTCCTTAGAAAAATATTCCTTGTTAAATACAGATAGTAAACGTGCATCGTAACGGCTGCGGGAGGGACAATATCCCGGGTGTGTCCGACACGCTCTTTGCCTTTTTTAAAACAATTTTTAATACCATACGCGCACAAGTACGAGACTTCAGCAGTAGCTAAAAAGTCTAATATGCAGATTAGGTGCACTTTGAGCGTCACAAGCAAAGTCTAACGCGAGCTTAACAAGCTTTCAGTTAAGGCTCTTAAACGGCTGTTTTATGCTAAAATTGGGTAGTTATTGCTTTACAGGCTAAAAGCTCTGCCCGATCATCCGCAACAAAAAGCCGAGAGATTATTGGAAATTTAACGCAAAATATTTCACAAGTTACTGCCTTGTCGTTGCGAGGGTAACATTTTGCTCGAATTTCTAAAGTATATTTTTATGATTATACAAATGTAAACTTCAAAAATAAAAAAAAGAGGCAAATGTATCGAGAATAGTATTTTTTTCGACAGTTTCTAAGTTTCGACACAGGGTACAATTTCGTATTCATATCTCAATTTTCGAGTTTTTTGTGCTTTGACACGTTATTGGTTATATATCATATCTAAGCATCTAATTATCCGATTGACTTAAAATGTGTTTCCTTTAAAGAACTTCAATTACACAACTAAGTATACAAGTAATCAAATACTGCCCAGAAAAGTCTATATACTGCAATGATATCGTTATATCGTTTCCTCACAAATCTTATCATCTCGTATTTATTTTTTAGGTTATCCGGTTCAAATATAACAAATATCGTATCATTTCCATGTTTCCTCAAATACGAAGTTTCTCCGTAATCTTTGATTTGCCAAACGGTAAACAATTTTATGCGTGGCTTAATCCCTCTGAGCTTAATCCTCATACACATTCTAATAACACAGGTTTGTGGCAACTTTCAAAATTACACATTTTTCTTCATTTCTAATTATATTCCGGCACATGTATGTATACACATGTTACTCTTACCTTTCTAGGAAAAGATATTTACAGATTTGAAAAAAATGTCTTCTCTCCTGAACTTTTTAACCGACTTCAAAAAGGAGGATGTTGTATGTTCGACTGTATCCTTTCGACCAATGTCAGGTTAAATTAAAACAATCATAACATAACGTAGGAAGAAGACTGCGTACATAGGGTACGCTGGGGACATACCCACAAAAAGTGAATTAAAAATTAGGAATATTGGAAACTACAACGATAATTTATCTTGAGTCAATCAACGGTCGTTCATATTGTTTCTTCGTAACTATCGATCTTTATATTCTCTCAGAAATACACGTGCCTACCGTAAAGTAACTATCTATGTGGTTATTGAGATTATAATTCGGTTGAAATTATATTAATTGGGTCATTTTTAAATAAATAAAATTTTGCGCATATCATTTTGTTACTATTTGTATGGAGCTACCACTCTGTTACCATGCAGTATTACAAGAATTACATAAATACTAAGCATCATTTTTCGATTCAATAATCTAAAATTATCTGTACCTAATAGTATATAGCTGATTGCAAATCATCAATATTTCATTCAAAGAACCGCAGAAAATAGACAATGTAAACGGAAACAACTTTTTTTAGGTTGTTACAATTTTATCTGCGCAAAATTTAAATATGACACAATTTACTACATTATAATTATGGTACATTACATGGTTGGTTTTAGCAGACCACCCACGTTTTGTGTTTTTTACCCTTCTATAATATGTAATTTTCATATGGGCCAAAATTATCTTCCATTGGGTCAAAGTATCCAGACATTATGGTAAGTTTCCAACAGTTATTCAATACTCAGAATAACTTTAACATTTTAACGGATAGGTATTATCTGTCACCAATGACTAGAAGAATTCATAGAGATACATAAACATTTTCTGACGTCTCGCCTAAAATAAACTCTGGATAAAAACGAGATATAATAGATGATCTTTTTCCAAGTAAAATGATTACATACTGTTGTAAATTCTGTAGCTGTCAACTGAATTTCTACGAACAATTTTTTGCATGTTCATTCCGGTGATTCATCAAAATTATCTTGAATGCACGTAAATCAGTCAGCATTTTTCGTCGCACGGTATTCGGTGAATCAAAAAAGGATAAACAATGTGGACGATTTTGAATAGGTAGTCCGATAGTACGCATCGGTGAGTTTGAAGCGATTATCGATTTAGACCGACGATTTGGAATATACTTTAATTGCTCGTTGGTATTTTATGTTTCCCTATTCAGTATATAATTTGGAGAGCGATGTCTCCAGTTGCTAAATTATGAAGATTAAAAAAACAAAAACACGGATGGAGGCTTTCCATTAGGGAAACCATTTTGGAAGTGGGTTCAGTTGTACCAGAGATTACCCGGTAGGTACATAAAACCACGCCACGTTAGAGATAACCTACGATAACATGGCCCACCCCTCCACAATTCAAGAAGTCTTCAATGTATTGTGAAAGTATTTATAAAGCACACCAAAACTTTCAACGCATGTGTACGTGTTGAGACAGCCGTCAAACAAAAGCAGATACCACTAAATAAAAATTATTTCGTAAATATGTGACTAAACACATTGAAATAGTAATGTGGAGGGGCGGGCCATGTTATCGTGGTTTATCTCTACCGCTTTATTATCCTACTAACATTATGAATTCGAAAGTTTTCGCTTACGTGTATGTATGTGTGTGTGTGTGTGTGTGTGTGTGTGTGTGTGTGTGTGTGTGTGTGTGTGTGTTTGTGTGTGTGTGCGCGTGTGTGTGTGTGTGTGTGTGTGTGTGTGTGTGTGTGGTGCATTAATCGTAAATGTCACAGGTCATCCATTATTTACATCAAATATATTATTCAGTGCGGTAGTTCGGTAATTTGTGACCACAAAAAAAAACCCCGTTAATCGCCATGCGTTTAATCGCAGTCTCTTCAGTTTACATAGGAATATGATTCCCACTGCTGAGCGGCTTGGCTGAGATGGTCGGCTGCTGTTCCCACGCGGATCCAGGGAGGATTGGCAACTTCACGCAATAAATATCAACACAGCACACGCCACACACACACACGACACACACGAGTACACTTGAAATGTACAGTTTGCCGCGTTTTCTTTTATAACGGTCCCTTTGCCCCTCCCGTATGTCCGTGGATAATTGCTACGAAACCCCTTAAATGACAGGTGATATGCACTCAAGCGTCCTTATTTATTTCCCGCACCCTTGACATAATGACAAATGGACTTTCCCTCATATTTCACTGAATTCACGTCATTACGGACAAGCACTTGTAGGTAATTTAATTATTAACAAACCCACATGAGAGGTTGTTATTGATTTTGACGCAAACAAATTTTTTTTAACTTTTAATAATACCTAAGCTAAATACTGAATTAAAGTATGTACCAAATTCCATAAAGTTCATAAAAATAATGGAACGAATGCATAATGGTCATTTATCATTAAGCAGTTTTCTCCAAAATTGACAACTTTACAGGATTTTTATAACATAACTTAACCTAATCTAAATCAATCTACATACATAAAAAAAGTTTGTCTAATTAATAGTTTCATCGAAAATTATAAGTACACTTTTCTGTTTTGACTCCATCCGTAATTAAAAAAATAGAATGCGTTGCGCTGTTTAAAACCCTTTATTTTTGGCTCATCTAATTCAAAGGTAATCAGAGAGCTTTTTGTCAGAAACACTAGGGACTGCCCTTGTAATTACAAAAACCGAAAGAAAAATTACTCACAAACAGGCAATAAGTCACTACGTACATACAAGAGTGATCAGTTTAAGTGCTGTTGTTGCAAGTTTACTGGTAATATGCTTAATTTTCACTTTTTCTGCCTCAAGTATCGAAAGTATTACTATATTATACGGTTTTATGGTACTTAGTATCTGGGTAACCGCGCTGGACTTGAGTTATAAGTCAAAAACGCATTTTTTCTCAAAAATAAGACCAAGAGTCCTCAACCCCGACAAGTCGAAGTATATAGTTTTTGGATCGAGGCATCAAATTCGGAATACTATTGATGCTCTGACTACCGGGGATGTTGCCGTTATGGGTAAACCAATAGAACGGGTGGTAGAAGCCAATAACCTTGGTCTACTTATGGACGGCAAGCTGAGCTTTGAGAACCACATCCTAAAAGTTGTGAGTAACTGCTTCTACCGCCTCAAGGTTCTGTACAGTATACGCGATTACCTTAGTGTTGATTTGCGTGTTAACCTTTGTGAATCGCTTATATTGTCCAGATTAAACTATTGTGATATTGTTTATGACGGCTGCATTGTTGGTCGTTCCAAGAGGCTTTTACAGCGAGTGCAAAACGCATGTGCTCGTTTTTGTTTCCGTGTCCCTCCCCGGTCCCACATCACTCCTTACCTGAACGCCGCTAACTTGCTGAACATGCCTGCACGCAGGCGCATGCACCTCGCCACTTTGCTGTTCGGTGTGAGACGCTACAGGACACCGTTGTACCTCTTCAATAAAATTGTTTGGTCGAAGAGTGAGCGCAGGAGTGCTATGGTTCTTGTGCCTAAACACCGGACCGCGGCATTTCGAGGAAGTTTTAAGTTTGCGGCGTCCAAGTGCTGGAATGATATTCCTCCCCCTATCCAAGGAGCGTCTAGTAGGTACACCTTCAAGCGCAAGCTGAAGGATCACTTATTAACGCTCCAAAAATCCTACCTATAAAACCAGCACTTGATATGCCAACCTGTTGTTTTACAGGGTTATGTTTTCGCAGTTTACTTTTTCTTTATTGTATTTATTTATTTACATATTATGCTACGCAATAATAAATCTAAATTGTTTGTTAATTCATTATCTTTTTATTAATTTATCTTTTTATTAAGTAGTTTATATAGTATATTTGTGTATCGTTCCGTGTGTCACAGACGGTTCTGGCAGAAAATCAGCGCTGCAGGCGTCTAACGCCTCAGCATAATGCTGAGTCAGCGACCGTTTCACTTTTGCATGGACACACATGCAGATCTGTGTATTTATTACTTCGTTGTTTTGTGAACCTTGTTTATTTGTATGAATTTGTGTGTACTTTCTTGTATTTGTGTGTCTTGTAAAAGTGAATAAATGTCTTCTTTCTTTCTTTCTTTCTTTCTAAGATAGATCGTTATTCGTCCTCAAAAAAACCCATATCCAATTTCATTGAAATAGCTAGAGCCATTTCCGAGATAACCGAAATATTTAAGTAAATAAATGATTATATAAGCATTCCTCGTTTAAAAGTGTTAAATAGATAGATCAGATTAGATAGATAAAGTAGAGTAAGAGGAGAAGGAAGGGGTAGAAAAGGGAAAATATACCTATCTATCCATAACTGTTATTTTTTTTTAGTTTTTGCATAGTTTCTACTCAGAATCAACACTACTGCCGATTATCATACGAGAAAAATGTATTTCTGTGTTAGTTTTGTTACAATGCATACATTCATGTATGGAAGTAAAAAAAAAAACAGCTAATATTACTATTTATGGAACAATTTTTTAGCTTTTAATTAACTTGCATGGGCTAGTCACGTTTGCCGTACAACTGACGATCGTTGGAGCAGACGTGTCCTGGAGTGGAGACCACGTTTAGGAAAGCGTAGTGTGGGACGCCCTGCAACACGTTGGACTGATGACCTTAGGAGGACAGCGGGCAGTGGATGGATGAGGGAAGCCCAGGATCGCGAATGTTGGCGCAATATGAGGGAGGCCTACGTCCAGCAGTGGACGGACAATGGCTGTAGATAGATAGATAACTTGCATTATTTTTATGTTACGGGTTGCCTTCAATTCTGTTCTTATTCGATTTTCAACCACTTCTAGTGATCTAATTTGCTTAGAATTTGTTACGGATATGTAGTCTGGACAAGAATCAAATGCAAGAGTCACCAAAAAAGACAATCAGCAAAGATTGTGTAATTTTTGTTAATAAATCGGTTTTTTCTCGGAAATTTTCCATATCAAGTCAAGAGTCAGGGTTAAGATTGCCCGAAACCGGCGAGTATTTTATAGAGACTAAATGAGTGATGTGAAAGCGAATGATTTATTTTAGAATCTTAGCAGGTATAAACATATAGTCTTTGCCTACACTACCCTTTTGCCGGGAAAAAGGCGTAATTGTTATGTATGTAATTTATCAAATCCCCAGAAAAAAATCCACTGTTTTTAAACAATTTGTAGCCCTCCGTATTGTCAAATCAACAATGATAAAGCCGGGCTGAATGAAAACATGTTTTGCTTGCACACATTATCAACCTGTAAACAAGGGTATGTATTACAATACCGAAGTACGAAAGACCGAATGTATTAAAACATCGAATGTATCAAAAGGCCGACACGATTTTTTTCTGAAACCGTAAACTTTTCAGAATTTATTAAAACGGCATCATACAGAAGGTTAGGTTAAGGTTTGTTTTATAACAATCTTAAAAAGTTAACAGTTTCAGAAAAAAATCGTGTCGGTCTTTTGATACATTCGATGTTTTAATACATTCGGTCTTTCGTACTTCGGTATTGTAATACATACCCGTACACACGATACTCGTTCCTCAAAACACAATGCGCTATTTGGTAGAACTTAGTAAAACGATAGCAAAACGTACACAGTCATTTCCATTTTTTCACCGAGTCTCAAACTGTAATTTCCTCCGGTGGATTGAGGAAATAAGGCGATTTGGTGCACTCCCCGAGCTTCGGTCGACCTGAATTAATTGTGTTGCTGTTTTACGATGAATCGGTATTTTAAGAGCTGTTTAACATTCGCAACAGGTTTGGAATCGGTTTACTTGCTCTTTTGTGCTCAAGGAGATGAGGAAGAGGTTTTCGATTTTGGAATTTTGAATATTGGAGTTTTGGTGGTGGGTTTTGGTGATTGGAACGTTTAATCGAATCATGAATAGATAAAAGGTATGCCTTATTTTTTTTGTGGTCTAAAACTACAAAGAAACAAATAAACTCACATTAATGTTATTTACGAAGATTTTTACGTCCTAGGACGTGTTCTATGTAAATACGATGACATACTAAAAATTTCAATTCGCCGAAAGCATTTCTTTTTCTTTTTGAATCTGTCGTTACTTTGCGCAGGTCCATATTCACGACCTAAAACCAACTTTGAGCTTGCTACTCCGTAATCACATGTACAAAGCAACTAAGTCTATCCGATCTAATATAAATGTCTTCATGCAAAAACCCATGCTTCATACCCAAGCTTCTAATACCCGCAAACCAGACCTAATTAACTATTGCTTTAAAAGTAACTTTTAAGCTGGTTCTCGAGGCGAACACGAAAATAGCAATCAGATTATAAGTACCTATTGAAAAGTTTACACATTTGCTATCCATTTCAAAGGCTTGCCCGTATATTCATTAGCCAAATTGGAACAAGCTTTTGTTTATTGAGCAAGCGAAAATCTTTTGTAGACGAAACAACGTCCCTAATAATGAAGATCGGTTGAAACTGTAATTTGATTGAAGCTCAACAGATGACATGTAGGTAGGTCTAAGTCCACTCAGTACCATCTTTTTCCATAAAAGCACATGGGACCGTGCAGAGCCCCCGACCTCACGAATCAGATATACAAGCTGTCCCAAAAAACAACGATAACCTGGTACGGTCGGTTCCCTAACTTAAGTACCTATCCTCTGTTTCGTACAAGTTGTATATAAAAGTTGGATACTTATGTTAGGGCACCGACTGTACCGGGCGAAATGGCAAGTTATACGAGTTGTTGAAAAAATAAGAAAAAAATGAGTCGCTTAGTTAAGCCATTTATGTAAAGTCACATAAGTTCACATAACAGTGCATTTCCTTCTAAAACTGCATTCTTCAGGAAAAGTGTACTAAAAATGGCACACAAAATATATAATAATCTGCCAAGAGAACTAGTAACTATTACTGATGACAAATTGTTCAAATGTTCATTATTTAAGTTGCTCGTAAATAAAACATATTGGCACACACATACACTGTTGGCGTATGTAAGCGATTAAGAATTTCGGGGGAGTCGGTTGGATGCGACGTGGTTCAATTGGTAGAACACCCGTTGGGGCGCATACCCAGGAGACGTGGGTTCGAATCCCACCGGCGCACCCAAAAACTTTTTCGCTTTTAAATAATCTTAGATTCGGTGAGCAGCCGTACTGCTAATAAAATAAAAATAATAATAAAACATATTATTCGATAAATGACTACTTGACTGACAATACTGACATAAACTAATAACAATGGTAATCATAATGGTATTTAAATTTATATTGAAATTGTTATTCTTTGTTTTGTAACTTTGACATTGTATTTATTGTGATTATTTGTGATAAGTGAGCATGCTGCACGCACGCATCCTAATGCACGCTATTTGTATGCCGCTAGGCAAAGCATAGTGAAACCAATTAATGTAATTAAAACTAAAACCTGTGTAAACCTATGTTTTTACAAATAAAATTTTGATTCTTTGATTCTTTGATTCTTTAACATACTGTTTTAGAATCAGACATTTTCGAAAAAAACTGTCTATGTCCTTAACTAACAATAACTAACATGGACTTTTCTCTTATTTTTTGGGAACTGTTTAAATAAATAAACATTATTTAGTTAATTTAAAATAAATAATTTATATAAATAAAATATTTAAGTTATTTTTCGTTTTTTTTTCGTCGGGTTTTGAACACGGTTTTAATTGTGTTTTTTTTTTAATTAAAAACCAAGCCGGTTATCTATGTGAATTCCTACCTAGACCTTTATCAAGGGTTAATTAAATAAAGCCACTTATATCAACAAGCAATATAATTAATTAATCTAATACAAGTAGATACCACTCAAGATGCTTCATCGACCGTGGCGTAGTACTTAAACCACTTCAAATAAGATTATACGTATTAATTGCCTGTATTTTCCTCATCTATATTTTTATTACATTATAAGAACCGGGAGCGACGTGGTTCAATTGGTAGAACACCCGTGTTGGGGCGCATACCCAGGAGACATGGGTTCGAATCCCACCGGCGCACCCGGAAAACATTTCGCTTTTAAATCTTAGTTTCGGTGAGCTAAGCGTAACTGCTAATAAAAAAATAAATAATATTCTAAGAACCGCTTCATTGTATTCTGTTGTGGCCAGATCAATTGACCATAGAATTGATGATAGAATTGATTTTTATGGTGTGGCCGACCATATCGTATCGTATAGTCTGGGTACTTTGACCCAACCAATGGAGAGTAACTTTGGCCCATATTAAGACTAAATAGGGTAAAATAACCAGCAGTCAGTCGTATAATGAGTGCAAAGAGTGCAAAAGATATCTACTAAGAGGCCGACTACTGGGCGATGTTATTAAAAAGCTGGCACTGGGTGTTTTACCCTATACATGATATCCCAAAAGTAAAAATTAAAAATTTTAAAACCCCCAACGAAATTAAGCCTAAGATTCCTTCTGCAGCATACTATAGAGCTGATAACTTTGAAACGGCTGGGCCAATTTTGATGAAACATGTCTAAGAACCATTGTCAAGAAACCACCTTTCAAATAAAAATCCGCATCCAAATCGGTCCACCCGTTTTTGAGTTATGATGCCACAGACAGACAGACAGACAGACAGACAGACAGACAGACAGACACACGCACACGCACACACACACCACACACACACACACACACACACACACAAACTCAACGATAACTTAATACCGGGCGAGAAATAACATTTTTAGTGCTAGATATTTTCGAAAAAACGTCTATTATCGCTTAATGAACTGAACCATTTACTTTGCTCACCCGCAACCTTACGAAAAGGTTGGTTGGTTGTCGTAAGGTCGCGGGCGAGGAAAGTAATTGTTTTAGATCATTAATATGGACCTGCGCAAAGTAACGCTTGATTCAATAAATTATTATCGCTTAACTAAGAGACATGGTTATTTTTATTATTTTTTCCAGAACTTTTATAACTTGGCCTTTTATAAACACGTCATCGTTCAGTTTTGGGACACTCTGTAGAAAGGTATGACAAAAAACAAATACGTGGGTGGGCAGCTAAGACCAACCATATGGCAATGTACCATAACTTGAATTTAATAATAAAACCTGGACCGAGTGAAGCCCAATGGCCAAAGTCAGGGCCAAAATTACCCGACTGTACGGTATTTGAAGACCGTTGAATATTAGCCTATTTTTTTCTATCTTATGATGAGATGCCCGGCCCAATCCCATTTGAGCTTGGCGGTCTTTTTTCCCACATCGCCTATTCGAGTTCTATGTGTGCCGGATGCATCCTCAAAGGTGGGCGCACTCAGCCACGTGGTGGGTGCCGCACGACGGTTACCGCCGGCGAGGCAGGCCCAGGCGCAGATGGCGAGACGACCTGGACGCAGAATTAAACGATAGGCCAGATTTCGCTCAGGACAGGGAGCTGTGGAGGACCAGAGGGGAGGCCTTTGCCCAGCAGTTGGACACAATTATAGACTAGTAAAAAAAAATGATGATATGACCATAGCTTGGACAGGTCATCGCAAAAACAAATACGTAATTAGAACAAGAACCAATAGAGTCGTAATAGTGTACCTAAGATTATGATTATTTAAAGCGGATATTATCACGATTAACATTTGACTTTGATTTTTTTTGGTTGCATTTCTGTCATAGTTTAACCATGTGGTATTCCTGAAACTGTTATAAGATAGCTAAAATAAGTAATATTATTTAATTATAGTTGTTTCTGAATATTTTATTTAAAATAAACGACCGTATTTATTATGAAATTAAAAATGACCAATAAGTGGATTAAGAACCATCCCGAACTCTTTTATGGTGAAAATGTCTGTGAAATATGGTGTACAGTACGCGGTATTCGTATTAAACAGTTAAATAAAGACAATTTACAAACACGTTACGTCAAAAAATCACAAATATAATGAAAAATATAATTAAATAATACTGTATTTATATAATACGATTCTATTAATCTTGTTCTATTACCGTGTTGCAATTGTTTTGCTATGACCTGTCCGAGCTATGATGATAAATGATAACTAAGGAACTGGGTCAGTAATCCCGAAATTATTTTCAAGCTACCACAAAAAACGGGCAAAATCAAATTCCTACATATTATTTCGAACTTCAAAAAATAAATATACATAGCAGGACATCGTAGAAAAGTGCCTTTGAGGATTCTGCAATTGATATTTATGGAAGGGATAAACGCAACCTCGGGGCATAATAACGATTCCTTTCAACTCGCCTGTAATGTAAAAAGTGACTGGCGGGACCGCCCCTGGATGCCCAAGGTTAATCGAATAGAAAAATAGATAAAATACGTTATAAATACAATTTGTAAGCCCCTTTAGGAATTCCTTTTGTGCTTCTTAAGTTTCCGGGATCAGCAGCAAGTGAGGCAAACAAGCAAGTAAGCCGAGGTCACGAATATTTTTTTGTAATTTTACTTTGACTTTTTGAAATAACTGTACCAGTAGGTACTGTTAAAATCAATAATAGCATTTACTGGTTATATGTTTATTCTATACTAGCCTTCCGTCCGCAGCTTTTATTTTTTTTTTCCATAGGAAAAGGTATTTTCCCGCGGTAAAAAGTAGCCTATGTCACTCGGTGATAATGTAGCTCTCTAACGGCAAAAGAATTTTTGAAATCGGTCCAGTAGTTTCGGAGCCTATTCAATGCAAACAAACAATCAATCAAATCTTTCCTCTTTATAATATTCGTATAGATAAGCTGATGCCTGATGATGATGCTGATGTAGGTTAAAACAGGTTTTCCCGTGGCAATGAGATATTTTCTGATGGTAAAAAGTAGCCTATGTCACTCTCCAGCCCTTCAACTATGTCAATAGAAAAAAATCACGGCAATCCATTGCTCAGTTTCGACATGAAAGAAGGACGAACAAACAAACTCACTTTCACGTTTATAATATTACTAGCTTTTGTCCGCGACTCCGTCCGCGTGGAATTAGTAATTTTGGCAGCTAATTTTTCATCAATTATGGCTCTCCTTAGTTCCTCGATATAAAAAATACCCCCCCCCCCCGCCACAGACCCCCCCCCCGCCACAGACCCCCCCCACCCGCACCTCCCCACTCCCTCCCCGAACCCCTCCCCGCACACCCGCGTTCACATTCACCACCGTACTCCCAAGTCAAGCGTGCCTCTAGAAGTTTTACTTCAAAAACCCCCGATTTTCAAACATTCTTCCGCTCCGCTCCGCTCCTATTGGTGTTAGCGTGATGATTATGATTATGTCCTTTCTCAGTCTCTAGACTACCTGTGTACCAAATTTCATTTAAATCGGTTCAGTAGTTTTAGCGTGAAAGCGAGACACACAGACAGACAGACAGAGTTACTTTCACATTTATAATATTAGTTAGGATTAGGATATATTATGGATACCACTAACAATAAGATAGTATCATAATATTGAGAGAGCACCAGATTATAACTTCCAAAGTAATTAATTTCCTTGTTATTTTATCGAGAAGTTTTTATGTCTATCACAATTTTACCTAAGCGGAACTAAGTAATTCGACAAAGAGTTTCATAACTTTGTGAACCTCCGAAATTCTCAAACCATTCGGCCATTTCTTTTTATTGCCTCACAAAACTTACCCATTACTTCATTGTTTGAAAGACCGGAGTGCTCTCCAACTTAATCATTTACTTTGTCGTACTAATGTTTACGTATGTTCATTAAAACTTCACTACATATTGTCCACGGCTCAAACAAAAACCTTTCCTTTTAACTGTTACAAAAGGTTCAAAATCAAAGTCGTAATACGCACGTGAGTTGAATTTATAGCCGTAATATTTGTCAATATAAAACTATAACTTACAGAAGTTAATAAAAATGTCATCGTTTTATTACCGAAAGGATAGATTTAGTATGACTAAGTGTCAAGAGCATAAAGATATTGCTTTTCTCTAGCATTTTTCTTATAAAAATATGTTGTAGTTTTCCTTTGATCTGTGCCTAGGAGAATTCTTAAACGTTTTCTGAAGCACCGATATTGAATACATTGTTTTGGTTGGAAAATTTATGGAATAGTACACGATCTCTTATAATTCTTCAGTCAGAAGATGAGTATGCCTAAATATTTGGACCTGTGAATAAAAATCCGAAATAACTTAGGTAACTTGACATAATACCATAAGAACCTGTGTAAAATGGCAAATATTTTATTTTATTGTACTTTCTACACTAGCGACCCGCCCCGGTTTAGCAAGGGTACGATTTTAAAATATTAGCCTACCATCTAAACCCGATATGGGCGTGCTTTAGAAGAAGTTAACGGATATTCAGACAAAGACGCGGAAAGATACTTTTTTTTTATAAAACTAAATTTAACTTTGTCTTATAGTATATGTTAGAGAAGAGAAGAAGATAATAATTAGATTTAGAATCGGACTTAAAAACGTCCTATATGGTATTTAGTATTTTTTTTATCTTATCCTAATCCTAACTATTATAAATGCGAAAGTAACTCTGTCCGTCTGTCTGTCTATCTGTCTGCCTGTATGTGTGTCTTGCTTTCACGCTAAAACTACTGAACCGATTTAAATGAAATTTGGTACACAGATAGTCTAGAGCCTGAGAAAGGACATAGGCTATATATCATCACGCTAACACCCATAGGAGCGGAGCGGAGCAGAAGAATGTTTCAAAATCGGGGGTTTTTGAAGTAAAACTTCTCTATAGACGCATAGGCGCATCCACGCTTGACTTGGGAGTACGGGAGTACGGTGGTGAGTATGAACGCGGGTGTACAGGGGGGTGCGGGAGGGGGGTTCTGTGGTGGGGGTGGGAGGGGGATGCGGGGGCGGGTAATTTTTTTATATCGAGGAACTAAGGAGAGTCATAATTGATGAAAAAGCAAATTGGATAAAAAAAATAAGCTGCCCAAATTACTAATTCCACGCGGACGGAGTCGCGGGCAAATGCTAGTTATTTATAAATTTAATTACAACTTAGGTACTAATAAAACTCAGTAAATCCGTTGCAAAGTAAAAAGTAAGTGTTTATTTCCACAGATAGCATATACCTTCAAGACCATAGATAAACAACTATAATGTTACAGTAGATGGCGTTAACTGAAAGATACTAGGGGCGTTCAATAAAAAGTGAGAATGAGTATGTTATAAACAACTTTCACTAAATGTCATTTTATTTTTCGACATAGTCACCTTTTAGCATAATACACTTAGTATATCTTTTTTCTTAACTTAAAATTCCATTTTTAAAAAGGTCTCATCTTGAGTACTTAAAAAATCTTGTACTGCAGCGACTACCGCGTCGTCGTCTTCAAATTTCTGGCCTCTCAGGTATTGTTTCAATCTCGGAAATAGGTAGAAATCACTGGGAGCGAGATCTGGTGGATACGGAGGATGCTTAAGGATATCGAACCCAGCATCACGAATTGCAGCCATTGCAACGGCGGACTTGTGTGCCGGGGCATTTTCCTGGTGGAACAGCACAACTTTCGAGAGTTTACCTCGCCGTTTTTCGCGGATCTCATTGCGCAATGTTGCTATTTGTTTGGCGTATAATGTGCCCGTAATAGTGGCTCCATGCTCGAGATACTCAATCATTAATACCCCTTTACCATCCCAAAAAACAGAGCCCATGACCTTACCGGCAGATGGGCTCACCTTGAATTTCTTCGGAGTTGGAGATGATGGCCTTTTCCATGTCATAGACTGCAGTTTCGTTTCTGGGTCGTAATGATGGAGCCATGTTTCGTCCATTGTTATAAATCGCGCCAAAAAAAGTTCCCGGTCTTGCTGCATCAGGTTCAAAGCTTCTTGACAAATCTCTAGTCTAGTTTGTTTTTGCGTGTCAGTAAGCATTCTTGGTACCCAACACGCAGATACCTTTTTCATACCCAAGCGTTCATGTAAAATATTATGCACGCTCCCCGTTGAAATCTTTACATTTTCAGCAATAAAACGAACCGTGACACGACGATCCGCCAAAACTGAGTTTTCTACTTTTTTCACAATTTCTTCAGTTACTGCTGTAGTAGGGCGTCCGGAGCGGGGGTCGTCCATTGTCGATGTTCTTCCACGTCTAAATTTGGCGCACCAACGTGCGACTGTCGAATACGGAGGAGCATTAGACCCTAAAGTGTCCCGCAAATCCAAATTGACTTGGTCCGTAGAAAATTTTTTCAAACACAAGTATTTGATAACGGCGCGCAGTTCAATTTTCTCCATTTTCGCTAACGTACTCAATAGCATTGCAAAGAAATTACCGTATATTTTTTTAAACAAAAGACAGTTACTTTTTTTTTTCATAGCAATCAGCTAGATAGATTAGCTTTACCGGCCAGTATTTAATTTCGTAATATTAAAAGAGTTTGCATCCCATTCTCACTTTATATTGAACGCCCCTCGTACATAAAATAACATTTATTTTTATATCATTTCTAACAGGTACTATTACATAAATATTCTCGCCAAACTGCTACGTTTGAGGGCGAGACACCAAGCATGCGACTTTTTGAATATTGTGAGAAAAGTATGTAAGTAGGTATTTAATTGAAATTGTACGTAATATGTTATTTTTTATATTTTAGCGAATTGGGTATTGGAAATCACAATCAGTGATAATTTAGCCTATCGGTTTGAGTTCCAAAATAGCGACAAAAAAAAAATATTTCGCAAATTATTTTTTTTAAACCTATAGGTACAGTCAAGGATTTTAATTGCTAGGCCACTTGCCAGTGTTCGTATTTTAGCCGTGTAATGCAAATCGGGTGAAGCAGCTTATACTCGTATATGCTGATTTGCATTACACGGCTAAAATACGAACAGTGGCAAGTGGCCTAGCAATTAAAATCCTTGACTGTACTTTATTAATGTAATACTTTTAGGTCCTATGCTGCATGCGATTTTATAAAGCGAATTGTATGGACTGAGCTAGTGTGGAATAGTTTCGAGTGCCTAGTTTTAATCAGTGCAATATTCATGTAGTCAACTGATAGGAGGAACCCTAATTTAGCCGAGAATGTTTGAGTTGGCTGCAAGTTTCTTGTCCGATTATATATATTCTGTGCCTGAACATTAATTAAGGAAGGTTTCTGAGCGAGCTACACATCTATCTTATGCAGTACCAACAGTCCCATAAAGGAAGCTACTACGTCTTTTGGTAATTTGTAAATTTCACAGTTACGCTATGCCTGCTAAAGTAGGTATGATAAAATGTGCTATGTCGGTGAGCATTTATTTTATGAACTATTTTAAGTTTTACGAAGGAAAATTATAAACACTTAGGTACTATGATAAAACTGTCATACAAACACGAAACATGATATTACTCACGAACAAGATATTTTAGAATTAATCCAGTCAACAGGTGTGGTTAGGTTAGGTGCGTTGAGTGACAATAAATTAGTACTTAGAAACTGTAGAAACTAACATTAATTTTAAATCTTATCTTATCCCACCAATATTATAAATGAGAACGTTTGTGAAGATGTTTGGATGTTTAGATGTCTATTATTCAATCACACAATAACGGCTGAATGGTTTTAGTTGAAACTTGGTAGGTACACATACCCAAAGATCTGAATTGAGACTTAAGATACTCAATATCCCGGTAATGCGTTTCCGTGATATCTTCTAATATATATAAAAATCTCGTGTCACGGTGTTTATTATCGAACTGCTCCGAAACTGCTTGACCGATTTGTACAAAACTTTTTTGTCTATATTCTGTAGGTCTAAGAATAGGTCGTAGGCTATTTTTTATACTCCTATTCTTCGCAGACGGAGTCGCGGGCAACAGCTAGTAACATTATAACTTTAAATATAGATTGCGTCAGTTTTCGAGAACAACATTAACTTTGTCTGCAATTAACAATGCGTCCAAGCGAACGTACTGCTTCAAAAATGTCACCGTAACTTTTTTCCGGCCAAACTCAAACATTTATTCACTGAGTTGCAATAGAAACAAGAATCATGTAAGCGGTTATTCTTGTACATATTTCAAAAATCCAAGTGTTTGTACTAAAACTACTTAATTTATTATTGCAGACAAAAAACTATTAACTTTTCGATGGGATTAAATGAGCTTAGGATAGACAGACTTCTAATATGATAGCAGACTAGACTAAACACAACTCCGTGTGTGTGCGTAGATATTTCTTATTTCCTCACGCTACAATGATCAGAAATATTGCTATCCCGTTTTCTCATGTGTCGCAACACTGTCCAAGAAACCTTAAAAAATACCGAGTGTGCTTTAGACCACACGACTGAAGTAAAACTTCTTCAGCTCCATCTATATGTTGTATATATACATACACTGTGAAATTTTAGTGGTTGTTTTCCCGAAACGAGGTGATTTAGTATCGATTGTACAATCGATTTATAATTACTATTTTGACTAGAGTCAAAAATCCAATTGTGAAAAACGAAAGTCGAAAATGACCGCAAACCAATAGTAACGCTTCGTTGGTACCTAACCTATCGTACGATCGTACGCTACTTGTACCAACGAAGCGTTACTATTGGTTTGCGGTCATTTTCGACTTTCGTTTTTCACAATTGGATTTTTGACTCTAGTCAAAATAGTAATCGATTGTACAATCGAAACTAAATCACCTCGTTTCGGGAAAACAACCACTAAAATTTCACGGTGTATACATGTGTATAAATGAATATATTTTTATTAGAAAGCAGGTTTCTTGGCGATGGTTCTTAGATATGTTTCATCAAAATCGGTCCAGCCGTTTCAAAGTTATCGGCTCTATTGTTAGCTGCGGAAGAGATCTTAGACGCATAATGGGCATTTACTTTATGTTCAAACATACGTATGACATAATTGCGTTGGGGGTTTTTAAAATTTTTAATTTATAGTTTTAATGCAGTTATTTCAAAATATATATTAATAAAGGCAAAGTCAAAATTCTTTATTCAATTTAGGCATCAAATTGATGCTCCTATGAACGTCGAAGAATCTAACACCGTAAATGCTCTCTCAAGCAGGGAATCACGGATTTAAACTTGAACTCGGACAAACATCGGAGCTTTTCAGAATTTATGTGCGAAAACGTTTGAAATTTACCATCAGCTTTGCGATGAAGAATATGATGCGTGTGTGAAGGTCTTCACTATGCCCGCGTGGGAACCACAACACATACTACAACTTATTCTAACCATTCTCTCAAAAGCCGTAGATGATGATAATGAACTGTTTTCAGACTGCCTAAGAACAAATTAACTTTCAGCCGCTCTAATGAATATCTTAAGACTCAACCACAATTTGAAGGATGTGTTTATGCACGCCGGCGCGAAGTTTATTTACACGAGCTAAGTTCAAAGTCCAAAGAGCTTTTAGCTTTCCATTTCATTCGGCGTCATTAAGAAAGGCTCAACAAGTTTGAAGCTCCGTTTACCCCCGTTTAAGCCGTGGGACGCCTATTAGTCATTCAGAAAGATTTGGCTAAAGAGTGCACTAATATTTCAAACTAAATACAAACTGAAATATAGATGCACAGAAAAAACCCCAGAAAAAAGACCAATGCTGGGAATCGAACCCAGGTCCTCAGCGTTCCGTGCTGCGTGCTTACCCCTACACCATCACTGGTCTAGAAGTTAGCGACGAATCTTTCCCATACATCGTACACTTCAGTCTGTTATAATCACATTTAGGCAGTGATAAAGCGCATCTATGTTATGCTCTCTTTGAAATATATGGTTTCAGGGGATGACCGTAAAAGTAATAAAAAAAAATGAAGTTGAAGAAAATAAAAAAATAAATAGAAAAAGATACTTCATACTTAACTTGTAAAAGTGCACTAATATTATAAATGAGAAAATTTGGGTGTTTGTTTGAATATTTGGATTTTTATCCAATGTTTGGACGTGCTAGTCAATCTCGCAATAAAGGCCAACACAAACCGGGAGCGCGGGGCGCCGACGGAGCGTGCCCAGCGCACTCTATAACACTGAATCAAATATACGGTGACACACACCAGCAGCGTGGCACACCGTATTTGATTCAGTGTTATTGGCCGCGCTGGGCACGCTCCGTTGACGTCCCGCACTCCCGGTTTGTTGTGGCCTTTACAGCAGAATCACAGAGCAGAATGGATTCAGGTAAAACTTGCCGTACAAATAGACATAGATATGAATTGAGACATGGGATACCTTGATATCCCGGTAATGAGATTCCGTAGGATAATATTTTAACTTTAAACAAGAGTAGAGGGTGCTGTCCAAAAACGTTGAAGTGCCTCAGGCTGTTAAGATGGCGTGCTAACTTCGTCTGCAATCCATAGGTGGCGTTGTCCGACCGACCGTTGTCCAACAACCTTTTTTCATGAGTTTCTAACACGAGCGAAGCAGCGGGTTAAACCTAGTAATTATACAGGTAAAAATACGTCATATGCTCACAAAACAACCGAAACACATTCTCCCAACGAACCAGCATACACGCTTTACGCTCTCTTTGCTCCCGTTATGAAACACATTCTCCCAACGAACCAGCATACACGCTTTACGCTCTCTTTGCTCCCGTTATGAAACACATTCTCCCAACGAACCAGCATACACGCTTTACGCTCTCTTTGCTCCCGTTATGAAACACATTCTCCCAACGAACCAGCATACACGCTTTACGCTCTCTTTGCTCCCGTTATGAAACACATTCTCCCAACGAACCAGCATACACGCTTTACGCTCTCTTTGCTCCCGTTATGAAACACATTCTCCCAACGAACCAGCATACACGCTTTACGCTCTCTTTGCTCCCGTTATGAAACACATTCTCCCAACGAACCAGCATACACGCTTTACGCTCTCTTTGCTCCCGTTATGAAACACATTCTCCCAACGAACCAGCATACACGCTTTACGCTCTCTTTGCTCCCGTTATGAAACACATTCTCCCAACGAACCAGCATACACGCTTTACGCTCTCTTTGCTCCCGTTATGAAACACATTCTCCCAACGAACCAGCATACACGCTTTACGCTCTCTTTGCTCCCGTTATGAAACACATTCTCCCAACGAACCAGCATACACGCTTTACGCTCTCTTTGCTCCCGTTATGAAACACATTCTCCCAACGAACCAGCATACACGCTTTACGCTCTCTTTGCTCCCGTTATGAAACACATTCTCCCAACGAACCAGCATACACGCTTTACGCTCTCTTTGCTCCCGTTATGAAACACATTCTCCCAACGAACCAGCATACACGCTTTACGCTCTCTTTGCTCCCGTTATGAAACACATTCTCCCAACGAACCAGCATACACGCTTTACGCTCTCTTTGCTCCCGTTATGAAACACATTCTCCCAACGAACCAGCATACACGCTTTACGCTCTCTTTGCTCCCGTTATGAAACACATTCTCCCAACGAACCAGCATACACGCTTTACGCTCTCTTTGCTCCCGTTATGAAACACATTCTCCCAACGAACCAGCATACACGCTTTACGCTCTCTTTGCTCCCGTTATGAAACACATTCTCCCAACGAACCAGCATACACGCTTTACGCTCTCTTTGCTCCCGTTATGAAAAGTGTTCGAGTGTCCTTTCCTTCAACATCGCGTTAGCATGGCAAAGACTTCAATTGTCGCCTTTGGTACGGTTTATTTTCGGCATGCTAATAAGATAAATCTCAATGAACTAAAACAATTACTTTGCTCACCCGCGACCTTACAATAGTTACGTTTATGCAAGAAATGTGCGTTCATGCAGCTCCTCCGCCTCCACACTGTACGAACACACACAAATCACATAAACCCAACCATCACCACCACCAAGCTACACTGACGCGTTTCGAACTCAACCAGAGCTCATCTTCAGAGTTACCACAACCGTATGCTATGCTACCAAACGTTAAACTCATAGCATAGCATACGGTTGTGGTAACTCTGAAGATGAGCTCTGGTTGAGTTCGAAACGCGTCAGTGTAGCTTGGTGGTGGTGATGGTTGGGTTTATGTGATTTGTGTGTGTTCGTACAGTGTGGAGGTGGAGGAACTGCATGAACGCACATTTCTTGCATAAACGTAACTATTGTAAGGTCGCGGGTGAGCAAAGTAATTGTTTTAGTTCATTAATATGGACCTCCGCAAAGTAACGCCTGATTCAATAAATTATAAAAGATAAATCTCTTTATGCACTGTTTAAATAGTGATGAAGAAGATTGAAAAAAATCCAATAAAATGTAGCTACCTACTAACTACCTACCTAAGTATTCACTATTTTACACTTACTAGCATTTAACTACTAGCAGTTAAAAGTCAACTGTTACTGACTGATCTATCAACGCACAGCTTTGTCCACTGAACGGATTGTGCTGAAAATTTTTTAGGCTTAATACAACTAAATTTCATAATACCTTATTCACTAATACCCCTAATTTTCAAATTACCATGGGCTCATAATACCTAAAAATAAATAAAATTTCAAATTGTCTCCTCTTATAATTTGAAATTTTAGGTATTTTTAGGTATTATGAGCCCATGGTAATTTGAAAATTAGGGGTATTAGTGAATAAGGTATTATGAAATTTAGTTGTTTTAAGCCTAAAACCTGAAATTTAGCTATTGTGACGTAGGCATCCGCTAAGAAAGTATTCTTTCGAAATTCTCACAGGATAGTGAATGAATAGGATTTATATTTTTGCTTCAAAGTGGCTCTGTGTCCGTAACTATAATTATTAGATACTTTAAACTTGGCATGCAAGGTGATTATAGCAGTAACAGGTAAACCAATTGTAGGATAAGAAAAAAACGGGATTTATATAATAAACCAATTTTACGATTTTCGAAAAACCCCACTGGATAAGAAAAAAACGAGATTTATATTTTCAATTCAATGGGACCCTATCTAAATAACGATACCTGTAGGATCGCACAGGGGTAGTAAAAAGGGATTTTTGGAATTTCTCACGGGATATAGATCGGAAGTAACCATAAATTTTATTTGTGCGCGGACGAAGTAGCGGGAAAAGCTAGTTCATTATAATTTTCGTTTAAGTTAACATCAGGAACACCCGTGGAAAAATTCATGTTTCTACAATAATTAGGGGTCAGGTAAGTTCCGTTCCCGTGGGAATATCGGGATTAAATGTAACCTATGTTTTATTCCTGAGACCTAGCTAACTACATACCTATTTTCATCCAACTTCGCATAGCCGTTTTAACGTGAAGAAGTAGAAACACACACACGCTCAACAATTTTTCCAATCATAATATTATTAGAATTAGTGTGTAATAAGAAACCACTTTCTGAATAGAGTTGTGTCCAATAAAATGACCTGTTTTGTGTGTAAAAAATGCTCTACACTATTCCATAACTCCTATTAAGATTTTTATCTCTCCTCTTGGTGTGTACATTTATTTACTTAATGCTTTGTAATGAAAATGTCAACAAATATTTCGAGAATCTAAACAAAGCATGTGCAAGACTTTGTTCGACCATTATTTGCTTTGTTACTCTGTAAAGCAGGGGCGTGGCGGTGTAACAACTCGATACTTACCGGGTTGCCTAAATTTCTTACGTGACGTCAATGATGACAAGTAGGACAAACTTTGCACACACTAACTAAGCATTTCTCGAAAAAATTGCCGATTTCATGTTCGACTCAGATTTGAAAAAAATACTGGCAGGTAGATTCAATGATATTGAGCTCAACTAACATAGTTGCCCGAAATGTCAGATTCATTTGTATGGAAACCTCTTTTTCACCTCACTAGCTCGGAAAGCCCTTTTTGTTTGTTTGACATCTATTGAGAAAATCGCTTTTTATCCACAAGTGAAGAAAGAGTTTTGACATTTGAAGGCAGCTTAAGTGATATTTGACAGCTAACAAAACGTAAAATGTTAAAAGTGCTGAATTTTTAACATCACAATTAATGAATTGCATCGAGTAAAAAACACTAAATACAGTCTTACAACTTTATTTTAATTCATAAATATCAGCATTCAACATTAACCTTCATTCTTGTTGTAAAAACGGATAAAATGTTCTGACAGTCCAAGTAAGTCGATGTGCGAACAAAACGCATCCGAAATAATAAAAAAAAACTTAAGTCAAAACGGTATACAATTTAACAGTAATACAGTTTGCTCGTATCTCAAAATCGATAATCTGGCTAATTGAACTTTACTCGATGTGCAATAAAGTTCAGTTTGGTTTATTCATTGATTGGAGATACGAGTTTTTTCAAAGTAGTGACGATATGTCGGTATTGGAATAGTTCCATAAAGACTGGATTTGCTTAGGCTATTTTGCATTATTTTTGATTTTACCAATATTTCTATAAGTACTTCAAAATTATTGTATTGACAAAGAGGTAAATAAATAATAATTGATAGTACAAACTCTTTTTCTTATTTTCCTCGCTGTAGTGAGGTGAAAAGTTTTGTGTTATACACGGGTGAAAAGTTATTTTACGTCTCGTGTGTTGAAGCACTCGCTATCGAAAGAATTCTATTTTTGAACCACTCGCTTCGCTCGTGGTCAATCATAGAATCCTTTCGATAGCTCGTGTTTCAAAATGAACACTCGCAGTTAAAATACAACTTTCCCCCCTTGTATAACAAATAACTATTGTTACCAAAAGTCTATGATTCGTGTTAACAGAAAGGGAAGATTCTAAAGAAACTAATTGGGATATTTTTGGGAAACTATGTCAGTTAAGCTAAGTAGGTATCATTTAATCTACCTGCCTGTTTTTGCAAATCGGGAGTCGAAAATAAAATTGGCAATTATTTGAGAAACCTTCAACTGTGCAATGTTGAATCCGAAGACTTACTTAACTCAGGCGTCTCTCAGTCTCCGGGTTGCATAGCGATAATGTTTACGCCACGCCACTGTTTTGTATTTCCAAGGGTCAGCTTGCTCAATATCTACTGCTATAAGCCCAAGCTTACACGAGAGCATCGACCCATTTTCATCCAACTTAAACACAATGTTTAACGAAGAATATTACCTTTGCTGCATAGCATTATTACTCTGTTTATCTACCTTCGCATTGTTAAAGCAAATTTTATATCGTATTTGAACTAAGATCCAAGTTTCATCGATCCGAAAGCAATTACAATCAAAGACGTCTCTTTTCAGATCGAAGGACGAGAAAGTTTCAATGGAGCGAAGGCAATTTAAGAAAAACTTGAGTTCCTTGCACGATACGCAAATACTCTTATAGACTGCCGATGTTTGCTCTCGGAGTCTTATCACTTGATAAGTTAAAACACAAGCCGCGTGCAAACAACCTTATCATGGTGACAGTCTCACTGGGGACGTTGAGACCAGCCGCTTCAGCTCCACAAAATACTTGAAATTTACACGTGATTGAGTTAAAATTAATAACGCGTAGCGCTTCTACAAGATGGAAGTGCTAGAAGTTTAGTGCGAGTGAACCTATAACAATTGGATGTATTTACATTTTTATATACGTGTAAGACTTAGTGTAAACGATTAGAGAGACGAGACTCAGTGATTTGCATTTAAATAACAAGTTAAGTCGTCAAACTGGAGGACCTAAACACGTTAGAGGGGCCTGAGACTTTGGTGGAGAATGTCAGTGCGAAGGCCGAAGAGTGCTTGGAGAAAAACCTGGGGCTTTCGGAGAAGTATTGCCCGGCGTACTACGACGGCCTTCTCTGTTGGGACCCCACCCCATGGCACACTAGAGCGATACAGAGGTGCTTCAGCGAGTTTCACGGAGTCCAGTATGACGATACACGTGAGTATATCACTTGGAAGTATGTTCTTTATTTTTTGGACCATTTCACTTGTTTCGTTTGTTGGTTTATTGATTACGCTACAGTAGATTTTGTTAAAATAGTGTACTATAAACCGGGGTGACTTTGAACTGTGGGGCGACTTTAAAAAGTAGTTTACTGACCAACTTACGCATTTTTGTTAGCATTTGCTATTCCTTGTCGATGTCTTCATCGATCTTCTTTTTGTCTTCATGTCAACTATTTACCTCATATGGACAATGTCAACTTTATAGCGATTTTAAAACTTCATAGTTGCCCCAATTTGATCAAGGGCACCCCGGTTTACGGTAGTGATATAAGCACAGTTCCTGATGAAAATTATGTTGGGTTAACTTCAGAAAATGTGAAAAAATTTAAAGGACGAACCACGTATTTAACGGAAGGCAGAGCAGTCCGTAGTTTTGTAGGATACTTAGTAAAGTACTTTCAAAGAGATTTTATTTAGATGTATTGGTTTTGTACCTACTTTTCATATACTTTTCAGAGCAATAGTCACCGCCAGTATTATGTTTAAAAACAATCCAATATCGCGCACCAAAGTAGACAATTCTCATTTTAAAACGACTGTAAATTATTTATTTATGTTTATTAGTTACCAGTTAAAAACCCACTACAAAATTCTACCAACGTCCAATAGCGTTTATGTGGGTCAAAAACAGTTGGAAGTAATGAATAATTCAGAAGTAACATCGGCTACCTGATTTATTTATCAAGTATTTACTGCAAGTAGAAATAATTCTCAGTTTCAATAAAATTTTGCTCCCCCGAAAGCTTTTTGGTGCAAACATGCAATGCAAAAATAAAGAAGTCTAGTTTTGTTCATTAGTAATGTAATGAATCAATTGAATCATTAGTTCAGCAAGCTCGAAAGCTAATTCCTAAAATAAAAGCTCGCTATCTATCAAATTTATATAGGTATGTAAGCTAAACTAAACTTTAAATCACACCTTGTAAAGTCTATCTTTTTTTACTATTGTGATAGCTTTGATTTTAGTGAAAAACTCGGATTATTTCACGTCTTTAAACGAGATTAACTCTACATTTTTTTAAATAATCCGTAGCGTAGGCTGTTTCCAAACGCGCACTATGTGCCACTGCTCTACAAAACACGTAGAGTTAAACTCGTTTAAGACGTCAGTAATCCATATTTTTTTCAGTATTAGTAAGTCTCACGGTAGTTTAAAAGGTTTGATTTTGTCGATAGTGGGCCAAACTGTGAAATCAAACTAAAACTCCAATATATTAAAATAAAAAGTAGTCCGGATGTCACCGACGGTACTGGCTAAAAATCGGTGCTGGGGTTGCACTATGCTGAGCCAGTGTCCAATTTGCAACCGCAATAACGAACTCTATCTTTAGCTTTCGAGTTGTCTTTTGTTTTGCTAAAATGCGTTGTAAATAAATGTATTTTCTTTCTTTTTTTCTTAGAACTAAATTAAGTTTGCCTACTTATAACCTTTATGATTTGAGATACGAGCTTTTTAGAAGTAGTTAGTGGTAATAGGTTTCTTTCTAGATCGTCTAGAAGAAAAATTCGCAACTAAGTTTGCTACCAAACCACAAGGTACTTTGGCACCGTATTCTATCGTGAAATTATGCACTAGAATACGTTTACGTCTAGTAGGTACAGCCTGGAAAATCAGTTGAAGGAAAATTTCCAACCGTACTTTGGTAACCCTCCGTAGTAACGTTACACGAATATGAAAAGGTAAAGTCTGACGAGAACTATTGCAGACAACCAATTATTTTATTTTTTTATGACAGTCCCTAAATCAGAATAAAAACAATAAGGCTGATTGTCACATTGACTTGGCAAGTTTTTTTTCATCTAGTATTGAAATTAAAGTTATTCACGGTTGGCTTAAATGTGACGTCATCACCTAGCCCTGAATTTAACGGGCACGTTCAATTTTAATGACTACATATTGATGGCTCAATGAATCTTCCCTGAATGAATATTCAGAACGCATCTCGACCCTTGCATAAAAAAATTTAACGTAAACATTAGAAAAATAATAAGTCCACCATCTTTGTTTACCATAGCTAAAGTAGTATGGCTCTTATATCGCGAATTTCAGCACTTTCCTTTTTTAGACGACCAGATGGCCTATTGGTTAGAGAACCTGACTATGAAACTTGAAGTCTCGGTTTCGATTCCCGTGTCGGGGCAGATACTTGTATGAAAAATACGAATGTTTGTTCTCGGGTCTTGGGTGTTTAATATGTGTTTAGTTTAAGTATGTATCTATCTATATAAGTATGTTTATACGTTGCCTAGTTCCCGTAACTCAAGCTTTGCTTAGCTTACTTTAGGACTAAGTCAATTGGTGTGAATTGTCCCGTGATATTTATTTATTATTTATTTATTTATAATTATTTACGATAAAAGTTGTGGTATACTAGTGTCTTGACACACGTGCCGAATTTATGCAAATATTTTCTATTTCTGTCTTTTCTTTCTTAACAGTTAATTAATTAAATAAACCTTTTTATTCTTTGCCTTTTCAAGATTTGGAGTAATTAATTCGACTGGAGAATTTTCCGTTCTTTTTTGGTAAGCGGAGATAAAATTAATTAAAAGAATCGGGTGCTAAAACGTTACCTTTCTTTGAAACTTGAGTTCTATGCGATGTTTTTGGGTCAGGTTTTTTTTTTGTAATTGGAATACATTTACCATACTGGCAACAAGTTATAATTAACTTGAACTTATTAATTTAAAATTACAAACGACGCACCCCTGTCCCACGTCTCTTCTGTGTGGCTTGCACCTTATAACCAGTTTACATGATCTTAATCTCTCCCCAGAGAACGCCTCGCGCCAGTGCGTGAATGGTATCTGGCACAATTACTCGGACTACTCAAACTGCACGGAGCGCATCGCAAACGTGTCGGCGACCGACGTCACCAGTCTCATCTACCTCGCGGGTTACTCCCTCAGTCTGGCTGTGCTGTCTTTGGCTGTCTTCGTCTTCTTATATTTCAAGTAAGACAATATAACAGCCTCTAGATTGGGACCAAACATCCTAGTACACTATCACCAACCAACACATACAATTATCCCTTTTTAGGGATAATCTCGCCTTTGTTCTCCCCTCTGTGTACTTGTTTTTTTTTATTTTTATGTGCAGTAAAGAGTTTACATACATACATACATACATACAATAATTCAATAGTGCGTTTGAAGTTCTCAATCCGCACGGGGCCCGCATTCGAACTACGACCGTAGCCCTCTCATTTTAAGAGGAGGCCTGTGCCCTGTAGTAATACATATACGTAGGTAGTGTGTAGTGGGAGTATCCCAAAATAGCTGTAATATTATTATTTTTTTTTGTATATTTTTTTTTCGTTTTTTGTATGTACATACGAGGGGCGTTCAATATAAAGTGAGAATGAGATGCAAACTCTTTCAATATTAGGAAATTAAATACTGGCCGGTAAAGCTAATCTATCTAGCTGATTGCTATGAAAAAAAAAGTAACTGTCTTTTGTTTAAAAAAAAATACGGTGTTTTCTTTGCAATGCTATTGAGTACGTTAGCGAAAATGGAGAAAATTTAACTGCGCGCCGTTATCAAATACTTGTGTTTGAAAATTTTATCTACGGACCAAGTCAATTTAGATTTGCGGGACACTTTAGGGTCTAATGCTCCTCCGTATTCGACAGTCGCACCTTGGTGCGCCGAATTTAGACATGGAAGAACATCGACCATGGACGACCCCAGCTCCGGACGCCCTACTACTGCAATAACTGAAGAAATTGTGAAAAAAGTTGAAAACTCAGTTTTGGCGGATCGTCGTGTCACGGTTCGTTTTATTGCTGAAAATGTAAAGATTTCAACGGGGAGCTTGCATAATATTTTACATGAACGCTTGGGTATGAAAAATGTATCTGCGCGTTGGGTACCAAGAATGCTTACTGACACGCAAAAACAAACTAGAGTCGAGATTTGTCAAGAAGCTTTGGACCTGATACAGCAAGACCGGGAACTTTTTTTGGCGCGATTTATAACAATGGACGAAACATGGCTCCATCATTACGACCCTGAAACGAAACTGCAGTCTATGACATGGAAAAGGCCATCATCTCCAACTCCGAAGAAATTCAAGGTGGGCCCATCTGCCGGTAAGGTCATGGGCTCTGTTTTTTGGGATGGTAAAGGGGTATTAATGATTGAGTATCTCAAACATGGAGCCACTATTACGGGCACTTTATACGCCAAACAAATAGCAACATTGCGCAATGAGATCCGCGAAAAACGGCGAGGTAAACTCTCGAAAGTTGTGCTGTTCCACCAGGACAATGCCCCGGCACACAAGTCCGCCGTTGCAATGGCTGCAATTCGTGATGCTGGGTTCGATATCCTTAAGCATCCTCCGTATTCACCAGATCTCGCTCCCAGTGATTTCTACCTATTTCCGAGATTGAAACAATACCTGAGAGGCCAGAAATTTGAAGACGACGACGCGGTAGTCGCTGCTGTACAAGATTTTTTAAGTACTCAAGATGAGACCTTTTTTAAAAATGGAATTTTAAGTTTAGAAAAAAGAAATACTAAGTGTATTATGCTAAAAGGTGACTATGTCGATAAATAAAATGACATTTAGTAAAAGTTGTTTATAACATACTCATTCTCACTTTTTATTGAACGCCCCTAGTATAGTTAAATTTTACAGCGCATTGGTTCTTACTGTCGACGTAACAAATACCTAACACTTTTTCACTTCACTCCAACTAAGAAGCCTATCAACCAACATTTTTAAGACCTAGACTGCACTTTGTCATATTAGATAATGTTCTATCTAATCAATTCTTATCTATGACAAATACTTTAAGAATGGGCTACCTAAGTAGCTGAGGACACGCACGCGGATTGATTAAATACTAGGGGCGTTCAATAAAAAGTGAGAATGAGTATGTTATAAACAACTTTTACTAAATGTCATTTTATTTTTCGACATAGTCATCTTTTAGCATAATACACTTAGTATATCTTTTTTCTAAACTTAAATTCCATTTTTAAAAAAGGTCTCATCTTGAGTACTTAAAAAATCTTGTACTGCAGCGACTACCGCGTCGTCGTCTTCAAATTTCTGGCCTCTCAGGTATTGTTTCAATCTCGGAAATAGGTAGAAATCACTGGGAGCGAGATCTGGTGAATACGGAGGATGCTTAAGGATATCGAACCCAGCATCACGAATTGCAGCCATTGCAACGGCGGACTTGTGTGCCGGGGCATTGTCCTGGTGGAACAGCACAACTTTCGAGAGTTTACCTCGCCGTTTTTCGCGGATCTCATTGCGCAATGTTGCTATTTGTTTGGCGTATAATGTGCCCGTAATAGTGGCTCCATGCTCGAGATACTCAAACATTAATACCCCTTTACCATCCCAAAAAACAGAGCCCATGACCTTACCGGCAGATGGGCTCACCTTGAATTTCTTCGGAGTTGGAGATGATGGCCTTTTCCATGTCATAGACTGCAGTTTCGTTTCTGGGTCGTAATGATGGAGCCATGTTTCGTCCATTGTTATAAATCGCGCCAAAAAAAGTTCCCGGTCTTGCTGAATCAGGTTCAAAGCTTCTTGACAAATCTCTAGTCTAGTTTGTTTTTGCGTGTCAGTAAGCATTCTTGGTACCCAACGCGCGGATACCTTTTTCATACCCAAGCGTTCATGTAAAATATTATGCACGCTCCCCGTTGAAATCTTTACATTTTCAGCAATAAAACGAACCGTGACACGACGATCCGCCAAAACTGAGTTTTCGACTTTTTTCACAATTTCTTCAGTTACTGCTGTAGTAGGGCGTCCGGAGCGGGGGTCGTCCATTGTCGATGTTCTTCCACGTCTAAATTCGGCGCACCAACGTGCGACTGTCGAATACGGAGGAGCATTAGACCCTAAAGTGTCCCGCAAATCCAAATTGACTTGGTCCGTAGAAAAATTTTTCAAAAACAAGTATTTGATAACGGCGCGCAGTTCAATTTTCTCCATTTTCGCTAACGTACTCAATAGCATTGCAAAGAAATTACCGTATATTTTTTTAAACAAAAGACAGTTAGTTTTTTTTTTCATAGCAATCAGCTAGATAGATTAGCTTTACCGGCCAGTATTTAATTTCGTAATATTAAAAGAGTTTGCATCTCATTCTCACTTTATATTGAACGCCCCTCGTAGCTGTCTAAAATTAGATTGTGACAACCTACTATTACACGTTACTATTGATCACGTATGTATGACTCATTATTTTTTTCAGTGACTGATATTCAACATAGCTCGGACAGGTCGTAATACTGTACAGCCTAGGGCATAAATACATGTACTTTCCCAAGGCGTCAAAAATACCTATACAACCCTATGCCACTAATCATAAGGTTGGTGTTTGCATATATGTATTTGACGCGATGGCTGTATAGATATTTATGCCTTCGACTGTACCTAAGATTATGATTATCTAAAGTGGATACAAACGTAAACAGTTGACCTTTTTCAGTTGCATTTCTGTCATAGTTTTGTCAAAATAGCATTCCTGAAACAGTTTTCTGACAGCTAAAATAAGTAAGTTTATTTACTTATAAATTAAATTTTCTAAATATTTGAAATTTGGTGAAAATATGCTTACCTAAATAATGTCCAAAGCTATATTGCATAAATTTACTTAATAATTAAATAAAAAGATTGGTTTATTTATTTATTTATTTGAAGAACAAACATAAATAAGTGTGCAGAAGATAATACAGATAATCAACTCCAGAGAACTCTTTGGTCCAGAAAATGAAATATCAGTTCTTGATGGTTGCCTAATTATGTATTTTCAATTCAACCACCAGAATTTAAATAAAATGTTGATGGAACAAAACATCTGGGCAGTTTGGGGTTACCATTAAACGTAACTGAAAATTTTAATTATATAATAATTGTACATAATATGACTATATTATTCTTGTTCTATTACCACGTTGCGATTTTTTTGCGAAGACTTCTCCGAGCTATAATATTCAGTATATTTGACCGTTCACGCCAACACTTGAATCACTAGGTATAGGTATGCATGGTAATTTTAATTTAATCTTGCTGCACGCTAAAACGATAATTGGGAATGTCTAAAAAAAATTACCAGTGGTTTTTATATTTTTATTTGTATAGAAAAGTCAATTATAAGAAACTAATTTCAATATTTTGTCACTTAGTTCTCTACTTTTTTCAAAATTAATTATTGAAACTATTTTAGTTGATGACGTCAGATTATAATTGAGGGCTCCCACAATGCCAAATTTCTAAATCTATCTAAATGCGTACGATAAGGCAACCCCTTTAATTATTTTTTGCGTAGTGGTACACTATACACTGTGTCACTTTACTGGAACTGACAAAGTGCTAGATGTCAGACAGCGGGTCCAAATCAAACTCCGTAGTATAATCCACGCGTAAATTGTGAAGAATTCTAACCACACAGAATAAGTACGACTTGAACCGGTCACGCAATTTACACCAATGTCAAATGAAGGTCATTGCTTATTTGTTATATAATAAATTCATTACATAATATTAAAATTAAATAACTACAGAAAACGATTTAAAAAGCATTTATCTCGAAATGGTTTTCGATTTTCTATACATTGTAAAAAAATAGACATCCCCAATTCAGTAATACTCAAGATAATGATATTCCTACTTATACACGCTTAAAACCACAGATTGTCTTTTGTTTTAGGGATCTGAGATGTCTAAGGAACACAATTCACACGAATCTTATGTCGACATACATATTATCCGCTTGCAGTTGGGTCTTAAATTTATCTTTACAGGTATGTACAAATAATTTATTTATTATAGCAAACATCAATAATTAAAAGTTAAAAGTCCCTATCTATGTCAATACTAATTATCTTATGTTAATAATTTTGGAAACATTTAAAAAGAAACTTGTATTTTTTTTACTGTCGTAAACCCGACGTCAGTCCTTCTCTTGTACTCTGTACTCTAAAATTATTCTGGAATATTTTAGCTGACTGTTAAACAAGTTTGACTAAGTACATCCTGTACTGTATGTAAAGGTTATTCATTGTTTTTATTCAAAATGTTGGCACGCCTTTGACGCGGTCCAATGTATGGAAACATTCATTGGTTAAAATAAAAAAATCCTAAAAAAATTCTAGAAGAGTTTTCAGTCAAACTTACTCAGCCGTCTGCTGAAATATTCTGCATTTATTTTAAAACGTTAAAATAAGTCATAGCAACCTATTGAGTTGACCTATAGCCTCGCAAGCAGAGGGTTGTGAGTTCGAGCCCGAGTTTGTACCTCTGAGTTTTATGAAATTTATATGCGAAATTACATTTAAAATTTACCATGAACTTAACGGCAAACCTGTACACGCCTGCGAAGAAATTCAATGATGTGAGTTTTTAATCCGCACTGGGTTCGCCTGGGTACTTACTACGGCCCAAGCCCTCTCATTCTGAGAGGAGGCCGTATATAGACTGGATGACGTCGTGCTAAACTCGGTGGCCCACATAATGGTAATTAAAAGTGATTGGAATGGAACACCAAAGCGCCCCTCAGAACCTACCCATAAATCTTCCTGTCGACATTAAGTAAAAAAGAGCTCGTCTTGACAAGAACGGCCGTCCAGTTGCTTGGATATTCTTAACGCAAACGCAATATCCATTTAGGTCAAGCGCGATCAATTACCTTCGTTCATTATTTTGGTATTTCCTCGTGAGACTCCGAAATTATCCGAGAATAATTTAAGAGGATATTATTAATTACACGTAATTGCAATGTGTCGCAAACTAGTAAACAACTTCGGGACTGTCTTTTAATTAGTGTTTCAAGGTTACAAATAAATAAGCAGTTGTTGGTACTAAAACACGATAAACAGGTAAATTTAGTTAATTAAACTGAAAACAAGTTAAGTATGAAGTATCTTTTTCTATTTATTTTTTTATTTTCTTCAACTTCATTTTTTTTTATTACTTTTACGGTCATCCCGTGAAACCATATATTTCAAACTAAATACAAACTGAAATATAGATGCACAGAAAAAACCCCAGAAAAAAGACCAATGCTGGGAATCGAACCCAGGTCCTCAGCGTTCCGTGCTGCGTGCTTACCCCTACACCACCACTGGTCTAAGGACCTGGGTTTGATTCCCAGCATTGGTCTTTTTTCTGGGGTTTTTTCTGTGCATCTATATTTCAGTTTGTATTTAGTTTGAAATATAAACTGAAAACCTTACAATTGTAAATGTCAAGTAAAGAAAAAGTTGCGCTCTCTTTCTCTCCTGCTTCTAAAATCACGCGGGATAACGTCACGATGAGAAAATCAGTAATTTTTTTTTAACGTCGCAGCAGGGGTCCATACCAAACAGTAGCTTTTTAATTTTACCCATGTAAAAAAAGTATAAAGTGAATCTTCAAAAACTGAAAATGCCCAAACCTCCTAAATCACGAAAAATTGTGGAACATACATAAGGGTGATTCGTATGCTTCTTGAGTTACTCTACCTTGACTTTTGCTCCTCAATATTTCTTGGAACTTAATTTAGAAAAAATAGAATATCTTACTTCCGAAAATTACACTTAAATAATAACGAAAATGATAAAATTTCGAACAAAACAATAGACCGATGTTGGACGTCTCCGAGCACCTAATATGTAACACTTGGCACATTGTCACGTCGTTTATAAGCATCTGATTTTAAATGATAGGGTAATTATTTTAGTGTATTTCTTCTACTCCAGACTCGAAAATTCAGCTTTTGGTATCTCTGCATTGTTTGTTTTATATTAATTATGTGCTAATATTTAACATACTGGTGTGTAGAGATGAATGCTCTGATTCCCGTGGATCACCCACCGCACTAATGTCTCTATATTAGCCCAATTCATAATGGATAACTAATATTCTTCAGGACTTAATCATAAACCACTTATTGCTAAAATTGTGAATCACTTTTATCACGTACTAAGTGTATCGCGTTTAGGCGAGCGAGTTTATCGAACAAGCCGCACTTAATTTTCTTCTCTTTTTAGGGTTCCGTAGTCAACTAGGAACCCTTATAGTTTCGCCATGTCTGTCCGTCTGTCTGTCTGTCCGTCCGCGGCTAAGCTCAGAGACTGTTAGTACTAGAAAGCTGTAATTTGGCATGAATATAAAAAAAAGGTTGACTGGCAGAGATCCCTTCAGGGATAAGTCCGCCTTTATACTTATCATTTTTTTTCTGTAACCTTTTTGTTTTCCTTTTGTACAATAAAGAGTATAAACAAACAAACAAACAATATATATATCAGTTACGCCGACAAAGTGATTAAATAAAAACAACTGAAATAATTTTTTTAGGGTACCTCCCATAGACGTAAAGTGGGGGTGATTTTTTTTTTCTCGACTAATCCTATAGTGTGGAGTATCGTTGGATAGGTCTTTTAAAACCATTGCGGGGTTGCTAACATGATTTTTCTATTCAGTGATCTGTTTGCGAAATATTCAACTTTAAAGTGAAAATTTTCATTAAAATCGACCGTCCCCCTCTCTAAAATCTAAACTAATGGGTGGAAAAATTTGAAAAAATTCAGAATGGTAGTAAATATATCAAATTTATTAGGAAAATTATAGCGGCTAAGATTGCTTGGAAATTATTTGTAGTATAAGAGTAAATAGTAGCATAAGGTATAAAACATACCTAAACTTGGATGATTCCGTACACATACGAAATCCTTAAAAAAATATTACTTGATTTTTTCGTAACGGCTACGGATCCCTACCTTGGGCGTGTCCGACACGCTCTTGGCCGGTTTTTATTTTTAAATGAAAAACCAACCGAGACTGCCAGTCATCTGCCTTTAACGTGAGCTGTATAACGTGATCGTAAAGATCCTTTCAACTTGAAGAGTCTTATGGCAAGAGGAAAGATAGATGGCACTATATCGAGGGGAAGAAATCCAGTCCTATAATGTAACCTTGGATATCTAAAATTTGTCATGATCCCTAGCTGTGAGGGACCGACTTTGAAGAGACATACAAGAGAGTTTTTAACGTACAATTGTATTTTTTGTTTAGAACTGGTCCGACGAGGCCCAGCAGGAAAAGACGTCGTGCATGATCCTGGTCATCTGTATGCACTACTTCTATCTGACGAATTTCTTCTGGATGCTTGTAGAAGGTAAATTTATAACAACAGTAAGTAGCCCTACTACTTTTTAACTTTCGTCCAGTATCTTTTATAAATAGGTTGATATGATAAGAAAATAATCAATAAGAAACAAACTACACCGTCATCATTATTGAAAAGAAAATCGACACTATTTTCTTTATGTAAAGTTAGGAATCTGTAAAGAATGAAGACTTTTAATATAGTATAACTTCTGTTGTCTCAGAAATATTACTTTTGATTTTTCGCACAATGCGTCTCTTTTCTATTAAGTTCGTTAAAATAAATGCAAGTAGCTGGAACAAGCGAAACAAGTGGATTAGTTGACACCTTCAAACAACGATTTCAAGATGTAAATATAATTACATATATAGACTAAAGACTCCATGGTGAAGAGCAGTATAGAAAACGGTTTCTATACTGCTCTTCACCATGGAGTCATTGATACCACCGATTAATTGGCACACTTTTTATGAGCTGTCCAAGCGCGATTCACAAATTTTAAATGGCAAAAGTAAACCGTGACGTCAATTGTGTGCCAGCTAAATATGTTTCAAAGCAACTAAATTATACGGTTACTTGAAAATTAATCTGGTTATTGGAGCTAAAATAAAGAAAGTATATACATATATATATATATTTTAAAAATATTTACATCTTGAAATCGTGCCACTCACGGAAGTGCGGGCGTCTACCAAAGCGAAAATCAAAACAGACTAAACCAGACTAGATGTACAGTTTTTTTTTTTACAAATCAAACGTGGGCGAGGTCCGCATTCGACAGCTATAAATAAGAAATAATGTAATCAAATTCTTTAGATTTTTGACTGATGGCAGATGATGGACGGCACCATTTTTATTATTTACCGTTGGCAGCACATTTAGAAGTAGTATACCATGGGAATATTTGAAATGTGTCTACATGAAAAATAGTAAGGTAAATGTAGCAGTACTCGACTCATTACAACAATAAATTTGGCGCCCATAATATTGAAACACTACGTCATGTTTAACTTTTGCCTAATCATAGATTCCAAGCAAGTGTCGATCGCAAAATAGCTACAAAATGAACTTTAACGCCATATTTACTTGTTTAATGCGAAACACATCACGAAAATACTTTCGAAGTTTTCCTTATTTTGGTGCACATGTCGTTGACTGGGACCACTGGGACGTTAACCCTCTGTTATATTTTCGGCAACGCCGGATGCTTTTAACGCGCCTAAAATTATCTAATGTTTTACATGCTCGGAAAATAAACAAGTTGAAATTTAAAGGTTGCTTACTGCTTGTTTACTGCTATGATAACCTACATGTATGTGAAATTTGAAGAGTATATTAATCATAATCAGGGAGAGGAGGCCACTCAATACAAATCCGTTTATTTCTTATCCGGTGGCAATTTGAAGAGTATATTAATCATAATCAGGGAGAGGAGGCCACTCAATACAAATCCGTTTATTTCTTATCCTGTGGCAATTTGAAGAGTATATTAATCATAATCAGGGAGAGGAGGCCACTCAATACAAATCCGTTTATTTCTTATCCGGTGGCAATTTGAAGAGTATATTAATCATAATCAGGGAGAGGAGGCCACACAATACAAATCCGTCCTTATTTCTTCCTTACGTTATCATCCTCTATGCAAAATTTCAGCTTTCTAGAACCAAGGGATTGAATTCGGCGGCGTAGTCAGTCAGACAATAGTCAGTATTTTTTATTTTATATTAGGTATAGATAGATGAACATCCCAAATCTGTGTAATTTACATAATTGGGTTAATCCATTCTGTATATTGTTCAACATTAGCTGAGCTAGGAGCATTAATTTTGTATGACGTATAAGGGCCATTATCTGAGTCCGAACCACTTTTGTGAAACATTTTCGTAGAAATGGCAAAAGAGTTCGATACTGTTTTTTATATATTTGGTAGAAGTTTAGGACCTCTAATAAATAGCCGAAAACACTATAAAAATCTATAGCCGATTCGTAAATTGTAACTACTAATGACGACCAGATGGCCTAGTGGTTAGAGAACCTGACTATGAAGCTTGAGGTCCCGGGTTCGATTCCCGTGTCGGGGCAGATATTTGTATGAAAAATACGAATGTTTGTTCTCGGGTCTTGGGTGTTTAATATGTATTTAAGTATGTATCTATCTATATAAGTATGTTTATCCGTTGCCTAGTACCCATAACACAAGCTTTACCTAGTTTACTTGGGGACTAGGTCAATTGGTGTGAATTGTCCCGTGATATTTATTTTATTGTATAATGTGATGCGGTTGAAATGCTTGAATATTATCCATAAAATGTCACCCTGGACTGTAACTTCTATTCTTTTATGAATGTCTAGAATTACCGACGAGCCTAAAATAATAACTTGTCAGTAATTGGCGTGAAACAAGTAAACACATTAGCTGTTGGCCTTTGGTGCCATGTTTCTGAAGTCGTTTCATTCGTAATATTTCTTAGAAGCAAATTACGTTATTAGGCACCTCCAGATTAACGTTATTAACAGAACATCATAATTAATACCGTGTTTATAATGTACTAACTTGTTTTGAAAACACAAATAGATGTAATTGGAGGCAATTAATTTAACAGAGTAGTGTAGCCCGGACTCGCACCTCTGAGTTCTTCGGAATTTGTGAGCGAAATTGCATGTGTTGGAAAACATGGTGTTAAGTCCCAATCTGTACAAGGCCGAGTGGGAACTACAGCCGATGTCCTCTGATTTAGAGAGGAGGCCTGTGCCCATCAGAGTAACTGGTTCGGGCTGGAGTTAAGATGGATACGACTGTAATGAAAAATGACAAAACTAAAATTAAAATCAGTGTTTTGAAACTTGTCGATGGGACTGTACTAATCACTCTGCTGTATTACTGTCTAACACGTTTACGGACAGTACGTCGAGGGATGTAAATTAGAACCCTCGTGATATGGCATTACGTTTGTATACGGTGGTTCAGATTACGTCAAAAGTGGAACTACGTCCACAGCCGGTTATTTTTCATAGCATCTTTAGGAAACATATGACTCTGTGCCGCTTTAGGCGGAAACACAAACAGCTAGTGCCACAGCAAACACTCCTTCTCTTGCACACACGGTTGTCTCCCTCACACATACAAACAAACCTCATATTATGGCATTGCGTCTGTAACCGGACAATTTGCATACACAGTCTCCGTCTATATTCGCTACTGCCGCAACATTTACTGTCAAAATGGAAAATATGACAATTCGTCCCTAGACGTGATGATACTTTAAACGGGAAAATTGTGTGACGTAGCACAAATTATTGGAAGAGGTCTTGTAACTGTGAACGTGCTATATGATGCTCGTTCGCGAATTCACTGAATACAGACAAGCTGACCAGTTTGCTAGAACCTATGAATTATACGCAGTAGCAGTCGGGGTCGCGGCGTTGGTTGTTCGTTGCAGTTGACATTGACCGACGTCGAGACACCTGACTCAGACTATTATTCAAACGTGTGTTCTGATTTTCGTGGACTCATTTATGTAGAAATAGCAGAAGATTCTGGTAGTTCCCAGTTATCTGATAGAAGTACAGGATCTCTAATTAATAACTGAAAACGCTATCAAAATCTAGAGCAAATTCGTAAAAAATATGACTACGAGAGTTAGGCGATTAAAACGCTCGAATGATGATCCACTAGACCAGAGAACGGGTGAAATTATGATTGCTAGCAGAAGAAATCTGTGGAAGTGTGTCATTTAGAGAATAAGAAATCTTTATTTTGCATAAGTAACATGTTAAGAAAAAAATATACTATAATCAAAAATAGAAATAAAATACAAATGCGAAAAAGGAGTCCACTCAGCACTCGTCGGGTCACTAAAGGTGGCTCGACGCTGATATTATGTGGATCCTTGTTGGCATCCGATACACAACTGCGCGACACGCAGCCTCTCGCAAACTCACGCTAATTAACACACCAAAAAGTCTAATATAACTATACCTACATATATATGATTTTATCTTGAATAATACCCCTGTATTGTCTAGATTTTTCGTTCTTACGTAAAAAAGTCAGTCAACATCTTAGTTCGACTTCTGTGTGACATTTGAGGAATACAGCTTTCCGAAATATTCCACTCTCAGTTCTCTATTTTTCGAATTGTTAATGGTAATATCTTGATATTCTCCCGTAATAAGTTATTTATTTTACAAATTTGCTTAGTTATTGTTTTGTTCCAGGTTTATATTTATACATGCTAGTCGTTGAGACGTTCACGGCGGAAAATATAAAATTAAAAGTTTACGCAACAATTGGATGGGGTAAGTCTAACACCAAACAAAAGACGAGCTATATAATATTGTAGGGCAATATTTTTGTCAATTGAACAAAATATCTATTACTATCCTATATCAGAGTAAAATCCATGTCACTCTTTAGATAAGCAATAATAGATATTTTTCGAAAATATCTGATGTTTAAAATTATGTGTTATGTGACTCTATTGCAGCTTAACAAGTGACATGGAATTTTTTCTTATTTTTTCTAGAAGTCTTAATTTGGCCTCTCGCCTGTGGTACCACTATATCGTTGAAGTTCGAGACACCTCTATAATAAAAAGATAAACTTTGTGTGTTTGTACGTAGGAGATAAATTCTGGAAGTACCCATTTTTTTACCAATTTACCGGTACACTATGCCAAAATACTTAACATAGGCTTATCACGTCAATAATGTGTAAAATTCCCGTGAATACATACTATATTATATATGCGGTGGTAAATATCATGAATATCATGATGCGATAAAGTGAGTCACTTTTATGCCAAAATTTCTAAATTAAGTAGGTAGATAAACAACAGTATTAATAACTAATTCAGCTGTAAATTAATAACATCGCTTTCTTTAAAAATTCAATATTGGTCGACTAATAAAACGAGCAGTACACATTCTTAGAATATTTATTCTATGAATAGAATGCTTTTACTGAAATTTAACCTTGTAAATTGAACAATATTAAAGTTAAATTTAACTTTTTCCTGGTTACGGACGTGGGCGGATTCAATTTACTTTATGTTGTCTTTGGCACGAACTACACCTGAGGCGGTGCTCGCCAATATTGCTCAAACCAAACATAATATACCTCTATCGTAAATATTAGTGATGTGCCATAACATAACTGTATAGGTGAATATCCAAGAGGGAAGATAGATACCTAACCGTTATTTCTTCGAAGTTTTTAACGGAATTTTTATAACAAATCAAACTTATTATTGTTATTATTTATTCACAATCAAGACAGCAAAAGGTTCAATGGTTAGTGAACAAGCAAGCTCCTTACATGTGTGTTAGTGCACAGAATAATAAATGTTAAAAAATAATCAAGAATGCGTACGATACAGTAAGAATAAATTTATTTTAAAGATATAAATTACATAGCGCACAAAATTACAAATACACATTGTTACATAAAAGATAACATTTATATGATACTAGCTATTGCCCGCTATTTCGTCTGCGAAGAACTCGTTTATCGGTATCTCGCGGGAACTATGTGATTTTCTGGATTAAAAACTATCGCCGGGTCTCAAACTATCACCATATCAAATTTCATCTAATTCGGTTTACGGTTTAAGCATGAAGAAGTTTCCAATCCGCGCTGAGCATTAATTTCGAGAGGAGGCCTGTGCCTTGCAGTGGGACGTCTATGTATAAACTGAAATATAGATGCACAGAAAAAACCCCAGAAAAAAGACCAATGCTGGGAATCGAACCCAGGTCCTCAGCATTCCGTGCCGCGTGCCATACCCCTACACCACCACTGGTCTAGAGATTAGACACGAATCTTTCCTATACATCATACATTTCAATCTGCTAAATCATCACCTTATGCAGTGACAAACGCACATCTATGTTACACCCTCATCGAGAGATTTTAACACTCCTTCGGAACTAACCGCTCACCTGGACAAGAGATGGCGCTACTGTGCAACTTTAAACAAGTTAGCTATGAAGTATCTTTTTTTGTACTTATTTTTTCAACTTCATTTTTTTATTACTTTTACGGTCATCCCGTGAAATCATACATTTCGTACTAAATACAAACTGAAATATAGATGCACAGAAAAAACCCCAGAAAAAAGACCAATGCTGGGAATCGAACCCAGGTCCTCAGCATTCCGTGCCGCTTGCCATACCCCTACACCACCACTGGTCTAGAGATTAGACACGAATCTTTCCTATACATCATACATTTCAATCTGCTAAATCATCACCTTATGCAGTGACAAACGCACATCTATGTTACACCCTCATCGAGAGATTTTAACACTCCTTCGGAACTAACCGCTCACCTGGACAAGAGATGGCGCTACTGTGCAACTTTAAACAAGTTAGCTATGAAGTATCTTTTTTTGTACTTATTTTTTCAACTTCATTTTTTTATTACTTTTACGGTCATCCCGTGAAATCATACATTTCGTACTAAATACAAACTGAAATATAGATGCACAGAAAAAACCCCAGAAAAAAGACCAATGCTGGGAATCGAACCCAGGTCCTCAGCATTCCGTGCCGCGTGCCATACCCCTACACCACCACTGGTCTAGAGATTAGACACGAATCTTTCCTATACATCATACATCGATGAGGGTGTAACATAGATGTGCGTTTGTCACTGCATAAGGTGATGATTTAGCAGATTGAAATGTATGATGTATAGGAAAGATTCGTGTCTAATCTCTAGACCAGTGGTGGTGTAGGGGTATGGCACGCGGCACGGAATGCTGAGGACCTGGGTTCGATTCCCAGCATTGGTCTTTTTTCTGGGGTTTTTTCTGTGCATCTATATTTCAGTTTGTATTTAGTACGAAATGTATGATTTCACGGGATGACCGTAAAAGTAATAAAAAATGAAGTTGAAAAAATAAGTACAAAAAAAGATACTTCATAGCTAACTTGTCTATGTATAACCCAAGATGATGATGATGAATGCTAGGTCATTAGATTCCACATAAACTTTTTTTATACTAGGCTTAGGTTTACTTTCAAAGTACAAGTAATAAAAGCGTATTAACAAGTATAGTCGACCAAGTAAGTGCTTTACCATTTATAATGACAGTTCTTACATCAGAATAAAGACAATAAGGCTGATTGTCGCATTGACTTGTAAGTGAAAATAGCCTTTGACGTTTTAAGCCATACAATTGACATTGAACCTTTGGGTGGTAAAGGAAATTCTTGGTCGACTATACATCGGCGCGAGTAGAAAAGTTTTTATTTTATTTAGCTTAATAGGTATCCAACCGCGGGGCAAAGGCCTCCCGTTTTTCTTTCAATCCATCTTTATTCTACGCTAAGTTTTTTTTTAATTTCAGTCAAAACGTTCCAAATAGTCCTGCCATTTTCTTTTTGGGTCCTCCGGCGCCCGTCGAATGACAGCTGATTTAATCTTTCTTCTATCTCTAATCTCGGATCAAATACAAAGTAAAGATAGAGCGCGCTGAACAGCCGAATGAGGCTGGTTTTATAAACATGTGTGCGTAGGCCGGTGTTACCATAATAATTCTTATTACCCCGATACTACGTTGCGTGTCACGTTGATACCGTTACTTCAATAAAAAACGTTGATAAACTTTTACAAGAAACAAATAACTTTACGTTGCGTGTCACGTTCTCACGTTTTAAGCCGTGCTAATAAAGAATAGAATTTAAAATGAAAAAAGAAAAGGTTTATTACATAGGCGGCATTTACCCAATAATAGGGTAACTACAACATTATAATGGCAGCACTAGTATTGACGTTTTGGGTTCTAAGCAAAATTTGGTATAGTTTGGTTGCAAGTGTGTGCGTGCCACTGTGTAAGCACACGGATTGGTGTAGTTTGACCGGCCTCACTTCGTTGTTCGCAGCGCTATCTTTACTTTTTATTTGATCTGAGTCTCTAATATCTAAAAATCTCATGTCACAGTGAAAATAAACGGATCATTCTCGTCTTAAAACGTGTTTAACTTAATAAAATTGTTTAGTTTTTTGTTATAGTTTAATGAGTGAGTCTCACGGTAGGTAGTTTTATGTTTAAAATCTCATGTCACAGTTTTTGCTATTGAACTCCTCCGAAACGGCTTGATCGATTTTTATGATTTTTTGTCTATGTTTGATAGATCTGAGAATAGGCTGTAGGCTATTTTTTATATCCCTATTCTTCGTAAACGAAGTCGCGGGTAACAGATAGTAATTATTATGCTTTTGGTCGCAGGCGCACCGGCTGTGTTCTTAACGATATGGGTTATAGCGAGAAGTTTCGTCACCGTGGTCTCCAATGGATCTGATGGGGTAAATTGACAATTTACTACTAATTTATTGAATCAGGCGTTACTTTGCGGAGGTCCATATTAATGAACTAAAACAATTACTTTGCTCACCCGCGACCAATGAAGAAGAAGTGTGAAGCCAATCGCGCTGAGCCTGCGTGGGAACTACGGCCCAAGCTATCTTATTCTGAGATGACGCCTGTGCGCTGCAGTGGACTGTATATAGGCTGGGGTGACTGCAGAACCTCTTCACAATTAAATGTCGTGTTCATTAATTAAGTTTTAAATAATCAATAATTTTACCAAAAATAACCGACATCAAAAACTTCCTTAGCTGTAGTACCTATTCTTAAATGGGAAGTATGCTCTACCAAACAAAAAAATATGTTTCCAAAGACTTCTTCTTAAATGCAGGAGTTCTGAGCTATAAGACAAAAAACAAGCGAATTGAGAACCTTTTTTGATGTCGGTTAAAACTATAGTGAGTTAGAATTAACGCAAAATATCGGATTCCTCGCTGATTCATATATCGGATAATCGACTAACGGTTTCTGGTCTATTCTAAATTCTTAGTCACGAAGTAGGTACGTCGCCAGTCGTAGCGCAGCGGCCTGATTATCCTATATATTAATTAATGATTAAACCGGGGTATTTCAGCAATTATATTCTTGAAATATTATTGCTGGGTCACTGTGTCATCACACTGAAAAGGTTTCAATGTTGCTCAATATTTACTTTGCGCGAGTCTTTGCAATCAAAATCAAAAATTTATTTCTATAAGTTTAGGGCTCTTTTACATGTCTTTGCGAAACTTATACATAGTTAGATGTGTTGTATAACTGTCCAACACATTTAACAATAAGTTTGTAACTGTAACAGGATCTCATAATTCCCTATAGAAATTGTAGAAATGTTCTAGACCGTTAACTGAGAAAACTTTTCCATGAGACCAATTCAATTTGTCTCGCTTCGCTTGGTGCGACAATTTTGAATTACGACTTTAACTAACAAACCCTGAACTTAGAGTTGACGGTAATCCGTTAGGACTTTTTTATTACGACTATTATATATTAAAAGAAAACATTGCCCATTGCACACACTGTCAAGATTTTTGTCGGAATTTTTGATTCAAGATGAAGTCTCTTTGACACCGTACCTTCACTTTAAATATTGAATGTATGGAATAACTAGTTGTTGCCTGCAACTCTCTGCAAATCCTGCATCCATACAAACTTTCACGTTCATAATATTGGTATGATTTGTCAAATATAGTTTAAAAAACTCTTGAGAAAAGTTTACATGCGGGTGTGAACACAATCTAACCTAACTATCAGCTGAAATATTTCAGATTAATTTTTAGACTGTGTATTATAAGTCCAATATAGTTTAACATAGCTCAATGATGTTCAACAGTTGGCAAACCTTGGGGAGACGAAGATGTGCTTGTGGATGCATGAGCACGGGGTGGACTGGATCCACAAGGCGCCGGCGCTCGTCGGGCTCGCGCTTAACCTCTTTTTTCTAGTCAGGATCATGTGGGTATGTATTATAATAACACTTAACTAATTATTTACTCTAAAGTCACCAACATAGCTTTAAGAATCGCCAGACTCAAGTGGCAGTGGGCAGGGCATATCGTCAGTAGAACTGATGGCCGATGGGCCAAAAAGGTTCTCGAGTGGCGTCGACGGACCGGAAGATGCGGTGTAGGTAGGCCTCCAACAAGATAGAGCGACGACCTAGTTAAGGTTGCGGGATCGTGTTGGATGCGGATGGCGCAGGACCGATCTGTTTGGCGAACCTTGGGGGAGGCCTATGGTCAGCAGTGGACGTCTTTCGGCTGAAATGATGATGATGATGATGATGAATTATTTACTCAAATCGTACCTACTAAGACGAGAACACATCTACGGCTTTAAATAACCGAAAATCTAAAAGTAGCTCAAATTCGGGAGTAGAATCGTTAACACTTTATTTTAAAGCAGATTGCATTTTTTCTAATCTGTTTTTATTGTGCCCATAATACCAATTTAGTAAGCATAGTAAGCAATTCTTAGTTTTCACGGTCTAGGTATGCCAGCATCGTTTAGCTCCCTCATTATCAAAGGACACAGTTCTGGCTGGATATTGAAAATTAATAAAATATCGAAAAAAATACGGCATAATAGAGCTCATTAGGTTAGGTTACTTTATGTTAAGAAGTTTACTGTTTCAGAAAAAAACTGTTCGATATTTGACTACTTTCGATATAACTTTCGACATTCCGAAACGTGCCCTTGTCAAATGGAAGTCAGCGCAATTACAATAAACAGAACTCATGGTTAAATACATTTTCAATTGGATTATACAACCCTTGCACAATGAAACTTTGTTGGACGCTCGTGAAAACTAAAACAGATACGTAACAGATTATTTACCGGCAAATCGACCCAAAGCCGAGTTAGCTTAACGCAATTGAATGTGACATGGGTCTATTGCGGCTGTGGTTTTTCGGCTTGTATTAAGATTTAAACACAAAGTTTGTGGCGCTCCAAATTTAGATAGTTTTGGGCTATTGCCAACTTAACGTCGTAGCGTAGAGAAATGAAATATTATAAATCTCATCTTTTTCTACCCTTAACGTCTGTGAATTTGCCGCGTGCGATCCACTAACTTACGCCGAAGCAAGACTATGCCGATTGGTGCGCATTACAGTGTGGATTGGTGCGCATTACAGTGTGGATTTCGTATTTAAAGAGTACTAAACGACTGAAATTGAGGCGGCACCAATCCCGTGCCTATTTGATAAGTGCACGACAAAGACAACCCTTTAGTTCTGTTCTGCCAGACGTTTTTAGGGTTCCGTAGTAAACTAGGAACCCTTATAGTTGCGCCATGTCTGTCCGTCTGTCTGTCTGTCCGTCCGCGGCTAAGCTCAAAGACTGTTAGTACTAGAAAGCTGTAATTTGACATGAATATATATATCAGTTACGCCGACAAAGTGATTAAATAAAAAAAACTAAAAAAATTTTTTTTAGGGTACCTCCCATAGACGTGAAGTGGGGGTGATTTTTTTTTGTCGACTAACCCTATAGTGTGGGGTATCGTTGGATAGGTCTTTTAAAACCATTGTGGGGTTGCTAACATGATTTTTCTATTCAGTGATCTGCTTGCGAAATATTCAACTTTAAAGCGAAAATTTTCATTAAAATCGACCGTACCCCCCCCCCCCCTCTAAAATCTAAACTGTTGAATGGAAAAATTTGAAAAAATTCAGAATGGTAGTAAATTTATCAAATTTACTAGGAAAATTATAGCGGCTTGGCTCTTGGCCGGTTTTTTTTCTACTTCCGATCTTCCAACAAAGCTCACTTAAGTAGGTACATCAAGTTAAACCCAATCACACGCACATATCTACATAAATTACAACATACGCGAAATGCCACAAACGCAGATTAACACATAATGCAAAATGACCGCGGTGTATAATGTATATCATGACAAATGTACAGTATACATTATATTCCCAATTCCAATCGACACAAAACAGCCGCGTTAGCGGAGCTCCTACTTCTGCGTGCTTTTGGCCCTTCGTGCCAATGCAAACTAACATACCCTAATCCAACTAAGATTGGCGTATTAAGTAGATACTGACCATTACATATTTTGGTCCTTCTGTGTTATTTTTCCAATACATATTGGTAATTTTGTGTTTAACCCGCTCCTAGAACTCTTGTAGAAGACTCTATGCCAATCTACAAAACCTTTTTAAAAGTTGTTTTTTTTTAATCGCATTGACCCTGTGGTAGGATTTGAATTCTTTGAATCTTATTTTTATTATCCTAGGTCCTTATCACAAAACTGCGGTCAGCAAATACACTGGAGACGGAGCAGTACAGGAAGGCAACTAAAGCGCTGCTGGTGCTGATCCCACTGCTGGGCATCACGAACCTGTTGGTGCTCTGCGGGCCGAGCGACGACTCCTGGTTCGCGGATGCTTTCGATTACACCAGGGCACTGATGTTGTCTACACAAGTCAGTAAAAGAAAGTTTGATATTTTTGTTCTCAATCAAGATTATAAAACAAAACACATTGATTTAATTTCACTTAAAAAAAGGAGATGGCTTTCATCAATAAAATTCAGCTTTAAGACATTTTTAACTAAAACTGACCCGTGATTGTCGTGTTCAGTAAACAGCCTATTCTACCGCCTAGCCTATCCTATGTTTATCAGGAAATACAATATTAGGAAAGATGAAGCGAACCGCTTCGTAATGGCTGGCCATCGGAATAGTAACCACATAAGGGCAAAGATGCTCCCCCGCTTGGATGTCTGTTGATAATTTAAAGAGCATAAGTAAAATTACTGGGCACACATTTTTTTATCTTCTTTGGCCTCCTACTACACATGCTTTATTATTTGTCTAGATACCAAAATCTATGATACCTAAGTATCTCCATGGTCAAAAATACATGGTAAATGTTCGTCAGAAAACCTAATTACGAACTTTTATACTTTCACACATTACGTAAAATCAAAAAGCTAGCCTTTCAGCTTTAATCCAACGCAGAGATTAGCAGGAAACAAATGTTTACCTTTTCAAAGATAAAAGAAACGTAATGCTAAACATCCCAGCAAATTCAGCGACCGCCGCCAAACAAAACTTCAAACCGTATTTGCCAGACTATGCAGGTCGTAAATAAAAAGTTCTTAGCGGTACCTTGTTGTAGGGCTGCCAACCATTCCGTTATGCGCGGGACGTCTGTTTCTGGAGCCCTAGAGTATGCGTCCCGCAAAAGATCCATTCGGGACGCCGATTGTCCCGTTTTCAGGCACTAGATAAGCACCGAAATTAACGTTATACTCGTACCGCGATCAATGCTCGCGAACACTTCTCTTGGCTTTATCCTGTCCCTCCTGTTAATCTGGTTTAAATTGCCATGCCTTTCAATACGTTAACGGCCAATATACCTAACCAAGTTAGGTTAGGTGAAAGAATCTCGCATTTTATAGAAAATCCCGCAAATTGATCGCAAATCTGTGTCCTTAGGTTGGCAACCCTAATCGTGGTCGAAGGCTGAATCTCGGAGGAGTCTTAAAATGACCGCAGTGTAGTTCGCTATGCCTGTTTTTGCTCAGGGGTCCCTTGTCTATTTGGGAAAAGTCTTATGTGGGTTCCTTAATTTTGAGGCAAGGGACAGAAATACCGTTTGCTTTTGTTTCGAAATGATGGCGCAGTTTTCGACAGTTAATTTAGGAGCCTAAATTTCGCCCCATGAATATTGACGGAGATTCTTAGCATTTCTGCAGTTCTAACAACATTATTTTTCGATGAAAACGTATACCTTGAGAAAAAGATTACAACCGTTTCAAAGCCACCACAAAACTTTACCGTGGCTGTATTTAGGTAAACAAAGTCGTCAAGGAATTAGCTTAAATACTTGTAGGTTTATTAAATTAAATAGTAGATTATAAACTTTTATAAGCTTCATTCAGACGGTGCAAGAAATATCGTGCGAGTTTCGTTACGTTCTATCTTACTTCCTGCCAATATTATAAATGCGTAAAACTTTGCAAGTGTGTGCGTGTGTGTACGTGTAATTTTCGGAAATTCCCTTCAGACCTAATGGTTTACGCGGGCGAAGCCGCGGGGAAAGGCTAAACTATAGTTAATCTTGCCTTTCTCACTGTTGGCATAAACTTTAATAATTAATATATACGTTGTTTACAGGGTTTCACGGTAGCGCTGTTCTACTGCTTTATGAACACTGAAGTGCGCCATGCTATCAGGTAAGATGATGAAAAATTACACAAAATGATATTAAAATGATTATTGATACAAAATGTTTTAAAAAATACTTTAGATGTTTATCATTAATTACATATTATTATTAACCTGTTAATTATCTATCATTATTATCTTTGTACCTACATAATTGGTTGTCTGGAAAGATCGCTTTTGAGCGATAAGACCGCCTATTGTCTGCTGATTTTATATTTTTTGTGCGTGGTCAAACTCGATAAATCAAAATAATGGACTGTTGAAAAAAACACTACATGAAGTATCTAAATTAAAAATTCCTACAATACATTTTACACTGACATGTCGTATAACATTTGATTATTTAGGTATCACGTAGAACGGTGGAAGACAGGGAGGGCGATAGCTGGGGGCCGGAGGAGAGGGGCCTCGTACTCCAAAGATTGGTCTCCGCGGTCCAGGACTGAGAGCATACGGTGAGGGAGCATGACGTCTTTGTGGGCGTACTAATACAACATGAGATCTTCGTGTAGTGAAGTCAGTTCGGATGAGTATAAGCCTCGTTTAGATAGTGCGAGTTACAGAATATTACCGTCGATCGATTACTTATAAATGAAAAAATATCACGGGACAATTCACACCAATTGACCTAGTTCCGAAGTGAGCAAATAAAATGAATGCATAGCCGCGCGGTCCGCCATGTAAATAAACTTAAACGATATTTTTCGCATTTTCTAAATGAAGCCCTAGATTTTCAGTGTAACAAGGGGCCAAAGTTCTAAGTAAACGTGTAACGATTTCTCAATTGAGGAAGAAAGACTCCCTCCTCGTACGGTTATGATAGTAACGGAGGGATTAATTTTTTCTGTACCTAACTGTTCAAAATGAGAGAGAGAGGCACATTTACTTACACATGTTCGATATTAGCAAAAAAATACATTTGCAAGGAAAAGATACATTCAAAAACAACATCCCACACCTACCATGCTACTCCTTGCTTGCTCTCCTCTGGTAAAAGGAAGCTGCTTATATGATTTTTTTTTAAATAAACGCACGGAAATTGTCAGATTGTTGAATAATAAGTTAATAAATAATAAGTATAATAATGATTGTAAGCTTACCTGGACAAGCTTTGAAATAAACAACAAACAAACAAACACAAACGTTTCGGAAAATGCCTCATTCTATTTTCCCTTGCTTTGACGCCTCGTTACACTTGAATTGATTATTTAATAGGATTAAAATTCATCTTCTTCTAGAAATTAGGCCCTAAACATTTATCAATACTTAATTTCATTCAATGTCATGTCGTATCAGGAGCTGAAAACGCTGGCAGGGAACCGAAAAGAGTGGCGATTACTCCACCGACAAGAGCTAAGCTCTTAAATTAATGATGATGATGAATTTCCTTCATTCGCTTGACAGAATAAAGGAATAGAAATTTTTAGTCCGAAATAAGTAGGTAGGAGCGTTTTCAACTCATTAAATGAAAGAATAACATATGACATTGTCGTAGTCTACCTACGCAACGAAATTATGTTTTACTGCTTATTAAAACACTATACTGAAGTATTCATAATTTATTCCGTTTCGTTCGTAACATTATGAGATTTTCGTAGGTTTTTACTGGTTATGAAAATATTACACAATACGGATTCATAATTTACTTTGTTTCGCATTGAATTATTTTATAATTAAAATCTAAAGTTAATTTAAATTTGCCAAATTTACTTCCAAGGAATTCTTGGACTATAGCAATTAAATATGTACCTTATCTTACTGGAGTAAGATTTACTCTTCCGAGTTACCTACTCTGAACTACTATTCGAGTTACTATTCTGAAGTTATTTCTATCAACTCAATGTCTCAGACAAAATAAAATATTTACTTTTTATTTCATCTGAGCTCAGTGTTAACCCATGTTTTATTTTTATCCAAAAAGTTATTTTTCAGTGAATTCAAGATTAAAACGTTTAATCCGCAATAAGGCTACTTTTCTTAAACTACAAGCGTTTTCGGAAATACCATCATTGCCAAGAAGAATGCACCGCAAGAAACTTGGCAGAACGTCATTATTTCAAAACAATATTAAATAAATCATTACAAAAAAACATACAAATTAGAATACAAAATGAAAGAAAAATTACAGGGATGTACGGGGTCCCTTAGTCAAGAAACTTAAACTAAACATCTAAACTAACTACGTCCAGTGGGAGTGTAGAATGCTCACCGTCAAAAATAAAAAAACCTGTCAAGAGCATGTCGGGTCATGCTCAGTGTAGGGTTCCGTAGTTCCCGACCGTCACAATAGGCGGACTTAAAATACGTCTTTTTTAGTTAGATAGGTAGGTTAGGTAGGTGCAGATGTTTTATCTCACGAAAGCGGGTAAGCCATACTTGTATGTGAAGATACACAAGCACATTGTCCCTGTGTCCGTAAGCTCGGGAGCGGGAGCGCTCAGTGTCGGTCGCATCGCCAGTCGGATCAGTCATGCTAGTTGGTTCGCGTCAAAATTTTTGATTGAGTACCGTCAACATGCAAAATACGAAACGGAACGCAAATTAACTTAAACCGACTAAATGTTACCCCACAATACAACTTGTTTTAGTTAAGTAATTTAAACCCAATTTCCCCACACACAACAACATTAAGTACCCACGAACGAACGTAACACAACTCAAAGACAAAGACCAAGGACCACCTATGAAATCGAGCGAGAGAGAGATTTACTTGACCTAACACAAAGCATATCCATCCCGACCCGACCCCATTAACTCATTTATTGAATCAGGCGTTACTTTGCGGAGGTCCATATTAATGAACTAAAACAATTACTTTGCTCACCCGCGACCTTACAATAGTTACGTTTATGCAAGAAATGTGCGTTCATGCAGTTCCTCCACCTCCACACTGTACGAACACACACAAATCACATAAACCCAACCATCACCACCACCAAGCTACACTGACGCGTTTCGAACTCAACCAGAGCTCATCTTCAGAGTTACCACAACCGTATGCTATGCTACCAAATGTTAAACTAACAAACCAAAACAAATGTTTTAACTTGTCACTGTAACTTCTCAAGTACCCACTTTATTTTTCTTATTCTCAAACTACCCCACAAAAATTAACTTTTATTGACATATTATAAAACTACCTTGAATTTTTTTGTTTATTTATTTATAAGGCATATTTAATTAATACTAACTGTTCAAATTCGACCCAAGCCGCAGTAAAGGAGAAGATACTAAATTTACCTGTTCATTAATAATAGACCCCATAGTGTTGTACCTAATTATTTCCATGCATTCCAGAGCATCCAGACGCAACCCCTTGCCGCAATAATGTAACACTTCATAAGAATCTGAATCTAACAATGAATGATTTGATTCCAACAAATGTTTTGCAAAATTCGATCTATCTGGATGCTCATTCCTATATGCCGAAACATGCTCTTTAAATCTAGTATTAAAACTTCGGCCTGTCTGTCCTACGTATATCCCATTGCAGTCATTACAAGTAAGCTTGTATACCCCCGATCTAGTTCCCTTATCTACCTGTTCTTTGTGGTTACATAGCCTAGAGTACAAAGAGTTGTTAGTCTTAAAGGCAACATTAATATTGTTTGATTTTAAAATGCCATAAATCTTATCAGACAACCCCCCAACGTAAGAGATGCTAGATCTATATTTGTTAGTAGACTGAGAAGGTAACGCAGCGTAAAGCATGCTATTTACTAACCGTGCCTGCTTCTTTTGAACTAAACTATCTACCATTGATTTTGTATAACCATTTGAGATCGCTATCTGATAAATAGTACTCAACTCTAAATCAAAATGTTCCTTAGAAAGAGGCACAGTCAACAATCTATTAACATAACAATGGAAAGCAGCCAGTTTATGCTGCCACGGATGATTAGAAGATGCTGGTATAACAGCATCTGTGTACGTGGGCTTACGGTATATTTTAAATTGATGTTTACCATTTAATTTTGAAATCGTTAAATCCAAAAAGTTCAACGAACAATTTTCCTCCAATTCTTTTTTGAACCTTATCTTTACGTTGAACTTTTTGGATTTAACGATTTCAAAATTAAATGGTAAACATCAATTTAAAATATACCGTAAGCCCACGTACACAGATGCTGTTATACCAGCATCTTCTAATCATCCGTGGCAGCATAAACTGGCTGCTTTCCATTGTTATGTTAATAGATTGTTGACTGTGCCTCTTTCTAAGGAACATTTTGATTTAGAGTTGAGTACTATTTATCAGATAGCGATCTCAAATGGTTATACAAAATCAATGGTAGATAGTTTAGTTCAAAAGAAGCAGGCACGGTTAGTAAATAGCATGCTTTACGCTGCGTTACCTTCTCAGTCTACTAACAAATATAGATCTAGCATCTCTTACGTCGGGGGTTTGTCTGATAAGATTTATGGCATTTTAAAATCAAACAATATTAATGTTGCCTTTAAGACTAACAACTCTTTGTACTCTAGGCTATGTAACCACAAAGAACAGGTAGATAAGGGAACTAGATCGGGGGTATACAAGCTTACTTGTAATGACTGCAATGGGATATACGTAGGACAGACAGGCCGAAGTTTTAATACTAGATTTAAAGAGCATGTTTCGGCATATAGGAATGAGCATCCAGATAGATCGAATTTTGCAAAACATTTGTTGGAATCAAATCATTCATTGTTAGATTCAGATTCTTATGAAGTGTTACATTATTGCAGCAAGGGGTTGCGTCTGGATGCTCTGGAATGCATGGAAATAATTAGGTACAACACTATGGGGTCTATTATTAATGAATAGGTAAATTTAGTATCTTCTCCTTTACTGCGGCTTGGGTCGAATTTGAACAGTTAGTATTAATTAAATATGCCTTATAAATAAATAAACAAAAAAATTCAAGGTAGTTTTATAATATGTCAATAAAAGTTAATTTTTGTGGGGTAGTTTGAGAATAAGAAAAATAAAGTGGGTACTTGAGAAGTTACAGTGACAAGTTAAAACATTTGTTTTGGTTTGTTAGTTTAACATTTGGTAGCATAGCATACGGTTGTGGTAACTCTGAAGATGAGCTCTGGTTGAGTTCGAAACGCGTCAGTGTAGCTTGGTGGTGGTGATGGTTGGGTTTATGTGATTTGTGTGTGTTCGTACAGTGTGGAGGTGGAGGAACTGCATGAACGCACATTTCTTGCATAAACGTAACTATTGTAAGGTCGCGGGTGAGCAAAGTAATTGTTTTAGCCCATTAACTCAGGAAAAATCTTAAAAGCGCGATGTAGAATTCAACGTCGGTGGTACAGCGCCATCTATCGGTGAATTGGGTAACTAATCTACTATGTATTACTTACTTATTACTTACTCATACTTTGGGGGTAGTTGCAATAGAGAAATCTCTCTCTAGGCAGATGCTATGTATGTTGATGGTTTTTCAGACGTAATTCTTTATTATATGAACCGATTTCAATTATTTTCTTTTTATTTGAAAGGAGATACTGTTAGCGTGATCTTATAGGTACTTAAAGAAAAAAAAATGTTTGCAGTGGCGGTTAAATTACAATCTTAGTTTAGAAATATTTTTTTACAAAAACTTAAAAACTGCTCAACTGATTAATGAACTAAAACAATTACTTTGCTCACCCGCGACCTTACAATAGTTACGTTTATGCAAGAAATGTGCGTTCATGCAGTTCCTCCACCTCCACACTGTACGAACACACACAAATCACATAAACCCAACCATCACCACCACCAAGCTACACTGACGCGTTTCGAACTCAACCAGAGCTCATCTTCAGAGTTACCACAACCGTATGCTATGCTACCAAATGTTAAACTAACAAACCAAAACAAATGTTTTAACTTGTCACTGTAACTTCTCAAGTACCCACTTTATTTTTCTTATTCTCAAACTACCCCACAAAAATTAACTTTTATTGACATATTTAAAACTACCTTGAATTTTTTGTTTATTTATTTATAAGGCATATTTAATTAATACTAACTGTTCAAATTCGACCCAAGCCGCAGTAAAGGAGAAGATACTCAATTTACCTGTTCATTAATAATAGACCCCATAGTGTTGTACCTAATTATTTCCATGCATTCCAGAGCATCCAGACGCAACCCCTTGCCGCAATAATGTAACACTTCATAAGAATCTGAATCTAACAATGAATGATTTGATTCCAACAAATGTTTTGCAAAATTCGATCTATCTGGATGCTCATTCCTATATGCCGAAACATGCTCTTTAAATCTAGTATTAAAACTTCGGCCTGTCTGTCCTACGTATATCCCATTGCAGTCATTACAAGTAAGCTTGTATACCCCCGATCTAGTTCCCTTATCTACCTGTTCTTTGTGGTTACATAGCCTAGAGTACAAAGAGTTGTTAGTCTTAAAGGCAACATTAATATTGTTTGATTTTAAAAATGCCATAAATCTTATCAGACAAACCCCCGACGTAAGAGATGCTAGATCTATATTTGTTAGTAGACTGAGAAGGTAACGCAGCGTAAAGCATGCTATTTACTAACCGTGCCTGCTTCTTTTGAACTAAACTATCTACCATTGATTTTGTATAACCATTTGAGATCGCTATCTGATAAATAGTACTCAACTCTAAATCAAAATGTTCCTTAGAAAGAGATTAAGAGATTAAGTTGAAAATAATTTTCCTAGAAAGTTTTTATTAAGTCTAACTTACGCGATTTTTTTCATATTTTTTAGACGTGCGGTTCAAAAGTTAGAGAGGGGGGACACAATATTTTGAACTTTCGGAGTGAATATCTCCGAAAAAATTCACTTTATCAAAAAATGGTTATAGCAAACCCCTATTTATTTTCAAATACCTATCCAATGATACCCCATACTATAGGGTTAGTCAAGAAAAAAAAATCACCCCCACTACGTCTACGGGAGGTACCCTAAAAAAAACTTTTTAGTTTTTTTTATTTAACCACTTTGTCGGCATGACTGATATATATATTCGTGCCAAATTACAGCTTTCTAGTACTAACAGTCTCTGAGCTTAGCCGCGGACAGACAGACAGACAGACGGACAGACATGGCGAAACTATAAGGGTTCCTAGTTGACTACGGAACCCTAAAAAGGAATATTGGAGATGTTTTCGGTTTTTTTTTAAGTACTTTCTAAATTTAAACATATGTGTAATTCATCTTTGTTAACAGTATTATTATATTATATTTAAAATGTTATCCTTCAAGAAGCATTTCGTTGGACCTACCTATATTGTTGAGGTTACGAAAGTTCGAGTGAACATTTGGTGCCTGAGTTAAGAAATAACAATTCGAAATATATGTGATAATGAGCGTTTATCTGAAATTGATAAAAGATACCTACTTGCTAACCATAATGATAATTGGAAGTTCATTTGGCATTCAATTACTGTAATCCGAATAATCCGTTTTTTTGTGAGAATGGGAATGACCGTCGGAACGTATTATAGGTTTCATTCATTCACTCGATTCAATGTTACAAGCGCGAAGGCTGACTCAGATTTTTTATTGTATTTTGTGCACCATTTTACTATAATAAATAACAGATGTTTTAGAATGAAGCTAATTGGTTTCCATCGTTTGTCCAAAGTATAGTCCCCGAAGTAATTGATTTACCGTCCATATATACGGCTTTTATCGACGTTTTTGGTACCAATTTTAAGCCGTGGTTAGTTGTAGAACCAAAAACATTAAAGACTTGCTATTACCACTTCCGAGTCGATGGCAATCGTCCTTATTATTTCCTCAGAAACAGAAACAAAGAGCTGTAAAAAAATGATTCTAAGGTAATACTATCAATAGGTACAACCTTTTAAGATCGTTCTTTTAATAACAACTGTGGAAATCAAACCCATAGGGCACAATCGAGGGCATAATATCTATAACAGCCATCGCTTCAAATATATTTAAACACCAACCTTATGAGTGGCATAGAGGCTAGGCGTATGGATTGCTGGCGTCTTGATAACGTACATATCACAAAATCAGTGAACTACAAAAAATCTGTAGGGAATCCTCAGTGCATAAGTGTTATCTTTTTCTCTTGTTAACTGTTAATTTTCATGGTTTATGTACAATAAAGAGTTTTACATGCATGCATACATACATAGGGTTAGCACTTGGCCTTTAAAAATGTCAAAGCTAGGTAAAAGTCAAGCCGAAAAAATCTTAAGACGTATATGGAGCTATAGCGATACTATACATACACGTAAAGATACATTAGAATATTTTAGTCAGCGTTAGCGCAGTGCTATTCATTTGTTGGTAAAAAAAAACAAAGTTTTAACCCTACCGCATGCAACCTCAGCTTCGGTTCTCGCTTGTTTAACACTCTCCCTGCCCACAAAAGGCTTTCCAAGTTCAAGAAACCATGAAAGTCACAGGCGTACCCTAAATTATTGTTTGCGTGTGGCGCCATGAATCACAAGAATAAAGAAGTCGGTTAATAAAAATGGGACTGCGGGCGGACCCCACGGCATTGAAATGAAGGAGTTCGAAAATACTTGTGGCCGATTGTAACAGTAATTTTTGGGGATGCCGGCGGTTCTCATGGCAGGGCGAGTGTTAATTTTAACGTTTCCAAATCCATATTTGACGTTGAATTTTTCCCACTAGGCTCACGGTATGAAGAAGCCTGGACTTCTGTACTGGATACAATCCAACGCATCTGCTTACCGGAACGGACTTTATTACATTTACGAAGACTTCCCAGACAAGAATAATAATGTGGATTTGGACATATTCCTTTTTCGTTACTTTGTTTACAATAAATTTATTTGTATTCTGCTCCGTGCCGCTGGTTTTTTTGTCACTCTTTCGCAAGCTTTCCACTATAACTCAATAACGCAGTTAACTGCATGAAAATTGGAATTTTACAAAATATGTTTTCTCGTGATTCCATAGTTTACGGAGTAACTCATTTGTAGTTTGTAACTTTGGGACTAAAACTAAATTCATTTTATCTATGTAGATCTTAAATTTATGATTATATTCAGACGTGTCGCAATACTTAACTTGCATGCGAACTTTGGCCAAATTCAGCATTGAGCTTCAAACCATCGACTTAAAAGAGCATAAGTCAGTAAAAGGGTAAGTACGCCACATTTATTTGCAATCACGTAGTTTAATTACAAGTCCCTAATTGAACGCCCTGAGCTACGCCTCCGCAATCAATCTTTCTTGTATCAGTTTCAAATGGCTTTTAAAGCACTCGTTCGTTTTGAATGAGGCTCAATAGGATTTAATTTACATCTCTATTGACATTTGGCATGAAACGGCTGTATTTTATTTTACTACAATCCTTGGCGTCTTGCTGAGATACGAGGGGCGTTCAATATAAAGTGAGAATGAGATGCAAACTCTTTCAATATTAGGAAATTAAATACTGGCCGGTAAAGCTAATCTATCTAGCTGATTGCTATGAAAAAAAAAAACTAACTGTCTTTTGTTTAAAAAAAAATACGGTAATTTCTTTGCAATGCTATTGAGTACGTTAGCGAAAATGGAGAAAATTGAACTGCGCGCCGTTATCAAATACTTGTGATTGAAAAATTTTTCTACGGACCAAGTCAATTTGGATTTGCGGGACACTTTAGGGTCTAATGCTCCTCCGTATTCGACAGTCGCACGTTGGTGCGCCGAATTTAGACGTGGAAGAACATCGACAATGGACGACCCCCGCTCCGGACGCCGTACTACAGCAGTAACTGAAGAAATTGTGAAAAAAGTCGAAAACTCAGTATTGGCGGATCGTCGTGTCACGGTTCGTTTTATTGCTGAAAATGTAAAGATTTCAACGGGGAGCGTGCATAATATTTTACTTGAACGCTTGGGTATGAAAAAGGTATCTGCGCGTTGGGTACCAAGAATGCTTACTGACACGCAAAAACAAACTAGACTAGAGATTTGTCAAGAAGCTTTGAACCTGATGCAGCAAGACCGGGAACTTTTTTTGGCGCGATTTATAACAATGGACGAAACATGGCTCCATCATTACGACCCAGAAACGAAACTGAAGTCATTGACATGGAAAAGGCCATCATCTCCAACTCCGAAGAAATTCAAGGTGAGCCCATCTGCCGGTAAGGTCATGGGCTCTGTTTTTTGGGATGGTAAAGGGGTAGTAATGATTGAGTATCTCGGGCATGGAGCCACTATTACGGGCACATTATACGCCAAACAAATAGCAACATTGCGCAATGAGATCCGCGAAAAACGGCGAGGTAAACTCTCGAAAGTTGTGCTGTTCCACCAGGACAATGCCCCGGCACACAAGTCCGCCGTTGCAATGGCTGCAATTCGTGATGCTGGGTTCGATATCCTTAAGCATCCTCCGTATTCACCAGATCTCGCTCCCAGTGATTTCTACCTATTTCCGAGATTGAAACAATACCTGAGAGGCCAGAACTTTGAAGACGACGACGCGGTAGTCGCTGCAGTACAAGATTTTTTAAGTACTCAAGATGAGACTTTTTTTAAAAATTAAATTTTAAGTTTAGAAAAAAGATTTAATAAGTGTATTATGCTAAAAGGTGACTATGTCGAAAAATAAAATTACATTTAGTAAAAGTTGTTTATAACATACTCATTCTCACTTTTTATTGAACGCCCCTAGTATCTTTCAAAGTACGAGTATTGTATGGAAAATAAATTAGTACAGATACGATATTAAATAAGCCTATTGTCTGATTGCTTTAAGTAATTTCGCAGCAGCTTATTAAATTTGCTTTTGTTGTTCAGAACGAAATGTAGAAAATGGTGCTTTGAGAATTATTTATATTTAATGGAAAACGAAGCCAAAATTTGACGCATTGTAATGATAAATTTTCTATAGATATTTTAACTAGATTATTTGCATTGAACTTAATTAATGTTTTGTGTGAATGACAGAGAACTGTTGCTTTAACTCTCATCTGCTTCACTCCAGTGGAATTCAATTACAACCCGTGGTAATGAACATCGCTAGCTCAAATATTTGCAAAAAAAAAGTCATTTTCAATTCTACTTACTTCGTTTTACTATAAATATAATCGCTGTCAGTCGATATTGTGTAATCAGTAAAGATTTTGGTAAGTAATGTCGCTGAAAATATATTAGGTCTCAAACACACTGGTGAAAGCATGTAGCCATACGCTGCTTCTCATGAAAAGTGTCACAAAAAAAAATAGAATGCAATTCGATTTCAAATCTTACTAGTAAAAGATAATAATATTAAATGCAACAGCATTTAATTTTGTATTGTGACACTATTCTCGATAAGCAGCGATTAGGTGAGTTGCGCTCGTGGCGCGCTGCATCGCGCGCGCATGTTACAGTAGCGGTTAAGTACAGCAACGCGCGCGAGAATTTATACAACATTATTCACCAAAGTAGAAGCACCTTATATATAACATACATAATAGTGAAGTTTGTATCATCAAAAATATGAATCATGTACATTAAAGTCCTAATAGTAGTATTTTGTGTAATAATAAAAAAGAGCATGGGGCAGGTTGTACAGCCACCCGTCGAAGCGAGAGTCGGCTGCGTCGGAGACGACGACGACAACCCTCCTGGTGCCAAGGACTTCACTGGCCCCTCACCATCTACATGTCGTAAGTATAATAATATGTATTTATACTATCGCAGATTACGTAATAAAACAGAGAAGACGCTGGCGTTTAACAGCGCGCTATATTCAACTATCAGCCGGCTCGTTGCGGTGATATGTTAGTAAGAGTCACAGTTTTCTAGTGACAGCTTCCAGAGAGAATAGAGAGACGTTATTGTATACATAGGTACAATGATGGGGCTCTGCCATTACCTCGAAAGTGTTAGTTACATAGAATTTTGGAAAATCCGTCCCTATTCCTTGTCCACATCAAAAAAGTTCAACTTTAAACTGGTTTTGGATTAAAAGTGAATGAATCACTCAGTCAGGACATTTCTATCTGACCCCGACTTCCCCTTACATAAGAAAAAATAAGATTTGCAATGAAGACCTCCTCCCTCCCCTTCAACCTTACATATACTCCTCAAATTTGCAAAAAGCAGCAAATACATAATTTGGGCTTACCTTACTGATCTTACACAAGAACAGTCTTGACTAGACCTTCCATCCACATAAAGTAAGAGTTGTTACCCTAATAGTCTTACGTACAGTAATAAATGAAAAGCCCTTCTCTGCGCAGGAGTACATGGGCAGTGCGAGTGGCGAGCAGTCCCCGGTTTGAGGCGGGGGGCGAGGGAGGCTCCCGCGCCTGCGAACCCTGCCCGAGGAGGACGCGCCCCCCACCGCTCCCGCCTCGCCCGCCTCTCTCGCCTCTCTCGCTCTCGCACCTGTCGCTTCGCCTTGTGCTAACAAGGACAGCTATCAACGCGCGTCTACAAACTTCGATGTGCCTACGATCTGTTTAAAATAAAACGTGCAGTACTTCTACGGTGTGTTAACGGCATATCAGCATTCCTTGACAGTTTTTAATAATTTATTGAATCAGGCGTTACTTTGCGGAGGTCCATATTAATGAACTAAAACAATTACTTTGCTCACCCGCGACCTTACAATAGTTACGTTTATGCAAGAAATGTGCGTTCATGCAGTTCCTCCACCTCCACACTGTACGAACACACACAAATCACATAAACCCAACCATCACCACCACCAAGCTACACTGACGCGTTTCGAACTCAACCAGAGCTCATCTTCAGAGTTACCACAACCGTATGCTATGCTACCAAACGTTAAACTAACAAACCAAAACAAATGTTTTAACTTGTCACTGTAACTTCTCAAGTACCCACTTTATTTTTCTTATTCTCAAACTACCCCACAAAAATTAACTTTTATTGACATATTTAAAACTACCTTGAATTTTTTTGTTTATTTATTTATAAGGCATATTTAATTAATACTAACTGTTCAAATTCGACCCAAGCCGCAGTAAAGGAGAAGATACTAAATTTACCTGTTCATTAATAATAGACCCCATAGTGTTGTACCTAATTATTTCCATGCATTCCAGAGCATCCAGACGCAACCCCTTGCCGCAATAATGTAACACTTCATAAGAATCTGAATCTAACAATGAATGATTTGATTCCAACAAATGTTTTGCAAAATTCGATCTAGCTGGATGCTCATTCCTATATGCCGAAACATGCTCTTTAAATCTAGTATTAAAACTTCGGCCTGTCTGTCCTACGTATATCCCATTGCAGTCATTACAAGTAAGCTTGTATACCCCCGATCTAGTTCCCTTATCTACCTGTTCTTTGTGGTTACATAGCCTAGAGTACAAAGAGTTGTTAGTCTTAAAGGCAACATTAATATTGTTTGATTTTAAAATGCCATAAATCTTATCAGACAAACCCCCGACGTAAGAGATGCTAGATCTATATTTGTTAGTAGACTGAGAAGGTAACGCAGCGTAAAGCATGCTATTTACTAACCGTGCCTGCTTCTTTTGAACTTTTAATAGTTTTTAATAGTTCACGATTATAGTTACATCAAATATATTTGCTACAATATGTAACCGTGATTACCTTTAATGAGTTCCCCATAGTTTGACGCATCTACCAGCTTCACGATCACTAGTCGTCTGAAGATTTTGCGGGTGGATGTTGCCGTGTACTGTACCATGCTCTACCTTTCTTCCTCTGTTATTCTTGTGCAATCTCACTTCGTAATTCTCATCATCAACCTGTCCTCGCGATTCAAATTCGGCTGCTCACTAAAGGTAATCACTATCTAAATCCTGTAGCAAATATGTATTATTTCAGTTAAGTTCTTTAAAAATGTACGGGTGGAGTTCAAAAAGTTGGAACCGCAACCACGGTAGTTAAAAATCTGTAGGAAAGTTTTCCGTTGTGACACGAAAATTACCTATGCAATTGTATAGTTAACTTTTCCCATGAGGCTAACATGATCACCTGGAGTGTTCAAAGCCACGACAAAAATAAGAAGAAAAATAAAAACTTTTGTGTCACAGAGGAACTTTTCCGGTCTATCGTTTTGTATGGTTAACTACGATTTAACGTGGTCAGCCTTTTGGTCTCTGTCCATACGTAGTTCCTTAATGAAAATGTCCCTTTACGCAAGAAAGTTTAAGGCGACCACGATGAGGCAGGTTTTTTTTGTTTCTTGTTTAGTTTTTGTGAGAAACTAATTCGAATCTGAAATTTTGTTGCTGACTGTGTCAACAAAATTTCAGCATGCCAGTAGGTAACACGCTGTATTTTACTAACAATTTTCGGTAATCTTTGTGTTTCATAACAAAATAGTTACTTACTTATGATCGAAGATGGTACACTTGTAGCCAAAAATATTGGACATGGAATTTTTTTCCTAAGTCATACCAGGATAAGAAGACATTAAAAAACTATAAAAGTATAGCAGGGGCTGGGAATCTAACCTAGTTTCTCTTCACTCAAGGCAAAATGGAGCAATTGGCAGATAAAGCGAACTTTTCAATGAAAAAAAGCGAAATAAAATGACTAATTAGTCAGAACACGAAGAATGCCGATAGTTAAGTATCGATAATAGAAGTTGTCAAGGTTTATGATATGATTGTCGTCCCTTTCACGCAACTTAGCAATTCAGCAGCTAAAAGGAATGTCAAGCATTTTGACGTGACGTTTGAATTGATGCACAATTACAATAGAAATGTATTCTACATACTTTACCCTAACATTATGGTGCCCGAAGTTTTCCTATAAGAAATTATAGGACATTTGTAAAAGCAACGCCTGTATCTGTGAATTATTTACGAACACGTGTGGTTGTGTGAAGCGTCTTTAATAAAGGGCTTATGTACGTTCGATTGCGATTTTAAATGGGACTTTATATGCGTAAATACTAGGTGTACAATGCAAGATTCAGCTGTAAATATTTCCGCCCTTTCTAACCAGACAGTCTAACAAAGCATTTAGCTATTTGTTCGTAAATACGTCGCTTTCTTACAAATGTAATAAAAGAAAGAAGGATATAACAAATAGAGTGACATAACAAATGCTTTTTAGCCATCCTAGTGGTTGTCAATGTGTGGTCATCCGATTTTTTTACATACAAGGAAAATTTTTGTACATGCAATTCTTCCATGCCTGAATAATTAAAAATAAATTAATAAAGCTAATGTAGAAGAGTTCAAAAGGTTGAGCCATGTTAACCAGTAGTTAATCGTACCTACACGAAATTTCATAGTCGTAAAGTATTGTCATTTTTACCGTAAAAGCAAGGACTTCGCGCCTTTGAACCACCTGGCGACTCACCCCTTTAAAAAACCGTACAATACGACTGATTGGAGCAAATTCCTTTGCGGCCCTAAATTTACCCATACAACCTTCATACAACTGCTGCAGTTTGCATGGTTAATTGTCTGTTGTGTGCATGTTTCGGACTATTTTTAGCTAACAGTGTTAAATGTGCAACTTTTTTAACTGCACTTATCGCAGGCTCAGGTATACCTAAATAGATATAAGCTTAAAAAATGGTCCAATCAAATCAAAAATGTGCTGGCTTATTATTTTTCTCAATGTTTCACACTAAACAAATAGTTACGTGACCCTCTAAGGCACTGGTCCCACCGCCGGCGAGTAAGCGATGAGCTATCGGCGATTTTCTCGCCCAAGAAACGAACAAAAGATAATCACTCCCGTGTAAATAAAAGAGAGACATATATCGACGGTTAAAAGGCAAAACGCATGAAGCGACAATTTTTGAACTTTGCATGAAACCCTGCTCAAACGACGGAGAAAAATTCGCTGATTTCAAATATGTATATAACTCATTTTGACAAAAAGTGTCGCTTCATGCGTTTTGCCTTTTAACCGTCGATAATATTTATAGTTCATCGCTGGCTGTTCACACTGCCAGCGAGGACTCTCTTCACTAGTTGATCGCAGCGATAAAAACTGTCAACGATCAAACTCGATCATCGGTACTCGGTGATGAACGCTTGGCAATCAGAGCGATTATTCTACCGTACAATCGCCTGTCGCACACGAACACTCGCTTATAGCCGAGCGACAAAACTATAGAAACTACACACTCGCTTCTCGCCGCTCGCCCACTCGTTTCTAGTTTCTAGTTCTACTCGTTTATCGCTCGTCGCCGGCGGTGGGGCCACCGCCTAAGCAGCATGGAAATTAGTTTCAAGGCAAGTGCGACTTCAAAACTACTAAATAGCGGTTATTACATAGTTCAACACGAGCTACTGTGCTAATAAACAATCTTGAAGGCGCACTAAGTTTGGGAGTGACTCGCAACATTGAAACTTGCCCCTTAACTTGGAGTTCCGTACAAATTTCCAGCATAGGAACGAGCTAATGGGTTGTGGCGATTGTGGCAAATGTGGGGTAAGTTAAACTACCAATTTTTGTTTATAAGTACATAGTGAATTATACGGTTAACTCACATCTTTAATCGAGTTTAGCTCTACATGTTTCGGTGACTGGTTAGATCAATTTGCAAGAATCACTATTTGCTAGTAGCAAATTTTCCATTCGCATTTTATCCCAGATGCTTTTTTTTCTCGCTATGGTTTTTAACTGAATCTTATTTTCACAGTAGCGTTTTTTCCCAATGTGAATTCACACAGTAACAGTGTCCTTCTCCTGTGTGCTTTTGGCCCTTCGGGCCGATGCAAATTTAACATAACCTAAACCAAAGAGTATTGTAATATTATATGAACAAGAGTGGCAACTCTATGGTCAAATTTGCATGTATGGAAGGTGCTGCTGCCCTACGCCCTGGTGCAGAACTAATGTGACGTATCTATAGATGTATACCTATCTATATGTATATGTTGGTAGTGATGTACAGCTATAATTACGCGTAATTTTAATTGATAGGCTAATTGCCACTATTCGTATTTTAGCCGTCTAATTCAAATCAGCATATACGAAGTATAAGCGGCTAAACCCGATTTGCACTATACGGCTAAAATACGAACATTGGCAAGTGGCCTATCAATTAAAGTCCTTGACCGTACAACTTGGTACGCCATGCCCATGGCCGATGAATGACAACTGACAAGTTTGTCAAGTCAACCAAGATGGCCGCTAATTTAGTTCTTTACCAAACAACCAGAGATCGCTGTAGTCGCATGAAAAGTGTGACATATGTAAGTGTGCCCCCCCTGACCTAAACCTACCTTACTGTGTCGATTAGCATTGGGAAGAAACGAGATTGTGAAAATTAGCTTCTGTAAAATACCAAAGTGAGAAAAAAGCGTGTCGGAAAAAATGCGAATGGAAATTTTGTTACTAGGAAGTATCGATTCTGGTAAATGATTTAACCCGACGGTTCGGACGAAACGATTAAAGACTTGAATTATCCGTATATAATACCTAATTTTACTCTGAGTGAGTCTCACGGTAGTTTACTGTTCAAAATTTAAAGGTCATTCGTTTTGTTGCTCTGAAATTGTTCAACACGGAATCCGTGTCGAACAATTGGGGTGGTGGACTGTATATTAATAATAAAATGGTGACTCCGGAGTAATGGCGCTTGTTCGAGAGCGGGGTCGGGAGAAGTGTTGTTGCTTGTATGCGTGTCGCCTCGAGACTGACTGGGTGGCGGGGGCGGCGCTTCTTTTATACACGCGCACTGAACCGTGCGGCTCTAAGCGTCCCCCACCCCCGCGCTCCCTTCCCTACTCTCGCGTGGGCGTTATAATTTATTTACAAAACATAAACTATATACATTTTCCCTATTTACACAACACTTAAACCTAGTTATCGATTAATTTTTGGAATGAAACAAGGCGGTCGGTATCATTTATTGCAATACACTAAAACTAGACAACTATAGAGATATTTTTGAGTTACTATTTTACATAAGGGCGATTTACGCGGCGTTCTGCACAGAAATTATTTAGTTAAAGAAGTATTTAAAAAAAATCGATCAACCTAGAATTTGTTTGTATCGACTGGCACCATATCGAAAATACAGTGAAATATTAGATACTGGCGCACTAAATTCTAAATGCATCCGCTTTTGCTGTGTTCAATGCTTTGATATTAATACAGTTACCATAAAATATTTTCCTGAACGCCGCGCAAGGTAAAATCGCTATGTATATTGCTTTAGGAGTCTCCATTTCAAAGTTCATCTTAAGAGGGTTTATACTTGCTGAGCTGGCAACGTTGCATTTTTGTTAGTTTTTCTCGATTATTCCATAAAAATTGAATGAAAATTAAAAATGTTTTGTATACAAATTGTTCTAATATATAAGTTATGTGTCTACTGCAATAATAATTCGTGATAAGACTTTTATTTTCTTTAAAAACAGTTAGGTAATAATTTGTTCGTTTTTAAAGAAAATAAAAGTCTATCACGAATTATTATTGCAGTAGACACATTAACTTATATATAAGAACAATTTGTATACAAAACATTTTAAATTTTCATTCAATTTTTATGGAATAATCGAGAAAAACTAACAAAAATGCAACGTTGTCAGCTCAGCAGGTATAAACCCTCTAAAAGCCAAAGGCCATAAAAAAATTGGTAGGTAACTAAACAATCTTTTGTAGTTCAGGTGAATTTAAGCGCAAAAACTTAATAAAACCAATGCAATTCGTATAAATGTAAATAAAATACTTACGTAAGAACTGTCTAAATATGAAACTGGATCGGATCTTATCGGAACCTTTTCGCGGCAAATATCATGTTGACAACCCATTCATCTGGCAAAGAGATCACCGTGAAATTGATTGTGAAAAGGTTCCATTTCCTTGCGCGATTCAGTTTCCTGCTTCAAGCTCCTAAATTTTATAATGTAAATATCAAATCATTTAAAATAATTGATATACTCGTATGTAATATTAAAATGAGTTGTGCCAATAAGTATTAACCCTTTTTACTATCTAAACTGATAATCACCAAATCATTATGGTGCTTAAAAAATATATCTGAAAGTCCCAACAAGCCATTTTATTTGATACTCAGAGTCAGCCTTTTTTTTATAATCTGTACCCCTCTGTATTTAATCCCTATATAAAAAATATTTTTTAAAAAACACCTGGGAAATATTTCAACGGAATAAATGCAGTTAATTAGAAGCAAATTGACTATGGAACAGAGGATAAACAGACAAAGATACAAACAGACACACGACCCTACAAAAGCTTCATGTCTTCATAAAGATGTATGAAATTCTAAAAATATGCATTCTGTCAAGAACAGTCTTTTTACCGCACTGAGATGCGTCTATTAGCTTAAAGTATCACTCGTTCTAAACATTTTTGTATCAATGATCGTCAGAAGTCAACGTCCGCACTACAACTGTTAATAAAATCGTAGAATAATTGTGATGTTCCTTAAAATTGGAGATTACCACTCATCTTTTAACCTTTTCAACTCCCACAACGGATTATCCTTCTGAGCTCAAAGCCTAATTGACCTGTACAAGCTTCCTACGTAATATTCAAAACACAATACTTCGTGGCCGAGCTAGGTAAATGAAAGGTTAGCTCAGGAAGACAATCCACGAATTTTTCACTGTCCCTTAATTTGGCGAAACTAATGCGGGACAGTACATTCTCCGGTATTTTAATACAAAAATAATAATGTTGTTTTTTAATATAAAACGGCTTGTCCCGTATTTTAACCATGAATCCCGTACTGTCAATGCAGTCGTCCCGTAAAACCGGAAATCAAGTCTGGTCACCCCACGTTTAAGGCGTCTTACACGCGAAAGTTTTCAACCCACCAACGTATGTTGATGACGTGATCAGCGACTTTGGTATGTAGACTTTAGTTAGGCAAATTAATGAAAAATGTGTAGAGGCTTTAAAAGCATTCACTTTTCTTATTTCACTAACCGAGCGAGCGCAAAGCACGCATAGTAGTTGTAGCCGGCCATTAGCGCTCTGAGCATGCATCGCCCGAACTTCGAGCAATTAGGCATATCCTGTCTGGTCAATAAATTTTGAATCTTCCGATATTAAATTCCCATATGCAGTATCTAATAGATCAGTTTATTAGCGAAGGTGCGTCTCTCCACGTTTTATTAATGTAGTTGTAAACGTATTCGTGCATGCCTACGTGTGCGTAACACTAAAACATCCGTAGTCGCCGTCGGTACCGCCAGTCAAGCACATTAAGACTTGTAAGCACGAGTTTTACTCGTACTATTCCACATCGAAAATTGCTGTGGAGGGTAGCATCTTCGATATTAAACAAATCTTTTACATGAAATTATTTTATAATTAATATAAGCCTTGTAACTGGTACGTGTAACAAAATTATTATTAAGGCACGATATCTTTCAAATGTTGCCAAAGGTAGAACTACACTAGATGGTATGTACCTACTAATAGTCCAATTCTAGTAAATCAGACAATCTCATAAACACGAATAGCCGTCGATTTTCTTATAACCCACTTAATTTGATCAGATTATTACTAATACTAAAATAATAGTAATCATTGTTTTAAAAAATGAGGCAGTTTTTTTTAAATTTAATTATAATACATTACTTGTGATTCTGAGGTAGGAGGGGAGAAATGATTTATAATTCGAAATACGTGCGTTTCTCAAGCAATTACATCAATTTCTACAATTTTTGTTTGAGTTTTTGTGAGCGATGTTTTTGCTACCTATTTTTTAACGACATTCAACTACCTGTTTTAGAAAAAACTAGACTAAATCTTACGTAGATAAATAGGGTATGAAGAGCCGAGAAATCGTATGCGTAATCGTCCTCGTCGTAATCGTCCTTACGCGGGGAGATGGGAAGAGGCACTAAAACGTCTAAAACACTACTTACTGTCACGTAGACAATGCAGTGCCCATGTGAATTGACTGTAAGTATATGGGATTGTCTGATTCCATAGAATTAGAAAATACGCCGTAGTAATACAATGTAATATAATGAAATTGGGAAACAAGACGCTATTTTGTATCATAAAATACTAGAAAGTAGTTATTCTAAATTATACGTAATAATGTTTAACTTTTAATGTGTATATTTTCAAGAACCTCATTTATTATGTATTTCGGAGTGCGATTCTAATGTTAATGTTATTTAAGACTGTATAATATGTGAAACATAAAATAATGTATAAGCAAAACGCGTTACAAATATCAAAAACAAAACAAGCATATTGAATATTCGAGTGGAAAAATGAAGGCTACAAATTTGCAAATTAAAAACCCGGCTGTTCATATGTTTTTCTGTGTTTCGATGTTTGTGATTTCACTGTGTATGTTAAAAACATGCATTTTGTTTAAATTGAAACTTAACTTAATTGGAACTGTAAGCTTTCAAAAACTTTGCTATGTTCAATATAAATTGTGGCTGTCTGACAGATTTTATATAAATATAAAACTATAACTTAATGTTGTCGCAGTTATTTCATTAATTTCATTATCCTACTCTTACTAACTTAATTATTAACTGGGAGAGATCTATTTAAATAAATAATTAAATAAACAAAAAAAAAAAAAATATCATTGGACAATTCACACCAATTGACCTAGTCCCAAAGTAAGCATAGCAAAGCTTGTGTTATGGGTACTAAAGCAACGGATAAACATACTTATATAGATAGATACATACTTAAATACATATTTAAACACCCAAGACCCGAGAACAAACATTCGTATTTTTCATACAAATATCTGCCCCGACACGGGAATCGAACCCGGGACCTCAAGCTTCGTAGTCAGGTTCTCTAACCACTAGGCCATCTGGTCGTCTAATATTTAAGGGATAAGTTTGCCTTTGCGCATCTGTTAGGCAACAAAAATTTAATACCACTATAGTCAACGATGATATTTAAAAGCTCATGCTTCTACGATTTCAGAAAACTGCAGATCTCGTGTATTTTTAGTTTTCTTCAAAACTATTCAGAGTCTAAATATACACCTCAATCAATACGTTTATAACAGAATTAAGTACATTCATAATTTGGACGAGGAAATTTTACAGCCGCTTCTTGGGTTCGTACAGTTACAAATGGAGATTGTTGAGTCACTTGCCACTTATTCGTAACTAGCTTTTGCCCGCGACTCCGTCCGCGTGGAATTAGTAATTTGGGCAGCTTATTTTTTTATCCAATTTGCTTTTTCATCAATTATGGCTCTCCTTAGATCCTTCCGGAAGAAGTGAAACTTCATAATAAACCAACCCGCTCTCAAGCCGCCCCCAACCCGCTCTCAACCCGCCCCCCCAACCGCTCCCAACCCGCCCTATCTAACTGGGCTATCTAACACTGAAAGAATTTTCCAAATCGGAGCAGTAGTTCCCGAGATATAGACGTTTTATTTCCAAAACCCCCGATTTGGAAACATTCTTCCGCTCCGCTCCGCTCCTATAGGTGTTAGCGTGATGATATATAGCCTATAGCCTTCCTCGATAAATGTGCTATCTAACACTGAAAGAATTATTCAAATCGGAGCAGTAGTTCCTGAGATTAGCGCGTTCAAACAAAAAACCTGTTCGATAAATTCTTAAAATAGACGTATCTTTCTTATTTGTAAACCGATTCAAATGAAACAAACACTAAATGTTAATCCAAGAAAATACCAACATATCAGTGAAAACCGCATCCTTCTAGGTTAAGCCGTTTCTGAGATTAGCGCGCACAAACGCACAGACAAACAGACAAACAGACAATAATTCTAAAAATCATTGTTTTGGGTTCTATTGCGCTAATAAATAGCCCTAGTGACAATTTTTCTCAAATATCTTCAATGTACAGACACCGACTTGTTACAGATTTATTATATGTATAGATTTGGCCATGTTATGATAATCCGGTTTAGTTACTAAATATTTTTTAACCTCTAGGACGAGTATCTGTTCATTATTAGATCATCCCGGCCTGTATACATCCCACTGCAGGGCACAATCCTTCTCTCAGAATGAGAGGGTTTGGGCCGCAACGCGAATCGGTAACTTCACACACACCATTAAATTTTCGTCGCAAGTTTATCCAGGTTTCCTTACGTATTCCTTCACCGTAAAGGTCATTTCAATTGTCCGTTTCGCACAAATTCCGAAAAACTCAGGTCCCAGCCAGGGTTCGAAACCACAATCCTCTGCTTGAGAGGCCATTACGACTTTATTTGACGAGTATGTATTACTCGGCTAAATTAAAAACACCAGTAGGTGGCTTAATATTTCCGTGTTGAGACTTTACAGTGGTACCATTTGGTTTCTGACCTATAAAATAAAATAAATATCACGGGACAATTCACACCAATTGACCTAGCCCCAAAGTAAGATAAGCAAAGCTTGTGTTATGGGTGCCAGACAACGGATAAACATACTTATATAGATAGATAAATACATATTAAACACCCAAGACCCGAGAACAAACATTCGTATTTTTGATACAAATATCTGCCCTGACACGGGAATCGAACCCGGGACCTCAAGATTCATAGTCAGGTTCTCTAACCACTAGGCCATCTGGTCGTCTAAACCTATGTATCATAGAACGTTTACTCAGTAAGCGTCTTAATGATTTTCCTTGTGAAGCAATGCGATATCACTGTGACGTTTCCTATGAAAAGGTTCCCCAGTAGGTCCTGATGCTGTTGTTTCGACTATACATTGATAAGATGCGGATGGCACAGGAACGATCTGTTTGGTGAGCCTTGGGGTGGGGGAGACCTATGTTCAGCAGTGGACGTCTTTCGGCTGAATTGATGGTGATGGTAATAATGATGAGTAAAAATATTTTTGAATATTAAATAACTTGAAGATTGTTTTCTTTTGAGATTAGCCTTGAGATCATTAAGGTGGTGTCTTACAAGAGCTCGGCAAGATTGTTATAAAACGCCTTTAGCTAAGACCTCGGTTATTGGTCCAAGAGGCAGGCCTCCGCGACATTGCAAACTTTATACGACTTTAATTTTATTTATTAAAGGATATAAACCACCTTTTTTTATTAATCTGCTTTTTCATCACACTTGCTCGTCAATGGTGTTATTCCATGCCTGTATACTAAATGACAATGGCCTAAATTGTTCTCAAGGAAGTTATGGATTTACGTAGGTACAGTTTTTCCTACCAAGGGATTACTAAGTTTAGTTTTAAAATTTGCAAACAAGTTAGTTGGTATGTCATTTCTTGGATCGTGGACTACATCTAGTAGTTACTAAATAACAATGAGTAAAAATAACAAAGATTGTGAAACAATTTAACGTCTAATTGAATCGTCATGAAATCGCTGTCTCTTCTGCCTGTTACCACAAGTCACGAAAAAGGTAAGTTATTGTACCTATCTTTATCTCGCTCTTTATTATCTTTTAATTTGTACTGACGTTTCTCACAAATTAAATCATCCTTTGATTCATTTTAAATGGCATGCAATACGTTAATATTTACGTTTAACGGGCTATTTATACAGGACTAGTCTTTAACCGCGGCTTCGCTTACCTGGACGATTAGGTTTGCCAAATAAACCGATTTTTTTCAATTTCACTAAATTAAGTGAATTAAATTTCTTCAATTTCACCAGGGACGTAGCCGTTTGTGCATAGAAGTATGAAAACAAGCGGTGCGGGCCTCCACAAAAATGCCCAAGGCACTACAGAATTGAAGCGACCTTACAGTCACCAGAACGCACTAATTGTATAGTCAGCCCACGGATTATTCGCTGTAGTTTCTTTGGTTATTCCTTCAAAGTAACTATCGCGTTTTTTTTCGCACTAGTTCCCTCACAAGAGATGAAGAATTCTCGCGAATGAACAAAGACGAAAAAATAAACGCAATAGTTACTTCGAATGAACAACCAAAGGAACTACCGCGAATTATCCCAGCCCACAGCCCACATTAAAGAGATTATAATATATTTTCATATTCTAAATCGAATGAAAACAAATTAGCGAGAAATTATCGCAGTGTCTGAAATGAATTGTGGTTTGCGCAGGTTCCAAAATGAAACAAAATATGTGGCTTTACATTTTGAGCGTAGCTTGGCTACGAAAGCGTAGCGCTGCTACGTATGTTTCGTAGAAGAATCGTAGTATTTTGTAAGCAGTCGATTTCACTTGTCGCATTTGCCAAAATATTTGCGTGAACGAAAGAGATGCACTATATCGTTTCTAGCGTGAGCGACGGAGATACCAATTGCGCAACCAACGCAACGCCGACACTATTTACATAAAATCTACATTTGTTATAATTTTACATTTACATTACGACACAACTACAAGCAATCATTGTGTTAGTAACTAGAACTAGAAATTTAAAATCTTACAAAAACATTTACAAAGGGCCCATAGTATTTTTTGTCAGCGATCATTATGCACCCAAAAATCTACGAGTGGATACATAATTATTTTTATTCCGAAGGTAATAAAGACATCCTAATTAATCCTTAATCCAAACGCCACCTACGTTCATAAAGAAAGGAAGGAAGATATTCAAGTTTGCTCAAATGAAAATTGATTGTGTTTGGTATTGAACCGAACTAAGACGAAACATTAATCAAGGAGACGGACGGACAGATGTCGTGGCGACGATTTGTTCTGATGTTCGCTGATTAACTTGTCTATTACTGTGTATACAGAGGCTTTAGATGGTCTATTCTTGGCCACGGTGGATCTAAAATAGCTCAAGGGTTTATATTCTAAATATGAATGATTATGATAATAATTTCGATACCCATGTTATTTTTGTCTTTTACGTACAGAGTGGTTGTTACAATGGTTTTGATGGATGGCAGGTAAATCTGAAGCTGATGATTGATGAATTATTCTTTAATTTACTTTGTTTTGCTTGTATTCATAGTTAAGTGAATTATAAGCTTATCTCTGAGACGCGTTTTCTTATTTGGCGAACAACGAACAAAACTCGATCGCCTTTGATAGCTGTTCGCTTAAATTAAACTAATAATTCATTTATTGCTAAAGAATATTTTCGCGTCACAATTCATGGAATACAAATGCAAATTTCTAAGCCCTGTTTGACTTGAGTATTTTATTACACCAGAAACCTTATTTTACAAGTCTAGATCAACTTGATTAGTAGCAAAATTCAACTCTATTCTTTCAAGTGTAAGGCTCACTTGTCAATACTTTAACAATGAAACATGGACCCTCGTAAAAGTGACTCGACAAGATTTGCCAAAAGAAATAAATTTTCCATCGCCTCTTGTCCGGAGTAAATTTAAAGTGTTTTCTTTAGCTATTCACGTTTATTTTACAGCAATGTTTACTCCGGTTTACTACCGACTTTTAATTTTAGATTTGCAAGCTTTTCAAAGAGATTTAATAATCCGTGTCGTCCCAACTCTGGTAGTGTTTACTAAGTATGCTTCGTTGTTTACACAAGGAGTTTTGAAATTAATTCTGAATATTTCAGCAGATCAGGATTGCGCGTGTTTTCGCAATATGAAGGCTGTAGAAAGATAGTGTGATGGGGTGAAGCTGGAAAAGAACGTGTGGCGTAGCAGAAAATAACTGACTTACTTTAACTATTTAAATGAAAACTTGGACTTCAACTATAATATGGATTTAATTCACATTCAATTATACAAAAAACATTTCACTAGCACAGCCTATCTAAGAATAAAATAAATAAATAAATAAATATTAGGGGGCAATCTTACACAAATCAAACTAGTCCCAAAAAAAGCAAAGCTTGTACTATGGGTACTAGACGACGATAAACATACTTATATAGATAAATAAATACTTAAATACATAGAAAACATCCATAACTCAGGAACAAATATTCGTGCTCATCACACAAATAAATGCTCTTACCGGGATTTGAACCCAGGACCTCTTGCTTCGTAGGCAGGGTCACTACCAACTAGGCTAAAGCGGTCGTTAAACAATGGCTGCCTAGACCGTCGGTTGTACGCTGTTCGTTTCTTGATTCGAATTCTAGAAGCCACAAATTCAAATTTACGAAACAGCGACACGGTCTCGGTGGCCAGTGTCTACAATAGTTAGACTTTAGCAGAAGGTTGGGCTACCCTCATTGACCACCTGTGTACAGATGTTTCATGTTTTTTTAGGGTTCCGTACCTTTCAAATGTCCGGATAGCCAAGTGGATAGAGAGCCTGACTACGAAGCTTGAGGACCCGGGTTCAATTTCTGGTCGCGGCAGATATTTGTATGAAAAATATGAATGCTTGTGCTCGATTCTTGGATGTTTAATATGTATTTATCTATATATGTAAGTATGTCTATCCGTTGTCTAGTACCCATAGTACAAGCTTTGCTTAGTTTGGGACTATGTCAATTGGTGTTATTCGTCCCTTAATTTTTATTTATTTATTTACTTTAAAGTAAAACGGAACCATTATTACATCACGTTGTTGCCCGTCTGTCCGCCAAGACCCTCAATCTCAGAAACACGTGACGGTGATTTCTGACCCATCGTAGAAAGTTTCCACAGCAAGCATCATGTTTTCCTTGTCAAGCAATACGATGTCATCGTGACATTTTCTGTGAAAAGTTTCCATGTCACGATTCAGTTAGCTCGACTGCACTGACTGGCAAGCGAGAAAATGGCAACCGTGCTAAAAAGATGAACAAAACACGCTCGTCACTTGTCACAACAACGAGCGTTTATTCCAGATTTATAGCGAGTTATAAAATTCCTCGACGCATATTACAGCTGATTTAATGTAAGTCTTAAGTAAGGTCTCTGTCAGATACAATTTGAACTCTATCACTTTGGTTTTAAGATTCAGTGTGAGTAAACACTCATGAAAGAACAAAATTCATTTTAAGTGGATACTAAATATTGAAAAGCGAGAATGCTCGTTTTTTTAAATAATAGGTATTGGAGGAGTTGGCTGTATGAATATGCTTCTTAAGCGTTACGTATATGTTATTTATCACCTGACATTTTTCATGTAAAGGAAAAACACTGCTATATAAAATTACCTTGATTTTCATAAAATAATTATCATCATTCCAGCCTATATATATCCTACTGCAGGGCACAGGCCTCCTTTCAGAATGAGATTTGGGCCGTTGTTCATACGTGGGCCCAATGCGGATTGGAAACTTCACGCACACCATTATTATTGCGCAGTTTTCCTCACGATGTTTTCCTTCACCGTAAAGCTCATAGCAAATTTCAAATGTACGCACGTAAATTCCGAAAAACTCAAGATATGCCAACCCGAGCTCGAAACCACGACCCTCTGCTTGAGAAGCCATACGTCTAACCACCGGGCTACCACGGTTTTATAAAGTAATACAAAGTTCGAACTCATTTTTTTCGTTGGCTTTTGAATGAAAACCTCAGAGCGCGAGTCCAACAGGGTGGTGACCAAAAAGTTGAACCACCTTAAATAGTAAAGTAACTAACCATACAAAACGATTGACTGGAAAAAGTTCTGTTCGTCCATACAATGGTATTTGTGTAGAAGTGGTTTGACCTCTCAAGCAGAGGGTCGTGGGTTCGAGCGTTTGCTCGCGCCTTTGAGTTTTTTAGAATTTATGTGCGAAATCACAGATATATTACTTATATAACATATTTCCATATACACCATTCAACTCTACTTCCATAAAGAAGCACAATAATTAAATTCTAGGTCTACTTGTACTGTAAATTATCTGTGGAATAATCAGTAGGGACAAAGCCCGTGCAGGAAATAGACGTAGCGAATTCCCTGCTCGAGCTCGCGCAATTACGAGTACTGCGCTTTCGAAATTAAACTACACGGGCTATTTTGCGTTTTCATTATCAATATAACTAATTCATAGAGGAAAAGACGGAAAACCTTGTTTAAAAATAGATTATACACCTGCTGCTTTCAGCCTCGTTACAGAAGTTCCTATTCTGTAGGAATTTCAAAAATCTCTCCTTAATCCATTTAAAATAATAACCAAAGTCGAATAATAGTATTTTATGCAACGGTTGTATAAGTGAGGACTTAAAAGGCGAGTGAAGTGAGTTGTGATATGAACGAAGTTAAACGAACAAGCGATATTAAAAATACATTTTTCTTAAGTTGGCAGTAAAAAAACATCTCAGAAAGTTATATTTTTAATAAAAACCGCATGAATTCAGTTGCTTGTTGTAAGCCGAGTTTTCACCTGCCAGAAAAATCGCGCAAGTGTAGTGCAACTTGCACAGTTTTCCTTGCATAGGTCTAAACTGGGCTTTAGTGTTGAGTGTAACCTACATTTAATAATCTGTGGCAGCTAGGTGTATCGTAATAACGGCATTAAGACACTAGTGCTGTTATGGGGAATAAAGTATAGACTTCTGAAGTCATATATTATCTATTTTATTATTTAATTGTTCGTGATCATGACCAAAGGACAGGTTTAAGTACAGAAGTAGAAAAATCCCTTTACCACCCTAAGGTTCATTGTTTGTTTGATCGGCTTAAAACATAAAATGCTATTTTCGCTTACAAGTCATTGTGACAGTCACCCTTATGGTTTTTCCTCTGATGTAGAAACTGTCGTAAAAAATACTTGGTCGACTATACTAGCTTGTTACCAAGGTTTTGCCCCCGCGAAAAACTGAAAACTAGCTTTTCATCCCGTGGGAATTTCGAAAAATACCTTCTTTGTGCACCTCTATGATCCTCAATGAATACGTCTGCCAAATTTCGAAACTCGAGCTGCAGTTTAGGCTCTGCGTTGTTTCTCAGTCAGTTAGACACGTTACTCTTTTAAAAGTATAAAATAAAAAGTAAAAGGGCATACGCCATAAAAGGAACCTCTCTGAAAATTATCAACTCTTGGTAAGCCGGGCTTTAATGATCCAGTCAAGCATGTCTTTTTATATTTACTTAGATTACTTTTTCTTCGTGACATTATACGCAGATAACAAATTCGCCCTATTTAAGGAATCTCAGGAGAATTCCTTCAATTAAGTGTACATAAATAGTGATTCCGAGGGATTCTTTTTCGGTCCAAAATATATCTTATTTTCCTGATTACAAGATAATTAACAAGTTCTATTTACTAACAAAAATATTCATGGATAAATGTATTGAAATCATATTTAAGTTCTTTCCTCAACATTACACGTGTTCAATTTCCATTGACGTTAAATTCTGTAATTGCCTAGCTACGACTTTGCTCAACAGGACGTTATTCCTGATTTTATATTCAAAGTCGAATTATTTTTCTTTAATTTAGGTGAGCACACGTTCTTAAGACAACCCGTACTCAGCCAAGTACATCGAGAAATAAAGAAAATCGAATCAAACTTAATAATATTTAAATGGTTCCCGGAATCATTGGGCCCTTCCGTTTTCTGTTTCGCAAGTTTTGTAGCACAGTCAATACCCTTTATATCTACATCTACACTAATATTATAAAGAGGAAAGATTTGTACCTATTTTTGTATGTTTGTATGTTTGTAATGAATAGGCTCAAAAAGTACTGGGCCGATTTAAAAAATTCTTTCACCAATAGAATGCTACATTCTTCCAATTTGACATAGGCTACATTTCATTTTGAAAAAAATTAGGGATCCTTGGTAAAATTTGAACAATGTAACCGAAGGTGTAGAAAAATGAGTCTTAAAATGTCTTTCGTCGAATGCGCTGCCGAAACTATTAGCGATAGAACAAAATAATGTACAACAATATTGAAGAACATCATAATGTCTACAAAAAACTCCGCGGTAGCATATGTCCAACTATTGTAGTTATGTCACTACAACAACTTTTTTCATTTTAAACATTAATGAAAATGCTAACCAAATTCAAACCATGCTATTTATGTGTTTATATTAATCCTTATCCAAATAAATTATTTAATGGTAAAGACCATTTAACTACCTATAAAATAGTTTTTAAATTATTTAAATTGGACTTTCCATTCAAAAGATATTACGAATTAAAAAATTCAAACAGTAAACAAAACCGCCATAGCGCCGTGGCCGTTGTTTGCGATGCAGTCTGAAAAGCGCGCCGGGCATCGCGGCGGGCGGGGTGGAGGGGGCACTGAAATACAGGAGTGGGGCGTGCACGTCTGTAATAATTAATAAATAATAAATAATAAATTTTTAATAAATAAAAATATTTGTGAAAAAAAGTGTTTTATATCCAAATTTCCAAAAATAAATAATTGTCTACCCCGTGCGAAGCCGGGACGGGCTGCTAGTCCTTTACAAAGTGATGTTGTTAGTGTTGTGTGCTACCCTACATTTGACAATTACAATAAAAGTGATGTTGAAAACGAGGGTAGTTGTGTGTCGCTGTCAGTTGCGTCGAGTGGCCGCGCGACCGGGGCGGTAGCGCGCAGTTCGCGTATGGCAGCCGCCGTGACGTGTGGCTCCGGGAAGAAGGGCTACGGATTAGCCCGAAACGTGTCTAGTTAAACTCGTTTTACGACGTGAGTGATCCGTAAAATTTCACTATGAGTGAATCCCACGGTAGTTTCATGTTTAAAACAGTCAATACAGTTACTAGGTAAATAACTTTAATATTAACCTGTATGTTCTGACACACAACAACATAAATTTACTTCCCACTAATACAGTAAACGTGAAAGTTTGTATGCATGGACGGATGTGTGGATGTTTGTTACATTTTCATGCTAAAACGGTTTGACGATTCTGACGAAATTGGCCACACAGATAGTTTAGGTACAGTACAGTCGCGAAATGAAAAGGTTTGTCACTTTTCGACTCTATGTCGACGAGTTAAGATCGACAAGTGACGAACCTTTTCATTCATTTATATATATATAACTTACTATCCTATCCTACTATACCTACTTTTTATCACGAAAAATTGCATAGTTCCCGCGGGATAGCGATAAAAGAATTCTTTGCAGACATATTTATAACTAAAAGTTTCTTTTTGTAACAGGATTATTTTTAATTGGCGACATTTTTTCGTGGGCCGGATTTTATACACAGTTATCAAAATCAGAACACTGTTAGCGAGCCTCAAAATAAGGGTAAAAGTAATGGTATATTTTTACGACTACTTTCCGGCAACAGTAAAGTTAATCTTATAATCTTGTTTTAGTATACGATCGTAACTCTACTACTTAGCCGGCGCACGGTGATTTGAACCTTTCATTATTCTTTACTTACGCATTAAAAAGCTTACGTCTCCATGCACCCACTGTCTAAAAAGATACTGTTCTAGTACGGTCAACAACTTTAATTGTTGTGCAACTTGCCACTGTTCGTATTTTAGCCGCATAATACAAAACGGGTTTAGCCTCTTATACTCATCTATCCTGATTTGTATTACACGGCTAAAATGCGAAGAGTGGCCAGTTGTTCAACATTTTAAGTTGTTGACCGTACCAAACACTCGCTGCCTGCGGTGCCATAAATCATCGGTAATTGCCATTCTAAATAACTTTAGAAAAACGAAGAATATTATTTGCTGTCACGTGGTACGTGGCATTTACCCCGACAAATATTTTTAAAATCTAGAATAAACCATAGTACTCTCTATACGGGTGACATCGGACACGTAATCAGAAGTGATACGACTTAATTAAGCATTAGAGTGAAATCATAACTAATTATACTTAGGTAATCACGACAATGTTCCAAATTAAATAATTTAGTGCTGACAGTGTTCACCCTTCTGAGAAGAAAGAGAATGCAAAGATAAACGCACTCACGAGCCTCGTATATACCTTCACCATTGCCGCCTTCATCATATGAATATCATTTCAAATTAAATTACCACACTTAACGCGTTTTTTGTTTCGCGTAAGGACTATCGATTGTAAATGGCTAGGTAGGTAGGTATCAATTACCGAATCTGAAAAAGTGGTTTCTGATTACGTCGCCGGTGACACCTTGTCACGTTAGCTACCACAGAAACGTACTTAGCAAAAAAAATTTAGGAACCACAACCTTCACCAAAAGCAATGAACTAACTAATTTCTAAAATTTTTCAAAAGCTAGCTGTCACGCGTATATCAATTATGTACCGGTAAACAATAGAACAAACGCCTGAAACAATCAATAGAACAAAGGCGAGTATACTAAGTATTCAATCATGCGGGTATTACGTGTCAATACCAGTGAAAGCCAGGGGAAAAGTTATACGACGAAGTTGCCTGTGTCACAACTGAGTTACGGTCAGGGTTGCCAACCTTAGTGCGCAGATTTGCGGTACATTTGCGATTACATTGCGGGGCTTGTCTATAAAATGCGGGACTCTTTCACCCGGTTAATGGCACGAAAATTAAAATCAGGTTAACATTTAAGACCACAACAAACCGGGAGCGCGGGGCGGGGCGCCGACCCCCCCGGTTAAATACGGTGTGCCGCGCTGCCGGTGTGTGTCACCGTATATTTGATCCCATGTTTTAGAGCTCCGTCGCCGCCCCGCGATTCTGGTTTGTGGTGGCCTTTATTACACATTATCCTAATAAATATTAAAAATCTAGTTCAATATAGATGGGGAAAGAGGATGAACAGGGTAGTGCCGAGCGAGCGAATGAGTAAACGGTGTTCGCGTGCTTTACCCGCGGCATATTCATTGAAAGCAAGTGCTCTCAAATTACTCTTATGTAGGTACAACTGAACGTTAATTGCAGTGCTTATAATCTAGTCTAGCCTCACAGGACACGGTGGTTGAAACGTCTGAGGTTTAAACGCTACAAGGCGCCACACTACTAACCATAACCAAAGCAGCTAATTGTAGACTAGCATTTCGTAGCAGCAAAAATGCCGTGGTAGGCTAATGGCATGGTAGGGTGCCGTGGTGGGTTCGAGCCTGGGTTCAAATCTCTGATTTTTCGGAATTTACGTGCGAAATCCCGATTCAAATTTACCATGAGAAGAAGATGGAAAAAATTAAACCTGCACACACCTGCAAAGAAATCAACGACCAACGGCCCAAGCCGCATTCCCAGAGGATGCATGTGTACAACAGTGCGTAAATAGGCTGGGATGATGATGATGATGATTTAAGCAGGCGATTGAGTTAGTTTCACTGAACAACTCTGTATATTTTTCATCCGAATTTTGATTTAAAATATAGTCAACCAATGTTTAGTAAGAAACAATTATTTTGTCAGTTAGTGACCTCAAAAACCAAATTTTTAATTACATTTAACGTGTAATTGGACTGTTATCTTTTAATGTCTTTGTTAATTAACAGATAAAAGTAAAAGTAATCTAACAGTACTAAGAAGACGGCAGTAAAATTAAAATACTTACCTTAGACCACCTTAAAGGCTCCCTTTTACGGCCCATCAATTTACATGATTACTCCAATTTCACGTAATTGTACTTTTATTGTGATAGGTAATTGAATAAAAGTGGTTTACGGTCTGCATGTTTTTAATAATTTTTTTTTTTTTGTTATACAGGGTGTCCCAAGACTCAATGATAACCTGGTAACTGTCCGGCTCCGATTTGATTTATTTTGATATATCTATGTTAGAGAGTAGTCTAAAATAACAGACCCATATTTTTTTTAGCTGCCCAAACTCAACCTATTTGGAGAAATCGCCCTCCAAAGTACTAAAAATTAATTAAACCCTCTAACTTCTATAGTTTTTTTTTAAATCAAATTGCTAGTTATTACTGATTTGATATAAGTTTGGAAAATGAAAAAAATATTGAGGACGTGTTCTGTTATATCTGCTCAAACTCATATTTTCCTAAAAAAAGCAACAATGAGAGATATAAAACTTTGAAGGGTTTATTGCACAAAATTCATTGAACTTCTGGGTGAGGCAATAAGTAAAGGCAGTAAACGGGAAAATAACTACGTGTATTATAACGAGCCGTTTTTAAACCAATTTTATGGCACAAAAGCGAATCACAATGGAAGGGTGGTGAATGAAGTGTTCTAAATAGGTCCAAAAGGAAACAAAAATCGCAGCTGAGAGCAAGAGAAATACGAGGAAACATTAAAGGGTTTCAGTGTTGACGCAGCCCTCTATTATACTTTAAACGTGATAGATTTCTTTTTGACTTCAACCGTCGCATAAAGTCTTGCGATATTTACACTCATAATTCATAACATAATCATTTTCAATGCAAGCTTTTTCGCTGACTGTACTTTTTGTTGACTGTACTTGCATTGTCATCCAACTTACATAAGTATACCAAATTTCTAGTAAATCCGACCACTGGAAGTGGGTCAAATTCAACTTGCAAGATTTGACCCATACATACATAGATACATTGCAAGTTAATAAAAAGCTTTTAAACATGTGTTTATTTTCAGACATGTTGTGCCTGATGGTGATGGCCCATAGTACATAATAGCACACTTTGCTTAAAACTATGTTAGTGGGAACATAAGAAAATCATGTCATATTATTATTAATTAACTAGCTGTAGCCCGCGACTCCGTCTGCGAAGAATTTCTCTATCGTTCTGCCGTGCCGTGGGTTTACTGGGATAAAAAAAATCCTATATATCCAGGTTATAAACTATCTGTGTGCCAAAAATTCCTTACAATTCGTCAAACCGTTTTAGGGTGGAAGAGTGACAAACATCCAAACATCCATCCATCCATACAAACTTTCACGTTTATAATATTAGTGGGATAGATACGCTTTATCATAGAAGTTGATCCATAATTAATTATTAAACAAAAAAAGGATAATATATTAAAAATTTTAAATTAGAAAATAACGAAATATTATTTATAGTACTTACCTAATTAAAAATAGAAGGAATTGAACAACATTACATTGCAAATACCAAATTAATAAATAAATAAATTAATTAATTAATAAATTAAGTCATTTTTAGTTTACATGCAATCCCTACCATGTTTTAAACGTTTTTAAACTTATATACGTACCTACTGTGTTATTTTGAATATTATTTGGGTAACTTGTTAAGCGCGGATTTCGGCTAACAATCAGCAGAACACAATATATTTTAAAATTAATTTAGGAATACGTTTGTCACGTTTGTATAACGTTATAAAGGGGTTCCCACATGTAAAACAGGAACTTATTGAATAAATAATGAAAGTTACCACAACTATTGTTAAGTGATGAATACAATTCCGTTGATTGAATACAAATTTCATTTAAATATTTTAGTTTTTTCAATGAAACCACCCTTTTGAAGTCACTTGAATATTTTTCATGTGATAACATAAATTCCTAGAGATCAAATAAACAAGTTTTTAGGTTTTAGGCATAAATTCGGAGTCGAGAGGACGATGAATAAATATGAAGGCAAATATTTACATATCCCGTAGGAGGAAAATGACGGAATACACATCGCTGCTTCCTTTAAATGATGATAATACAATTTCACGTACGATAAATTACGTTACGCGAAACAAAAGCGAGCTAAAAATGGAAATTACACGAATGGGAACTGCTTTTAACAATGACATAGAGAGTGATAACATTGATATACATATAGCAATGCAACAGAAAACCGGAGTGGAGTGATATTATCTATCAATGTTTTGAAATATCTATCGGATGCATTTCCATATCATTATTACGGTTCTAGAATAGTATCTACTAATAACAATTGGGCTAAATTTTACTTGATTGTATGTTTAAACTTTTTTTAATTTGGAAAATTTGATGTGATTACTTCTCAGAATCACGGGCTTTTTCGATCCCACTAGGAGAACAGGAGAATTTTCCGTTGAGTTACCATTTTTCATAGACTTTATTATAGAAATCAAGAATTGCGTCTTAACGCAATGATTACTGTGTATCCTTTTCCAATTGCAATGCCTTTACAATGTTCACGTGCATAATACAACCTGCATCTCGGACGTTGAATTACACATGAGCCAAGTAATACAAATCGCTTGATTACAAAAAGGTCCTTTCTCCCGTCACAATCGCACTAAATTCAACTTTATTATAAAAACCATACACAAACATTTTGAATAATCGGGACACTTTACAAAGATCCTATGAAATGTATACTTACTCAAAGGAAACTACAATCCAGTTAGCTTGTAGGTTAATTAGTAAGAAAATGGAATAGATATTGCTAATCAAATGACGCTTTGTTAGTGCTAGGGAGGGCTAGAGCTAAGTAGAGCCTAAACCAGTGACTCGAAGGCCACTTGATATTTTTTTTGTTTAATATTCTACTGTGCCTAGTGGAAACTGGAAACACAAACTTAGCATACTTTTTTAGCATGAAAGCAAGCGTGCGGATTACCTTATGTTAAGCAATCTCCAGGACACTCACGACTCCGTGGATCTCATTAGTGTGTTGCAGACTTTTTAGAAACAGATAATTAATTTCATACGTTTATTATTAATCAAACTGAACCGATATAGTTCGCTTAATCTAATAGCTTCCCGTAACTCCACACCGCAGCCCACTCCAGAGATAGATCAATTTTCAAATCTATTCCACTGTAATACGACTCAAAGCTATCTTACAGCAAATTACGGTTGATTCCAATAGCTTTTGTTCCTTATTCACCTTGTTTTAGAGCGTAAAATCGCGTGTGTGACTGTGCTAGAGCTAATAAACTGAATGTGCATTTAGGACAGTCAGACGCGTTGGAGCGTAAGAAATGGGTAACTAGTTTAACGAACTAAACAGTAAGTATAGAAACAACTACATTTTTGCATCTAATACCCCCTTGAACAAAATTGCTTAATCCATGCTATCGATACTAATATTATAAATGCGAAAGTGTGTCTGTCTGTCTGCTACCTCTTCACGCTTAAACCGTTGAACCGATTTAGATGAAATTCGGTATGAAGATAGTTTGAGACCCTGGGAAGGGCACAGGATAGTTTTTATCTCGGAAAATTGCGTAGTTCCGGCGGGATAGCGATAAACGAATTCTTTGCAGACGGAGTCGCGGGCAACAGCTAGTAAACACATAAATTTAATTAAACTGGCGTCCCGCCATCTCGGAAAACATGCGCCCGCGAAAACTGGACGTCAAGAGTAATTAAACGCGAGAGCCAAATGAGTTTTTAAAACTTTTATCGACCATTACAGCTTGTGTGGTTAGGACTGGTGATAGCCGGTGGGCAAATGACTGCCAAATTCTGGGCAGAAATGGACGAATACCAAGAGACAGAGTAGAGGAAGAAGAAACAGACTTTCCCGAAGACAACACACAGACACACACTTAAAAAAGAAAAACTTAGTGGACCATTAAACGGGTTCTCTATTGTTTGCTAGAATTTAATTGGCCGTTATGTATTGTTTTCCAGAATTGTCATTTCGCATCATCATCATTTCAGCCGAAATACGTCCACTGGTGAACATAGGCCTCCCCCAAGGCTCGCCAAACAGATCGGTCCCGTGCCATCCGCATCCAACGCGATCCCGCAACCTTAACCAGGGCCGAATAAAATTGCATAACTAATATTACAAGCGGAACTCTCGCTTCAGTTATATTAACTAGAAAGGGAGTTCCGCTTTTAATATAAGTAAGTTGTACTTTGTTATGCAATTGGGCCATCATAAAAACCATTTCAGAAATAAATTACATTCGTCATAATGTAATTTATTACTGAAATGTTTTTTTTTTTAGAATTGTTATAAAACTAACTTAACTTAATGTGCATAAGATGACATTTGCATGAAATTCTGAAAACAGCAGGCTCCGATGTATTTTATGTTTATGGCAAGCCTTGGTATGAAATCTAATTATGACAGATAAGATGATATTATGGGAAAAGAAGTGACACCCATTAAGTAAACACTAGAAAAATCAATAAGTTTTCATTAAACAGTACTATATTGTCAAACATGGCGGCTTTACTTTTTGTAAGCAACCTTACCCGGTAGTTACAAAGCGTTATTAGATATATTACTTAGTTAAATGAACTGAAAGAAACTCCCGATAATATCGAGAGTTTCTATCAACCAATTTCATTTAGTAGAGTGAGAAGACTATGGGCATAGTTGCTAGGAGAAAACAAAGTAAAGTTGTCCAGTTTGACTGTAGTCATAAGTATAGTTTTGCCATAAAAAAACCGGTTGTCTGTAAAGTCGGTTTACGGACGATAGCTTAACGTGACAGACAACGACATAACATAACAAAACATTCGAAAAATAAAAATGAAACCAGGCGGTCATCCATCCAAGTACTGACCAATGAAATTTTCATCCCCCCTTTAAGTGCTAGTACTAAGATTGTACATCCGGGCGCGCGCTGCTCTCTTGTACATCCTGGGGTTCACTGCTCTCTCTTGTACGGGACATGTACGTTACATTGCGTCATCCTTTTTCGTGCGTGCAGCCGGCGTTCATCGATTTACTAGACGTTGTCACGTCAAAAATACTATCATTTAAGACAGGGACCACTGAACTTAAAATGAGTATTACGAGACCAAAATTTTTATAAGTTTCTGACTTGTTTGCATCAAAAGTAGAGATAAAAGGACAATAACAGTAATAAATGGCCATTTTAAATTATGACCAGCTGGACCAGATTTAAATTAGTAAGTGTGTATTTGAAATGCAATATCGTCCACGAAAATTGCGATTAAGTCTGATTTATGCTGGACCTTCGAATATTGCGTGTATATATACAGGCTGATTTGTAAGACGTGATCACGACCAACCCTACACCCTTTCTGAATGATAATGGATCGTTCGCCATCATAATATTATGATCATAATATGATAGTGAACAATCTAAGTTAAGCACACACTTTTTTTTGAACTTCAAAAAGTTTAAAGCTTAATTCTCTACAATGCTACAAACGGGTGAAATTTTAGCGGTGACTTTGTTTTTTTTTTGTTTGATATTTTGTGTTTTTTTTTTCAACTAATAACTAATACAAGCAGAAACACGAATTAGTAAAATGAACTAACAACTTTATACTAAATCAAAACTATATCAAATGGGTTATTTTGTACCGAAACATTTATTTTTCTCAAAACCGTACCTAACCTTCTCAGGATTGATTAAAATGGCGTCGTATAGAACCAATAAGATTAGGTTCAGGTTAGGTTAGTTTTATAACAATCTTAAAAAGTTTAATGATTTCAGAAAAAAAACTTTTTGATTTTATAAAACATTCGATATAATAAATTTCGATATTTAGATACTTGCCCCCAATCACCCTGTATTTGATAATGTGAGCAATAAAAATAAGAGGGGTTCAAGGTGAATGTTCCGGCCCTTCGCATTATTTTAAATGTGGAGAAAATTCTTCGTTTGGTAGTTTGCTCAACTATCAGGCCCTAAGGACTAACACCTTTACTAGTGAAAAGATGTACCAAAACATGAAAATACTAGCTGTTGCCCGCGACTCCGTCTGCAGAGAATTCGTTTATCGCTATCCCAAGGGAACTATGCAATTTTCCGGTATAAAAACTACCATATGCCCTTCCCACGGTCTCAAACTATCTCCATATTGAATTTCATCTAAATCGGTTAAGCGGTTTAAGCGTATGTTAGTTTTTAAGTTATCCATGTTATTTTTTATATTTCTTAAGTCACTTTACCATTGTTATTAATGGGGATGTTGACACCACCAATCAACTGACGTTCTTTTTATGAGCTGTCAAAACACAATCTCCCATTGAGTTTGAATGACAATAGCGACATATGACGTCATTGTTCGCAATGCTCAGTCAACTAACTATTTATTTGTTTTAAAGCAACAAAAAATCTAATTTTGCATTTAATCGAAAATTAATCTGACTTTCAGGGCTGAAATAAAGCGTTTTTTTACTGGAGTCGTGTCTTCAAATTCTTTTTTAATGGTGTCAACATCCCTATTAAGCCATGTACAGTCAAGTGCAAAAATAAGTATCTATTCGAACCACTCAAAAATATGTTACTACGGCCTTATTGCGTCGGAATAAGAGTCTGTGGTACTTATTTTTGAAACTTTGAATAAGTTCATGTTTTTACACTTGACTGTACGTGTTGTGGTGATTAAAGTTTTTTATCTTCTATCTACTCTCTGATATTATAGCTTTCTATAAATCAAAGTTTTTAATCGGTACAGTAGTCCTTACTTATGCTTTATGCATTACCAACAAACAAACACTTTAATTTCTCAAGATTGTTTTTTTGGAGTCTTGTGTATTTTTTATTTTTTCAACTCGAAATTTGTTACTTTTACGGTCATCCCGTGAAATCCATATACATATTTCACACGAAATACAAACTGAAACATGGATGTACAGAAAAACTCAGAAAAAGAGACCAGCGCTGGAAATCGAACCCAGGTCCTCAGCTATATAGTAACAATACTCTTTGGTCCTCAGCATTCCGTGCTGCGTGGTAAACCCCTACACCACCACTGGTCAACCAGTCAACGAAATGCTGAGGACCTGGGTTCGATTCCCAGCGCTGGTCTCTTTTTCTGAGTTTTCTGTGCATCCATGTTTCAGTTTGTATTTCGTGTGAAATATACTTTAATTTCTCTTTATAATAATACTTCAGGCTTAAAAATTAAAATAAACCTAAGTACCTATTCAAAATCATTTCCTATGATGCAACAGGTGGCCGTCTTAAACTTAAGTGAGAACTCTTCGTGCAAAATTGCAATCTCTTTAAATTTGAAACTGCTCATTCCATTTTCAAAACAGTATTTTTAATCACAATTCATTTTTATGGCATCTACCGCAACGCAAACCGCTTTGTTCAGCCAGTGCGCCTTGGGCGTTCTCGCTGCATTTTTTATTACCAACTGAGCTCAGGCCATTGTGCAAATTAGCTTCATTGAAATACGCTCAATGTAAATGGCTTAGGGCTTCTCTTGTTAATTGTAATTTCTAACGTGTGCAATGCTTTGTTTAAAGTTATACTTTAGACTTAAAAGGCAGATACTGTCCGTGGATCAGCAGGTCTTTGAACATACGTGTATGTCTTATATTCACGATTATTTTATACAACAGTACAATTCCACGGGGTTGTACAGAAACAAGTTTCGGAGCGCGATAATTTCTGTAAATGCCCATACAAGTAGAATACATAATAGTATCTCATGACTTAAAATCAGCTTATTTCATTCTTTTTTTACATTTAGCTAGCTGTTTCCCGCGACTCCGTCTACGAAAAATTCGTTTATCGCTATCCCGCGAGAACCTATCCCATGTCATTTTCAACCAAATTTCATTGAAATCGGTTCAGTGGTTTATTTAAGCGTGAAGAGGTAACACATAGACATTTACTTGCGCATTTATAATATTAGTAAAGACTTAATTTATGCAAAAACTAGGTTCGAACTATGGGTCCATATCGGGTTGCATAATTTGTAAAGGTCATAATGTATTGTTATAACTCTTTTTACTCTTAATCCATTAATTGTACAGAATTGTTATAAAATAAACCTAACCTAATCTATAGAGATCTACAGGCCATTTAAATATTTATGAAACATTTACGGTTTCGACAGGGAAAAAATGACATTATAACTAAAAATTTTATGCCACCAGACACGCTACCTCGAACAATAAATATAAAATGTACTTTTCACCTCACTAGCTCGGAAAGCCCTTTTTGTTTGTTTGACATCTATTGAGAAAATCGCTTTTTATCCACAAGTGAAGAAAGAGTTGACATTTGAAGGCAGCTTAAGTGATAATTGACAGCTAACAAAACGTAAAACGTTAAAAGTGCTGAATTTTTAACATCACAATTAATGAATTGCATCGAGTAAAAAACACTAAATGCAGTTTTACAACTTTATTTTAAACAAGTTAGCTATGAAGTATCTTTTTTTTTTTTTTTTTTTTTAAAGTAATAAAAAAATGAAGTTGAAAAAATAAGTAACTTGTTTAAAGTTGCACAGTAGCGCCATCTCTTGTCCAGGTGAGCGGTTAGTTCCGAAGGAGTGTTAAAATCTCTCGATGAGGGTGTAACATAGATGTGCGCTTGTCACTGCATAAGGTGATGATTTAGCAGATTGAAATGTATGATGTATAGGAAAGATTCGTGTCTAATCTCTAGACCAGTGGTGGTGTAGGGGTATGGCACGCGGCACGGAATGCTGAGGACCTGGGTTCGATTCCCAGCATTGGTCTTTTTTCTGGGGTTTTTTCTGTGCATCTATATTTCAGTTTGTATTTAGTACGAAATATATAACATTATTTTAATTCATAAATATCAGCATTCAACATTAACCTTCATTCTTGTTGTAAAAACGGATAAAAAGTTCTGACAGTCCAAGTAAGTCGATGTGCGAACAAAACGCATCCGAAATAATAAATAAAAAACTTAAGTCAAACCAGGGGGGTTACTCCGAAATTCGAAGTTCGAAGTTCGGATCGTGCGGTCCCTCTCACTCTCGTAATAAATACCATTAGCGTGAGCGGAACGGCATGAAACGAAGTTCGAATTTCGCGCTTCGTAGTATAGGGCCAGTATACAATTTAACAGTAATACAGTTTGCTCGTATCTCAAAATCGATAATCTGGCTAATTGAACTTTACTCGATGTGCAATAAAGTTAGTTCAGTTTGGTTTATTCATTGATTGGAGATACGAGATTTTTTCAAAGTAGTGACGATATGTCTGTCGGTATTGGAATAGTTCCATAAAGACTGGATATGCTTAGGCTATTTTGCATCATTTTTGATTTTACCAATATTTCTATAAGTACTTCAAAATTATTGTATTGGCAAAGAGGTAAATAAATAATAATTGATAGTACAAACCCTTTTTCTTATTTTCCTCGCTGTAGTGAGGTGAAAAGTTTTGTGTTATACACGGGTGAAAAGTTATTTTACGTCTCGTGTGTTGAAGCACTCGCTATCGAAAGGATTCTATTTTTGAACCACTCGCTTCGCTCGTGGTCAATCATAGACTCCTTTCGATAGCTCGTGTTTCAAAATGAACACTCGCAGGTAAAATACAACTTTCCCCCCTTGTATAACAAATAACTATTTCACACCACCTGCTCGACAATGCCTCATTATATATCATGCAAACCTTACTCAAAGTAAATCATTATAGCCCTTGTATTTTGCCGGGGTGTAATGTTGTACTGAATTTCATTATAACCCGCCGGGCAGTAATGTGATTCTCACTTCTCTTAGTTCTTATTGTTATGCATTTAAAGTCTAATTTCGTCAAAATCGCGCGGCGCGCGGCTGCTGCAGCTGCTGGTGGCCGACGGCGAGGAGGTGGACGGCGGCGCGCGCCGCGCCTCATTTATTTGAAAATCGAACTTATTCGAAAATCGAGCTGGCCACGCCACGGCAAGCCGAACGAAAAAAAATCAATACTTAAAACAAAAGCCGCGAGTATTTCAATACGCTGCAATTTTAAGTATCAAAACTGCAAAAGAAGATAAAACATTAGGAAAATATCGAGTGACGAAAGTGATTTGACTCCTGATTCCATTAAAATAGACGCCTTAGGACCACTTGCACAGTTCAGGGTAAAAAAATTAAATCGGTAACCCTGGGTTAAGAATGACAGTTCCATACATTTTGACACTTGTTAACCCTGGGTTAGCAGTTAACTCGCTCGGAGTTAAGTAGCTAACCCAGGTCTGCGCAAGCCGGCCTTAGAAATTGTAAATAATGTACTCCCAGAGAAGTCGAAGGAAAAATACTTAAAAGCTTACAAAGATTTCGACAAATGGAAAACTGCGAAAGGCGCAAAGTCAGTGTCAGAATCAGTGCTTCTGGGTCTATTTCGAGTATTTTTCTAGTAGCCTTGGTTTTTATTGTCTCGCAAAAGGTGAGAAAAGTAGAGTATACTCCTCGGGGATAAAACTGATTTTGCCTTGGGCGCGCTTAAATCCTTCACTGCTCTCAGGACTCCATCTTAATTCCCTCGCTTCGCTCGGGAATCAACTAGAAAACCCCCTCGCTACGCTCGGGAGTTAAATCTGGAGTCCCTCGATACGCTCAGGATTCAATATCGCGCCCGTGACATAATGCAGTGCTTTATCCCCTTGGTGTACAATCTACTATTGTACAACGAAGTTTCCGTAGTAACCTACAAATCTGCTTAGGTACGGACCTCGTAGGCATACCACAATTCCCTAGTCACTTGTAGCGGCTAATTCTACTGTTTGTCATCCTTCTAACCGGTAGGTACACTCAAAACCTTATTGGAACGTCCGAAAGTTCCATTTAACGACGCAAAAATATTTCCAAATCCGCTATCGGACTTAAATTCCCAATGTTTTATTTTCGTGACATGACGGATAAACGTGGCAAATAGGACATCAAATAAAAGAGTGAAGTGTAATTAAATAAACGTTTGTGATGGGTTTGATCACGGTTGCGTAATGTGAACATTAATAGGCTTTTTCCGATGACATATGCATACGCAGGGGAAAGAGATTTATTTTTAATGATGCGGAAAGTGGATTATGTTTTGGTACGCATTTACAGTTAAATAAAGAGGTAATCGGATGCAACAGTGAATTGGATAATTATGTGAAAAGCTACATTGTATACTTTACCGATGATACAAAATTAGTGTTTCTTATTTACTCAGTTAATGCTCGGCAACATAATGCATAAACTCAATTGTTAAAATTAGTTTTTTTTTTTATACAATATAGGCTTGCGTTTGACCACAATCACGCCTGATGGAAAGCGCAAGTCTGATAAAATTTAGGATGTTCATACTAAGTTGAAATGAAATCATGGACTCAATGTATGGACACCTCAAATTTAATAAGACTAATTAAAACAAATTAGTTAGACACAATATGTGGACAATATAATGATATTGTCCAGCATTAACTGTGTAAGAAACACTCATTTTGTATCGCCATTTTGATTTCACCCTGTAGAATTTGGTAGATATTCAAAGTCTCAATCTAACGTTTCAACATTATATAAAATATTAATGGTTGAAGGATAAGATACGTAGCGCTGAATGTAGTGTGAGCTGCGCCACACGCACACTCTCCCATTATGTAAATAAATAAATAAATATTAAATAAATAAATATTAGGGGACAGTCTTACACAAATCGACCTAGTCCCAAATTAAGCAAAGCTTGTACTATGGGTACTAGACGACGATAAACATACTCATATAGATAAATAAATACTTAAATACATAGAAAACATCCATAACTCAGGAACAAATATTCGTGCTCATCACACAAATCCGGTTGAGTCCGGTTGTCTATAATATTTTTCTTTTTTTTTTCCTTATTTTGTACAATAAAGAGTTTACATACATACATACATACAAATAAATGCCCTTACCGGTATTCGAACCCAGGACCTCTTGCTTCGTAGGCAGGGTCACTACCAACTAGGCTAAGGCGGTCGTTGTAACTATATAATAAGGCTTCATTACTCAAATATACACAGTATTAACGCAACTCTCAGTGTTTCAATACGTCAACATTACAGGTTCAAGAGTCAATGCCCTGCAGAAGACGTTTATACAGGGTGTTACAAAATTACCCGTAATAACTGAAGGGTATGGAAGTACTCCAGTAAAGAATTAAATTAGTATATTTTTTTTATTCCATAGGTATGTTTTCAATGTCGGAAAAATAAGTGTTTTTAATAGTAAATTAAAATATCGACTGAGATTACGCACATCACTATTTAAGTTCATGACCTTACCAGGAGCAATAACTTACTACCTCCTACGTACTACTACTACGTATCGTAAGCGCGTAGGCAGATTCAAATGAGCCAATGAGGTTAAAGGGACATTTTTCTCTTTCCTGAGACAGAAAGGGACAAATTTATTATGAATGACGATGAGCGGGGCGTGACGTAACTTGCAGTGAACAATTATTATTATGACTAGGTAGTCATGAGGATTAAAGAGTAATTAGTATGATTTTAAAATCTTATACCTGATTTACACTCTCGCCTCGTCACCTCGCCTCGCGCCTCGCCTCATCGTCTCGCTCCGGACGCGAGCCTCTAAATCAAGGCAAATCACGAGACGAGGCGCGAGGCGCGCCTGAGGCGCTACCACGAAATTCGAAAATCGAAGTTCGTATCGCATTATCCCTCTCACTCTCGTGTCAAATCATATTAGCGTGAGCGGGACGGCAAGAAACGAAGTTCGAATTATGCACTTCGTGGTAGGGCCTCTGGTTACACTCTCGTCTCGTGGCTCGTCCCGCAGTTCGTCTCGCTCCACTCGTACGTGAGTGTAAACCAGGTATTAGAACTTGCCGCGCGGGACCGTGTTGCGCGACGCGGGGCTAAACTCTCCATGTGTTCAGTTCAAAACTTTAGTAACAGCTTAGCAAAAACTACTTACATTGTGCCCCTGACCAGATACACGTACACACGCCATTAAAACACGCTTACTTTTCACATTTCCAATAGCTTGCTTAGTATGGCACCCACAAGCACAGTCCAGATGTGATCCTGAACTGATTGATACACAAACGCCACTAAAAACACGCTCACATTTGCATCTTCGACAGTTTGCTTAGTATGGTACAAGCACAGTCCAGCCCGTAATCGAAAAGGTACCTAGGAATCTTCTCTAGGGACGTATTTACAGTAGAGGTTCGAAATGCCGTCCTCCTTCTTGAAGGCACAGGGAAGTTTCTTCTTTGGACGAAATCGGTAGGTATCAACTCCTGTGTACAGCGGTAGTGATACGGATGTTGATGGTCAGCTCGAAGAATGCGCCAAACTGCGACGTGGTTCATGTCGAGTCTTGCCGTGGCACGCCTGGTACTGACAGTTGGTTCCTCTTCAAAAGTTCCAGTACTTCTTCCATTCGCCTGGCATCGACAGCTCTCGGTCGTCCACTGCCACGTGAACGATGAAAGGAGCCCGTGGAATGAAGCCGTGTTACCATATCGTGGAAACATTGGTAAGATGGTAATTGCCGTTGCCGCTGCTCAGCGGCTGGTCTGCCATCAATGAAACGTTCGCGATACAGCTCACGAGCTTGAGCTAAATTACCATCAGCTCGCCCTACACACAAAATCATTTCGTAGTATTCGGCATTCGAGAACTGCATGGTTACAACGATTTTAATAATTTGACTTTGCACGTACCTATGTCCGTTCGAATCAGATGACCGCGAAATACTGGCTATTTTTTACTAAATTTAAATTTATTTAGTGAACAACAAAGTACTTGCCGCTTGCAGCGGCTTTCTTTCAAAGAAATGCCGCCTTCTCCTTCGTCTCTTTCCTACTGGGTAGGTCCGAAAGAGACGGCACTAGAAAATATGACACAAACTGCGCTCCGGGTAGGGTGCGTAAAGCTTCGTTTAGCTAGGAAAATAGTCAAGTGATTAGTTATGTTTCTTTTACTTAATGTTTAGTTAAGTACTTAGTCAATGGAAGCGGGAACGGAATTATTTGCAGTTTTTAATTTGTGTTCACATTTTTAATGATATTATTATGATATTTCAGAGTGTATTAAGTTCCAATAAAACTGGAAAAACTGTTTTTTTTAAACATGCTCGGAAATTTGTAGGTTAATGTCACGAAATGAAGACATGAAGTTTCTTGTTTATGGCTCCCTACATTACTTCTTGGCCTAGGCAATGCAATAGAGCAATGAAAATCCTAAGAAAAACCATTATTGTCCGCTGCTCTAACTTTTTAAATTTGCTTACTAACATTAAACTGACGAAGGAAAAATTACATTCTGCCAACCACCACTAGGCTCTGGCTCGCTACTACAAAATGCTAAATTCGAACTTCGTTTCGTGCCGTCCCGCTCAAGCTAATAGTATTTATTAAGAGAGTGAGAGGGACCGCGCGATACGAACTTTGAATTTCGAGTTTCGTAGTAGCCTCCCCTGTAACCTTGTAACTTGCGACATTAAAACATTTTTAAGTGCGGTTAAACATGGTGCTCGAATAGCTTGTTCCAATTGCATGTTAAAAAAAAAGCGGCAAATTAAACATTTTTTTTGTAATCGCTCGTTTCGATTGTAATTTCAACAAAAATAAAAATAACTTCTAGTGACGAGAGTGATGGGAAGTTGTGGACTGTACTCCGCTTCATTTGAGGAAGGAGGCAAACTTAGCAATGGGATTTGATTACCTGGTACTTATTTTAATTTTAATATTTCCTCACATTGCTTGAGTAACACCGCCGCCGCTCGGCCGGAACAGTGATTGCAGGACTCGTTTTATCCGGCCTTGTCTACGACTCGGCCGTCTACCCCAAGCTCATCCATCAATCCCTTACTTCACGGCCTCTGCAGTAATGTACTATTTTTCTAGCTTTAAACAATTGCTAGGTGGTGTGTGGCAATCCTAATCCTAAATTTTAATAAATTTAATTTTGTAATCGTGTGCGAGATTTTCGAGACCTGCTTCATAGCCGTAGTGCTGATTGGCGGGCGCGACTGTCACATGCGCAGAAATTAATGGTCAGCGCTACACTTACGTGCCGTTGGGCTGTAGCAAGGAGTGCTTGCAATTAAATCCTGGCTCTCTTACTTTTCACGTGGGACCACAACTAAACATGCTTACTGCTGCTTAGCGACTGGATTAACTAGATAAAAAGCGGATGGCCATCTTATTCGCCTATCATGCTGCTAAGCTACTTGCTAGCACCGTTGAGTCTTGCTTGGGACTCGGCTCTCTCACTATCCACTTTGAAACACAAGCACTGTTGCTTAGTGCCAGTATTAGTTAAAAAAGTGGATGCGGTAGGACCCTACACAAGTTGTTAACATAAATAACCTAACCAACAAAAAGTTGGAAACCACCGAAATTGACATTTAAAAGTTCAATATCTCAAAAACGGCTGAACCGATTTTGATAAAACATATCTAAGAACCATCGCTAGAAACCCTGCTTTCAAATAAAAAAAACCGCATTCAAATCGGTCGACCCGTTTAGGAGCTACGTTTCCAAACTTACACCCCTCTTTTTTCGTCGGGGGTTAAAAAAACACATGTTAAAATAATTTTGCTACTAGGACTACATAATCATAATTTCAGTTACTGTAGCGCAAGTGCACCGACAGTTGGTGTGAACGCAGCACTGCGCGTGAGCAAATTTTACGCTAGCCAATAAAATCAAAGAAGGCGGAGCTTGTAGTGAATAAGAATGATTTTGACCAGGCGTCATAAGAGTTAGTGGAAAGCTTCAATTACAAAGATTAAACTTAGACAGACGAGTCTTTTCGTATTTTAGGGTTAGGCAGGTACGTACTTAGTTTAAATTGATGTTTGCACTGATAATTTTTCAGCTCAGTTTAGTTACTCTCTCTCTCTGTTTATGTCAAATTAAAAATAAGTGAGAGTTTCCGACACCCTTCACGACACATTTTCAAACCAGGTACATGGTGGAAATGTTGAACTAACCGCCACCAATGAAAGATTAATATGGGGTCATCCATAAAGAACGAAACACATCTAGGTGGGGGAGGGGTCTGGCAATTTGTGACACGGGAGCAAAATAATTCCAATTTTCAAGTGTGATAAGGGGCGGGGGGGTTGGAGGGGCAAAAATGGTGTGACGTTATTTATGGATGACCGCTACGGGTTATTCAAAGAAAAATAGTTATTAATTACGTCACAAAAAATTGACTAAACTTGCTGACAAATTAACATTCTGATAAATAGTTAGTCTATGATTTAAAAGCCAATGACCAGAACAGCTGATCGCTAGTGTTAGGAATCTTCTAAAAAACATGTCGATATTTTCAAAAAGTTTCGATATCGGTTTTTTCCATAACCATTATAGCTAGAAAAAAAAGAACAGCGCGCAAAATTACAGTTTTATTTACTGTTCATGGGGTTTCAGGCTTTAGGGGTTATTTTGTAACACCCTGTATACTGGGATGTGATGGACACTAATTAATGATAAGTTATCAAGCAAATAATTCCGGACGGACAGACAAGTCTCAGTTTTGTACGGAACCCTAAAAATATACAACGTCCCCGGTGTCATCATGTTTTTCTATCCTGGTCTGAGATGAAGACACACCGTATCGACGTCGGGAGGGCCATAACACGACCGCCGGGGACTGCCCGTCTTGTAAGTTTTACGACCGATATAACTTATTTACGATTTCAGTAAGAGAAAACGTAACTTTTTGTCGGGCGTAATTTTTGATTTCAGCGGCTCGACTGGGGTGTTAGGTGGACGTGCCTTTTACTAGAGTAAAAGCCTAAAACTTTCACGTAAAACTTTCAAATAACGCAAACCATAATTTATTTGAGGGCTTTTTTTACCTACTCGCAAACACTATTCAGTATGAACCTATCTTTGTATAGTCGCGGAATTAAAAGATTCGTCACTTTCAGATCTTAACTCGTTGACATAGAGTCGAAAAGAGACGAACCTTTTCATTTCGCGACTGCACCAAATCAATTAAAGGAAATTAGATATCCTTTTTGCTCTAATAGTAACGACACGTATTTAGCTTCATAATGAAGTTTACGTAGCAAAGAGTACCTTAATAAAATCCTAAACCTGGGCGACCGAGCTTAACTCGCGCCAAAAAACGCGGTTTCTGAGAAATAAAACTAAACCACTAATACGAAATTCGATTTTCGAACTTCGTATTGTGCCATCCCCTTCACTCTTCTGTTTAATATTATTTGCGTGAACGGAACAGCATGACACGAAGTTCGAAAATCGAATTTCGTTGTATAAGCCACATCGATTGTTCGCCACCGAAAATCCGAACGTAGTAAATATCATCGAATTTAATAAATATACAAGAATTGCTCGTTTGAAGTTATAGGTTAGAGTCACATATTTACATTGTTATTTCAGTCAAAACAATAACTTTTTTGCTATGACTTAAGGCATTTAAAGAATCAATTCCCGAAGGCTGGCGACACTGCCATAGTCGAGGACCAATTAACAGCACACGGCACTGCTAGCGCGGAATGCTATTACCCGCTACCTTGGGGAATATAGCGGAATATAAGGAGGAACAGTAGATATTTTCCTCCTTTTTTCTGATGAAAATACGGGTTTTTTTTCTTGTAGCAAGCCTGACATCGCTCTAAATCAGGAATAGTTAAAATCTAAATCCGAAATGTTTCGTTACGCATATTAAAAATCTTTTCATTTTTTATTTTGTGGCTTGGATTCCGCATCCTTTAAGCCGACTCCAAAAAATCAAGAAAAACATTTTCTTCAAATTTTTTTAAAGTCAATGCCTCAGCAGAATACAACAGGAGTGATAGTAGAAGCCTAATACATAGTATGTAGGTAAGGTAGATGACTAGGTCCACCTTGTTGGCTCGTGTTGAGGCTCCGACTTTAAACAAATCAGAAGAAAATTATTTTCTTGTTTTTTGTACAGTTGGTTTAATTATTTTTTTGGGTCCATAATGACTCCCGTAAAATTTTAAGTCATAATGTATCATTAGTCATAAAATAAGCGTTAGTCATACAGTGATTTATTTCTGAAACAATTTATTTTTCGGAATTGTCATAAAACAAACCTAACCTAACCTACTGCATTCTATAAGATGGCATTTAAAAAAGTCCTGAAAAACATACCGTTTCATCAGAAATAAATCACTGTATGACTAACGTTGATTATGACTAATGATACATTATGACTTAAAATTTTATGGGAGAAAAGGGGCACCGTATTTTTTTTTTATTATTATTATCAGGAAAAAACCGGCCAAGAGCGTGTCGGACACGCACAAGGTAGGGTTCCTTAGCCATTACGAAAAAATCAAGTAATATTTTTCTAAGGATTTCGTATGTGTACGGAATCATCCAAGTTTAGGTATGTTTTATACCTTAGGCTACTATTTACTCTTAAACTACAAATAATTTCCAAGCAATCTTAGCCGCTATAATTTTCCTAGTAAATTTGATATATTTACTACCATTCTGAATTTTTTCAAATTTTTCCACCTAACAGTTTAGATTTTGGAGGGGGGGGGGACGCTCGATTTTAATGAAAATTTTCACTTTAAAGTTGAATATTTCGCAAACAGATCACTGAATATAAAAATCATGTTAGCAACCCCGCAATGGTTTTAAAAGACCTATCCAACGATACCCCACACTATAGGATAAGTCGAGAAAAAAAAATCACCCCCCCTATTACGTCTATGGGAGGTACCCTAAAAAAAATATTTTTTTATTTTTTATTTTACCTCTTTGTTGGCGTGACTGATATGTATATTCATGCCAAATTACAGCTTTCTAGTACTAACGATCTCTGAGCTTAGCCGCGGACAGACAGACAGACAGATGGACAGACATGGCGAAACTATAAGGGTTCCTAGTTGACTACGGAACCCTAAAAACGGGAAGATTTGCCCAACAGTGGACCACTTAAACATGAAAAAAAGATCAAACGCCTCCTCCCTTTCCCCCTCTATTCCTTCCAATCGTCAGTCTCCGGCCAAAGTCAAAGGAGACTTATACAAGTCATCCCGCCATCTTCACTTAAGCTTACGACGTCACCTGGACGTACTGGAGATGGGTGTGCAAACAAAAAAGGTTGAAAAATGGCTTTAATCTTAGCTTTTACAATGTATATAACTTCGTAGCCGCAAATCCTGTAAGGAAATTGTTTAGTTTATTTGTAACTAGCTGGTGCCCGCGACTACATCTGCAAATAATTCTACTATCGTAACCTAGCTTAGACTAAACTAAATTTACTAACTAGACCTAAGATTATTTAATGTTTATATTTTGTATCTTATATGAACTTTATGAATAAATAAATAAATCGTAATGTCGCGGGAATTATGGAACTCATTAGTGAGGCCTTTTTAGCTGATATGATGAATAAAAAACATAAAAGCGTGAGCAGTCAACTAACACCAACCATAATTTTGACAGTGTGTCATAATTTCCATGCAATAATACCTGGACCCTGGACCTAGTTAATGGCCAAAGTTACTATTTAGGGCCAAAAAAACCCAACCTTACGGTACTAAAAACTATTGATTTTTCGATGAGGACCTTATTTTTTTTTTTGGTGGCCTACTGCGCAGCGTTCATTGCGCCCAAGAATGTAATAAAGTCACCGCCACATCCTGACTCAGCAATCAAATTTGCTTCTCTGCAGATTACTTAAATTGTAGTTAAGTACCGTTTGACGTAAACAAACGACGATAACTGTGCTTAACGACGTGTATTACGAACATTTAACTGCTTTTACGTGACATCGCTTTTGAGGATTTTTTAAACTCCTCGTACCTACCTATTTTAATTTATTTCAGCTTCACTATGTTCTGCGGGTTCTCTCATGTGGATTTTCTAGATAAACTAGACTAGTAAACTAGATTAGACTAGGCTACCAAGTTTAATATCTTTTTACCGATGAAAACTAAATACTTACCTTCACTTTAGTTTAAAACAAAGGCTTAGGCCTAACTTTTGGGTAGTAATTGTAACAGGTGGAGCTGTCGTGTAGCTCAAATCTGGGCTCTACAGAAAACCAGTGGAGCGCTGCTGCACTCTCTGTGTAGCAACACCAATGCTGAGTGGAGACCCTTTTTCGGTGACAATTGGTGTCACTACCACACCGAACTTATTTATTAGGTGTATTAATGTTGTTTTAATAACTGTTTGGTGGTGGTAGTTTTGAAACCTTAAATAATAGTACATTACTGCAGCGGCCGCGAAATAGGGGATTGCCGGCCGAGTAGTTATAGATGGCCGAGTGTTAACGAGGCCATCTAGGGATACGAGGCCGGCAATCCCTGTTGGTGGCCAAGGCTTGTATAGAGTTTTTCTCAAACATGCATCATCATCATCATCATCATCATCATCATCATCATCATCATCATCATCATCATCATCATCATCACCGTCACCATCACCATCGTCGTCGTCGTCATCATCACCATCATCACCACCATCAACATCATCATCACCATCATCATCATCATCACCACCACCATTACCATCATCACCATCACCATCACCATCTTACCTTACCTTAAATAAGCGTAGTAGCAGAATGTCATAATGAACCAAAACGCAAATATTGCTTATAATTTTTTTTTAATGGCTAAATGCTATGATGCCATAGACCTACAAACGTCATGGTATGAAACAATAGACGATCACTTTGCTGGCCTTGGCCAGCAATGTTGTATGAAATTCCATTATTGACCTCTCGACTAGCCGCACCTGCATTGTGACACTTCGTGGCGTATTATAAGGAACATAACGTCAATATTACATAGCATGTTTGAGAAAAATATTTTTCTTTCTTTTTTTCAAAATAAGGCTATGTTTGATGCCACGTCACTTGATTAAACCGATTTTTTTCCCACAATATTACGAGAGTCATAATGTTTAATGTATCCATAGTCACATTATAGGTACATCTTCATCAATTTCGAAAAAGATATCGCCAACAGAAAATTAGTCACAGAATGTAGAAAAATAAGACTTTCTAGTTAGTTCTTTTAATGAACGACACCTCCATTTTTTACTACTGTAGGAGAAGTTAGTATATGTCACTACAAATGATAATTCACATTCCAGATTGACTCCATTTATTAAGTTAACACACGTTGTTACGTAGAGGTGGTTGAGAGACGACTGTCTCTTGTACCTGCGGCCCGAGGGAGTGTTGGCTATGCTGACTAGACGCATTGTAAGTAGTATTTGTAGTACAGCCGCACTTGAATATGAGCCGCCTCAGCACTCTGTTACAATGTGGCTACAATGTGTCTACAATGTGTCCCTACACTACTAAATGCTATAATCACAGCGCAATTTTCCCTTCCATTATATGAATTTGATATTAAACTTAATTGACGTAATAACAATAAAAAACCATGGTACCACCCAAGAAAAATGGTAGGTATAACACAGGTTCCATCACAAATATTACGAATTTCAAACAGTTACTACACGTGGTCAAGATTTTAGTTAAAACAAGACTACCAATTTTTTTCGATCACCCTTGCCTATACGGTATCCAACATTTTGATTTACAAAATCTACGAAGTGCCTAAAATGAATCTTATAGAGCTCTACAAATCTAGATTATTTAAACAGAATAGAAACCCGATTGAAGCAGCTAAACGGATGGTCAGCGCTGTACAAGTTTTCGTCGGCATCCGAGATGTTTTCGGAGACAGGGAACTGAGTAAGCCAAACTTTGCTATCTAAGTCCTCGATGTTTCCCGACAGTAAAACGTATTATGCGTTTCGATGAGCATTAGGATTGGATTTGGTGATAACACTCTCTGCCAGTGTCTACTAATGTTGTTTTCTTGTAACTTTGATACGCTGTACGTTTGTCACACGGATATGCATCTCAAGCAGTGTAATAGATAGACAGCTAAAATTTATGGGTCCTATGGTTTCCCATAATTTAATAAGTCATAATACATTCTCCATAATCAACGTTAGTCATAAAGTGATTTATTTCTGAAACAGTATTTTCTTCGGAATATATTAAACCGAATTCTAAAAGATGGCATAAAAAAAATCTCAAGAAAATACTGTTTCAGAAATAAATCACTTTATGATTAATGTTGATAATGGATAATGATAAATTATTAAATTATAGGAAACCAAGATGCGCCAAAATTTATATTTATAATGTGCTTTTCTGTTGCCGCTACAACAATAAAGAAAATTTATGGGCGTCAGAGGAAAGTTACTCACTTACTGTATTTTTATTTCAGACAATTAAATTTATACAGCTCTGTGATTAACTAGTTAAATTACACATTTATTCAAAATGAACTGAAACAATTACTTTAAAACTACGCCTGATTCAATAAATTATTTAAACATTATTCAACTCTTAATTATCGGGTGGCGAGTGAAGTTGTCAGCAAATAGCATTAATAGGCTGTATGATAAGACCTAATGGTTCAATTAAATACGCTTGTATTTCTGCTTGCGAATAACAAGCTGGTTTACAAGCAAGCTTTTTTGCCAACAGATCTACTTGCATTCAAGTTTAACGCGAGCAACTCTGTGCTTTTGATAATATAAATTCGAAACTTGCTTCGTAATTAAGCCTGAATCCGTAGGAATATTTGTAACATCGAATGTCTCATGGGCATACCTTTTCCAGAATGGTCCCCATACCCTCTGCTAGCTGTAGTGGTATTCGCGGGATCGTTTGTCTACACTGGCCAATTCAGTCAGTCCATTTATCTCGTCCAGGTAATAATAACAAAACAACTTGCTTACACTATCTTCCTTCATAAATTTGACTTTCTCATTTTTGTATTTTCTTTTCACTCTGTCCAGGTATTCCCGGATAAGGTGCGGACGTTCCAAGCTCTCAACTGTATAAGCGCAACGAGCATACCTTTTTCCAAGTACATTTTCATGTGGAGCTCTAGGTATACATACATATCGAGCATTAGTTGGATCAGATAAGTAGAACTATTAACGTCTATAGAATTATTTATATTTGTTACATTGTATTTTGTAAAGGTAGATATGGTATCTGACCGTGCGGTCCGCGCGGTCAGATCGCACACACGCGCAATATATAGAGACCGACAATGTTGTTCATAATATAATGTGGGCTGCGTTCAATTTGACCTGACCGCCACAAATCCTTCAGTGTACGTGACTGTGTGTGTCCAAATAATGTCGTATAATTGATTCGAAAAATTCGCACAAGTATTTGCAGCTTGGCTTTCTACAAAACAGTTTTCTTTTTCAGAAATCGCCTTAAGACAATAATGGAAATGAGTCAAGAAGGCCTGTCTGTATTACCTGAAGAAAGTTCAGGGCGGAACAGAATGCTACAAACACTGAACACTGCACGCGGCATCTCTTGGCTCGTCATTCTCAACCAAGCTACAATACACATAATATATTTAGTCATCCCAATTGTATTCTCTATCTTCGGAAGCGAGAGATACTTACCGACTACGCCAGGAGAATCCTTTGGTAAATAACTAACATTTTATCACATTGTGGATTAGAGTTAGCGTCAAAGGGAATAACTTATTGCAATCAAAAAGAGCTCCCTTTGACATACTGCCACTCTGTAGTCAAGCGTTGGCTTTCGTTAAACCGAGACGATTTAACTTCCTAGGATCAGACGCCACTGAGATGTTTGACAATTAACTTGAGTCATATCCAATCTTGTTCCTCAGGGCTTTCTCCGAAATATGAAACCCCGTTCTACGAAACCACGTTCGTTATTACTTGCCTAGCCACGGCGTTTTCGGCCATCAACCAGACAGGCTACATAGTGCTGTTCGTCACGCTGGTCGCACACGAACTGGGACATTTTTACGTTATAACCGAAAATTTTAACGACATATTTGGTATCCTTACAAAACGCACCAATCCAGAAGAATCAAACGATGAGCCGTCGACAAATAGAAGCGAACTAGTCAACGAAAAATTGGCTTTCTGCGTGCGCCACCATCAGTTTTTAATTCGTTACCATGGGAAAATACGAGAGTTGTATAAAGCAATTTTTGGAGCACAATTCATAATGATGATAATTGTCCTGGTGACTACACTGCAGACTATGAACTCGTGGGGATTTAGTAACACAATTCTCACTGGTGTGACAGGGGTAATGCCTTTAACTATTTACTGTTTCGGCGGGGAGTTGATGATATCCGCAGCAACTGATATGTCGAAGGCTGTTTACTCATGCGGCTGGGAACTGATGAATGTAAAACAAGCGAGAGCTGTGTACCTGATGCTCAGCCTCTCTCAACGCCCATTGCACCTCTCTGCTGCTGGCTTCGCCACAATGAATAGACAAACCTTCGCGAACGTCGTCCAAGCAGTTTACAAGATTTACGCTGTTTTTAATTAAAACACGTAGGAACACGACAACAAAACATTCGGTGTCATTTATCACGAAAATAAATAGCCTTTAGAAGTTCCGTTCTTTATTTACAACGGCACATAGTAGAGTTTTAACATTATATTTCCGTCTTCTTTCTCGCTATTAAAAGGCTACGTTTAATGCATCTGAGTCGTTACTTTCTTGTAAAATCCTTCTTGTAAAGATTCGTTTTCAACATTTTTCCGAGAAAAGCAGAGGCATTTGATGCTTTAACAAATTAATGTTGACGTAGTCAATTGCTTTTAGACAGTCCATTAATTTTTAGATTACTTATAACAAGGCGCCGAGTTTAAACAAGAATTAAAACTGTTGGAAATTTTCACGAGCAGCGTTAGACTTTTATTATTTAGTTATTTAACGTTTGTCGCGCATATTTGCGTAGAAAAGTTTGAGGGTCGGAATTTTCGAGAACAATCTGGAAATACGAGCATTCGGCGGGTAAAGTTGAGTATTCGTAAACAAAGCTGAATAACTGTCGGCTCCGTATTCATTCATCGTACGCATACAATATGCAAAGTAAAATACGTAACTGCCCTTTGAAATGACAAGGTGCATGTATTATTATGCGAGCAATGCTGGTCCACGAGTCAACACGGTTTAATGCACATGTTAAAGAAACGGATAAGTATGAACTTAAAAAATACACTTGTAATGTATCTACAGAGAGAAACAATCTAACGATAAAATACACTCAATTTAAGATAATTTAAAAGCGAAAAAGTTTTTCGGGTGCGCCGGTGGGATTCGAACCCACGTCTCCTGGGTGTGCGCCCCAACGGGTGTTCTACCAATTGAACCACGTCGCATCCAACCGACTCCCCCGAAATTCTTAATCGCTTACATACGCCAACAGTGGCGTGTGGTTTTCGCTTTTAAATTATCTTAGATTCGGTGAGCAGCCGTACTGCTAATAAAATAAAAATAACACTCAATTTATTCCGACGTTTGTAAATTTGTAAATATTAAACAAGACTTAAATTAAATTAAGTATAATCAATAAGCACAATATATTCCATGTTGATCTTATCAACGTAAGTAAATAGAAATAAAAAAATAAATTTGATTTTGGATAATATAATTTTTTATTTTTGATTACATACCTATATTCTATATTTACGTGTAAATAACTAACGAAGCAGCCAGACCATCGGGCCAACCCTTGAGGGACAGTCTATTTAACTATACATATTGTATATTATGTAAACTGTAACCGCCTTACTTATAAATAATATGTAGACAATCATTAGTTACTATAATATTCCTTCGTACTTTAGGTACCTACTCTTAATTTTCCATACGAAAAAATCGCTTTAGGATTTTTTATGGATTGAATAACGTCTCCGAGTACAGAGCTAAAGGACTCCGCCCACTAGTCCGTATCATACGACTGTCACAGTAGCATAATATGGAAAAAAATCGAATGAATTACTATGAGTCGAAACAAGGTTGCACCCCAGGTTGTACAGTCAGCTGCAGAGAAAACGTACCCCTCTCTAGCGACGGCAACCATACCAGGGGGGTACCTTTTCCCTGAACGCACGCAAAGCACGGTAAATAACCAGCAGATCGACGCGCGACGTTTGCCTCACTGGTGCTGCCATCATACGTAGTACAGTCGAAAGCATAAATATATAGGTATACACTCATCACATGAAAATATGTATACATCAACCTTATGGCCAATGACAATGACAGAGTTATACAGATATTATTGACACCTTGTTAACGTGTATACCTACGTATACCTATATTTTTACACTTGACCGTACAACACAAATTAATTCGCTTACAGCGGATATGTGAACTAGGTATCTACAGTACAGTCAGCGTCAAATAGTTCGTGACACCCAAAGTGGTCAAATAGTTCGCAACACGTCTTTATTACAGTTGGAATAAGGCCGTGTTGCTAACTTTTTGGCCACTTTGGGTGTCACGAACTATTTGACGCTGACTGTACATCATCGCGTTTGATATGGATTTCTAGTGTACAGTACAAGTGACTGAGAAACTCAAATATTTTACTTACATGCTGATCTTGTATTTTATTACGTCGAAAAAAACAAACAAAAAAATATAGCTGGAACGAGAATCGAACCCATACTCCTCATTCCGTACTTCTTGTAGCCCATTCCGAGCAATGCGAGCAACGGCGAAATTTCTCAAATGTTCTCGAAACAGTTATTTTTCATACCCAGCTAATCAAAACGTAATCTTTCAATCAATACAAACGCGTATAAATACTAGTAGACAGCAATTGGGATTGTCCAAAAAAACTTTTTGTACAGAAAATTAAATAATATGAAACTAATTTCAATATTTTTTTCATTTACTTCACTAATTTTTTAATAATTATTATTGAAACTACTTTGGTTCATGACCTCAGAGTTTAATTTAGTGCTCCCACACAGCTGCCTATTTCATAATTTGTCTGTGTGCGTACGTTAAGCACCAGCATTAATTTATTTTTTACCTGTGGTCAAATGATAAAGTGTCACTAGTGTCAATATCAAAGTGTTAGGTGTCAGTTGCGTGTCCAAATCAAACTCCGTGCTATATAATCCACGCGTAAATTGTGAAGCATAACTAAGTAATTCTATTCCTCACCGTATAAAGTACGACTGGGACCGTCTAAGTCATAGCTTTCAAACTCAAATGAAGGTCATTGTTTTTGTTATCTAAAAAAATCATTAAATTATGATAAAATTAAATAACTACGGGAAACGATTTAAAAAGCATTTATCTCGAAATAGTTTTCGATTTACTAAGTATACATTAGTATTATATTACTATAAATAACTTATTTATTTGAAATCGGATGAGTAATCTCGACGCTACGGGGAACACACATAAATACAAACATACATAGACTGATAAAATCATTACACTTCCTTTTGGCTTTGCCGTTGTCGTGTAAGAAAATAGTCAACCCGAGAACGATTACGGCACGGCGGTACGGTACGGAGTAATAAACGAAGATCTTAAGTCTCAAATGTCATAATAAAACGTTACCGTGGCGTGGAGCGATCCACTTCATTAAAGCTATCAGTGCAGTGGCAGGGTGAGTGAATATTTATGCCACGCCTAATGGTTTCCAAGCACGCAACCGCAGGAGAGCTGATAATGTCTTCCAGCCCAACAGTATCTTTTGGAGCGTTACGCTGATTTTGATTACCCTTTTCAGGGTTCCGTACCCAAAAGCTGCCAACGGAACCCTAATACTGAGACTCCGCTGTCTGTCTTTCCGTCCGTCTGTCACAGGGCTCTATCACTTGAACCGTAATAACTAGACACTTACATAATTATGTATACTGTGGCCGCTATAATAATTAATAACAAATGCTAAAAATAAAATAACTATAAAAATTATAGAGGGTAGTCATACTTTCTTCACCGTTTTTAACTAGGTCCTTGTATTTTTTATTGAACTATTTTTAAAACATTGTACCTATGGAGGTACGAAACCGAGGCAAAGGGAGATTTGCACACACCGCAATGCGTGAACTTGGAGTAAACTGTTACGCAAACATTCAAATCGATGATCCCAACTTTTAATAGTCCCAAGATTTGCCGTCCGCTCAGATTTTACTACTGAGCCTATTATTTTGTAAATCCGCTCCTGCTAATAGGTACAACTCCGGATTAACCATTAGGCAGAGTAGGCGACTGCATTGACAAAGAAATTAAAAAGGTTTCGGAGTGAAAATTGATTTGGAAAATTTCGATGACAATAAGTATAATTCCTTCTTGCTGTTTTTCGATGTATGCTACCAGTTGATTTGAATTGACTTCTTGAATAGAGCGGTTAATATTCGGCTGAAAGGGGGCTCCGAAAATTGCATTTCCTATCCAATCCGGCTTTGAATCCAAGTTCTAATCCACGACCCTCTACTTAAGAGACCATACTTCAAACTACTAGCCTACCACGGCTTTTTACACATACAAGATCCAAGTACAGCTATCACTATTACCCGGCGGATAAATCACTTATACCTAATAACATTGTATTATGGCTTAATGGCGGCAATTTAGTGGAGGATGAATGCTTTTGGCATTCTGCCGCCTTCACATTATGAGACAGTAGAGGTACTCAACTACGTACCTACCTCCGTTCGTTGCTTCCTCGCGATTTATTAAAATGCATTTATCAAGCTCACGTCGCCCGCTAAATTGAAAATATAATGATAAGCACACAATTTGGGCAGGCCCGTTTTCCTTGGAGGTTTTTATGTGACTTCTGTAGCCGTCTAGTGGAGTAATAGTAGTTTATTTAATATGTATTTTGCTAACCAGTGTGTAATCGCCATACGATAAATAAATTCACTAGCTTTGGTAGCAGACATTTAGTCCCTAGTCTAATACTACTCGTAATAGTTGTAGATATTTACTTATAGTAACAGAATATTTTAGACTATAGCGGTCATTACTAATATTATGAGTTGAAATCGGGTTTTGTCCCGCGTACCTAGATTTCAGAGAAATCTAGTTACTTATAGTACTTATGACCCTAGATCAAAATGTGACTTAAAAGGTTACACTTGGGTCCATAAGTATATTGCCGCTAGATTGCTTGCAAAATCTTGCCGCAAATACTTTTTTTACTTTTTTATATCTATACTAATATTATAAAGCTGAAGAGGTTGTTTGTTTGTTTGTTTGTTTGAACGCGCTAATCTCAGGAACTACTGCTCCGAATTGAAAAATTCTTTCAGTGTTAGATAGCCCATTTATCGAGGAAGGCTATAGGCTATATATCATCACGATAACACCAATAGGAGCGGAGCGGAGCGGAAGAATATTTCAAAATCGGGGGTTTTTGAAGTAAAACTTCTATAGGCACGCTTGACTTGGGAGTATGGTGGTGAATGTGAACGCGAGTGTGCGGGGGGTGCGGGGGGTGTATTTTTTTATATCGACAAACTAAGGAGAGCCATGATTGATGAAAAAGCAAATTGGATAAAAAAATAAGCTGCCCAAATTACTAATTCCACGCAGACGGAGTCGCGGGCAAAAGCTAGTCTTATATATAAAATTCTCGTGTCGCGGTGTTTGTTACCAAACTCCTCCGAAATGGCTCGACCGATTCTCATGAAATTTTGTGTGCATATCGGGTAGGTCTGAGAATCGGCCAAAATCTATTTTTCATACCCCTGAATGTTAAGGGTGGTTCACCCCTTAATTTTTGACGTGACAACGTCTAATAAATCGATGAACGCCGACTGCATACATGAAAAAGGAAGACGCAATGTAAGTATGTACGTGAGCCGCGAGGGCCAGTTGCACAGAGCGGCGAGGGCCAGTTTCAAGAGAGCGGCGAACGCCAGGATGGACGATGCGGGGTGCGTGGGAGGGGGTACTCTAAGTCGGAACAAAGTTCGCCGGGTCAGCTAGTTTATTTATAAAATTATTTAAGGAGTAGCTGCTGACCAGGACATCGTCTGCAAAGAATTCGTTTGCCTAAGGGAACTATGCGATTTTCCAGCATTAAACTAACCTATGTCCTTCCCCGGGACTTAAACTATCTCCATACCAAATTTCATCTAAATCTAAACATAACATCTCCAAATCCTTTCTAATTTCTTAATTATATTTATAATGTTTTTCATTAATAAAATAGTCACCACTAATCAATTCACATCCAACAAACCAATCAAAACGCGATTCCCACATAGATTTTGAATGGTAAAACGGAATAGGTACAAATAACTAACTATTTAACATGTCAAATTATTATACGCATAAATTCATAAAATTACAATTAATTACACTAAAATTACAATATAATATTAATTGATGATAATATGTAATAGTATTTTTAATAATTTAAAAATAAAAATTATAGCTAACCGTGTCTTGGAATTCATGAGGTACCTACCTAATTGTCTCAAATACCCTATTAAATGAAAAGCTAACTCTAACAGCGCAACATTTCCACAAATCCAGAAATCACCGCCAACATGTCCGTAACAGGCTAGGGGAAATTTTCCACCCGTCAGCGCCATGCATCTAGTCGCTCATAAATAAACGATCCCAACAGGTCTGATCCCCACGCTTAATAATTCATATATTCACGCAAATATAAGACATATTCGATTACAACATCCACACTCCAGAATCGGGCGCTGAATCACCTGCGCGGGTCATTCCCTGAGGAGTATTCGGGTATTCCGAGCTTACCCGAACCTAGCTGCGCCATATTTTGTACTGATATCTTAATGGATACTTCTAAAGCCAGGTATTGTCGTGAAAGGTCCGTTTTCAGAGCAAGGGCTGAATAAAACATTTTCTTTACAGCCATTTGTTGGGAAACATCCTATAAATCCTTCAGAATTCCTAGTTAAGGAAAGTAGGTATGGACAGTCTGCCGCAGAAGTGAGCTGTTGTAAAAGTCAAGACTAACTATACTAAAGGTCGATTCACAAGAGCTGGCACGAATGTATTGAACGAAAGTAATGTCACTTTGACATTTTTGTAGGAAAATGACTGATGCATGTCATTTTCATATTTGTGTGAAGTGTATGGGGGTTTTCAGAAAAAAAAGTATCCGTTTGCTTTAATTATCCTTAATTTTCCATACAAAATTTATTAGTCAGTTTTGTGACGGTCCATACAACATGTATGGTTCACTGCGTCACAAAACTGACAGTTAAAAGTGGGACACTTTTTTATTGTTTAAATCAATAGTGCTTGTGATTCTGAGTAGAAATAACCCAAATTTTGTTAGGTATTTAAAAAAGTACAGGGTTTACTTTTTTCTGAAAATGCCCGTATTCAAATAGAGGTAGCTAACACATAAATACTTTCATTAGCTCATTCGATCTATTCGTGCCAGCTCTTGTGAATCGACCTGTACACACACGCTGTGTATGACCCATATAACTGTTGGAAATATACATTGGATCATAAGCATGAACGTTTAAATTAGTACCTCAAATGACTTGTTTCATTTGTAGAGTATGTGTCAAAATTTGTTTTTTTTTTATTTTGGCTTTTTCGCTTCTGCCCTTTCGGACGCTGCATGCATTGTACAGTTAGCATTCACTGTGTGTATTTATGAGAAATATAGAGCGGTGAATACAAACGTGTGTAATTTGATTTTCAATCCAACAAGAAGTCCACTGCACTGATCCAGGCTCTAACAATAACACCTAGGTACCATTTTATTTGACCCTTTTATAAGGTGCTGAATTTTAAAAAAGCCATCTTTAGTAGGCGAGCAAATGATGAATTTCAAACAATGTTTCACTAAGTAGTTTGGGGTGTGTTGATAGATATGTCATTCAGTCAGCTCCTTCTTTTATATTTAAAAATCTTGACTTTTACAATCGCTCATCCACTTCTGCTAGTGTCTGTACTCGCATTAGCATTCTATGTTAAATTTATTTTATGTTGTTACGACGTTTACCTAGTTGGTGTATACTGTGTACGTATTCAAAGCGTACCTTTTCTTAGATGCCGTAATAAGTTAGTTGTGCGTTACAATTTCAGCTCGTTTACTCATCATCATAATAGACGTCTTATATACGTCCCACCATTAAACTCAGACCTCCTCTCAAAATGAGAGGGCTTTGGCTCTAATTTCCACGCAGGCCCAGTGCTGAAAGAGAACTTCAGACACATTATTGAATTGCTTCGCAGGTGTGCAGGTTTCCTCTCAGTATGAGAGGGCAAGGGCCTTAGTTCCCACGCGGGCCCAGTGCGGATTGAGAACTTCACACACAATTGAATTTCTGCGCAAGTATATACAGGTTTCCTCATGATGTTTTCCTTCACCGTAAAGCTCATGGCAAATTTCAAATGTAATTTCGCGCATAAATTCGAAAAACTGAGGAGAGAGCCGGGATTTGAACCCACGACCCTCTGCTTGAGAGGTCATAGGTAAACCACTAGGATGCCACCATTCACTAATGAACGTAAAAAACAAGTGTTGGCGGTTACCGTTAGCAAAATTAATTGGATATATTCGTAGTTGATACAGAAAATATCGCAAATCACGGCCAAACTGGTTCTCATTAATTTCCAATTAGACTTGTTGTCTTTAGGAGCCGCAATTAACGGTTCGTTAGTATTTACTTTCAGTGTAAAACAAGTATTTACGTTCTTTTCGACTATAAAATACTTACACCAATTAGTATTCCTTTCCTGCTGATGTAAACTTTTAGGCGTAACGTAAATCGAGTGGCTATTATAGTTAGGGAGGCGAGGTAGCTAAATTGGCGTGTACAGTCGCGGAATAAAAAGGTTCGTCGCTTTTCGACTCTATGTCAACGGGTTAAGATCGAAAAGTGACGAACCTTTTCGTTCCGCTACTGTAGCGTAACTACGCTACTGCAATATAAACTGGGGAGTTTTGAATAGTCCTGTTTCGTTTTCATTCGAGCCCAGTAACGAACATATTGACATGTAACAAGGTTCTGACGCCTATAGTTAGGCAATGAAGTTGGGGCAAAGCAAGTTTTGTGCATACCTAACTGAATTTCCTGTCAAACCTAGTTAGAATGTAGATAGATAGGTTGTAAGTAGTAAGTGCAGTAACGTTAGGTAACAATTTGTACTTAAGTAGTTTATAGAATAACAAAATGACTGACTTATCCCAGCCTATATACGTACTACTGCAGGGCACAGGCTTCCTCTCAGAATGAGAGGGCTTGGGCTTTAGTTCCTACGCGGACCCAGTGCAGCTTGGGAACTTCACACACACGCACCATTGAATTTCTACGCAGGTGTGTGCAACTTTTCCTGCATTGTAAAGCTCATAGTAAATTTCAAATGTAAATTCGCACATAAATTCGGAAAAACTCAGGTATAGGCCCGGGTTTGAACCCACGACCCTCTGCTTACGGCCACCACGGCTTCTATGGGTATATCAATTATCATTCAATACTATAACAATACCCTTCAAATGTTTTTGAAAATTCGCCCCTAAAGGGGTAAAAAAGACCTTAAATGAAGGCGCATTCATTTCAGAGATAAGGCGGAAGGGATCAATTTTTAACCCCGACCAACCCCCGACACAAAAAGAGGGGTGTTATAGGTTTGACCGCTATGTGTGTGTGTGTGTGTCTCTGTCTGTCTGGCTGTGTGTCTGTCTGTGGCATCATACATAGCTCTTAAACGGGTTAACCGATTTGGATGCGGTTTTTTTAACAGAAAGCAGGTTTCTTGGCGATGGTTCTTAGATATGTTTCATCAAAATCGGTTCAGCCGTTTCAAAAGTTATCAGCTCTTTTGTTAGCTGCGGAAGGGATCTTAGACGCATAATGGGCATTGACTTAATGTTCAAACATACGAGTGACATAGGACATAATTGCGTTGGGAGTTTTAAATTTTTTAATATACATATAGTTATAAGTACCTATAATTTATTTCTACGCGAACGAAGTCGCGGGCAAAAGCTAGTAGATAGGTGTTCGTGTTAAATATGGGTAAGTACGTTGTATATGTACCTACTATAGCTTAGACTACTATTTAGCGAAGTCAATCTAAAATGACGGCACTCGAGGCGCGGCGTTCCATAGCTCCCGCGTCCGGCCGGAAGGGATTACATACATACCTACATTACGTTAATCCTCAAGCCTTCAGTTTACATATTCATATTACCTATACTAGTTTAAGTCGTGTGGAAGAATAATAAATAGGCTATTTCCCTATCCCGGGTCAATTACGAAAAGTAGTTCCATTCATAGTGCACCTCTACACTAAAGATTATGATACTTACTTGTGTACATTTAGGGCCGATTTTTCAATCCCCAGATCAGATAAGCTCTGTCTTTTTTTCCTATATCTTGAGAAAAGGAAAGCGATAGTTTTAACTGACGGATACTTTTATCTGGGGATTGATAAATCGGCCAGTAGTCTTCAACATTATTTAAAAGTTACAAACTTGTCGGTGAAGTATTTAATTGCCACTTATGCCTTTCTTCCGCTAGTCGTATAGTAGGGCAGATGCCCCAGTTCTGGCCACTTTAAGACTGATTGTCTATTCAAATGCCTGTACTCAACTTAAAGTTGAAAATGGCCAAAACCGGCCCGTGGCCAGAACCGGGGCATTTGCACTATGTGTAAAAAAAAATCTGTTGATTGCAAATTAGTGTTACAAAAATTTTTCTTATACTTAGTTACAATCTTTAATTATTTAAGTTTTTTATAATAATTTCGGTTCGCGCCATACAATATGCGGGCCATCACGTGACACGTGCGTACGTGCGTACGTACGTTGCGTTGTGATACGTGCGTTGTATGGCGCAATCGAAATTCTGCCGCTCACAACGCACAAAATTACGCTCGTGTGGCCTCACCCTATCACCCTATGACTCCTTGATATGACCTGTACCTCTACCATGAGTTTACACTAGTTTACAGTGACCGTACTCGCTAGCGACGGCGTAAATGATTTGTATGGAGAATTGTACTTCCGTAAGTGACCGCTAGAGGCGCTGTACAATTCTCCATACAAATAATTTACGCCGTCGCTAGCGAGTACGGTCACGTAAACTAGTGTAAACTCATGGTAGTGGTACAGGGCCCAATTGCATTTTTCAATCCCCAGATAAAAGTACCTACTTATCCGTCAGTTAAAACTATCGCTTTCCTTTTCTTAAGTCATAGCAAAAAAAGGACATTTATCTGACAGGGCCTTACTAGATTTATCTGGGGATTGAATGGAATAAATACGTTCGAATAGGTACTTAGGTACGTTTCATAGTAAAATATTTTTCTTCATTTAATTGAATTTCCATTTTCTGCAGAATAAAACAGCACGATGTTCATTCAACGAAAAGGTACGACCTCCGCAACTCCGCTTGCACCGAGAGCAAATACCTATGATACGAGAAACTTAACTGATTTAACTTCGACATTGCTTCTTTGCCTGTGTAGGTATTAATAATAATAATAAAATTCCACCACTATCTTACCCACCACCCACTCACTATATTCACTGTATTCTTCACTGTATTCAGCCACTATCTTCCAGTAAATAGGTATGATATAGTTTCCTGTTATGGAATATACCCTGTACGTAAAGTCAACGTCATAAATAAGTGATCACTAGTTTATCTATATACACCTTGTCGCTTTCAGTTGTTACATAATTTCGTATGGCTTTTCGAACATGACGTTAAAGCGACAAGGTACAAAGTGATCACTTATTTATGACGTTGACCCTACTTAGTCTATGCGGGCATTTTCAATAAAAAGCGTATCCTGTACTTTTTCTAAATGAGGAAACTTGGATTTTCACTCAGAATGAAGCTATTGATTTTGATGATTTAAAAAAATGTCCCTAATTATCCATACAATTTTATTGTGTTAGTTTTTTGACGACCCATATAATATAAACTGTATGAAAAGTCAAAAAATGAGGACATTTTTCTTTGTGAAAATTAATAGCAGGTACTTAGGTAACTCGTGAATTTGAATGAGAAAATCCCAAAAATTTCTTCACTTAAAAAAATTATGGTTCATTTCTACTGAAAAAGCAGTGCTAGGGAATAACGCTTCACGGAATTATGAGGAACCCACAACCCAAAGAATTACTTCCGTTTGGTGCTGTTCCTAAAAAGTTATACTTTCTGTGACCAAAATCGTAAAATTTCAGCAAAAAAGTACTTGCCTAACTCTTTAGTAAATTTTATCATTGAATTTTTCTGTAACTAAAGTATAGCAAATCGCCAAAAGTTAGGATTTGTTTCTATTATAGGTATTTTTCACGAAACAATTGCAAATCGCCCACATGAGCAATTAAGTACAGCGAAGCTCAGCAATCAGTCCCCGTCACAATTTGGACGCGGACCATTTATCATTTCTCTAACTACTGGGTAGAGCAGTTTAGAGCATTTTTTTATGCGCTAAAACAGATTCAGGCCTCGTTCTAGTTCAGTCAGATAATTAGAGACATTGTCGAAGCTTACATATGCGTTTTTCTACATTGAGCTGCGTTTTGATCAGAGCTTGAAGAGCTGTAAGAGAAAACAATCCAGTACCTACCTTAATTTATTGAATCAGGCGTTACTTTGCGGAGGTCCATATTAATGAACTAAAACAATTACTTTGCTCACCCGCGACCTTACAATAGTTACGTTTATGCAAGAAATGTGCGTTCATGCAGTTCCTCCACCTCCACACTGTACGAACACACACAAATCACATAAACCCAACCATCATCAATCAATCAATCAATCAATCATCATCATCTTGGGTGTTTAATATGTATTTAAGTATGTATCTATCTATATAAGTATGTTTATCCGTTGCCTAGTACCCATAACACAAGCTTTCCTAGCTTACTTTGGGACTGGGTCAATTGGTGTGAATTGTCCCGTGATATTTATTTTTTATTTTTTATTTATCACCACCACCAAGCTACACTGACGCGTTTCGAACTCAACCAGAGCTCATCTTCAGAGTTACCACAACCGTATGCTATGCTAACCTACCTCATTTAGGTACTTATCCTATTGGGTTCAGTGGCGTAACTATAGGGCGGCAGGGCTGGCAAAATGCCATGGGCCCCGACCCTAGAGGGCACCGGCCCAAGAGGCGGCGAGCTCAGAAATAACATTAAAATTAAATTACAAGGTGATTATTTTTAGTGTGAGGGTCCCATCTAAAGTATTTGCTACGGGCCTCAGATGGTATAGTTACGCCACTGATTGGGTTAGTTAAGTTTCCTAACCAAGTCAGACTAGGATGTGAACTTAGCGGAGTTGGAACTTCGAGCGTCAATACTTACGCTTCAATGTCAAAAAAGTTGTAAAAAAAACTATCTACCTATCGATAGAGAGAGATTCATATACGTACAATAATGCAAAAATACGTATGTAGGTACCTACACAAATAAAAAGCTTTATTTGGATCTGTAAAGCTGCGTACGGACTGCGCGCACATTACGCGAGCCCGGGTATGCGTACCCTACGCGAGCCGGGGTACGAGTGTCCTGGAACGCCATGTCCGTACTTGCAGCTACGCGTACAGTGTACGCGTACATAGCGTACGGACATGGCGTTCCAGAACACGCGTACCCGGGCTCACGTAGGGTACGCGTACCCGGGCTCGCGTAGGGTACGCGTAATGTGCGCTCAGTCCGTAGGTACGCAGCTTAACAGTAACACATTGCTACATTACAAAATGAGAAACTATCCTAAATAGCTGCAGATATCAATGTATTCGTCAAAACACATCAGATCCATCTCACCCCAAACCCAGGTTAATAAAACTAGATATGATATTTTACTATGTTTTATTATTTTTTAAACTTTTCTTTTTTTATAGACACTTCATACTATTTTACATTTCATGATGCCCGAGGACCTCAGTCAACTTTTAAACAGCTATCTTTTACATTTCAGACTCACAAATAATATACACATTTTTTAACAATCGCGGTGAGGTATTTACATACTGGATTAATTGGAGAACTTTTCCTTTTCCATTATATTTTGTACTCTTTTACATCCAGTAATGAACAAAGATTAATACCACTCATAAAAAAAAAGGTATATCTGCTCCACCAGTGACTTCATTGCCAAACAAATTAAGCTCTTAATTAGCATGAAAGAAAGCGTAATCACTGGTTTACGTACCGAATATACCGTCTAAAAATGTTTCGCAATCAGCTCGCAAACTTATGAACATAATCTATGAATTGAATCAAGCATAAGGGTCCGTTTCCATTAGAGATGTGCTATGCTGCGTTGCTACGGATGAAATCTGACACCACCATAACATCTATACATATAATAAATCTGTAACAAGTCGGTGTCTGTACATTGAAGATATTTGAGAAAAACTGTCACTAGGGCTATTTATTAGCGCAATAGAACCCGAAACAATGATTTTTAGAATTATTGTCTGTTTGTCTGTGCGTTTGTGCGCGCTAATCTCAGAAACGGCTTAACCTAGAAGGATGCGGTTTTCACTGATATGTTGGTATTTTCTTGGATTAACATTTAGTGTTTGTTTCATTTAAATCGGTTCACAAATAAGAAAGATACGTCTATTTTAGAAGAATTAATAAGCTGAAGAGTTTGTTTGTTAGTTGTTTGAACGCGCTAATCTCAGGAACTACTGCTCCGATTTGAAAAATTCTTTCAGTGTTAAATAGCCCATTTATATATACACCGTGAAAGTTTAGTGGTTGTTTTCCCGAAACGAGGTGATTTAGTATCGATTGTACAATCGATTTATAATTACTATTTTGGCTAGAGTGAAAAATCCAATTGTGAAAAACGAAAGTCGAAAATGACCGCAAACCAATAGTAACGCTTCGTTGGTACAAGTAGCGTACGATCGTACGATAGGTTAGGTACCAACGAAGCGTTACTATTGGTTTGCAGTCACTTTCGACTTTCGTTTTTCACAATTGGATTTTTGACTCTAGTCAAAATAGTAATTATAAATCGATTGTACAATCGATACTAAATCACCTCGTTTCGGGAAAACAACCACTAAAATTTCACGGTGTATATATCATCACGCTAACACCAATAGGAGCGGAAGAATGTTTCAAAATCAGGGGTTTTTGAAGTAAAACTTCTATAGGCACGCTTGACTTGGGAGTACGGTGGTGAATGTGAACGCGGGTGTGCGGGGGGTTTGGTGGGGGGTTGGGTATGGAGGGGTGAGGGGGGTTTGCGGGAGGGGGGGGGGTTGCGGGGGCGGGTAATTTTTTTTATATCGAGGAACTAAGGAGAGCCATAATTGATGAAAAAGCAAATTTGATAAAAAAAATAAGCTGCCCAAATTACTAATTCCACGCGGACGGAGTCGCGGGCAAAAGCTAGTTGAATAATAATTTAATAATAATAATGTTTTATTGATCAAACAGAAATGAACACAATTTTATGAAGTCTCTGACTACTGAACCTAACCCGTAAACCTGTATCTCAGTTGTCAGTGTCTTCTCCCAATTTATTACAAGTGAGCCGTTTAAAGATAAAGGTAAAATATTATTATATTCTGGACATTGAATGTATGACTAACCAATTTTATGACTAACAATAATGATGGATGCCCTATAAAAATCGGAACTTTAATTAAACTTATTTATTACATTCTCGCAGCATAGCTGCATAGCACATCTCCGCTGGAAAGGCACCCTTACTTTGCGGAGGTCCATACCAATGAACTACCTTTTACCTTGTTACTTTGCAACGACATTGCGGATTGCGAATTGTGGTCGTTTTAGTTCGTTTCAAATTCAATTAGGACAAATCCTCAAATTAGCTTACTGTATAGTCAACGGCCGCTAAGAAGTAAATCCTGACACATTGCACAACTATGAAGTTTCTGAATAATTAACTATGTGACCCATAGGAAGAAAATCGTATACTTACTGTTCTGTCACACGCAACAAGTATGTAGGTATAGCATTTATTTTTGTATGGTTGACATTGTCGATATTCAGAAACTTTATAGAAAGTTGCACAATGTGCAACTGTTGTTTGACAATAAATTATTATTATTATTATTTGTCAAGATTTGCTTCTTAGCGGCCGTTGACTACAGTCTTTCTCATAAGAGCACATGGGACCCGTGCCCAGGATCCCTGATCTCACGGGGACCCCGAAAATCACACATTTAATTTACACGACAATGGTTTTGTAAGTGACATTCACTTTAATACTTTCCAACCGGACCTCATATTCGTTGGCGCCCTGTCCCGGCAAGTCATAAGACTTCTCTGTCAACAAGTCCACCAATTTGATTCCTAGGCCGCTATTTGTCTAAAAGATTGTTATCGAATGACGTAAATTTTCACAAGGTTCTGTGGTGGCCTAGAAACCAAATTAGCTGTCTGTGTGGCCGACCAAGAAATTTCTTTACCACCCTAAAGTTCATTGTCGCTTGTAGGATTGAAAACATCAAAGACTATTATTCACATACAAGTCAAAGTATCAGCCTTGCTGTTTTTATTCTGATGTAGGAACTGTCACAAAAAATGGTAAAGCACTTACTTGGTCGACTATACCTAGTCGCTTAGGTTTATAGGGTTTACTGTCTTATTATTATTACTATGCTATTAACTAAGACTCGCGGCAGATGGTGCCATAAATCACTTTCGTACTAGGGATGCGCGTGCTCAAGTTTACTAAACTGTCGTTAAAATGCGTTAGTCATCGCTGCACTAATGTGTAAAATCATCATATTAAATGATGTACATATCACCATAATAACTATTAATTATTATACTATTACATAAAATCAACAATTATATTTGATACATTTAAAATACCCCACTTAAGACTCATTGTTATCGATAAACATATGTAGCCAAACAATGCGCATCTCTACGTCTTTGTGACGTCACCCATGAACAGGGTAAGTGCGAAAGAGAACACTACGTGCGCTCTCTCATTTGCACGTTATTGCACCGACTGCCACGAGTCTTTGTGCGTGCCATCACTGGTACTGTTTTTTCTTAGCGTGGATTCCATTGTGCTTGCTTATGGTAGCCAAGCAGCAAGGTAAATTGTTGGTCATTCGTACTCTATGATTAAAAAAAATACTATCTACAGTTTATTCGCTACAATTTGGTGGTATTATAAAGTACGGACTAGGTATGTCGCTTTCTTTGACGCTGTCCGAAGGGCATCCGTTTCTGGAAAGAGCCTGGCATTCCTTGCGTGGCCTCCTGCTTTTTAGAAGCACCGGATATCTCTGCATTTAGTAGCATGTCCAACGTCTGAAAAAAATCATACGCATATGAAAAATACACGCGGTGGTTTCAATTTCAGCACTTGAAATAATTGGGAATGTCTAAAAAAAATTACCAGTGGTTTTTATATTTTTTTTGTATAGAAAAGTCAATTATAAGAAACTAATTTCAATATTTTGTCATTTAGTTCTCTACTTTTTTCAAAATTAATTATTGAAACTATTTTAGTTGATGACGTCAGATTATAATTGAGGGCTCCCACAATGTCAAATTTCTAAATCTATCTAAATGCGTACGATAAGGCAACCCCTTTAATTATTTTTTGCGTAGTGGTACACTATACACTGTGTCACTTTACTGCCACTGGAGTGCTAGATGTCAGACAGCGGGTCCAAATCAAACTCCGTAGTATAATCCACGCGTACATTGTGAAGAATTCTAACCACACAGAATAAAGTACGACTTGAACCGGTCACGCAATTTACACCAATGTCAAATGAAGGTCATTGCTTATTTGTTATATAATAAATTCATTACATAATATTTAAATTAAATAACTACAGAAAACGAGTTAAAAAGCATTTATCTCGAAATGGTTTTCGATTTACTATACATTGCAAAAAATTAGACATCCCCAATTAACCATAAATAAGAAAGGGTAGGTATTCCACTAGTTTTTCGCCCTTGGACTACTTTAATTAGGTGCACTGCACACAACTTGCCTTAGCCAGTCGGACTGGCGCTTACATAAGTGTAACATGTTAAACAATTATAGACGCACAGTTGAATAACTATTGGCAAAAAGGCTGCAAAGCTCACATTTGCATTTATGAGGTGAATTAAGAACAGAAAACAAAGTCCACGGTATCACATTCCACTCGTAAGTACCTAAATCAAAATTTAAAAACATCTACCACTTTATTTTGTTTTGTTTCACCATTTCGACTGCAGCAATCAACATTGTCGTATGTGAAAAATCTTTACTTTCGTTCAAATTTCGCAGAATGTAATATATATAACATTATTTTAAAACATTTCATGTAAAAAATGAAAGTTGTCAAAAAATGTGGTTCCGACAATGCTGCCGTCGATTTGTAGAAAGGGATAGAAAGGCGTGAGCCATACGCGTACGAGCAGCACCGCACATGACGGCTATGCTTGCGAAAATTGCGTGTGTATGTGGACCAGCTGTCGATTATGCGATTTAAGAACGTAACTAATCTACCCTTTTCTATTTATATCTATGTTGTGCCATCTAAATTTCGTGACTGTTTTAATGACTTTTTATCGAACTAGTTAAATAGTGAACCATACTTTTCAATTAGACATCTCATCACCGGCCGGAAGACTCCGCTATTTTTTTTTTTTTTTTTAGTTTATTTACTCATATAATAGATTTCTACATTTTTAACATTATTAGCCACTGTTAAAAACCATAACTGGTTTATGTAACAGTTGGCTAGATCGCGCGGTTCGGTCCGCGCTTACAATAATATTAAATGTTAAAATTAAGTATAAATGTACAAATGTAGGGTGCGCCGGCGCCGCAGGCCAGCCCCGCCCGGCCTACCCGCAGCTAGGAAAGATCCGCGACCCCGCCGCACCCTATAAAATAGCTCTTAATTAGTTTTTTACATTTGACTCTTTCGTATTTACAATCTGACATTTTGTTTAATACTTCCTCTGGCAAGGTATTCAAAATAGATGGCAGTACATATTTATCAGTTTTCTTACCATATACGTTAGTGGTTTTTGGTAGTAGATATTTAGATAGGTAATTCAAACGGCGCAGCTGTTCCGAACGAGTTTTTTGCTGTAACTGTTCAATACAGTCGCATTGTTCGGTTACAATCGACAAACAGAACCTATTGTAGACGTCCACTGTTTTACAATGTTTAAATAGTCCGGAGTAGTCCTCGCGATATGCAAGTTTAGTTTTGTTTGGAACAATTATTTGAAGTAATACTAGTTGTAGTTTGTATATGCGTTCCAAATAGGTTCTGTATGTTCGTCCGTAACTGCTTACTCCGTAACATATTACTGAGTCAGCCAGCGAAACATAAAGCATTCTTAAAATGTTATATGGTACCTTATATTTTATTATAGAGAGGTTAGCCATAAAAAATGCTCTTCTCTTCTTCAGATGTCGTCGCTCCACCTAGTATAAGGCTCCCTGTTGAAGCATTTTCTAGTTTATCATCTTTTCTTCAAGTGATTGGCCTGCCCATTACCACTTCAACATATGTACATACTGTTCCCGCCAAGCGTCATCTAATTTCACGTAAGTCCTTTTCATCTTTCCTAACCTCCAATCCCATCCTCGCGTTATCGCCCTCAGCGATACGATAACATATCCTTAAACATAAATTTAAATAGAAATAGACACAGACCTGTTTGGAATCAATCAACTGTCGATCAGTCATCGCCGTAACAATATCATCAAACTCTTTTTTCACATCTTTGTTGTCACTCTTTTCCACAGCCTGCCTTACTCTTGCTATCTAAAAGAAAGAGGAACAGATTAAAGCCATTTCCATTTACAAAGATGCGTGAATTTGTCAAAATTAAACATTAATGACATTGCAATAAGCACCACGGCACGCGTCATACTACCTAACTTTGAATTCCAAATAACATCAATTCCAAATTTCATCAATACCGTCAATTTTAGAGTTGCCTACTATGCAAATGTTATGTTATGTTAGTTTTTCGAAATAAAAATACAAGAAGTTTGTTGCGCAATTTCGCTTTTTTTACAAGACTTAAAAAATAAGTTTCTTAATTCGAGTGACTGTGTCTTGCCAGTTGACAATACTGACCCTTTCTTACCTTAGGCACTACTGCTTGGCACTACCAGTAGTGTCATGGAAAATTTTATTTTCCTATGACGCTACTTCTCTGATTGGCTCATTGGACACATACAACAAAATTACTTAATTACCCGTGGCACTACCATCCAGTGGATTTGGATTTAAATATTCGTTTGTGAACTTTAAAGAAATTTATTGAAAACGAAAGTGACTTATCTTCTATTAAGTATTAAGCTTACTTAATAAACAATTTCATATTGATGCGTATTTATACGCTGAAAATCTCTAACTCAATTTTTCCAACGTGTTACCAACCGATAATTCTCCGTTGATACGAATTAGAACAAGCTCTAAGTAGTTAGCATTGCAGTTACGACTGTTGCGATATGGGTATGAAGACAATTGGAAATTAATTTTTCCGTGACACTACTAAGGCCACTGTAGTGTCACAGGAAATTCTTTTTTACCCGTGGCACTACCAATAGTGTCACGGAAAAGTAAAATTTCCCATGACACTACTGGTAGTGCCAAGCAGTAGTGCCTAACGGCACTTTCACACGGGCAACGTCCCGTTTTTTGCGGGTTCGATTTATGTATCCTGCAAACCGAATGCTCGTGTGAATGTTACCACAGTAGCACGTATGCTACTAAACGGGATCCTGCAAAAAACCGAACCCGCAAAAAACGGGACGTTGCCCGTGTGAAAGTGCCGTAAGGTAAGAAAGGACACTGACACAATTGTCGAGCAACAATGCACATTTATTAAACTAAAATTTTTATTAACATATATCGCAGTCAAACGAAGATCCGAATCTTATAGACAACGTTCATACCACAAATATTATTTTCACAAAATTAGTATACGTTAAAAACAAATTAAATGCGTAAAAGAGGTTGAAAGTTATTTTTTTTTTATAATCTGGTAACATTTAGTAGATCGATAGCCAGTGAAGTTGCCAGCTAAATGAAATGAATCCTAATGTTATTTGGAACACATAAGTCCATCATCCATAAGTACAGTAAAATTAGAAACAAATGCAAATAACATACAGTTTCACCAAAGAATGTGTGTTTGTCCTTCTGCTGTGGCGAATCAATTTCTAATACTGCTCTCAGTACTGGTATCGCGTCGTCAACTCTACCCATGTCTGCTAAAGCAATTGCCTGAAATTATTTATTCTTCATTATATGTCTTTGTCATACGGAAACAACTAAATTATCCATATAACATTATGTGGGTGAATCAACTTTTTGTGTTGTTTATTCTGTCCCCAGACAGACTGCAACTTGGACACAGGGTTGGAAAAAATCATAATTTTTTTGAAAAAATCGTATAAATCGCGATTTATTGAAAAAATCCTAATAAAATCAGATTTTTTTGATTTTTTAGTTGTCATAGTTTTAACAAAAGTTTTGCGTAAAACGGAACGCGCTCTGAGAAAAAGGGAATTCCCCGCGCGGTGTTTAGCAACGGCGCGCGGGAAATTCCCCTAAAATATCTCATTCATCCAAACAAGCTTTCATTCGTTCAGTTCAGTTTCAGTTTTCATTGAACTTGTTCTTGCTATTGCTGTTGCGTGTATTAAACGACATAATAATAAGATTGTAATATAATATTGATTATAAATAAAAAATGCCTCGCCAAAGAGATGCTAAGTATTTGGGAACATTTTACGGAAAAAAGTACTACAAAAACCGGCTGCCGCGCGATATGCAACAGATGCTTTGAAAAAACAAATGTGAACTAGAAATTCAAGGTCTGGTTGCGAGAATGATTGATTTTTAACCAACATTTATGACAATAAAGAGAATTGATTAAACCATTGATTTTTATTGAAAAAATCATTTGATTTAATCATGCCAACCCTGCTTGGACAAGTGACTCTTCATACTGTTTCATAGAAAATTATAGGTTGTCCAAGGGACATAACCATAGCATCGTGTGTCACTAAAAAGTTAATTCACCCATGTATAAATGTTAGCTTCATAAGGTTGAAAGCAAATAACATTAATTAAGCTTTAAGAAAAAGCTTTACTCGGAATTGATTGGTAACACCAAACTCACCTTAACATTCCTAATTGTGACATAATGTTGTTTCTGCATAGATATTGACTCAAGAGCTATGTGAGGTGCACCCTGTTTTAAAGCTAATGCTGGAAACAAAAATATATTTACATATTGTAAAATACATATTGCGGTGTAAAAGCCAGATAAACATAACATCAAAAATTTCGATAATTGTTTTTTTTTTCATAAAACTGTTCTAAATGTCATTTAGAAGTCATAGTATTGATATGTTGTAATGGACTAAGAACATTATAGTCAACGGCCGTTATGAAGTAAATCCTGACACATTGCATAACTGTGAAATTGATCTAATACTTACAATTCTTTCAAACACAACAAGTACATATAGCATTTATTTTCCAATGGTTGACATTGTCAATTCAGAGACTTCATAGTTGTGCCTGGATTTACTTCATAGCAGCCATCGACTGTAGACTAGAACATACCAGCAAAAAATGTGCAGGCTCGTCTTAGTGGAACTGTACCAGTTTTGTTCATATCTGACCAGAGTTTAGATGCATACTCCATGCTTTGTGGTGTATTCTAAAACAATAATATATTTCAATATACATATTTGACTTATTCTGAACCCAGCATGCAAAAATAAAATCATCCATCATGCTGTAATATCTATGCAATCCTTAATCATACATCTGCAAATTAAGCAGACCATAGCCACAGGCAGCAGCATGTAGGATATAAAGCCAGCTTTTCAATACCTACAAATGAATAATCTATATTTGGTATTAACCTTTTCAATGCCAATGACAAACATATGTGTCACAAAGTAGAATGTTAAAGTGATCATAGTGACATAAGGTTCAAAGTAGCCTTACGTTTGGCAAGGCTTGGCTATTTTTGGAACTAGTGGTGCGATTTTGAATATGAAACCACCGTGAGACTCACTCATAGTGAAACAATATGGTTAACTCATGTCTATGGATATGTCCAACTGAACTCAATCACAGACTTGAGATATCCACATTGAGTGATGCAAATCTAAAGTGACTAGCTGGGTCACCACTGAGCGAGCTTCCTCGCGAGGCATAATTTTGTTAGACACAAGGTTCAAAATCGTGCCGAAAATGGCAGTTCGCTCAGTGGAGACCCGGCTTTTCACTAATAGTAGTAAGTTAAGTATTATCCTGATTAACATAGTCCAGTTTTTATCTTGGGAATTGGCAAAGGGTAGAGAAATTGAGGGACAAACACATTGAGAAAGATCAAGATGCATATACAAAAGCAAATTTTCCATTTTCTGTTTTTTGTTTAATTCTCTTGGTAATTATCTCATGCAACCCTGGGCTACACTGCATTAACCATTTCAATGCCAAGTCTAGCCAAACGCAAAGCTACTTTGAACCTTATGACATTGAGTGAAGATCACTTTGACATTGTACTTTGTGACGCATAATATCTGTCATTATCATTAGTGTTGAGAAGATTGTGTCAAATTCTTAAAAGAAGTCACATGTTCGGTTTTCAACCTTGGTAGGAAAATACACCTCTCTGTGTATTCCTTCAGAAATACTCTTCTGACCTGTCAAGGTGACAGTTCTAAAGCTCTCGAGATTCGGTCGGCACGCGCCTAGTGGTTGTGCGCATCATTAATTATAAAAAATTTTAAATAAAAAATAAAACCGCCTTCAAAAAACACCCAAAAAAAACTTGGAAATAAAAAAAAAATTAAATAAAAAATAAAACCTCCTTCAAAAAACCCCCAAAAAAACATAAAATAATAATTGATTGAACCGACCACAATAAGCATGAAAATATCTTTCTACTAATCTGTTTGAAGTTGGTGCCTCAGCACGAGCCAGCAGGAGTGTAGAAGCCCTATAATAGGTATGTAGGTAAGTTAGATTACTAGGTCCACTCCTGCTGGCTCGTGCTGAGGCACCAACTTCAAACAGATTAGTAGAAAGATATTTTCATGCTTATTGTGGTCGGTTCAATCAATTATTATTTTATGTTTTTTTGGGGGTTTTTTGAAGGAGGTTTTATTTTTTATTTAATTTTTTTTTATTTCCAAGTTTTTTTTGGGTGTTTTTTGAAGGCGGTTTTATTTTTTATTTAAATTTTTTTATTTTTTTCTTTTTAGTTGTTGCTAATGGCCTGGACTGGCACTCTTTACTGACTGTACTTTTTGCCTCTGGTTACCAAAGTACTTATCAAGACGAATCAAACGAGACCAAACTTGATGGGGTTATGTCGTTTTACTACGGAGTTCTTATGGTCACCATCCAACTTCATTGTCAGACCCTGGTTACCATCTAGGACCAAAGTACTCGTTGAGACGAGTCAAATGAGTCCGTACTCGATGGGGTAAGTGCCGTTACTTTATGGAGTAACTTTGGCCACCTTCCAGCTCCATCATCAGACCCTGGTTACCATCTGGGATCAAAGTGCTCGTCAAGACGTTTCAAATGAACCCAAACTCGACGGGGTTGTGTTGTTTTATTACAGAGTTTCTATGGCCACCTTCCAACTCCATCATCAGATTAGCTCTATGTCACAATAATATTGCATTGTCACCTGATTTACACATGCATGTAAAATATGAAATCAATCAGAAACCGGGAAGTGAGTCAAATTCAACTTGCATGATTTGACCCGTTGAGGAGTTCCGTTGGCCATCTGCGGTCTTCTTCATCAGATCTAGTTTACCAAATGACACTTTATGAATGCAAATGCTCGATTTGTCACTGAAAATACTAAAATCGCTTTACATTTCCCTTGAACTTTTGAAGAGTTCCTTCAATTCCTCATGGATCCCATCATCAGAACTGGATTCCGGTAACAACGGGACCAACCTTGAAGCATATGCTTTCAAACAACGAAAGAATTTTCCAAATCGGTTCATAAATGACGGAGTTCTGAGGTAACACACGTTAAAAAAAAAAAAAAAAAAAAAAAGAACATACAACCGAATTGAGAACCTCCTCCTTTTTTTGAAGTCGGTTAAAAAGTACGGATTTCGGGCTGTATCGGATATAAAACATACTTACACACACCCATACACCAACCCAAAAGTGGATCGAGCTGAAGAGCGCCGTGGAAGCGAGCTGGGCCCAGCGAGAAGCGGTGCAGTGAAAGCCAGGTACACTTTCTTCACATTATTATATATATGTATTTATGCCTAATCAACTCTGCCTAGCGCAGATCTATACATTTTTGGTAGCAGAGCGTGGTTGTTTCGGGTTTATTTCGGTTTATTTTGGTTATTTCGGTCGGATTGACCATATTTCGTCTTCGAACAAAGGATTGTATACCTACGAGGGGCGTTCAATATAAAGTGAGAATGAGATGCAAACTCTTTCAATATTAGTATTTACTGGCCGGTAAAGCTAATCTATCTAGCTGATTGCTATGAAAAAAAAAAGTAACTGTCTTTTGTTTAAAAAAAAATACGGTAATTTCTTTGCAATGCTATTGAGTACGTTAGCGAAAATGGAGAAAAAATAACTGCGCGCCGTTATCAAATACTTGTGTTTGAAAAATTTTTCAACGGACCAAGTCAATTTAGATTTGCGGGACACTTTTAGGGTCTAATGCTCCTCCGTATTCGACAGTCGCACGTTGGTGCGCGCGAATTTAGACATGGACTAATCTAAGGACACGATTTGAGCAAAAATGTGGGAATGAAGCGGAGACCATCCCAACATTTTCGGATTTAAAAGAATTTCTTGAGGTAGAATGTCGGTTATTGGAGTGTGCCAGGGCTGACCCTGTGCATCCCATTCAGGAGCCTATTGCGGGTCCATCTAGGCCACGTCGTAGGGCACCGCAGTTCACAGGAGTGACACTCACCCAGCCTTGTGGCTTTTGTGGGGATTGTGACCATCGGGATCTTCCACACTGTTCGGAGTTTAAAGCAATGTCCCCATATGCTCGGAAGGATTATGTGGAGAAAAATCGGTTTTGTTTTTTTTGTCTTGGACCACATGGATATAAATATTGTAATAGGGTTCCCAATTGTGCATCGTGTGGGAGTAGGAAACATCATCCCTTATTGTGTTTCAATCGGTCGGGCTCTCATCAGGGCCACCCAAACCAGCAGCGTTCGGCTGAGCGGTCACCGGCCCATACGGGCGGGGGTCATATCGATTTGGATCCACCACGGTCACACCGTGGCTCTCCTTCACAGTCACAACGTGGCTCGCCTTCTAGGTCTGGACGAAAAGTGAATCCGTCTCGCACTCAACCTCGGTCTCCTCATCAGACTCCACAGCGGAAAGAGTATGACCAAGGTGAGGGTCAGGTTCGTGATGGTCATGACCAACGTCGTCATGGCGAAAGGAATACTGCTCGTCGTCACGACCAACAGTATACTAGGCCATAGGATACGGTTTCTCTCGGTCATACTGCCCCGGGGCTACTTCCAGTAACAGTGCTACTGCCCACGGCATTAGTAAAGGTTTATTTTAATTCGGATTTGGATACGGGTATTGAAGTTCGGGCGTTACTGGACGTAGGCTCGCAGGGGTCTTTAATAACTTCGGATTTAGCTTGCAAGCTAGGATTACGGCTAGAGCCATCGGACAACCATATTCGGGGTATTGGTAATACAAAGGCTATCGGTATTTGTGGGAAGGGTTCGTTGACCTTCTCTCCGGTTACTAAGCGGTTTCCTATGGTTACCACTCCGGTGGTTAGTATGAAAGATTTAATTGGTCACCTGCCTGCACTTAATTTAAATAATTCGGTTCTTCGGCTTACAGAGGGTTTAACTCTGGCAGATCCACACTTCGGTTCACCGGCACCTATTGATTTATTATTGAGTTCGGACGTTTTCGGCGCTCTAGTAGGAGGAGAGAAAATAGTATTGCAGCCTGACGGGCTGACGGCTTATAATTCGGTTTTCGGTTACGTATTGCTAGGCCCGGTGCTAGTGCAGCCGGCTGGCTCCACTCAAATAAATGATTCGGAGTTTTTTGGTGCGTCAATTTCGGATACTTTAGAGAAGTTTTGGAAGGTGGAAGAGCCACCCCAAGCGTGAAAGTCTAGTCCATTAGACCAGGAGTGTGAGCTTCATTATAAAATAATACAGTACGGTTGAATGACGGACGGTTTATGACTAAATTGCCATTTATATCATCGCGACCGGTTTTAGGGGATTCCCGCGCCATTGCGGAGAAACGGGTTTCTGGCTTTAGAACGTAGACTTAAGGCGAAGCCTGCCTTACGCGAAAAGTACATCAACTTTATGCGGGAGTATTTAGATCTCAGTCATATGTCACTTTCAAAGTTTGACTTTCAATCGGGTCAGGAGTTTTACGTCATTCCTCATCATGCTGTATGTAAAGACGAAGAAATCGGTGGAAGTCTAGCGAGAGACTGGATTCGGTTTAAAATGGATTTAAGTAACCTCAATCGGATCGCGGTTCCGCGAAGTATGTTTCCCAAGTCAATGTGCCAAGTTTCGGTTCACGATTTTTGTGACGCGTCGGAATTAGGATACGCAGCAGTGGTCTACTTACGTACCATCACTGAGGACGGTTCTTCTTCGGTTCACCTGATCATGGCAAAGAGTAAGGTCGCCCCCATCAGATCTCGGCTCACCATTCCAAAGTTGGAATTGTGTGGAGCCGTGCTCTTAGCTAAGCTCCTGCATCATGTTTGTCTTTGTTTGCAAAGAACCATGGATGTCTCGGAGGTATACGGATGGACGGACAGCTCAATTGTCCTATCGTGGCTTAAAACGCCATGTCATACTCTTCAGGTATTTGAAGCGAATCGCGTGTCACAAATAGATACTCTGCGGAATAATCGAAGGCTTAAGGGCCATTGGAAACGTCTAATCCCCTTCCTAGACTCTAAGGGGTTGCTTCGAGTAGGTGGTAGACTACAAAATTCGGTCTTACCTTACGATTCGCGACATCCGTTAGTGCTTCCTAAATCGGGTCACTATGTAACAATTTTAATTTGGGACTTACATATAAAAGATGCACATGTCGGTCCAAATACGTTGCTAGGTATTTTGCAGCGCAAATATTGGGTATTATCGGCTCGCCGAGCGGTTAATAAGGTCACCACTAACTGCATACCGTGTTACAAACTAAAGGGATCTACCACTCAACCGTTAACGGGTAATTTGCCTCGCGATCGGGTTGTAGCAGCCAAGCCTTTTGAAGGTGTTGGCACAGATTTTTCAGGGCCCTTCCTTGTGAAATCACATAAATTGCGGAAACCGAAAATCACAAAGTCACCTTTCTTCGGATCCTAACGACCCAGAGGTGCTGACCCCGGGTCATTTTCTAATCGGTCAGCCTTTAAATGGCGTTCCTGAATTCCCCCTCCAAGAGGAGAAACTGCATCGGTTAACTCGGTTCCAGATGTTACAGCAAATATCCCAAAGATTTTGGCATCGTTGGCATTTGGAGTATCTCCATACTCTACAGCAGAGAGTCAAGTGGAATGACCCTGCTGCCCCTCCCAAGGTGGGAGATTTGGTTCTATTAAAGGAGGAAAACGCCCCTCCTCTACATTGGCGTCGTGGACGTATCGTCCAGTTGTACCCAGGCAAAGATGGTATGGTTCGGGTTGCTGACGTTAAGTTGGCTCAAGGCACGGTCTTACAACGAGCGATTGCCAAGCTTTCTCGGCTGCCTATGGATTAGGCTTCGTTTTCTTCTATTCGGATTGTTTCGGGATTGAGCCATTGGAAATGGCTTGGGCGGGGGAATGTTCGGTTTTCAACCTTGGTAGGAAAATACACCTCTCTGTGTATTCCTTCAGAAATACTCTTCTGACCTGTCAAGGTGACAGTTCTAAAGCTCTCGAGATTCGGTCGGCACGCGCCTAGTGGTTGTGCGCATCATTAATTATAAAAGTACGGATTTCGGGCTGTATCGGATATAAAACATACATACACACACCCATACACCAACCCAAAAGTGGATCGAGCTGAAGAGCGCCGTGGAAGCGAGCTGGGCCCAGCGAGAAGCGGTGCAGTGAAAGCCAGGTACACTTTCTTCACATTATTATATATATGTATTTATGCCTAATCAACTCTGCCTAGCGCAGATCTATACATCACATATACCTGTTTGTAGCATGCAGCTAGTACCAAAACAACTGGATATTTCGGGTACTTGGACATGTTAATCTGCCTCTCTTTCACTCTCTCAAACACTTGGTACATCTCATCGTACATCTCATGACTATAGAGCAGGTCTAGGAGCACTTGGTATGTGACTAATTGGTCAAAGAATCCATCATTAGCTGGGTCCTCAAAACACTGTAAACACAAAATAAAAGTTACGTAATTAAAACATGAATTTTATTACACAGATAGTTGACTGAATGGATGCAATGCAATTGTATTCTGTTTTTATATTACTGGTATTCCATTTATTAATCCTTAGATCACCCCATAATAACAGGTGTGAACATATTTTTTTTTATTAAGTACATCAATTTTAAATCATAGAGCACTGTAGGCTGTACTGTACTATTCATGATTGAATGTGAAAAGATGGAGAGGCATCATGCCCAATGATGGGTGAAAGTGCACTGAAGAAGAGTGCTATACTACTCTCCAGACTAATGACCTTCATGCTATAGGGATGTTGACGCCATTAAGAAACAATTCGAAACAGTAAAAAGTTATTTTAGCCATGAAAACCAGATTAATTATCAATTAACTGCAAAATTAGATATTTTGTTGCTTTAAAACAAATAAATAGTTAGTTTGTTTGCAAACAAGTGACGTCATAAGTTGCTATTCAAACTCTATGGGAGAATAGGGATGTTGTCACCATTAAAAAATAATTCGAAGACACAACTGCAGTAAAAAAACGCTTTATTTCAGCCCTAAAACCCAGATTAATTTTCGACTAACTGCAAAATTAGATTTTTTGTTGCTTTAAAACAAATAAATAGTTAGTTAATTGGGTATGCAAACAAGTGACGTCATATGTTGCTATTGCCATTCAAACTCTATGGGAGAAATGTGTTTTGACAGCTCATAAAAAGTATGTCAGTTGATTGGTGGTGTCAACATCCCTATTGTGTTTTGACAGCTCATAAGAAGTATGTCAGGCAATTGGTGGTGTCAACGTCCCTACTGTCAATCTCTGATAAAGCCTTTGCACAATTTTAAATGTAAAATTATCTTTTACAACAAGCTTTGAGTATTATTGTTACCTGCAAAGCCTCATTGGGTGCATCCAAGAAGTGGAACATCCGCATAACCACTGGTCCAAAGACAAAAGATCCAAACCGGTACTCTGTTGTTTGTGTGTTGAACCTACAAATTAAAAAAAAAAACAAATACAAATTAATAAGTGTAAATGTTATGTATGGCAATTAAGTCATCAATTACCTAATACATAATGTTAAAAGAAATATTAATTGGTGATAATTTCATTTAAATTGCATCTAGGATGAATACTTTACAGTTTTATATGACATCAGTGAGTGAGGCAGTTGGTATAACTTCGAAATTGTGTTAAAAAAAAGTGTAGTTGTGTAATTTTGAGTGTCAAATAATTTTGTAAAGGAAAACATAATAAGTGAAATCCCATCCTCATTTTCAAAAACTTACTTTTTAATCATCTTTAGACACAGCTCTAAATCCGAGGGTTCGGCCATATGTACCATATTTTTGAGATCCTCAGTGAATACCATGCTTTTGGTATCGTCAACAAATTCAGTCATCTTAGTCCTGAACTTATCGGAAAAATTGGTAAACTGTTCCTTCACCTTCTTCCTTGAATATAGATAGCCGTCTATTCCCAAGGCCGACGGTGCGTATAACTGCGAAACTGGTAAGACAAGAAGTATGCTATAATACAGAAATATCGTTGAAAATATTGCAAATACACGAAAACCAAACTAAAATGTAACTAAATCCAAAATGGTTACCTCGTGTCAACTGAATCGCTCTACATGGCAAATAGAAACGAAAATTGTTCAATATCGGATTCCTTGACAGAGTCTTCATTAATAAAGACATTTTAAGTAATAAATTTCTACTATAAGATTTTAAAATTATCGAAGTTAAAGGTTATAAAATATTTGTCATTTTTTTGCCTGTCAACCAACCAGATGCAATTCAAGAATGAGGAGAGTGTTTGACTCACGTAATATAACGTTGGATTTGAATTTTCGGTAACTTACTCAAACAAATATAACTTTTGTATTGCATTAAAATAATAATAAATTCCTACAGTCAAGTCAAACCTATCCGGGCTATTCCCATGTCGTCTAGATTATAACTCCTTTACACGATGGGCCATTAAAGGCCACCACAAACCGGCGCCGACGGAGGGTGTCCAGCGCGGTCAATAACACTGAATCATATATACGGTGACACACTTCGGCAAGCGGCGCGTTTTGCGTTTGTGATGGCCTTTATTCATCTGTGTTCACAAGTTTTCATTTTGTCTTGTCAGTTCAGTTGTCTTATCTGTGCTACTTGTACTGAATTGAATTGTCAAAACGTGACACAATTTTGTGAAATCTTATTTCGTTTTTGGATAATTTATCCCTAGTAAATAACAATAGAGGTGTGAGAATTTTAACTGCAAATGCTCACTGGATTACGGTGATCATTATCAGATAAAATTCTTTGATGGTTTGCTTTTGCACCATTTAACGATACTTGAAACTCTGTGCCCATATCATGAATTTCAAGCTCCTTTTCCTTGTGTCTATTTAGTGTTACAGCTACGTGTTGATTTTGAGGTAATTTAAACTGAAGACAGAATGTGTTAAATTGAATTAAATGGTAAATATTTTTAATTACTTACAATAAAACTACCTAAGTCACATTGTGATGCAATGTAGCATTAATGACCTGTATTTGTTTCTATCTGGTTTTCATAAACCAATTTCTTGCTTGAAAGTGGTTATTATCGTAATTCATTATTAATTTCGCATGAAGTACTTATATTTTAATCAGAATAAGCATATGGCCATATCCTGATATTTTACATCACAAAACTGTGGAATACACAGTGTTTGTAAAATAAATATGCCAGGAAATGTAGCGATATTTAGCATTTTATTACAAAAATTATAAGTATAAAATAAAATTAAAACATTACAAATATTTTAAAAATATCCTTACCTTGCTATAAGATTTGGAGCATTTAGTAAAGTTAGCAACAAGTCAGCAAATTTAGTAAACTAAATTTTGACAAAAAGATTAATGGTTTTATATATTACAAGATATCTAAAATATGAAGATAGAAAATCACCAAAGTTTATTTTTACCATTTCAGCTGATAATTTTTTTTTTTGTTACCTTTTATGATTTTAATCTATTTTTTTAAGAGGTTAGTTTCCTGTAGTGTTATGATCCAGTTTTTGAAACAATAAAAACATCTTTTTATTTTATACAGAACAGTGTGAGACCTTCTCTACCACAAAAACTTATCTTGAACCATCTCTTTGCTGACCAAATATTAAATTAGTATTCCTTTACCCTTTTGAAATTCATGCTATGCGTACTGTTGGAATAACCATAAATTATACTGGATGAGTACTGATATTGATATTTCAAATTATGTTCAGAATATTCAATGTTGTTTTATAACTTGCATTCCTTTGAGCTAACATTTCAATTTGTATTTTTTCTAGCCAAGAATGCAAAACATCTGATTCACACAAATTTCGTAAAACCATGGATGGTAAAGTAAAATGACAATGTCATGGAAATGAATGGACAATATTAAATACATGTCGAAGGATGTGTGAAGATTCCAAGTCATTTTCATAAACACCTACATCATTTGTGAAAGAATCATGTTGGCCCTGACTGTACTGATGTTCACAGGGAGGGAAATGTAATCAATAATCATTGATATAGTTACCAATACTTATTAAACTTTCTGCAACACATCAACTTCATGAGAGTTACTAGCCATACGATCTAGCCAAACTTCAGTATCCCAAAATAACTTTCATGAAAGTGACAGGCAATGCTTGCAAATAAAAATTATTACAAAAAAACCATGATATTTTATTAGTAGACATTTAATTAATGCTACATTTTGTTTCATTGTTCAAACCATATTATATTGAATTCTTTTTTACAGATTTCCAATAAAATCTTCAGATCTGAAGTTTCAGAGAATACATTTTGAATCAAAGTGGTATAAAGATGGCTGAACGGAATCATGAGAACCCCAAGAGTAAATCCTTTGATACATTCAGAGATGAAGGCCCAAAAAAATCTAAAAGAAAAAGATATCATTCAAAGCATGATTCAAAAACAAAGCAACAACATTTGGAATCTAGAACACCACCTCTTCCCACCGGCATAAGTAGCATAGAAGAACTAATCAGACAAAGAGAAAGTCTCCAGGAAGAGTTAAATAACTACAATGATGAAACAAGGAAAAATTTTAAGATTGTAAATAGTAACAAGAAGTTTAATGATGACAGCAAGGCAAGTAAAAAACGTACATGCCAATCTTTTGACGGTATAAATAATAGTTCAAGAAATAAGCAACAAAAAGTTCTGGAAAACTCCCCACCCCGGTGTGATGATAACTCGGAAGATGAAGAAAATATTATTGAAATCAGGAGAAAACGACGGAAGCAACTTTTAGAAAAATTGAAATTTACTCATGAAGAAAACCAAGCTGAAAAAAATACACAAAACATTACTTCAAACCAGAAACATGTTCATGATGATAATTTCAGCAATCACTCCCACGAAACTGATATCAAAAGGGATGTTAAGGAATCAACTGACATGTTTGCAGAAGTGGATGATTTTACACATAAACATGTACCTGATGGTGTGACAAAAGATAACAATAATGATAATCCACAGCTGGCTGATAATTGGGATGATGCTGAAGGATATTATAACATTAGGATTGGTGATTTACTAAACAACAACAGGTACACTATCAAAGATACATTAGGACAAGGGGTTTTCGCTAATGTAGTCAAAGCTCAAGATAATAGTAAACCAAATACTGAAGTGGCCATAAAAATTACAAGAAACAATGATTTAATGCACAAAACAGCAATAAAAGAAATATCTTATCTGAAAGCAGTTAATGACACAGATCCAGACGATAAATACCATTGTGTAAACTTTTTGGGCAGTTTTACTCACAAAGGACATCTATGCCTTGTATTAGAACCACTTCATATGGATATGAGATGTGTTATAAAAAAATTTGGCAGACATGGAATAAACTTAAATGCATTGATAAGCTACAGCAGGCAGTTACTTTTAGCATTGAGACATCTTAAAAAAGTTGGTATTATTCATGCTGACATAAAACCTGATAACATATTGGTGAACGAAAAGAAAAATATTTTGAAACTGTGCGACTTTGGGTCTGCTGGCAAAGCAAATGAAAATGAACCAACACCTTATCTGGTATCTAGATTTTATAGAGCGCCTGAAATAATTTTAGGTATGACATATTCACATGGAGTGGACCTTTGGTCTGCAGCATGTTCCATTTATGAGATGGCTGTTGGTAAAATTATGTTTACAGGAGGCTCAAATAACAAAATGTTAAAATGTTTCATGGATCTAAAAGGAAGAATGCCTAATAAATTAATAAAAAGAGGTAAATTCAAGGACCAACATTTTAACTATAACAACAATTTTCTGCTCCATAAGAAAGATGAGATTACAGGACGGGACAAGGTAGTAGAATTGGTAAATATAAAAGTTACTCGAGATTTAGCGAAAGAGCTTAAAAAGTCTATAAGCAATGAAAAGAAGTTGAATCAGCTAAAAGAATTGCTGGACAAAATGTTGATGCTGGATCCTGCTCAAAGAATATCAATTTCTGATGCCTTGAACCATGATTTTATTCAAGAATTGGAAAAGTAATAAATTACAACAGAATAAACAAAGTTGAATTTGATATTTGGTACTTTTATTGACTCTTACTATACATCGTTTTTTTTAGTATTAGCAATAAGGTAAACAATCTTGAAATCTTTTTATTGAAAAACGCTTTAACTATTCTGAAAACAAAAGAGTGTAAATTACCATATTTCCTTTCAAAATGTTACATATTAGCTGTGACATATTTTTGAAAAGTGTTTTTTTAATAAAAAGACGCGTCAAGAGATACCTTCTTTCTAATGCTAAAAAAAAACGAAGTATAGTAATTTCCAAAGTCCATTTAGTGCTAATGAAAATCCAAACTTAATAAATTGGTTCTCAACATATTTGTCATCATATACACGTCCCTGCAGGTGGAGGGAAGTATAGGGTCCTAAAGGAAAACATAAATAAAACAAAAATTCTTCTGGCCTATACTCTTTATAAATCTCTCTTTGACAAATATTGTTTGCTTATACTCTAAATAAAAGTGATAACTTATCCCTTGACCGTACAATTCAGACTGCGCAAAATATTAGACACAGGCTCTCAATCTACTTATCTACTCTAAGCTGAGCTTCATACATTTCACATTTTTCTTATCTTTTATTATTTTGCGCAATTCAAATAAAATCACCCACCTAAATCCTCTACATCTGCTTAGCAAAAACACAATAGATTCAATATTCAAGATTGATTCTGTAAACAGAAAAATTAAAAAACTCAACAAAAATAAATAGTAGGCATACCATCACAGTACAATATAAAACCAATTGGCATCATCACATATACATCATAGCACTATCTTAGCAAACCTAAAAAATACAGGGCAATAAAAGATCTGTAGCACAATAATGTCAGTGCAAAATGTTTTAAGTCATTTTTGGATATGATTTAACCTAATGATGAAATGTGTGAAAAGTCGAGATGTACCTAATCATCAGTTTCTGCTAATCATGTTGGTCATCATCCCAGCCAATATACGTCCCACTGCAGGGCACAGGCCTCCTCTCAGAATGAGAGAGCTTGGGCCGTAGTTCCCACGCGGGCCCAGTGCGGATTGGGAACTTCACACACACCATTGTATTTCTTTGCAGGTGTATCTTACTGTTAAATAACAGTCATGCAGACACATCACATTGACATGATTTCAATATGTCTAGCTAAATTAAAAATACTGGATTTAAGTCGTCATTAATTTTTAGTGCGAGACATTCGGTGGTTGGTTTAAAGTTAAACAATAGGTACCAATGAGTATGTAGAACAAAAATCAGTGCATAAGCGAGTAAAAATTTTGTGAAAGTAATATCTCTCATACATTTATTTTTTCCATATAAAACACTAGATATGTTACACTGAGGTAGACAAAATGATATGAAACGAAATCTTAACAGATATCTATCTACTCAAAATTACGAAATTAGATTGACAACATTTATCACGAAAATAGCCTAACATACTACCGAATTCTCCATTAGAACATGGTGTAGGGCGTTTCAAAATGAAAGTAATTACACTGGAAATACCTGTAGTACCTATAAAAATAAATTAGTAGTAGAATTACAGTTGTTAATTAATTGATCTGGTCAACTTGTCAAAAATTGATTTTGTGTTGTAATTTCAGCAATCTACAGGTTTTTATCATTTTGGAATGGTATTTCATGTAATTTTATTTCGAAAATCGGTCTGTATTCACAAAATGCCTTTTGTCGTCAAAAAAATCGCAAATAATTAGGTAACTATCTGCATAAGAATCAGGTTATCGCGGACAAGGCATTCATTTTGCACACGCTTATGCTAACTGGTTGGAAAGAGCTAGTTAACTTTGCGCCTGCGCCAAAACTTGCGTGGTGAAACCCCCAACGCAATTATGTCACTCGTGTGTTTGAACATTAAGTCAATACCCGTTATGTGTCTAAGATCCCTTCCGCAGCTAACAAAAGAGCTGATAACTTTGAAACGGCTGAACCGATTTTGGTGAAACATATCTAAGAACCATCGCCAAGAAACCTGCTTTCTATTAAAAAAAACCCACGGTGCACCCGTTTAAGAGCTATGATGCCACACATAGACAGACAGACACACACACGCACACATAGCGGTCAAACTTATAACACCCCTCTTTTTGTGTCGGGGATTAAAAATATCAAGCGCTAAGTCGTTCCACAAGTTTTGCCAAATTGACCACCTACTTTTGTTTTCAATAAGCATGCTCACAATCTGTGCACATCCGTCTTAAATCTATTTTGAAAACTATACTGTCGACTTAATGGGAAATTGACATGATAGCTATCTTAACATATTGGATGGAGTTAGTAGAATCAGAATCAAAATGTAAAATAGCGCAAATTCATTTCATTTACTGTTGGAATAATTCCATACAACTAGGAATTCTCGTATTGTGGCAAATTCACGAAATTCATAAGTAACATTTAGAGCGCGCGCAGACAGAGAGCGGTCTGGAGTTCCGAGTTCTGTGTTTTGACCGCTCGAGAGTTCCGACCGCTTGCTGTGTGCGTTATCGTGACGGCACTTTCACACGGGCAACGTCCCGTTTTTTGCGGGTTCGGTATCCTGCAAACCGAATTCTCGTTTGAATGTTACCACAGTAGCACGTATGCTACTAAACGGGATCCTGCAAAAAACCGAACCCCCGTGCCCGTGTGAAAGTGAGGGACTCAGTACATTCGAAAGAACGCAGAACGCAGAACTCGGAACTCGGAACTCGGAACGCGGAACTCCAGACCGCTCTCTGTCTGCGCGCGCTCTTAGCTATTTGTCAACTTCCATTCAATTCCACTTATGAGAAGGTCAATGCATTTACCCGTTACCATTTATCATTTCGTGCTGACAAGATACAGTAATAAAAGTTGAAATTACAATAATAGCGGTAAAGTTTTGTGTCAAGTTAATTCATGTTAAGATTCTAGACAAACGAATTACTATGTCACAGCAATGTTTACATATCCTTACAAATCTTAAGCAGCTAATTACATCTAATGTCAGTTTTATGGATGGATCCATTACATAGTTAAGATTTACAGCAGAAACAGAGCATTGAACAAAACAGTCTCGTCATTCGTTTGATCACTGGCTCTCAATATCACAAAAATAATATATTTACATAACAAAAACGTCAATGATTAGAAAATACGTTAGAATCGGCGATACCTACTAATTTAATTAGCACTATTATAACCTATTGTTACACGGTACTAAGTTATCATATCACTAAGTGTTTTCTTTGGATGAGTGAAGTTTTAACTTTTTAATATTCAGCATACCTTGATTGTTATGTTGAGGGCATGTTCTGTGTTTGGAACCCGGAGGTGGGAGCGCCTATTTCTATGGACTGTCCTGAAGCTATGGAATCTGGGCTTTGGAGAGACGCGCTGTATACTGGATTCATAGGAGTAGTGCCTCCAGCTTCGAAGAGTGTACTGTCGTATACGCTGTTACTCTGCTGAAGGACACCAAATATAATTGAAATTAAATCAGCCTTTGCTCTAAAATTCTAATAATATTGATTTAAACTCAAAAAAAATATCTCAAATCGTCAGTAAAACGCAAATACGATATCATCGCATGATAGCGTATTTGACTCCTAAGGTCTAAAAACTATTTAATCTTTACCCGGAAATCGAGATTAATTATTCAATTAGGTAGTCAATTGAGTCGCTTGAAAATACCATGTTCTCAAAATACCACATTTTTCAAAATACTGCATTAATTTACCATATTTCTAGCTTACCAGATTCTCGTAGCACCACATTATAAAACCGAACATTAGTCAAGGAAGAGATTTTTTTGGTGGAATGTCTTATTTTGAACATCTGGTATAATGCAATAAATAGGTAACGTAGTATTTTGAAAAGTGTGGTATTTTGGGAACAGGGTGGTATTTTCGCATGAGCGAATTGAGTTGGCGAATTACATCAAAGACCGCGATTTGATTGCTCATATAAAAGTAAGTATGTCAATTGATGGAAAGAAAGAAAACATTTAGTCGTGATATTATGGAGAGGTAAACCTAGTCTAGTCACAAAATGGTGCCAACTCGGCACAATACCAGCTTTACGGCCTACGCTGGTCTTCCTTTAGTACAATTAATGGTGTGAAATAGCTTCACCTATTCGAGACGTAGTACTGTATGTTTAATTGTTATTCACGCGAACTAACGACGAGCGCGTATTTTCGTTCTCTTAGCTTAGAACAACGCAACAGGCCATTGCAAGATATTTTTACATCTTAATACATCCTCGGGGCTCTTACGAAGTTTCAACTAAATCTCACCTGATAAATGTAATCGGAGTCAGTTTTCAGAGAACTGAAGCTCTGCTGGTGCGGTAGAGAGACTTGGTCGTCGTCCATTGGTTCGTCCATTTGCGCCTTGTATGAGAACATGATGCTTGGCTGTGATACACTGTAAAAAATATTTGCATTTGAAAGAAAGACAGAAACATTTATTTGTGACAACAATATCAAATTAAGTAAAAACAATAAAAAGTTCGAATAACACGAAATGGTCCCAAATAAACGATATGGCAGTCTTGCGACCGGCACTGATCATCCTTTGGAACCATTAGATAATTATGCATTCAAAGTGAAACCGACACGACAATTATTAGAATAAAAAAAAAATTATATCACCAGAACAACATTACAATATTTACCCACCACCATAAAAAAAATGATATAATGAGGTCATAACGAAAACCTGGCTGTTTGGATTTAAAACTTTCGCCTTGTCTCCAACGGAAAGAATTAAAACGAAAACACTCAACAACTTGCGTCTTGCATACGCTAGCCAGACCACGACAACTAGCGTTATGTTATGATACCAACCAATAATCATTCATTCAAAACATTTGACTCTTTTTAACTAGCATGCAACCCATCCTACCTCCCCTACCATTTTTACCGTTGTGTTACATTGACTTGATACCCCACAACCCCATGTAATAACGCGATTCACAATAAGCAAAGCCAGCATCACTTCATACAAGCGAACTAATTATTTGTCACACTAAATGCGTTCTGCGGTCGCGGTCAGGTCAAATTGAACGCAGCCCGCATTATGTATGGGACAACATTGACGGTCTCTATATATTGCGCGTGCGTGCGATCTGACTGCGCGGACCGCACGGTCAGATCGTATATCTATACAAAATATATAGAGACCGACAATGTTCTTCATGCATAATGCGGGCTGCGTTCAATTTGACCTGACCACGACCGCAGAACGCATTTAGTGTGACAAATCCTCTAAAGTACAAAATCATAAAATTACAATATTTTAGACTATCGCGCTCATTACTAATTTTATGAGTTAAAATCGGGTTTTGTTCCGTGTACCTTGGTTACGTCCGATTTATTTTTCTTGACTGACAGTTATACCAGCATACCCGCATTTCTCCAGTCGTCTCGTGATCATGGCGCATGCAACTGTGCCGAAATATCGGGCTTCTTCAAAATCAAGGTACGCGGAACAAAACCCGATTTTAACTCATAAAATCATCAAATTACCTGAAAAACTCGCTTAGGAACGTATGGTAGACCAGAGGTGTATACAAAGAGAAGTAAAGCCACGTGGTGACGTCGCCGACACAGAGCCCCGAAGGGAAGGGACCCCAGAGCAGAAGTCCCGCGCCCACTGCCTGCGTCATGTCCAGAAGAGCGAGTAACAGAATGTACAGGTAGAAGGAGAGTTTCGCTGAAACAAAAAACGGTGGATTGTATTTACATTTGTGCGGATCTAAAACTAGAGTTACCATACCAGACTTTTGACAATATCATCATAAACCCAGCCTATATACATACGTCCCATTCAGCGCCGTATCAATGATGCGCTACAGAGGCCCCTAACGTGTGTAGGTAAGTAAAAATGAGTAAAATGTTATCCACAATGTCACTTAATCTTGTGCTTCCCGGGAAAGCCCCCAAACTAATTTTGATGCAGGGCCCCTCCAAGGCACGCTACGCCACTGGTCCCACTGCAGGACCTTTAAATCCCGTTTCGAAATCATAATTTCGTAACTGCTTACAGCCACAGCTGGCGTTACTGGGTGGTTACGAAATTCTCGTTACCAAACGGGACCAAAGGTCTGCATCTTGGCATAGGCCTCGTTCGGAGTTTTTCGGAATTTATATGCGAATTATATTTTAAAGTTACCATGAGCTTTACGGTGACGAAACCAGCACACTTGAGAAAGAAGTTCAATGGTTTGTGTGAAGCTCTCAATCTACACTAGGCCCGCGTGGGAACTACGGCCCAAGCAGTCTCATTCTGATATGAGGCCTGTGCCCTATAATGGGACGTGTATAGGCTGGGATGATGATGATGATGATGATGAATTCGACTGCCAGAAGTAATGGTTCACACAAGAAAAGTCGCGGGTAAAGGCGAGTCTGTCGTGTAATGTTGCCGGACTAAGTAGGTCAACTTTTATGATGATTATGTGAGAAAGTTGGCCAATGGTTACGCAATGATTTTAAGTATGGTTACTGAGGAATACTTAAACCAAATATAGATGGACGTAGTTACCGAGATTATTTTGGTTCATTTAAGGAATTGCAATAAAAACTTGTCTCCTTGTTTTTAAAACAGTTGAGGAATATAGACCTACCTTTTGGTATTTTGTTACGGACTAAGTAGGTACCTGGGCGACCTTGTTTCGCTCGGTCTAAAACACGCGTTTTCCCCGAGACCAAGCTAGAATGATTATGCTCCCGAAAACTCTACATAGCAAATTTATCGAAATCATTAAACTTCATTTCAATCATCATCATTTCAGCCGAAAGACGTCCACTGCTAAAAATAGGACTCCCCAAGGCTCGCCAAACAGATCGGTCCTGTGCCATACGAATCCAACGCGTTCCAGCACCGTAATCAGGTCGTCGCTCCAGCTTGTAGGGAGGCCTACCTACGCTGCGTTTTCCGGTCCGTGGACGCCACTCGAGAACCTTTTTGCCCCATCGGCCATCAGTTCTACGAGCAATGTGCCCTGCCCACTGCCACTTGAATCTAGCGATTCTTCGAGCTATGTCGGTGACTTTAGTTCTTGCGCGGATTTCATTTTAATCTCATATATAAAAATCTCGTGTCACGGTATTTGTTATCAAACTCCTTCGAAACGGCTTGACCGATTTTTGTGAAACTTTTTTCTCTACATTTGGTAGGTCTGAGAATAGGTCGTAGGCTATTTTTGATATACATACCCCTATTCTTCGCGGACGGAGACACGGGCAACAGCTAGTAATATTTAAAAATCTCATAGACACTTCTAGAAAACTGATATGGACACCGAATTGTCTAGGTCCCTAGTAATAGGATTCAAATCTTTTTTATATTAGTTTTTAATTGTAATCAAATCAATTAATCATATTTTTAGGAACCTAAACAATCAGAATATGTCCATATCAGTTGGCTTTAGGTATCTAAGAGATTGTCAGAATCTATTGAAATTAACTTATTTCCGAGATCTCAAAAATCTAATATATAAAAATCTCGTGTCACGGTGTTTGTTACCGAACTCCTCCGAAACGGCTTGACCGATTTTTATGAAACTTTTTTCTCTACATTCGGTAGGTCTGAGAATAGGTCGTAGGCTATAATTTATAATGGCAAAACAACGATTGCCGGGTCAGCTAGTAAATAAATAAAATCCATACTTCCGTGTCCATATTTATATTATAAATGCGAAATAACTGTCTTTAAATAAATAAATAAATATATTCACGCCTTAAGGCACACACACACTAACACTGAACCGATTTAGATGAAATTTGGTTTGGAGATAGTTTGAGACCCTGGGAAGGACATAGGATAGTTTTTATCCTGGCAAATTGCATAATTCCCGCGGGATAGCGAACGGGCTGTTGCCAGTTAATAAATAAATATACAAAAATTGCTTGTTCAAAGGTATTAAGATTATGGTGATGTTGCTTTATGTTTACTTTGACTAATTTTACAATGAATAAAATATGATGTAAATAAATAGAAAGGTCAACAGTGAAGAACCTGAAGCAAAATAGTAAATAAAAATACATTAAAACATTACAATTAAGTAGTTAACAAGTATTAACTACAAATGGTTCACGCTTGTTTAATAATCAAAACAATCATTTCTTAATAGCTTTGCATTTTAAATTGATGCATTAATTGAAATGCATAGTTTAGTAGCAATTATTGTCTAATTTAGTGTTCATTAATATATTGTTACACAGATTATTATAATTATGTTTAACTTAACTGTAAACAATATGATTGTAGTTAGTATAGCAATAACTTTTGATAAGAATGCATTTATGATGTGCAGTGAAATGAATTATATAAGAGCAATCAAATTGATTACTCTGATAAAAGGCTACGAGTTTATGACTGTTTTTCCGGGATGTTCTTGTCTTAATTGTTATACTTTCAAATACATTAAAGCATCATTTCGTAAGTATTTTTTTGTGTTGAATATTATATTTATCTTCCTTATTAATATTACAAATGCGAAAGGAATTCTGTAATCTGTCTGTTACCTCTTCACGCTTAAAAACCACTGGACCGATTTAGATGAAATTTGATATGGAGACAGTATGAGACTCTGGGAAGGACATACAATAGTTTTTAACCCAGAAATTTGCATTGCCCGCGGGAAAGCGATAAACGAATAACAGTATACCTACGAAAGAGTAATGTGACTGACTAACTGAAAATACAGAGGCTAAACTACTGGAACAAGCAACTTGAAATTTGGAAGAGACATTACTTCAGTTTCCTTGACTGTACATCTTAATCCTATGGGAATCTTAGAATAAAAGGTAACACATCAAAGTTCATCTAAATCCATCCAGCAGTTTAAGGTGAATGAAAGATTAACAAACACACACTCGCTAACTCGGGTATTTATAATAATAACAGTGTTTTAATGACAGCAGGGTCATTATATATGATCTCAATTGTTTGGTTTGGAATATGTTTACTGTATTTTATCCCAAACAATTATCTTTATTCAAGGCTATTGAGTTTGCATGCAGATAAGATATTATTATGATAATTGAAAACTTGACACCATCAATGTATTGACACACTTTTAACTGTGAAAATGAGTTTCCATCTTAGACCTTGTGTGGCAATAGCTGTCAAGACACTTATTTGCCAACTTAGCTAATTATTTATTTAAAAACTGTTGTTGTTGTTGTCTAATTATATGGTTAATTGAAAATTAATTTGTTTTTCAAGGCTAATGAGTTATGTCTTGAAAATACTACCTGTTAACTACCCAATAAATAGTGTAATTAACTATAAATTAAACCTGATACAAAACTAACTAACTAACTTTAGAACAGCTGCACCTATTTCTCTAATTCTTTTTTGTTGTTTTAGTAACTATTGAGAGGTTTGTGGCAGACTTATTTCTATTGATTAACTATCTGGGAACAAAAACAGCCATCTACTTACTTGGTAATGCCAAATATTCCCTCAGTGGAGTCCATGGTAGTATCAATATCAGGAAATAGATCAGGGCAAAAACAATTGATGATGTGAACCAGAACAGCACTCCCCCGTGTTCAAACAAGTCCGCATGATCAATGAGGGTATCATTGTCGTCTTTTATTAGTTCCAATGTTCCTTGAGTTATAGTGAATGCAAGAGATATAAAAGATGTAGCAACCAGCACATATCTTATACTGCTTCTACTATCCATGTGACCTGTAAACATAAATTATGTGTTATGTGAGATTATGAATCCATACTAATATTATAAATGGGAGAGTAACTTATTCAGGCTTAAATTGAAATATGGTATGGAAGGTTGAGATCCTCGGAACTACACCTCATAGTTTTTGTCCCTGAAATAAGAATAATATTGATGTTGCAGGATAGCAAGAAACCAAATAATAACGGCAACAGCTAATTGATAATAACAGTTAAATTTACAGGAATTGTTACATAGATATAGGAATAGGTTGTAAATAATGTAAACCAGTGTTAAATTATTTTGTTTTTACTAGAATTCTGCTGTTTGCAGCCTGCAATTGCTTTTAAGGTCACTTTTATTGGTAGATTACCTACTTATTCTCTAAACTATGAAATAAGTATGGCCTACTTTAATTTTCAATTTTATGTGGCTCTTGCCTACCCAAAAGTTGTGGCGCTCTAGTATTAGCTAGTATAACTTAGCACTTAGGTATTGTCAGAATACTGCTGGGCCTCAATTCTTACTAATATTATAAATACGAAGGTATTTATCTGCCTGTTTCCTCTTTATGCTTAAACTGCTGAGCCAATTTTGATGAAATTTGGTATGAAAATATTTCAAGACCCTGGGAAGGAAGATAGTTTATATTCTGGAAAATTGCACAGAATTTTTCACAGACAGTCATGGGCAACAGCTAGTTAATGATAAATTTAAGTTCAGTGCAAAGTATTAGTACTTTCAACAAACAGTCTCATGACAGGCCAGACAACACAAAGACAATCACAATTAAAGACAACCAAAGTACTTACCAAATGCTAGTCCAAATATCACTACACTCATCTCGGTGGCCAGCAAAAAGAATTTTACAGTGACCCACAACACTTTGTCCACCTGCCCGCCCTGCGGCATGGACGCAGTTACCGTCATCGCCACAGCACATCTTACAAGACTAATGATCACATTACCCCACACCAAAGAATAGAACGTCAAGAATATCGGACTACTAGTCGCTCTTAACTTCAGCTGCGCTTTATTAAACCTCACAAGTAAGAACAGCACAAACAGAGCATTCGGTATCAGTATAATCAAATCCCAAATACGGACCCTGCAACAAAAGCTAACATAAGCACAAAAACAAACATAAAAACAAACCGCACAAGGCCACTGATGATTTACCTTGAGTTATTAATCTTGTAGTACAATATATGTTTACAAAATGTATCCTCGCTGACGGGAGGCAAGTCGGATCCGTTCATCACGTTCATTTTAACACTTCACTGCTTTTCCATCTAGTTCAATGAGCAAAATATTGGAGCCGTATGCGAAATAATCATAACTCAATTTGAGTAGGTAATCGAGTTAGTGCTACCTGCCTTCCCCACTACGCTACGTCAGCGTTAACATTTCCCGATATTTTATAATTCATACCACTTGAATCTCGTCTTTTGTGGCTTTCTACTGTGCTACAAATAACGAAATGTGCAGGCAATATATCGAATTATTGATACAAAAATTGAAGCCATCGCTCCGCGATTTTAGACTGAGTTGAGAAAGCTAGAAGTCACTTCACATCACTCACATCGCATTTGATGTGATCCAAATGTGATCATATATCACAATATAAATTTTTTTTTTGGTCTCTACTGCTCAATGTTAAATTAAAACTGTTTTTTTATTGGCTGAAAACAAAATTTCGACGATATCAGCCAATTGCGATCGAGATATAAAATAAAAGTGTTTGTTAAATACATTCTTTTTGGTAATAAAAAGACTGTAATACACGATTATACAAGTCTATTACATCTTGCCGTTAGACGATCTAAAAATGATCTAAAACTTCTACTGTCGTAACAAGGCCAAAATTATTGATGAAACATCATCTTAAGAATAAAAACTCACTTAAAGAAATTGAGTCTCGAGAAATTCCTTTTAGTGTGTATACGACTTAACAAAGCTTCTTAAAAAATAAAAAGAAGTCTATGGTAAATTATGTTACCAGCATTCAAAATACCGCGAAATCTGTGAAATATTTTAACGTGTTTGATACCTTTGAAATGAAAGAAAAAAAATATCCACTAGATAGCAACTGCGACTTAGTTTTAGTGCTGTCAAAGCTTCCACAACTCGTATGGAGATTGTTATTTCAGTTACACTAATTGGGACAAGTCGACCTCTTTGAAATATTGGAGTAGCAATACAGCGAAGACAGCTTAAGTAACTGGTTTTTCATGTTTCTCTTTAATTCTGTGTTGTAAAATGTCAGGCGCAACGATGGGACTGCAGCCTAATTTACAGTTTTTTTGGGCTATATTGGCAACACTTCCTTGAACTGTCACTAATGTCAGACTGAAATATGACAGCCGTAATCATGGACAGCCGTGACATTAATGACAGTGACTGTCAAAATCATGCGGGAGGGAATTCATGCGAATTATAGTTATCTTTAATTTCAATAGATTATCTTTAATTTTGATGAATTTTATATAAAGATCTTCAAAATCTTGTTACCTAAAACATCTTTCTTCCTGCCGACCACCAGTTAAACCGGCGTTCAATCTACATTTTTTTTGCGCTAAATTGTCGATAAGTTAGAAATTTTATGGATGTACGTACACTGTATTAGATTAGTTACATAATAGTAACTAATTATGTCGTCAAGGTATAGACTTTTATGGAGCAGGATATCAAGAATTAAATTTGAACGCAGAATTCTTCCTAAGTTTAGTATACCTAAAGTTTCGCCTCGACAAACTGTCGTGCCATGTACGCTTGGATTCTCGTTGTTTACTTGGCTGGGATTCCAAACCAAGCTTAGTGCTGAAGATGAGTTAATTCAGACCATAAAGCACTGCATACTTTTTATTCAAAGATCGGAATATGAAAAGGCTGAGCAACTACTTCATATTGCATTGAGACAAGCACAACAAATCCATCATCAACTTGGTATAACGTATATCTACGATGTCATGGCGAACTTGGCGCTCGAAAGAGAACAATTAGATAAGGCAAAACAGCTCTTTGTCTCAGTCACACAAAGAGTAATGGCTGACGGAGCAACAGAAGATGACCCAAGAGTTGTTCATATTAGTATCAAACTGGCCAGGATCAGTCATTTGAAAAAAGAATACTCAACAGCACAGCTGGGCTATGATTGGTGCATGCAGAAGTTAACTGATGCTCATAAAAAGGATCCTAATGAAGAAACAAAGAAATTGCTTGCTATTACAGAGGATTGGTATGGTAGGTTGTTTTTGGATTGTGATAAAATAGAACAAGGGTTAAAATTGTTGATGAGTGCACTAGATCACATGCAAACAGTTGATGATGTAGGCAAAGAGCATATCATGGTCCAGTTGAATGATATTGGCACTGTCTGCGATCAACTCGGCAGGACTGATGAGAGCATAGAATATTTCAAACAGGCTATAGATATTGGCAAGAGCTTGCCAGAAGCCGAAGACTTAGGGATCATGTATGTTAATCTAGGTAAAGCATATTTGAAGAAACAATTGATAGTGGAAGCTAGGAAATCTTGTGGATATGGATGGAAGTTAGGAGCCCAGGTGAATAACAAGGAGATTAAGGCTGAAGCTGAGCAATGCCTGAAGGAAGTTCAAAGTAAAAGTTGAAATGTATTATAAACTGGAAAAGGGACTACTTTGTTTTCATCCGTGCCAAACTTTACTCATATAAAAAGGTTTTCAACAAAATTTATTTATTTGTACTTACTTAACTTCATTGTGTCACACTGTACTTATAACATTCATAATAATAAGCAGGGAATGTTAAGAATACTGCATACTATTTTGGACTGTCTCATTATACTTCACCCTTTCAGTGCAGCTGATGAGTTAACTTGTTTTGGACCATGAGCTCTCAGTTCTGGTAGCAGAGTACACCTTGTTCTCAACTTTTTCTAACTACACCCTGGAGTTAAGTTGCCTTTCAGATGTAAGAGCATAATTTCTGCTCGAGTCAACTCACCTACAAGACCGTGGAGCATATAATTATCATTTCACTGAACCTGGCATTCTGGGTAGATTTTGTATGACTTTTCCAAAACAAGAAGGTTAATTAATTCCAATTTTACAGAAAAAAATAAAAATTGACTAAGATAACCTTAAAGTTTATATGGCTTCTTGTCTTAAACATATGAAGGGTTAAGAGTAAACTTAATGTATAGCAAATAGTTTTTTTGTTTCCCTCTGATGGATTCACAAATTGTTTCTAGTTACAATTTTAGTAAGTATCACTTGGTGTTGCCATATTGATAAGACGCAACCACAGAGCAAAGAATAAAGTGGGGTGATTGCTATTTATTCTGTTGAACTGAAACCATGTAGTAACAGTGTTCAAAATCGAGCCAGCACAAATGGGAAGCACACAAGTGGTCCCTTTCACAGAACACATATTTATATATTTATTAACAAATGTAAATAGAAAATAAAAACCTTGTAAAAAGGAAGATTTTTATTCATTTTATCTCATGTGGCACAAAAGTGAGAACTTATAATAGCTATAGATAACCTTAGAATTAAATGCGCTCTTGAGTGATGAAACCAACTAAGTTGGTTCATGTTATTTAGCGCTCTCTTTTGTGACACTGAAGGGTTCCGCGACGATTTCGGCGCGGGAGTCGGTGATGACGACGTCCTTGACAGGCCGGTCGTTGGCCCCGGTGGTGGTCTTCTCAACCTTACGAATAACATCCTGCAACAATTAAATATTAAATTGAATAAAAGGATCATTCCTGAATTCGTAAATAGAGGTCTGTCATGATTCGAGCAAATTACACAATCGCGTCTATCACGGTATTTCGCGGTAGTTTCAAGGCACGACGAGGTATGATGGTATCACGCTTATCAAGTAGTAAAACAAGTTTTTATAACTGTAACATCTACTTAGTGACAGAGTAGTCAGATAACTTTATGCGGCTATGCAGTATAGCTGAAGGTCAAAGAGTTTAGATCTGATTTCACTCACTTATTGAATTTACAGTCGCGGTCATAAATTTAAGTATGTTACAAAGACGTCCTTATAATCAAGACAACTGCATATCATCACCTAGCGTGAAATAGCGGAAAGATAATTGACAGATGTTCATAAGAAAATGTAGCCATCACGCGATAAATATTCCTCTAAATTCAAGTCAAGGGTGAATGAGAATTTACTAGGCAAGCGTGTTACATAGCAGGCCTCATCTTCGCTTTCCATCATTCATGATTATGGTCAAACGCAAGCCTATATTGTATAAAAAAAGATGTCTCTAAAATATTGAATTGTCTACTCTACGTAAAAGCATTTAAATTCAACACGGCTAAATATACATGGCTACAGAACTAACGGATGCTACTCGAACGAATCGTCAAATTCAAAAATAAGGAAAGTGACGTAACTTCGCTCAGTTGTACTTATTTATCGTCTCGATGGCAAGCCATTGCCTCTTGTTGTTTTCCCTGATCACAAGACAATACTGAATACAGGTGAAAAAATTTAACAAAGGCCCTTTTTGCATGTAGGTACAGTAAAATTACATAAAGTTTACCACTGACAGATAGTTTGCCTTCATTTCATATTGAAGTTTAACGACCTACAAATAAAGCCAATTTTAGAATACTGTTACCCACGTTTGCAGATTTTGTAATAGCTACTTTATTTGTATTGTGTTAAAGTTGGAAATTAAATGAAGGCAAGCCATCTGTCAGTGGTAAACTAAAAGTACCTATACGTATTTGTAGTATTTTACAGAACTTATAACCTGTCTCAATTTTCTAATTAGGAATATCAACTTCTCTAGGTATACAAAGACGTCAGTACTTATTACATGTAAGAGGGGCCTTTCTTAAGTTTCGGAGTCAAACGTAGGGACCTAGGGACCTGATTGATGATACCAGTTTCTTTCAACGACCTGTTTCTCAATACCTAATCGCATTAACATTGTTCAGTTCAGAGAAAATGGTAATGAACAACACATCAAACAGGTTTCTTGAAAAAATGCAAATGTATTTGTAAGTAGAAGACATGGTTTACAAACATTGGTGTCGTGTAACTGTATGAGTGGCGATGCGAGACGTCTATGATTATTACAGATTTTTTCATGCAACAACGTAGACAAATGCGCAAGGTCTCCTGATGATATGTATATGTATATGCTCACCAAGCAGCCCAAACACTATTGTATTAGGTACCGATCTACGAATAGTAAGCTTAATACGCCTTGTGCAATTTCCGATTGTCTTACGTATCAAGCACTGCTGCTTAGCGGCATGATTAGCGAATAAGATGGTAGTCAAAACTCATAGAGAAAGTTGGTCAATTTCACATCACCAATAAGACGGTGTTACATTTTTAAAGGTTTTTTTTTTTAATTTCACTTGCAAATAGGTATGTGGTATACAATACAATCACGTGTAGACTGGACGACAATGCAAGTACAGCCAACAAAAACTACATTCTCGGGAATTTTCATTTCAAAAGGGCGCATTTTTTTAACCCTTTTCAAGGCCCCGACAAATCAGATACAGTAACACAATGTGAATAATTGTTTTATATTTTTTACAAATGCAGGATTAATTTAAAAACAAATCATATTTTAAACAAATTCAATACGTTTTCTACCATATTGTAAAGGGAGTAAGGTCGATTTTTTGTGTAGATTTATGTGGTCGCTATATGCGCTACGCCTGAAAAAGGGTTAAATGAGGAAATTTTGGGGTTTTTTTACTCAGAATCAAGAGCGCTATTGATTTTATCGAAAAAATATGTTCCTAATTTTCCATAAATTTTTTTTTGTGCCGTGACGAGCCATGAACTGTATGATTTATTCATAGTAGCAAAACTGACTCAAAAAATAAGAATTTCTTTATAAATGAATAGTGCTAATGATTTTGAATAAAAGGATGCCCTTAATATTCCTTTACCTCTCATTAATCAAAAGTTTACACCAGAAATTTGTTGTAATTTTAATTTTTAACATACCATGCCTTCCAAGATCTTGCCGAACACGACGTGGCGTCCGTCTAGCCATGGGGTCTTGGTGGTGGTGATGAAGAACTGCGAGCCGTTGGTGTCTTTGCCAGCGTTGGCCATCGAGAGCCATCCAGCGCCGTAGTGGCGGAGCTTGAAGTTCTCGTCTTCGAAACGGTCACCGTAAATGCTGCGTCCTGGAGATGACATACAGACGATATGTAGAACATTTTTCAGTAAGATTATTTTCACATCTTACTTTCTTACTAATATTATAGTTGTGTGTAGTATATTGTTCAGTGTAAAGTATGTCTATCATAGCTATTGTTGTCTATTTTGTGTATTTATTTACATAAATATGAACTAATTTTTGCTCATCGTGCATTGATGAAGATACGCGAACAGTATCTTTTTAGGTTTTCCTTTTTAAATCAGGTTAGCTTGAAAGATCCCTTTTAGGGATAAGTTCGTCTTTTTACTTTTTTGTATTGTAGTTTGATTTTTTTTATTATTTTTGTGTTTTATGTACAATAAAGAATTTACATACAACCCCCTACTATACCACTAATATAATAAACGTGAAAGTTAATATGGATGGATGGATGTGCGGATGTTTGTTCTCTTCCACCCTAAAACGGTTTGACAGATTCTGATGAAATTTGGTACACAGTTTATAACCTGGATTAACATACAGGTCACTTTTTACACCGGAAGATTTTAGTTCCCGCGGGATACCGCTAAAAGAGTTTTTAGCAGACGGAGTCGGGGGCAACAGCTTCCATACAACAACAACTTTTCTTTCTACAGTTTTGCTATGGTTATTTAATCACTTTGCTACTCAAAGTACTTAATTCAATTCATATACACCGTGAAATTTTAGTGGTTGTTTTCCCGAAACGAGGTGATTTAGTATCGATTGTACAAGCGATTTATAATTACTATTTTGACTAGAGTCAAAAATCCAATTGTGAAAAACGAAAGTCGAAAATGACCGCAAACCAATAGTAACGCTTCGTTGGTACAAGTAGCGTACGATCGTACGATAGGTTAGGTACCAACGAAGCGTTACTATTGGTTTGCGATCATTTTCGACTTTCGTTTTTCACAATTGGATTTTTGACTCTAGTCAAAATAGTAATTATAAATCGATTGTACAATCGATACTAAATCACCTCGTTTCGGGAAAACAACCACTAAAATTTCACGGTGTATATAAACAAAGCTAAAAGCGTGTATAAATCAATTCAATCGATTAACTGTTAATGAAAATGTAAACACGTGTTACGTGCATTAATAGATTTTCATGCATCGATTTTAATAAGCGTTTATCAAGTTTCCGAACTTTATTGGCTGCAGTTGTTTTACTGCGTTGTTTTAAGTGAAATCTTATCCGACCGCCAAATAATTGGTTGTTATTTTTAAAGAACAATCAAAGGAAATCGTATGTAGGCAAAACAAACCAGAATAAAATGTACCGTGTTAATCAGGGATGTGGATTTTTCAGAATACTTAGGTTCAGAAGTTTCAGCAATTATCCCTAGTCCCCTACAATTTAAACAAAGTTAGCCTGTTTATTATGGGAACCTATCGATGATTAGAAAATTTTCCGAAGGAATCCCGAAAACTTAATTTGTCCGAAAGCATTTTTTTCTGAAACTGTAAATATTTCAGGATTAATTTCAGGACCATCGTGTAGAACCCTTTAGGTTAGGTTAGGGTTGTTTTATAAAAATCCTGAAATATTTACAGTTCAGAAAAAAATGCATTCGGACAAATGAAGCATTCGGGATTTTAAATATTCGGAAAAAAATATTTCTAAATTTTGATAGGTAACCGTTTATTATACAGGGTTATTTGTAATTCACTAGCATCCTTTTAACCCTAAACTCCTACCACTTAAACAAATGTTTTTTGTTTTAGGGCTTTTGTCATAACTTAATATTTTTGGTGTAATAACGTTTTGAAAATTTGAGATACCTCTTATTTTTACGATACTCTGTGTATTTTTATGGGAAAAAACCGGCCAAGAGCGTGTCGGACACGCCCAAGGTAGGGTTCCGTAGCCATTACGAAAAAATCAAGTAATATTTTTCTAAGGATTTCGTGTGTGTACAGAATCATCCAAGTTTAGGTATGTTTTATACCTTAGGCTACTATTTACTCTTAAACTACAAATAATTTCCAAGCAATCTTAGCCGCTATAATTTTCCTAGTAAATTTGATATATTTACTACCCTTCTGAATTTCTTCAAATTTTTCCACCCAACAGTTTAGATTTTAGAGGGGGGGGGGGGGGGGGGACGGCCGATTTTAATGAAAATTTTCACTTTAAAGTTGAATATTTCGCAAACAGATCACTGAATAGAAAAATCATGTTAGCAACCCCGCAATGATTTTAAAAGACCTATCCAACGATACCCCACACTATAGGGTTAGCCGAGAAAAAAAAAATCACCCCCACTTTACGTCTATGGGAGGACCCTAAAAAAATTTTTTTTACTTTTTTTTATTCAATCACTTTGTCGGCGTGACTGATATATATATTGATGCCAAATTACAGCTTTCTAGTACTAACAGTCTCTGAGCTTAGCCGCGGACAGACAGACAGACAGACGGACAGACATGGCGAAACTATAAGGGTTCCTAGTTGACTACGGAACCCTAAAAAGTGCTTCATTTTAATAAGTCGTAAAACAAAAAACATTTGTTTGAGTGATAGGAATTGGGGATGTCTATTTTTTTTGCAATATATAGTAAATTGAAAACCATTTCGAGATAAATGCTTTTTAACTCGTTTTCTGTAGTTATTTAATTTTAATATTATGTAATGAATTTATAATATAACAAATAAGCAATGACCTTCATTTGACATTGGTGTAAATTGCGTGACCGGTTCAAGTCGTACTTTATTCTGTGTGGTTAGAATTCTTCACAATTTACGCGTGGATTATACTACGGAGTTTGATTTGGACCCGCTGTCTGACATCTAGCACTTTGACAGTGCCAGTAAAGTGACACAGTGGATAGTGTACCACTACGCAAAAAATAATTAAAGGGGCTGCCTTATCGTACGCATTTAGATAGATTTAGAAATTTGGCATTGTGGGAGCCCTCAATTATAATCTGACGTCATCAACTAAAATAGTTTCAATAATTAATTTTGAAAAGAGTAGAGAACTAAATGACAAAATATTGAAATTAGTTTCTTATAATTGACTATTCTATACAAAAAAAATATAAAAACCATGGGTATTTTTTTTAGACATCCCCAATTCAGGGTTAAGAGGATGTCAGTGAATTACAAATAACCCTGTATATACAAGAATTGCTCGTTTAAATGTATTATATATTATTAGATGTCCCATAGCTCTTACGTCATTGTGTCATTGATTTAAAGTAGGTATACGTACCTACATAATTATGAGAGTATAAATCAATACATATTTTTGCACTTGACTATACCTACTTATGACAAATTCAATAAAAGGTGAAATGGGAAGAAGTAGATATAATTTTAGCTTAAAACATTCACATCAGTTTCCGATCCACGGAGATATAACCTTTATATAATCACGCAACACCCCTGACCTCGTACAAAAAGATTAGCTCTTCACTTCAATGTAGGTAACTTAATACTGTTATTCTAGAGGCTATTCTTAAATATGATAAGGACAAAGTAGAAATTCTGAGATTACGAATAAAGTAAAAACTCAATACTTAGACGACCAGATGGCCTAGTAGGTAGAGAACCTGACTACGAAGCTTGAGGTCCCGGGTTCGATTCCCGCGTCGGGGCAGATATTTGTATGAATAATACGAATGTTTGTTCTCGGGTCTTGGATGTTTAATATGTATTTAAGTATCTATATAAGTATGTTTATCCGTTGCCTTGTACCCATAACACAAGCTATGCTTAGCTTACTTTGGGACTAGGTCAATTGGTGTGAATTGTCCCGTGATATTTATTTATTTATTATTTATTTATTAATACTTTATTTTGTATTTATATCGAGTCATTCATGATGACGCGTGCCGTGATTCTTATTCCAATGTTATTAATGTCTATTTTTGATAAATTCACTCGACTTCGTGAATGGCACTCTAGCTAGCTATGAGCAAGCAAGAATATCAAAGCAGCAGACAAAAAAAGGCTAAATGGAACTATAAAACCGGTTTTAGCTCAGATCACAGAAATTTATTTTAGATTTCTTCAGGTAGTCGACATCAAAATTACGGATCCACGTAAAGCTAACATAGCTATATACTATCAAGGTCACCGCCAAAGATTGAAACCGGTATTAGTTGCATTGCAAGACCTAAAAAGGCCGGCGCAGACCAGATGCATATGCGCGTCACGCACCAGTCGTAATGAATGAAACTGTAAGAAAGATGGCGCACTAGATGCGTGCACTTGGTGTGCCATCTTTCTTACAGTTTAATTTTTACAACTGGACCAGTTGAACTGGTGCGTGTGCGTGGCATGACACGCACACGCATCTGATCATCGCCTAAAAATAAATAAAACCTGGACAATTTTGGTCCCCAATTTCTTATTCGTACTGGGGGTGCTTAGTTACCCAGTTACGTTACTGTTTATTACCGTAAAACGTTGCGTATCATCGTCATCATCATCCCAACCTTAGATTAAGAAGGCTTGGGCCATATTCCCACGCAGGCCCAGTACGGATTGGGTACTTCAGACACACCATTGAATTTCTTCTCAGATGTGTGAAGGTTTCTTCACGATATTTTTCTTCACCGTAAAGCTCATGGTAAATTTCAAAGTATGTAATTTTGCACATAATTTTTAAAAAAAACTTAAAAGTGAAATCCCGGGCTCGAAACCACGACCCTCTGCTTGAGAGGCCATAGGTCAAACCACTAGGCTACCACGGCTTTTTTCGTAAAATGTTGGAAAACGATTGAATGTGGAAGGAAACATTTATGTTTAAACGATTTACGCGATAATTACCTATACCTAGTAGTTTTACGTCCCGATTTCACTTCAGTACCTAAGCAGGTAATGCAGGTATGCGTGAATGCTAGAGACGGCGCTAAGCGTAGGCGATATGGGCCACCGCCCGCAGTCTGAGGGGCCTCGCGCCTTGAAAGTTTCTCGTTTTTTTGCTAATTTAAACATCCGTAATCTAATGTCTAAATCTGCAAGGGACAGGAAAAAATGGCAAGAACTGCAGGAGGCCTATGTCCAGGATGGACACCCTGATGTGAAGGATACTGATTACTGGCGTCAACTAACTTTATAAACAACACTATATCACAATATCAGTGAATAAAGTCTAATTGTATTTTACTTATTTAATCTAATGTGTGGGGCGCCATCATAGAGCCTCGCGAAATACATCTCGCCCACATCAAACTTAGGTACTGCGCCGCCAATTAAATAGTGAATTCACGTAATTTTCAAAACCATAATTTACATATTAATAAACTACCTATGAATTCATGTGCGAAATTACATTTGAAATTTACCATGAGCTTTATGGTGAACGAAATCATCGTGAGGAAACATGTATGTATACACCTGCTGCACCTGGTGTGTGTGAAGTTCCCAATCCGCACTTGACCCGCGTGGGAACTACGGCCCAATCCCTCTCATTCTGAGAGGAGGCCTGTGCCCTGCAGTGGGACGTATATAGGCTGGGATGATGAAGATACCTATAACCTTATAACTTGCTATTTCGAAATCACACATCTAGAACTACTAAATCTGTGCCACACATAGTATGTGTTGGAACTGTGTGACATGTTGTTTTATTATGTGGAAGTGGAGAGGGCCAGGTTTTTGCATAAAAACACAAATATGTTGCAGAGACGTAACTGTTTTGCATGTGTCTTAGTGTAAAACAACGTAAAAGGATGAAGTTCATCAAAATAGTTCTCTAAAGTAATCAATAATTTACATGTTGTGGACCATATTTTTAAAGCAAAAGATAAGTTTGTAATGTATCATTTAAAAAAAAAAATCATCATCAAAAAAACAAATCAAAATTTAAAATTTTAATTGTTTTGTAATTTGGCGAAATATTTCATATGTGTAAGTGTGTATAATACTTACAATAAATTAAAAAAAAAAGAATCTTATTAAAAACTAATTAGACATGACAAAAGACTCAAATGTATGGAGTTTATAAACTTGGATGTTTCCAGACCAAAATATTATGAGCATTGTTTATTTCAGGCAATATTTTGCATCAAACATTTTCAAGATCGCAGTTTCTTTGTTCCATTTGGATTGTAGCCAAAATCTTCCTTTTGATAAAGGATTTTGCCTGCCAGTATATTTTTGATTGCAATTTTCATCCTTGCTATTACAAAAATAGCAATGACGTAGCTAGGCTACGGACCTCGCGCGTCGAAATGCTTTATGCTGAATTAAAAATCCGTCATTTAACGTGTGGTATGCCACAGGGCCTACACACATACTTGCCTACACAAAAATTTAGATACAGCACCACCAATGAAAAATAGCTATCTGTTGAGACAGTTTAAGAGAACAAATCAATTAAGAGCAGTTTTCTCATAGAAATCTTGAACAACTCTTAACTCTCACCAATTTCTATGATGACAATTTGGGTTCTAATTGGCAAAAAATCTTATTACATAAAAAACCGATTGCAAACAAATTTCTGTGAAATAAAAGTGTAAGCAAATCAACAATGTTGCTGGCTGCTTTACCATTGTTTTTAATTTTAAGCAGCATTTTACAAAGGGATTCTTGCCCATGCTATTTGTTAGCAGTTCAGTATCTGGCTCTCTGTTGTAATAAATTGTATGCTTGCCAAATTTTATTTTAAGGCATTGGAGTGTGAAATGGTTGCAAACAAAAAATGAAGCTTGCTTTCACTTCTAATATAATAATAGTAAGATATTTTGTATGAAGGCAAAAGTTAAGTCAATCCAGTATTCCAGTAGAAAGTCATAATGTCATTGTATGTTTGTTTGTTTAAGAGGTAAAGCAAAAATATAATAAGGTATACCGTACAAAAAAATATAGAAATGTTTTTCATAGTCCTAGCAGGATTTTCAGGATTTATTAATTAATTATAAGTTTTATTTTGTGTTAGTCTCATTCTGTGTATTTTCTTTTATGCCAGGAGGATGCAAGTGCACCCCCTTGTACCCTCCTTCCAGACCCATACAAATGAGTCATCAAACATTCTCTTTGATGTTATATTTTTCTCCCCAAATGCAATAATAAAGATATTTACCGCCAGTTCCATCTCCCTTAGTGAAATCACCACCCTGGATCATGAAGTTGTCAATCACCCTGTGGAACTTGCTTCCCTTGTAGCCTTCGCCTGCAGGCTTCTGTGCCAGTTGGTAGAAGTTTTCCGTAGTCTTGGGGACAGTCTTTCCGAAAAGACCAATCACAACCGTGCCAATATTGTCGCCTCCCATTGATAGGTCAAAGCTAACCTGTAGAAATTTATTTTGATCAATAACACAATACATATACGTAGGGATACCAAATTGATTCACAATAGTGACTATCTGATTGAATTGACCTGTTGGTGGTTTGGGATTGATAGAAGGGCAATTCAAGAGGTCTTTTATTGTATAATTAAAGTTTTGTTGATGTCTCCAACTTTACATACCGATACCGCTAACCGGACAAAAGACTTGACGCGTCATTGAGTGAGGTCACCAACCTCACTATGGTCATCAACTCCCATAAAAAGTTGCTTTAAGGCACATAAAAAAATCTGTTAAGAAAAAGTGTAAGTTACGTACCTTGTGGGTAACTTTAGGTCCCTTGGGGGCTTCATCAGACCGGACTGCTACGATAAACAAGAGCAGACCAAAGGCCGTCGCGAAAGTACCCATTATGAGTATAAGTTTATATTTTTTCCTTAAAATCTTAGCTAATTAAAAAAACACTATTTTTTAACCAAGAGTGCTCGGCAATGGAGCAATCCTTTAATGCCACTGGCTAAATAACGAGTGACGTGACGGACGAGTGGTGCGGGTGACAGTCGCCGCCGATCGCGAAGCGCCACGTTACCAACGAAACGGAAGCGAACAATACAGCACAGCGACCCCACCACCCACATACGGACAACGCAGCGCTCTTCAGATTGAATGGTGCATTGTTGACGCAAAATAGGCTGTATATTAATTGGCTATGAATGATTTCAGCTTAGCTAATAAAGCCAGCTGCAAAGCAATCGCATCGCGTAATAATTTGACGGAAGCAACTTTGACAGTGACAGGCAGACGTTAGGGTTGCAAGAATAAAAGATTTTTGTACATTATAATATTATTAATTTTCTAATATATAAAAATCTCGTGTCACGGTGCTTGTTACCGAACTCCTCCGAAACGGCTCGATCGATTTTTATGAAACTTTTTTCTCGGTACTCGGTAGGTCTGAGAATAGGTTGTAGGGTATTTTTTATACCCCTAATATGGCAAAACAACGTTTGCGGGGTCAGCTAGTCTTATATAAAAAATGCTCGTGTCGCGGTGTTTGTTACCAAACTCCTCCGAAATGCCTCGACCGATTCTCATGAATTTTTGTGTGTATATCGGGTAGGTAGGAGAATCGGCCAACATCTATTTTTCATACCCCTAAATGTTAAGGGTGGTTCACTCCTTAATTTTTTCTAATAAATCGGTGAATGCCGGCTGCATACACAAAAAAGGATGACGCAATGTAAGTACAGGAGCGGCGTAGGTCAGTTGCAAGAGAGAGGCGAACGCGTTGCAAGAGGATGTATGAGGATGGGTTTCATTTCTTTTTTGCCTCTACTCTAAGGCGGAACAAAGTTCGACGAGTCAGCTAGTATTTTATAGAATTCGAAATTGAATAGTAATGTAATGAGTAGGAATTTTCAGTCTTGTAAAGTCAGTCTCCAATCTGGAATTCGCCTGGAAATAAAAAAATTATAATTCAAAAGCGTTCTGTACTATATGTCAATGGTATAATATATCTAATTTTAGTACTTAATGCACTGAGAACCTGTAGCTATTCAATAGTTATAGCACAAAAAGGTCAGCCGACTGGGTCGACAAGGCCATGAACGAGGGTATTTAATTTATGGGTACATTGGCGTAAATCAGCAGTAACAGCAATAAATTTATTGCGTTCAGTTCAATAATTAATGAGAGTGCTAAATGCCTGCTTTTATTCACCCAAGGCGGGCATATCGTAGGTTTGATTGGCAGATTTCTCCAAAATATCGCCAATAATGGATGAAGTACTTTCGATTCAGTGGCGTAGCTAGGTAACCAAGGGCCCTGGGGCAAATTAAAAAATGGGGCCCTACTGCTATGTAAACTGATTAAATACGAAATATACAAATACTTTAAAAATGCTAAGCTACTTAAGCTCTTTTTTGTGCACTGCAGGGCAGGTAATAAAAATATTAAACAGTAACAACATAAATTACAATTAATAATTGGTGTAGGTTTGGCTAAAAAAACTAAATAGAGAAGATTCAAGGGTTTATTATATAAAGGTCGGGCCTACCAACTGACTAAATAACAATTATATTTTCACCTCAGCACCTCAAACAGGCAGGTTTTGCTACTAAAAAAACAGTGAGCAAAATCCGATTTTGCTCACTGCGTGAGACAAAGTAGCTTTTTAATTATTTTTTTTAAAAGTCAAAGACAATGGTGGGTCTGCTTACTGAATTCGAAAGATTTGAACTTCAGTTTGATCTGTCACTTTCATTTCGATACGAAAAGAGCGAGAGATAAGATCAAATCGATTCGAATTTCGATTTCAAATTCTATCCTAGTCGACCTAAAAATAAACGAACGATTGAACGTTCGGATACTCATAATAAGTTCTTAACCTTAAAATTGTAATTCGTCTGTTAAGGTTTTAAATTAAATTATTGTAGGTACTTTTAATAATTGGATTATATTTTTATATAATCAAATTAATAGTAAAAATGTTGTTGAAAACAAACTTTAAACATGTATCTACATAATTATTAATAATTTTAACAAACTTGAACATCGTGGTAAATACAGCGGATGCAGCATCGGAACGCAGCGGGTGTAGTATCGGAACGCATCTTTAAAAAAATAGCGGGATTCAAATTTTAATTCTTTTCTTCTGTTTCTCTAGCTACAGAGTTCGATATCTATGAGTTTGGTACACGATCAGAGGCAATTTGGAAATTATTATAATAGTAATAAGTACTCATTTAATACATTTTTGAATATGATATGAGTGAATTGAGTGAGTCCAGTGACGAAGTCAACAATTGAACACCAGACGAATTAATGGAGTAATACATAATGCAGAGTAAGTTTCTTACTTGAAAAGTCTCGCGAAAAATATTTAAAAGCTTATGATATTTTTAAACAATGCAAACACTTTTTCGGAGACTGTACCTATTGTTATATATATAATATGAAGTATTTACTCAATGTTGAAAACCACAACAAAGACAAAAAGACGACGTTCATATACCTTTAATAATTTATTATGTTCTCGCTGCTGAGGTGAAAAGTTGTATGTGTCACACGAGACCAAAGTTTTTTTGCATCTCGTGTATTTGAATCACTCGCGCACTCAGGATTCTAACTTAGAATCACTCGCTAAACGCTCGTGATTCAATTATAGAATCCTTCGCAAACTCGTGATTCAAAATCAGCACTCGCAGTAAAAAACAACTTTGCTCTCTTGTTGCACAAATAACTATTACAATTTTTTCCTAGCTTTAGTTTTCGCAAAAGTATCAATGACTTCGTTTAAATCCAGGCTTGATGCGGTTTTGTTTTCAATTGTTATTAAAAACCAAACTAAAAATTATAATTATTTATATATTGGCATGGTAAATTCTTTCTGATAAATGCTTCCAATCTCGAATCCCGTACACCAAACATTATTCCTTTGTGAAGCAAATAACCAGCAGGGTTGACAATAGGCAGCGTCTAGTATTTTGGAATAACACAACCATAAACGATTAACTGGCCCATATTCAGAACACGAAACGTAGTACGATTTTGAAAAACACCTATTGTTCTGGTTGATGTCTGTTGAAAAAGGTCCTGAAGGCTGTAAAGGCCCCATATCAAGAATTTGACGTTTTTCGTTATCACTTAATATTTTGTTCGTGAAGTTTCCCAAGTCATAAGAAGATTTGTCGTACACATTTTCGAAAAATGTAGAGGTCTGTGGTTCCTCCAAACCCTCCGCTCTTATGTGTGTCATGCAAACATCATCCACGTTCACATGATCGGCGGCGGAGGTATCTCCAACTGCAATAATTGTCGAATCTTCTTCAGTAGGCTTCTCAACCAACACTGCAGTTACCACATTATTTGAGTCACTATCAATAGAAATATTTTGGCCAGATGTACTTGCAGAAGGAAAAAACTTGTCAATTTTGGGCAATTTTTGTTTACTATCTTCTCTTTCTTGGCGTTGTTTGCGTTTAAATGCACCACTGGGTTTCTTCTTTTTATCCATAATTTTAGTTTTCTGATTTATTTAAACAATACAATATTAGATTGTGCTCGAGTAGGTAGGTACTCACTGTTCACTGACGACGTTAAAAGTAAAATAAAAGGAAAGAGAAACAATGATACGCTACAAGTGTCGTTGGGGAAATTGGGGAATCCCCGGGAAAAAAATTATCACCGTTAGTGTTACCACATTTAACGGTGGAGACCATGAACGATCTCCTGCCCGCGGACCTGAATTAATGTACCTACTGCAGGTGACTTGTATTTTTTCACGATATTTCGCGTTATACAATGAGCTGTAGCCGAAATCTATAGATTTGACACGATTTATTGACTTAACGGACATCAATATGAGTGGTAAAATCAAATAAAACTGAACCACTATATTGACCAGTACAAAAAAGTTTATTGACATTAGCTTACTTACTCCTGATACAGCATTAATTTTTTAACCGTTCTCGAAAAAAAATCTTAACTCGAATTTATAATAAAACGCACATCGATGAATAATAAAACGCACATATCACTATCCGTCAAATTGACAACACTCACTGCCAACCTACAGAAAGAATTTAGGGGAATTCCCTAGGCATAACTTTTGAATTTCTCTCAACTGAGTTGTCATGATTAAAGTAGGGTTTGCAACCTGTCATATTTATTTTGAAAATTTCCAAAAGTTCAGTTCGATCGAGATTTCTGGTAAGGATTCGAGGGCCCCCTGAGCTTGAGGGCCCCGGGGCACTGCCCCGCCTAGCCCCTTAGTAGCTACGCCACTGTTTCGATTTGAAAGTGTCACAACCGATCTAATTGACACGCTCAACGCTTGATTACGTGCACAAAACTTACAGCTTTCTTATTTTTTCAACATCATTATAAGTTTTCGCTGGATCCCGTGAACTTCTGCATCTATTGGTCCATTGTTTGGTGGGTTTCAATATACCGCCTATGGATTTCTTTTCTTCATTCATATCTCCTGATAAACTGATGGTGGCTACACTATTCGTGTCATTTTCTGAGCTAAATTCCAAATCTTCATTTTCAAACGACATGTTACAAAGAGCGCTGCAACGATAAGATAAATTTTATCACAAGTTACAAGTGCTATGTACATAAATAAAACATAAACCAGTGTAGATGTAGGTACTAAGCCACTAATGTTATAAAAAAATATAGTGTTGTTGCCCCAGACGACACTACGTCTGCGAAGAATTCCCGCGGGGATTATACAATTTTCTGGGATAATAATTATCCTACGTCCTTTCCAGGGTCACAAACTATCTGCATACCAAATTCATTTTTCAGCTGTTTAAGCTTGAAAGGGTGACAGAGCAGACTGATTAACAGAGTTACTTTCGCATTTATAATTTTTATAATATTAGTAAGGGTTTAAGACGTAGTTTTATTTATTACTTCAAAATTGAATTTAAAATATCCACAATCTTATCAATAACCGCTTACTTACTAACCTTGCGATTTCCTTAGCATCATTTGACTCAACTGTGTTCAGAAAATCTGCAGAACAAAATAGAACTATTCACAAATTATAATACTAATTTTAGGAATGTGATAGAACATTCAACGATTGTCTAATCAATATTTTAATAAGCGCTTGGACAACTTAAATAGCATAAGTTGAGATAAAAACAAAATCATAAATATTTTGATCCAATGCAACAGCGATGTATTACACATTAAATACTTAGGTAAGTAAATGCGTTTAGTCGATAAAAGTAATGAACGGAACAAATTAAATTTGTTGTACGTATTTATAAGCTTTGTATAATATTCCGTGCTCAATGGTGAAAAACAACATCCAGTAATGTAATGTAATTAACATATCGTACAAAAAAATTTTACTTTATTAGCCGATCTTCACTTTTTTTATTAAGTACATCTAACGTAGTATGTAAACTAATTTTCACTTACAACATATGGAACCTGTTTTCTGAACTAAATGATTTTTATTTTATTTATTATTCACTAAAAACATGAAGCTGAAAACAGGACAGCAGGAATCAACCGTATCTAAGTAATTAAAATTACTATTTTATTTTCAAATTAATGATTGACTGATTCAGGCGTAATGTCCAGAGGTCTATATTATATCAAATGACTTACAAACTTTTACCATGCTCATCCGCTGCCACACGTGCAAGATAACTGCGTGTGTACGACAAATATGCGATTTTTTCATGCAGGATAACTAACCTCCTGCACTTCCACGTAAATTACTCAGAACCAACTATCACAAACACAGCACCAAATGCAACGCATTTTAAACTCCTTACGAGTTTACTTTCACAGCAAAAACGAGCTCACAACCGTTCCTAAACAAAACAATACAGTACCTCTACCATGAGTTTACACTAGTTTACGTGACCGTACTCGCTAGCGACGGCGTAAATTATTTGTATGGAGAATTGTACAGCGCCTCTAGCGGTCACTTACGGAAGTACAATTTTCCATACAAATCATTTACGCCGTCGCTAGCGAGTACGGTCACTGTGAACTAGTGTAATTCTATAACATCGGCTTTGTAGGATCATTGACCTTTTTTTTATTTTTACAGTCAAAACTATATTTACCATCAATGTTTCCCACAGTTTGTGTAGTATTGGCGTGAAACGATTTCGTTCTATTAAATTTCTTCTCTTGATTCACCTGAAAAGAAAGCCACGAAATTAATTTAACATAACCCCGCGGCTTCACTCCCGTGGAAAAATAAAATATTTGCTAAGTCCATATGCCATGGAAATTTCGAAAATGTACCTGTTTTGCACTAATAATGCGCCAAAATAACTGTTACAGTAGGTACTAGTATTGTAGCAGTATCAGAAACACTATTACAGGAACAATCTGCACTATAAAAGTACCTTGCACAACGTTGTTGTTTAGAAAATCACGTTCTATTCATAAAAATAGGTAGGTTTCCGCAGTTTCACCTGATACGTAGAATTACTGGTTTTTGTAAGTATCCGTTGATTTTTTCTCCATTTGTTAAGAGAATCTTGCTGTTTTTCTTTCAAACATAAATATTTTGAGTACCATTTTTGATGAGAAATAATATCTTCTTTCGTAGAACCTATAAATATATTTCATGCAATTTTAGAATTGGCGAAAGTAAAGTTTTACAACAGTAACGGTTAAACACGATAATAACGGTTCGATTATATTGTTGCTACTGTCTTGTGTTTGAAAGCCAATTTTATTTTCATAGGTGTGCATTACTTTCTTATACGCATTACATATTATAAATACGCACATAAAAATCATATACCTAAAGCGGAAAGTGAGTTAAATATATACCTAGTTGCTTGTAAAGCATCCAATAAGAAATGAAAGCCGGAGTATGATTGTTACCAAACGAAAAAAAAAGTATTTTCAGGAACAAAAACCATTTTGTTTTATTATGAGAGGGAGGCAAACGAGCAAGCGGGTCATCTGATGGAAAATGATCACCACTGCCCATAAATATCAGCAATTCAAAGAGAGTCACCAATCTGTTGCCGGCCTTTAAAGTAAGTATAAACCCTTTTCTTGAAAGCCCCAATGTCATAGTTGTCTGGAAAGACTGCTGCCAGAAGCTGGTTCCAGTTTCACCGTATGTGGCAGGAAGTGCCGAAGAAAATTGAAGTGCAACCGTATTTTAGTAAAATAAAAGAGCAAAACAACACATGACATCTGTTAACATTCTTACCTAATATCCCCAAAGTGAGAAATGACTAGAATATTCATACCCATATTGATATTATACTTAAATGCGAATGCGCGTATAGCTTGTCTAATTTAAAATGACGCGCCCTACCATCGCATTTTACGCACAGGATTCACTGGATCATAATAGTACACGGAATACACGACGCTCCCAAACAAATGAAGAATCGTAATTAATATTTGCACGCACACATCCAAATCAACTGATTATTCAATAGAGGGGCGCGTCATTTTAGCTTAGTCAAGTTCTATATCTGTCTGTCTGCCTGTTGTCTCTTCACGCTTAAACCGCTAAACCCTGGGAAAGACATGAAATAGTTTTTGTCCCGGAAAATTGCATAGTTCCCGAACAATAACGATAAATAAATTTTTCGCAGACGGAATCTCCGGCAACAGCAAATAAGTTTCTCCTTTTAGGGTTCCGCAGTCAACATAGCAAAAAACAAAACCCTTTATAGGTTCGGCATGTCTGTCAGTCTATATTTATATCTGTTCACGGTTTATCTCGGAGACTTTTAGTACTAGAAAAGTGTTATTTAGTGCGAGTGTACAATAATAATTACGCCAAGAATATTTTTTTTAGGAAATACTCATGACTTAGGGATGATTTTTTGTCGTCTACTCTATGGTATAGTGTCGTTCTATGGGTCTTTAAAAAAGATTACAGATCTGAGAATACCATTTTTCGATTCAGGGATGCGTTCGTTTACGATATATTATAATATAATATGAGGCTTTGTAGGCTTTACAAGATGAGTAATGATCGATCAAAATTAAATATTGTATAATTGCTGTACCCTACACCGCGTGAGAGCCAACACTTGGCCAACACACACTTGGACTGGACATTTTTTTAAAGTCAGTTAACAAAATAAGTAGATACCCAAGCTAGTTATTTATTGTTTATTGGTTACACAGCTAAAGCATTCATAATATGTGATAGGCACGTAAAATTCATGTAAAAGTACCTGCTATTTTGTGCAGAACTTCTTTTTGAAAAGCTTCAAAATTATTATTGTTGCCAACAATTACATCCAGCTCAATAACATCTCTCGTGATATCAGCATCGAAGTATTTTTGCCAGATTTGAATGAAGATATTGTGGTTATATTCATTCCAGCCTCCGTAACGATTGGGGCTATTTTTCATAAATTCCTGTAAATCTTGCACCTCCTTAAAAACAAATTTAAAAATATGCCTGAAAATAGTGATCTATACTAATATTATAAAGCTGAAGAGTTGTTTGTTTGTTTTTTTTTGTGTTGAATACTCCATTTATCGAGGAAGGCAATAAGCTATAATTGTATATATATATATATATATATATATATATATATATATATATATATATATATATATATATATATATATATATATATATATATACTAGCTGTAGCCTACGACCTGTTCTCAGACCTACCGAATGTAGAGAAAAAACTTTCACAAGAATCGGTCAAGCCGTTTCGGAGGAGTTCGATAGCAACTTATAGGATAATAGGAGCGGAGCATCAATGATTAACGCGGACGTAGTCGCGGCCACCACCAGTATGCTTAGTATAAGTATAATATTACTTCACCAAATACACTTCTCGATCGCGTTTACGTAAAAAATTCAATTCTATAGAATTTTATAGAAACATGGACGTTTCTATGGAAACTGAATTTTACTAAATTTTCGTTTACCTTGCATTTGAAGGGCGATTTTATTATAACTTTTACAGGGCTAGGTGCAATGTGTTTAAATAGCTTATTTGACCTAAATATGGGTTTGATCAGGCAGCTCGTTTGTTTTTCTTCTATGTTATTTACCTGAAACCAAGGGTACTTAATTGTAATCAATTAATCAATGTTCATAAAGTTTACAGCCAACATCTCGTTCAATAATCGCCTGTTGTTCAAATGTTTATTGGAAGATATTCCTTGAATGAATAAGTAAGTGCATATATAAGTGAACAACGCACTGAATACCTAAGTACTTACAGATTTCGTTAAATCTTCTTCTTTGGATGCCGTAGATGCTAATTCCGTTTGTAGGAAATTCTTGAATGTCCTTATTTTATCATCCAATTTTATAACATCTCTTTTCATACTTTCAATGTCTAAAATTAAAATGAAGTTGAATATTATTTTTTGAACTATACCTAATCCTCCAATGCAATATTTATTTGTCTAAAAAAGTGTTTTTAATTAAAAACGGCTAAGTGCAGGTCGGACCATGCACAGGACAGGAGGACAGGAGGACAGGGGAGGACACAATACATGACTCTAAAAAATTTACACTTCAAAGCTAAATATTTCGCAAAAGCATTCCCAAAATCATAAAATGATCTTAGTAAACGTATAATGTTTTTGAAAGACCTATCCAACGATATCATCCCACACCTTGGGTATCGAGGAAAAAAAAAATTTACGCATCGGGGAATTACAAAAAAAATATTTTTAATATTTCATTTCATGACTTTTTGTCCGCGTGGTTAATATATGTATACCACAGCGCCAAAAACAGTTTTGGTGGTCAAAAGTGGTACTAATATCGCTTTCGTATTCAATGTCTATTTAGCGGCAGCACTCACTAAGTTCACAGTTCCAATTTTGTTTAGATTCTATAACCTAATGTCCATTCTAAGAAGAGTCCAAGCCATACTTTTTTATAATAACTTTAAGGTTTCTGGTCCAATTTAATAATGGGAATGGGGATTACTTACCCAGACAGCTTAATTTTTCCTCGGCTTCAGCTTTTATGTCGTCAAATTTCATGGTAATTTCGGTAAAAGAATCTTTCATCTTTTTCGAAAATTGTCTAAAATCTAAACAATACAATATAGGTAGTTCTACTTCACTTTCATGTTCTTTGGGAATTAGTTTATTAATGTTCTTCAAAATCAAACTTTCTTGTATTTTTAACTTTCGCAGTTTAGCAACGATATTATCGGAATTTTCGAAGGAAGAATCTTTGTGATTCATTTTGTCATAAAAAGTACATCAGTTTATGAATAACTTCGTTCTTTATATTAATTAGTTGTTTATGTTTAGTAAAAAGTAAGTTTACTCGCAGCAATTATTGATCAAACTTTGAAATCGAGTGCTACGTCAGTATCGACAACCTGCTGAGCCTGTCTCGTAACCGTTTCCGGTAACATCTCGTACTTACATAAAAAAAAACAAATAATATAGATTGCATTTGGGTTCATTCTTTCTAAATAAAAAAAATAAAAGTAGGAATCCTATGCAAAGAAAATTAAATGAAAGAAAAACGCGATTCTAATATTTATAATAATAATAATAATAATAAGCTTCATTTAGCAACAAAATCTTAAGCAAAATTTTTGTTAAGTTTCGTAATGGAACGTTTTCGTCTCGGACAGGTTGAACTGTCAGTTGTCAGTTGTCATCTTTCTTTACGGGGTTGATTCGATTGCTTTTCTCAAATTCCGCAGACATAGAATGGGTTGCGGCTTTTAAATTTAAATCCGGTGAATTATATTAAAAATGTTTACTCGTTCCAGACTATTCATTACTAAAGCGCTACCTTTAAGAGTATGTACAGACATTAATTTGAGTGTAAACCTGTGTTTTGTAGTTTATGTATAACCTTACTCGTTCTTATTTGTTTTCAGAATGCATTTAAAACGGAATATCAGAATGAAGCACGGGTGTTATTTAGTGTAACTAATGCGCGATATCGTTCAACTACTCCGTTAAACACAGTGGTTATGTTCGTGCCACAACAGGAGGTTCGTAACCTTATTGAAATTTATATAAGTTTAGTCTAACAAACAATTTTTGTTATTTACTTAGGTAGGTAGGTAGGTATCTTTAGGTAGGTTTCATCTAATTGATACTTAAACTTGTCTATTTTTAATTGATTTCACTTTAATGGCCTCATTCAAGATGTTTCTTTTTATTATTCGGCATATTCTTCATTTGAAATGTTTGAAATAAATTGTAAAAATACTATTTCCAAATCTTACATCATGTGAAAAGTCTTCTCTGAAACAGATACGTAATAATGAATCACTCACAAGATAATTCAAAATGATGAAACTATGTAAGCTAATTATGAAATATTCCTAGGCCTGGATAGTGGAGCGGATGGGGAAGTTTCACAGAATTCTGGAGCCAGGATTGAATCTGCTTTGGCCTATCGTGGACAAGGTCAAATATGTGCAAAGTCTGAAGGAAATTGCCATAGACGTACCTAAGCAGAGTGCCATTACCTCAGACAATGTCACGCTTAGTATTGATGGTGTGCTGTACCTGAGAATCATTGATCCTTATCTAGGTGAGTTTTGAACGTTACAATAATGGTGCTTATGGTGGAACTTCTATGTTTCTACAGACAAACTGGTTTCATAAAACCAGGTGTAATGTTTAAAATCATTCTCCCGTAATTGCGGTACCTCTTCCAATCACTGATTATTAGCCATGTACCCAGAACTCTGTTTAGTTGAGATCTATTATGTGTCTTGCTCTTCTTCTGAAGATTTGATTGCACCTCAGCAAAGCCTCCTTGTAATTACTGAAATTTATTATGTAGGTCTTACAATTTACCAATATAAATTTAACTAATACACAGAGTTAGTCAGTCAGTAGCTGGTAACTAATACACAATATACAATTGAACAAAAAAAAAACAAAGCAAAGATGCTCAACACATTAGCCACATTGCTAAACTGCGATGGACAACCTTTGCACTAGAAAAAGATTCTTAAAATGTTTTTTCATTTCCACAGCATCCTATGGAGTAGAAGACCCTGAGTTTGCTATAACACAACTGGCACAAACCACCATGAGATCTGAGCTTGGTACCATTTCCCTAGACAAAGTCTTCCGTGAGAGAGAATCCCTGAATGTCTCCATAGTCCACGCCATTAATAAGGCCAGTGAGGCATGGGGTATAACTTGCCTTCGGTATGAGATCCGTAAGTACATTAAAATGTTTGAAGTGCTTATCAAAATTACTAGTTTGTGTGGATTGCACCATTTGAGAAGGAATATTGAAACAATCTGCCAAAATATAACTATCGTACCAGGATTCGGATTTTTCATTGCATGGTAAGATGAAAGAAAACTATGGAGTCAATATTAAAGTTAAAATTTAACTTCATACTCATACTCATTTATGTAATTAATACCGAGAGTAAATTTTAAATGAAACAAACAATTTGAATTCAATTAAATGATATTTTAAATAAAAAGACGAACTGCAGCACAATAAAAAAATGAACATTTAGAATACTTCTATTTCTTAATATCCATGGGGCATGAAGATACAGGAATGGGCGTCAAAATCTTGATAAGGTAGGTATGGCGTGTGTATTTTCCATTTCAAAATTACAATCGTAAAATGAGTATAATGTCATGTCATGGCGACGTTTTTCATATTTTCTAGAATAATAGTACATTGTTGTAGAGGCTGGAAAGTAAGCAATAGATGGACGAGTTTGTTTGAGGGCCGACGCGTAGCGGAGGCCCTCGAAAGTACGAGTCCATCTATTGCACTTTTGGCCGAGACTAAACATTGTGCTTTTCACGACTAATGCGAGGAAATCATTATCATCATCATCATCATAATCATCCATCCATCCATCCCGTCCATCCCGTCCATCCTGTCCATCCCGTCCATCCCGTCCATCCGACCATCCGTCCATCCGTCCATCTATCCCGTCTATCCCGTCCATCCATCCATCCCGTCCATCCCGTCCATCCGTCTATCCGTCCCAACAATCCCGTCCATCCCGTCCATCCTGTCCATCCCGTCCATCTGCCCATCCGTCCATTCTGTCCATCCCGTCTATCCCGTCCATCCCGTCCATTCCGTCCATCCATCCCGTCCATCCGTCCATTCCGTCCATCCCGTCCATCCCGTCCATCCGTCCATCCGTCCATCCCGTCCATCTGCCCATCCGTCCATTCTGTCCATCCCATCCAACCAGTCCATCCCGTCCATCCCGTCCATCCCTTCCATTCCGGCCATCCCGTCCATTCCGTCCATCCCGTCCATCCGTCCCGTCCATCCCGTCCATCCTGTCCATCCCGTCCAACTCGTCCATCCCGTCTATCCCGTCCATCCCGTCCATCCCGTCCAACCCGTCTATCCCGTCCAACCCGTCCATCCCGTCCATTCCGTCCATCCGTCCATCCGTCCATCCATCCCGTCCATCCGTCCATTCCGTCCATCCTGTCCATCCCGTCCATCCGTCCATCCGTCCATCCTGACCATCCCGTCCATCTGTCCATCCGTCCATTCTGTCCATCCCGTCCATCCCGTCCATCCCGTCCATCCGTCCATCCAGTCCGTCTGTCCGTCCGTCCGTCCGTCCGTCCGTCCGTCCGTCCATCCATTCATCCATCCATCCATCGCATGCAGCAGACAATTACTGTTGATTGGTCCAATAATGTCGTTTCAGCACGCCAGGAATGAAATTCAGAAATTATCTTTCAAAAAGTCGTATCGTATAATGAAATACATATACTGATACGTCCTGTTTTCGATTAGTGTAACTTTGTTGTCGTGTTTGTGCGCCATAAATGAGTCAGCTGTTAAATGTACATATATAGGCAGTTTTGAGTACTGGATTTAGGTTATCTATGGCCACATTTTCGAGCAGTGTCGTGAAAAAGAGGTTTTATATTGGTTGGTAGTATATTCTAGGCTTCTCGCATCATACTACAAAAAATCATTTGAATTATATTAAGTAAGTAAGATTAACTTTCGATTGACATTTTCGATCTGTCATCCTGATAAAGGGATAAAAGTATTACGAGACTAAGAAAATAAGTGAGTATGAGTATGAATATGAGTTCAATTTTAACTTTAATATCGACTCCATAGTTTTCTTTCATCTTACCGTGCGATGAAAAATCCAAACCCTGTTAATTACACTAATGCTACATAGTTTCCTCTGTAATTCATACACCTAATATATTCCAAAACATTTTTTTTCGATTATAATACCACACCTGGGAATTAATGACAACAGTATAGGGTGAATGGTCAAACATGATAAATGGAAATAATTGATTATTGAAAAAAAGAAACTATGTAAAAAAACTAAAATCAAAATTCCTGCGATACAATAGAATCTAGTGACTAGATTAACTTATTGGATTTGACTATGCACCCCTCAATATGTTACTACTATTACCTGTTTTTAAATTTCGTAACAATCTTAACCAAAATGAAAGCCGGTAGCTCTTCAACTTGGCAATTTGTACCAAATTCTGAAACCCTAGGTTAATGGACCTGTGGGGAAAGGCCAGAATAGAGAGATCTTGCTCCAAGCAGATGTTATGTCTGGGAACCGAAATCTAAGGGAACAGAGTTGGATGTTGTATGCAGCCAGGTTGAGAAACTTTGATAGCGCAATGTAGAACATAGCATTTTCCCTAATTGACAACTAGATGGCGCTAGAGATCGCTACAGACCACACGATTTTAAAATAAATGTACATATCTAAGGGCTTAATGAAAACAAAATCACAATCACATCCTTTGTGTAACGAAAGTTAGTCATACAAACTATTTGGGTAACTTTCGTTACACAAAGGAATCAATTAAGTTTTGTTTTAAATAAATCCCTTAATTGTATGGTAGGGTTTGGATGTCTTTGTTAATCTATTCTGGCTATTTTTACTTCTCAGGCGATATAAAACTACCGTCGCGCGTGCACGAAGCCATGCAGATGCAGGTGGAAGCGGAGCGGCGGAAGCGAGCCGCCATCTTGGAGTCCGAGGGCGTGCGGGCGGCGGACATCAACGTCGCCGAGGGCAAACGGCAAGCGAGGATATTGGCTTCCGGTAAGATATCTGTCAGGAAGGGCCATATCACACTGGCGATTTTCGAACGTATTATGAGCGTTTATACCTGCTGAGCTGGCAATGTTGCATTTTTGTTAGTTTTTCTCGATTATTCCATAAAAATTGAATTAAAATTAAAAATGTGGTGTATACGAATTGTTCTAATATATAAGTTAATGTGTCTACTGCAATAATTATTCGTGATAAGACTTTTATTTTCTTTAAAAACCGTTAGGTAATAATTTGTTCGTTTTTAAATAAAATAAAAGTCTTATCACGAATAATTATTGCAGTAGACACATTAACTTATATATTAGAACAATTCGTATACACCATATTTTAATTTTCATTCAATTTTTATGGAATAATCGAGAAAAACTATCAAAAATGCAACATTGCCAGCTCAGCAGGTATAAACCACAAAAATAATAATAAAGAGGATAGAAATGCCTTAGTTCCTATTTTCTTCCGGAACTCGTGTCGCTGTTTCATCCCCTCTACTTAGTGTGTTAATGCACACATTCAAAAGACCGGAACCGTACTACGCGATCACGCACACAATTACTAATATTTTTGCTTACAAACAATTATGAACCTTACACCTTAAGAGATAGCGTTAAATAACACTCAACGTAATTCATACCCACATTTACACAACGGCGCTCTTTATTGGCCGCGTCGGCATTATGTCTGTACTAGTCGTAACCTGTTTTTTTGTCCGTACCACGAACTTTTGTGCAAGACAGAAGGGTTATCAAAAATTACTGTACATTGCTGCGTATAATTCAAAACGATCTGCGTTTTTATGGGCATGAGTAGCAATGGTATATGAAGTTTCGTGTTAATAACGTGTAAACCAATATTTCATAATGAAATATTTTCTGAAGTTGTATTTTGATATAAACCGCATTATTACATTAAATTAATACATACCAATGAAATGTAATCCCCTTATTAGTGTAATTACACAGTGTGGACGAGTTTCCGCAATTGCTAATGGTGTAAAACACCATTTTAAAGCACTTGTTGTCATACACACGTTTCAAATAGCACTGAGCCACAAGTCGCGCGCTTGTGACCTACGAGTCACAAGCGCGGCGCCAAGGTCACGCGTCTAAGGCACTTCTATCCTCTTTATTATTATTTCTGTGGTATAAACGCTCTTAAAAGCGGAGCGAGCGTGCGGCGTCTACCGCGAGCGCGCAACGTATTCGCCGCGAATGCGCAGCGAGTTCGTCGCGTCTATAGGGCTGGGACGCCATGATGTACGGTCAGCATCAAAAGTAGCTGGCCACATTTGTACTTTGTCGTAATAACACAACTGTCAATCGAGTGTAAAGCCTGCAATACATGTTGGTCGAGCTCAGGTCAACGCGAGCGTAGGCAAATTAATACAAGGCAAGTGCTACTGCCTACACGTTCGGCCAACCGCGTAATGGCGCGCTGACAATCATGTGGACACTATTGGCCGAGTGCGCGTGAGCGCCTTTGATTTGTGCAAAAAACCGACAGCGCTCCAAAGTGCGGCAAGTGGTCGCGAGCGACCGCAAGTTGTGACAAGCTACGCCAAATGAGTTCTATACACGTTGGCGCTCGACTTTACTCGGCTAACTAAACTACGATTTTTAATTTCGTGGAATTCTGACATTTCTTAGTGTTACTAGGCAAAAAATATTTCCCGAAAATTTAAACGAGATAAAACAAAAACTAGGAAATACAGAGCACAAATTCCTTAGTATACACATTAAAATTGGACATAATGTAATAAATCATTAATTAATACGTAGTTAGAATATTTTTTGATCTAACTGTTCAGACGTAATAAAATATTTAACCCTTTTATGAGTAAAAAATAAATTGTGTCGGGTATCATTGCGATGATTGACATTATCGCAAACTTTCGGACTTAAATTATAATTAAGTAATAGTTACATACTTAAATAATAAAAACCATCAAATATCATTCTTCTGACAAAACAATATTAAAGTCATTCGGCTTCTGTCTTGAATGTTCGAATGTGCTCGCTCTCCTGTTTCCGTATTATTTTTGTCGTTTATTATTATTTCCTTGAAAAGTTTTTGTTTTTTGCTATGTGTTATGTTTTTTAAAGAGGACTAATATCATTATGTACTGTCTCACACGTACCATGAATACACGAATCTATTAAAAACCTATGAAATAAATATAGACAAATAAATGAAAACTGATAACTTCTTATATGTAGTAAAAGCTCTCCTTCACTGTATTTATAATTAGTAATGTGCCTATTTTATTATGTTTCTAAAATAATAAATAGATTTAAAATGACAAAAGGTTTGTTGCCTCTGAAACGTCATAATCTGAAATTTGTCAGAATTCCACGAAATTAAAAATCGTAGTTTAGGCGAGCGACACCGAGCGATGGCAAGACAATGCAAATATACTGTCTATACGTTGGTATTGGCGTTCACTCGGCGACGCTCGGCCAACATGTATTGCAGGCTTAAAGCGACAAGGTACAAAAGTGACCAGCTACTTTTGATGCTGACTGTACACTCACATACGTCGGCTAACATATAGATAGCCTAGCCACTTCAGTTTTTGTACACGAATGTCTAAAGCATATGAGAAGCAGATTAAGACCATTGATTCGAAATTTTGATTCTGCTCTCTTCACAACGGCTCATTATTGTCTATTTCAGAGGCGGAGAAACAAGAACAGATAAACAAAGCCTCCGGAGAGGCGAATGCCATGCTCGCGGTGGCTGAGGCCCGCGCCAAGGGACTCCAGCTGGTCGGGAGTGCACTAGGACAGAGGGTACAATACGTTTACTTTTAGTTTACCACTGACAGATGGCTTGCCTTCATTTCATTTCCAACTTTAACACCATACAAATAAAGTAGCTATTACGTAGCAAGAGTAGCAAATGCTACGGGCGCGGCGCGTAATTCCTTGACTGTACTTTGCGAGTTCTACAATTTGAGGTTAAAATATAATTTTTCAAAAAAGGTGAATACACTATAAAGGTTTATGTATTTTACTAAATGTAAACAAATATTATAAGCTGCCAACACGACCAAAAGTTATGGCGTCGGGTTAACCAGCCAAATGCAATATTTGTAATTGACTTTCACGCGCCACATTTTCGACGTACTCTTTAGTGATTTACTGTCATTTAGTACAAATGGAAAATTGTCCACTCGAAATTATACGTCAAATAAGAAAAATGACTATTTTAAATATGCCCCTAGTAAAATTGACAAAATTGATATAGGCCGAAAGAAATGACTACCAAATCAATTAATGATTAATCCAATTTAGGCCAATATTCAAAATATTCAAGTAGTAGTTAAGTATTCAAGTGGACGATTTTCCATTTGTACTATTAAGTACTGAGATTTACTGTCATTAGACAGTAAATATCTTTAGTTTAGTCGCGTAATATGGAGTTTGTTTACACTCAGTAAAGTACCTAAACCTTTATAGTAGAGATGGGCCGAGTACTCGTTTACTACTCGGTACTCGGTGTACTCGGCAGTTTTTTTGATACTCGTACTCGGCCGAATAACTCGGTTCAAATGCCGAGTATACTCAGTCTAAATAAAATTATTATTAATCATGTGTATTAAAATAAAACAGGCTTGTAAAACATCCAGATTCGCGATCTTTTGCTTATACTCATTGTGTCGACAGTCACTGTACACAATCATCTATTTCCAATGTTTTTAAAATATTTAAGCAATTAATGCGCGGACCGAATGCGAATTTCTCGTTAAACAAAAACTGACTAATTTGCGGGGAGGAGGCGGGGATCCCCGCGACGTTCGCTCGCGGTGGCTGGTAGCGCCGCGCGAACCTGTCCAAACCTGTTTTCGCGCCCCAAAACTGAACCGAGTAACTCGGCCGAGTACTCGGTATGAGAAACTTTGAACCGAGTATACTCGGTAAAAGTTGTACTCGGCGCATCTCTACTTTATAGTATAGACATGTTCTTTCCGTGTAACCTTCAAATGGTGTTTTTTTTTCACAGGATACCAAACACGCAGCGTCGCTCACGCTAGCCGAACAGTATGTGGCTGCTTTCAACAAGCTTGCTCGCACCAACAACACGCTGATACTGCCGGCTAACGCTGGCGATGTTTCCAACTTAGTCGCACAGGTTGGTCGCATTCTTATTACAGAAGCATTGAGCGACAAAACGAGTCGCTGTCACCAGTGCTCCGTTAATCCATACGAGTACTTTCCCGCCACTAACGTTGACACAGCAATTCTATTCTATCCTAACTAATATTACAAATGCGAAAGTAACTCTGTCTGTCTGTCTCGCTTTCACGCTAGAACTACTGAACCGATTTAAATGAAATTTGGTACACAGGTAGTCTAGAGCCTGAGAAAGGACATAGGCTATATATCATCACGCTAACACCAATAGCAAGTTTTTAGCGGAGCGGAAGAATGTTTAAAAATCGGGGGTTTTTGAAGTAAAACTTCTATAGGCACGCTTGACTTGGGAATGTGAACGCGGGTGTGCGGGGGGGGCGGGTATTTTTATTTATATCGAGGAACTAAGGAGATCCATAATTGATGAAAAAGCAAATTACTAATTCCACGCGGACCGAGTCGCGGGCAAAAGCTAGTTTAAAATAAATGTAATACTTATTTTGCTCCTCCACGAAGTCATGCAAAATAGGTACGTTTACGTTTCATGCACCTTTCCCGCCATCCCTCCGCATAAAAAATAAAAAAAATATTCCAAGCAAAAACGCAACTAAATCCACAGCCAAGAGAACAACCACCACTATTAATAAAAAATGGACACGTGTTTCACCTCTCTCCGAATTTGAATTGAATTGAAAATTAAGTGGCGCAAACCACAAGTATTTGTACGGAGAATAAACAAAAATTTTACTTATATTAAATATTGTTTGTTATTTAGTGTACCTACTAATTTTTGTTTACTAGAGAGCGATCACCCTATGCTGTCTTCAATGGAGGGCATTTGCTATAAAGGCCGGTGCAGACCGGATGCGTGTGCGTGTCACGTTACGTACACGCACTGGCTGTGAAGAGTGGAGCTGTGGGAGGGATGGCACACTAGATGCGTGCACTTGGTGTGCCATCTTTCTTACAATTTCATTCATTTTCATTACAACTGGTGCGTGACACGCCCACGCATCTGGTGTGCACCGGCCTTCTACAATCTTAACTAGAATTCTAACGGGCCAAACGAATCTAATACAAAATTCTTTGTCCCAGGCAATGTCCATCTACTCCACCGTGTCACAACACAATCTGCAAGCAGCGGCATCACACCCAGACATAACAGAGGCAGTCTACGAAGATCCCCTAGTCAAGCTTAACACTCTCACAGAGAAAGGCACGACCTTGGCCGGCCAAGCGGTGACCAGCGAGGACGATAGCCTAGCGGAATACTTCTCAGACGACGAGGAGAGAGAAAAAGCCCTACAAGCACAGAAAGATAAGAAGGAAAAGGAACAGATTGTCCACAAGTACGAAAGAGATTCATAAGGTTTTCAATAAGAGTAGAGTCGCCTGTTGTTAAATAAATTTACGTTAATAGTTCACTTGTATTATTTATCCGCTTGCGGCGCCTTTCATATGCCCAGTTTAATAATAATAATCTATTATATAAAAATATCGTGTCACTGTGTTTGTTACCGAACTCCTCCGAAACGGCTTGGCCGATTTTTATGAAACTTTTCTCTACACTCGGTAGGTCTGAGAATAGGTCGTAGGCTATTTTTTATCCCCCCCCCCCATTCTTCGCGGACGGAGTCGCGGGCAACAGCTAGTAATAATATAATAATACTTTATTTCGACCAACATAGGATCATAGTGTAGCTGCGAGAAAAATGGTGCAAGTCTCCCCTGTGGACACGGCAAAAGTTGAGGGTCCATAGCCAATTTTTTAGTCTGGTCTACACGCCTGGTCAACTTTCGGCTCATTTAAATAAATTTTAAGTTTGCTGACTCGCTAGTTTTATGTTAACAGATGTGGTAAATTCAAACTCGTTTGCTTTACGGTGTAGTGTTGGAACGAAAGCAATATCATTTTACCATACACTCCCCGCCTCAGGGGCCCCAGAAAGGCCGATATATTCACATTTGTTCCTATTTTGGTTCTACAAAAAGTTTTGAGAGTAAATGATAAGGCTACAACTACAACACCATCTAGCGATCACCTAATTCACCAACAAATCACATCTAGATTCCAAAGTCGAGCTTGCACTACGATCAGTCTATAATTTGTCTATGATTTGCGGAACCGGGGACTCCCCGTGAACTTTTTATCATTCACATTCTTTAATTTTCAAAAGTGCCCCTTGGCCAATAACAAGTTCTTGTGTACCCTGATGGCCCTAATCGAAATTAGTATCTCCAACCAAAACCGAAATTTTGTTTTTATATGTACAGTCGAAGAAACTGAATCGCGTACCAGAGGGACCCTTTCGCTGCAAATGTTATGTTGACATTCCATACATCTAACAAAGAAATCATCTTGAAATTGATTGTGAAAAGGTGTTCTTGATCTGAGATAGTTTTTTATCAGGTGCCCTCTTGCTAGTTCGTTATTTAAAAAAAAACTTTGAAACGAAAATAGTAATCCCTTTTAATATCCCGTGAGAATTTCGAAAAATCCCTTTTTAGTGCACCTCTACAACAATGACGTTGGATAATTTCAGGTCTAGAGACTTCCAGTGTGGCTGTGGATTGTCTGTCTGTCATTCATTCAGCCACGTAAAGGTGCTTTTCCACTAGAGATGTCCTATGCAGCTGTTGAGAGGATATGAAAGCTACGTTATGAAACTATGTGACCGAAACTAATGCTAAGCTATGTAGCCATTCCAGGAAGATCCAGAATACGAATTTTCCATATAAAATAAGTTTTTGTTAAAAAATATATTTTTAATACAAGCTCTTTTGCTGGCTGTACTTTTTGCCCATGGTTACCAAAGTACTCGTCAAGACGAATCAAACGAGCCCAAACTAGATGCGGTCGTGTCGTTTTAATACAGAGTTCCTATGGCGACCTTCCAGCTCCATGTCATAATAATATTGCGTGACAACGAGATTTACACATTCATGCAAAATTTCAGGTCAATCGGAAATCGAGAAGTGGGTCAAATTTAACTTGCAAGATTCAATGATGACACAGACATTACGGGACAGGTGAAGGTAAATAAAAGGCATGTAAAAATTGAACCCACTTTTACCAGTGCTGTGCTATGTGAACCAATGAATATGACTGCTGGATAATTGGATATCAAATGCATCCATAGCAATGTAGCATAGCATATCTTTGGTGGAAAAGTACCCCTACTCTTCCATAGGTATGGATAACTGTGTTGCATCTAAAAACTGGTTAAATTAAAACATTAACACGTTATATTTTATAGAAGTATAATTAAAGTCAACAATATCACTCGGCCAATTGAACAGTCTATAAATTGTAACATTTGTATAAAAGTACATCTAGCCATTAAATATTTGATTCACAAACCATATACTACTAGGTATAACAAAATATAAATTCACATGTATATCTACGTGAAGTCATTTTACTTTACTGCTTTAAGGCATTATATTCTTTTACTTAACCTGATATACTACTGCAAGAGATTTTTTTGAGTAGATTGTCATAAATACTTCAAATAAGAGCTACCACGCTTTGAAAATAATATTAGAAAGAAATGATAAAAAAAAACATAATTATTAGGTATGGTCAGCTGCGGAGTAAAGGTACCCCTCCGTAACGGCGGTAACCACACTTTTACTTTTCTCTGCAAATATAATAACTAAGAGTTAGGTGTGATGAGTGACCTGTACCTTTACGGAGTTAGAAATGAAACACCAAGGAGAATAATAAGCCAATAGGGATATTCTAGCGCGATAGCTCATTGCATTAACAAAGTTGCTTACTTAATATTAACCATTGCATTACTTAAAATTATTATAACTTAAATCTAGAGAGTATAGGCACAGAATGACTTGAGTATTGATCTACTGAAAGTGTTCTCAATTGGCTAAGTAAAGTTTTTTGAAGAGATGCTAATTATATTTTTTTTCGACAGTGGTCGACTTCAACACCAAGAAACTGCAGCTGTTTTATTTTTATCTGCTTTTATTTATTGGAAATATTTTTTTAAGTGTTCGAGATGACATTTGTGAGATTTTATGGCTGACAAGCGTTCGTGCTCAGTACTAAGAAGAAATAGAAAAAAAAACGAATTCAACTATCGCTTCTGTCAATGTGAAATGAAATCTAACCGTTTGCGTTTCGTTTGCTTTGCGTTGTCCAAGAAGCAGTTCCAAAATAGTGATCGAAAGTATTCAATCGTGATCCAATTATTGTGCATAGGTCGTAGAGAAATGCGGTAAAATTGAAAGTCCGGATTTTATGCGGAGGTCGATAAAAATAGTCAAAAAATCACACTGAGCACACCAAAACGCAAAGCAAACGAAGCGCAAACGATTTGACATTGACAGCAGTGACAGTTCACTTCGGTTTTTTTTCTGTTTCTACTAAGTTCTAAGCACGAACGGCTTGTCAACCATAAAATCTCACAAATGTCATCTCAAACACTCAAAAAAATATTTCCAGTAAACAATAGAAGATAAAAATAAAACAGCTGCAGTTTCTCGATCTCCAGAACGCCGACTGTCGAAAAAAAATATAATTAGCACCTCTTCAAAAAACTTTACTTAGCCAATTCAGTTTGAGACAATGTTATGGGGCACTAAGCTTTGAAAGACGTTTTACACTGACTAGGGGACTCGATCAAAAAAAGCATTTCTGTGAACATAGCGGATCAATTGACTCCAAAACAAAAAGGAAACAGAAGGTTTTTAACCTTTTCAACGTCACGCCTCGACAAATAGTAAACCTGCTTTGAATCTTATGTCATTGTGTCAAGATCACTTTGACACTGTACTTTGTGACACCTATATGTCGTTGGCGTTGAAAAGGTTAAATTGCCAGTCTTCAATATCTATCTTTTTGTTCACTGAAGGTTTAATTTGTACTATACTACATCTCTTTTCACTCATTGGGTGTCATAATGTTCTTGGTTTAATGACATCATTATAATTACCAAAAAACCAGTAGGATCGCTCATGAAATTGACAACATTTCATAATTCTAAGACTATAATTTGATTCGTTCTCTGTATTCTGTTTGGAAAGAGAAAGACGCTGATAGTTTTAAATTTTCACTAGGATTATTAATTAATTTGTTACAATTTTTTAAAGATGTGCTTATTCTAAAAGAGCGTAACGATAGAATATATCCATTACTTTTGTCTAGTCTCTATTAAAAAAAAGTGATGATGTAAATCATAGACTTAATACCTAACCCGGACTGAGTACTAACTTTTATTAGTCAATCAAAAGTGACCCATATTACCAAGCAATACAGTTTAGTAATGACAACTAGAGACAGCGGTCCGAGAGAGAAACCCAAACTAGTGCCTTGTGCCCCACTCGCACCATTTGCCAGTGGAAAAAAAGATAATGAAATAGTAGTAAAAATTAGTACTGAAAATAATAACCTTCTTTATAATAAATAGCTATATTTAGATACAAAATATTACCTTTTACCTAATTTGTAAATCATTAAGATTGCAACTAATATTTACTGATTAAAACACGGTAATGCATTAAATATTGTGATGATCAAGTGGTGATTGTAAATTTTAACTGGTATCACCGACGTTGACAAATTAGGGTGCCTATGATTTAGGCCGGTGTGAGTATGTCTACTAATGCAATTTCGTAGATAAGACTGAAAAGCAGGTTGGGGTATAGGAAAAGGGGCCCGATTTAAGGACTTCAAAAATTTGGATCAGAAATTTTTTTTCGGGTTCTTCGTAATTTTTTTTTTAAAAAAACTTTAAAGAATACATTAAAATAAGCATCTTTTACATATATAAAGATGATCTACGACTGAAATTATTTGTCTTTTTAGGGTTCCGTACCCAAATTGTAAAAACGGAAACCCTATTACTGAGGCTCCGCTGTCCGTCCGTCTGTCCGTCTGTCACCAGGCTGTATCTCGGGAACCGTGATAGCTAGAGAGTTGAAATTTTCACAGATGATGTATTTCGGTTGCCGCTATAACAACAAATACTAAAAAATGGAATACAATAAATATTTAAGGAGGCTCCCATACAACAAACATGAATTTTTTTTGCTCGTTTTTGCTCGATATTGATAACGGCAACAGGTAGACACTTGAAATATTCACAGAATCTATCTATCTAATACCTTTAAACGAGCAATTCTTGTATATATATAATCAGGATCTCGGAAACGGCTCCAACGATTTCGATGAAATTTGGTATGTGGGGGTAAAAAAGATAAAAGTTTTTTTTTACACCTTGGGCTACACTACTGAAGTTTTAGCAAGGATTCCGGATTCCTATTATTTTTAATCAGTGCACAAATTTTAATATGTGATTCAGTGTCGTTAAAATAACAAATTTCAGTATTTTTCGTTATAATATTAATCACTTTTTTTTGTTTTTCATAGTAACTCGACCAATTATTGGATGAATTACTATGAACAACCCAAATTTCAAAATTTAAAAAAAAATTTCGAACCATGAATCATGATCTGAATCACGTATCAAAATTTGTGCACTGATTAAAAAATTACCCTGTATTACTCAGAAATAATGTAGCATTCTATTCGTGAAAGAATTTTTGAAATCGGTCTAGTAGTTTTGGAGTTCATTCGTTACAAACATGCAAAAATACAAATCAATCCCCTGTATAACATTAATAAAAGTAAAACAATAATAAAAATAAAATAAGTTAGCTATGAAGTATCTTTTTTTTTTTTTTTTTTTTTTTTTGTACTTATTTTTTCAACTTCATTTTTTTATTACTTTTACGGTCATCCCGTGAAATCATATATTTCGTACTAAATACAAACTGAAATATAGATGCACAGAAAAAACCCCAGAAAAAAGACCAATGCTGGGAATCGAACCCAGGTCCTCAGCATTCCGTGCCGCGTGCCATACCCCTACACCACCACTGGTCTAGAGATTAGACACGAATCTTTCCTATACATCATACATTTCAATCTGCTAAATCATCACCTTATGCAGTGACAAGCGCACATCTATGTTACACCCTCATCGAGAGATTTTAACACTCCTTCGGAACTAACCGCTCACCTGGACAAGAGATGGCGCTACTGTGCAACTTTAAACAAGTTAGCTATGAAGTATCTTTTTTTTTTTTTTTTTTTTGTACTTATTTTTTCAACTTCATTTTTTTATTACTTTTACGATTCCCAGCATTGGTCTTTTTTCTGGGGTTTTTTCTGTGCATCTATATTTCAGTTTGTATTTAGTACGAAATATAAAAATAAAATAATTGTAATATAAATATAAGATCAGTGTAGGCTTACATTATTTCTTTCTAATTCTGAAATGACTCTTTTATACTTTTTTAAGAAAAATCTTGATAATTATCCGCAGGTGTACTTGGTCACCCTAATTAGAACGAGATGCATGGCACTAGTTTGGTTTCTCTGTCGGCCTCACTTTTATGTCGCAGTACTCAGTCCGGGTTAGGTATTAAGTCCATGATGTAAATTTGACGTTAAGGTTGTTATCGAATTTAAAATAATGACAGCTCTTTTTTCTAGTGAAAAGGGTAAAGGAAACATATCTATTCAGTGGCACTATTTGTAAGTACATATATGTTCTTAAATTTGTTATATTTTTTAAAATATAGAGAATTAAATTATAATAAATATTTTTCCGTGTTCAGGAGGCGAAACTCTTTCGATTCCTGCAGTAATTTTCAGGTGTTAAAAAAATGAAAGGTTTCAATTCTAATGGGTCTAATTAATAATTAATTCTGATTACAATGGACCCACCGCTCTTATCTATGAGAAAGTCGAAATAGCGTTAAAAGTAGCTAATAACAATAAGAGCTAGAGTTTTGAGAAGTTTGTTATAGTTGAACATTGATTTTGATTGATAAGTCGACTCACCACAGCTGGCACAAATGAATTGAATGAGTGAATGATACTGTGATAAAGTGATTGATTAACTACAGGTTGATTTAATAAGTGAAAACAGGCTATAAATTGAATAAAAACTTCATCATAGTAAAATATTTGTAGCGACCCGTCAAATTTATCTTTCTTAACGTTTTACCTATATTAGTTTGGCCCTGTATAAAAACGATACTCTCAGTGACAAGTGACATAACTCTCGTTAAATTAATTCGTGCCATTTCTTATGAATCAAGATCATCATCAAGAGAATCAGATTTAGCTTACTTACACTTCAAGACAACAAGTAACTTTACTGAATGGTTAACATGATTGGTCAGTTATACCGCTATGTTCATTTTGACCCTATCCATTAACCCCTCCTATCGGAAGTGAAAAACATCGTGTCAAGTCTCAACTGTTTCATATAAATCTATTCATTCATTTAAGAAATACAAAAAAATGGCTTAAATTCGGCACGGATCTGTGTCTTAAGCATACGAGGGATTAACTATGAGTTGTGAGCTATTTCCAGTTGTCCACACTCTTTTGTTCGATTTTTGAACTACCTTTATTTTTTGTTAACAGTGTGTGCGAAAAAAATCATAGATATAATGGAAATAGCCCGGGTAAGAGTTCTACGGCACGTTTATCATTGGTTAATAAACTTTATGACATTTTAACGAATTTGCCGCGATGGTTAAAGTAACTGACAGTACCGACATCTGGTTGGATTTCGGCGGGAGCCGGCATTTTGTGGAGACTTACATAAGATGCTGAGAGTTCCGTTTCATCGAACTGTCGTAGATGAATCTGGAAATTAATAATAACTAATTTTATACTTAACTTTAGAAGTACTTCGTTGGGGATAGTGCAAATCCGCTTATACCATACGTAAATACCGCGAATCTGCTCTACATATAGTTTTGCAGGGGATGGTTTTAACTTAATAGGTACTTTTTTTATTTTAACGAATTAGGAGTAAAAATTTGAAATTGGTAAAAATTTTTCAGATACGCCGTGTACATCGACACATCGTGTGTGTGTGACACGATATTATCCAAAGCCAGTTAAGCGGATTTGCACTATCTCCCGACGAATTGATACATTGATGTTGAACTGTGAAGGCTCTTGCCATATAAGAAACCGGCCAAGTGCGAGTGGGATTCTCGTGCACCTAAGGTTCCGTAAAATATACGCTATCAATGGCCGTATCTTGACTCGATACGGCTTAGTTACAGCTTCATTTGGTACCTCAACGAAAATCGGTCTTAAACAGACAAGAGAGGTAGACAAAGTGATACTATAAGTGTTCCGTTTTTGCCCTTTTGAGGTACGGAAAACTAAAAAGACAAACAACAAAAACTTACTAAAATATGCAAGTTAACTTCATCGCTTCTGCTCAAGTAAGGGAAGTTGCCGCCACTCTTCAAATGCGCTAGTTTCGCATGAGGGTATGACTTGTACATGTCTTCTCGAACTCGGGAGCTTAGAGCACAGTCGTCCCAGACGTCCATGATTGTGATTGGTAGCTCGCTGAGGAGTTGAGGCAGCATGAAGCTTGGTGTACAATTAAGGGTCAGCCTTGATGCTAGTTCGGCTTGGTTGAGCGAGTCCAGCTGGAAGGTCAAGGGTAAAAGCTTGTGTCTGATTGGTCAATTGGGCTGTCATGTGTTTTTACTGCAATTAGCTTGAGTTGGTGATGATACTAAATGTTTTTAAGTTTTGACAATTATTATTTAAAAGCGAAAAAACTGTTGGCGTATGAAAGCGATTAAGAATTTCGGGGGAGTCGGTTGGATGCGACGTGGTTCAATTGGTAGAACACCCGTTGGGGCGCATACCCGGGAGACGTGGGTTCGAATCCCGCCGGCGCACCCGAAAAACTTTTTCGCTTTTAAATAATCTTAGATTCGGTGAGCAGCCGTACTGCTAATAAAATAAATAATTTTTGACAATTAATCACGCAAACATTCAATATATTGTCATTGCTTCGAAAAAGGCTTGTAACTCAAAACCGATAGTCTGGCCAAGTGAACTTTATACTAAGTGTGGATTAAGGTTCAGTTTGGTTTACATATTGATTTGAGATACGAGATTTTTCAAAGTAGTGATGAACTTACACTAAATAAAAACGTAATAACATTTTAAATAGAAAGTATTAATTAAAACCTAATTAAATGCTTGTAATAGGTTCATCAAGTTGCGGGAAAAAGATACTTAAAAAATAATCTAACTGAAGAAAGAATAATTCAGAGATTTTAGAATAAATCCTTCAAAAAAATACATTTTTTTTTAATGTATTTTATATTTTTATTATGTTATTTAGGTAAATAATATTAGAAGAAAATATATTTTAATCATCAATACCAATGTACTAATTGGTTTGTAAACTACAAATATTGTTAATTCTTTATTCCAAGTAGCAAACCTTGGCCTTTAAAGTTTGAAATCTATATGTTATTTATCATACATTCCACTATCTACTGTTTAAATGAATTTATCTCTAGTGTACAAAAAGATATTGGTGTGTGTATGTAAACATCATACTCGTAATTGTATCAAGTTTCCTTTAAATAGCCTGGTGTCCACTGAGCGAGCCGCCTCGCGAGGAAGCTATTTTCGGTGCTATTTTGAGCTTTGTGTAGAACAAAATCATGCCTCATGCGCTTGCCTCGCGAGGCGGCTCGCTCAGTGGAGACCCGACTAATTATGAACAATGGAATGATCAACGAAGCAATGTTTTTACTTGAAAACATTCAACAATTTGCTTTCCACAACAAATACAATCATAATTAGTTATTGAGAATGGGAAAGTTAGGCGCTGTGGGCAATTTTGAACCGTAAATGGTGTAAGGTAGGAAAAAGTTGGTGAATGTGACAGATTGTCCACAATACCAGTGCCATTGCGCCGTAACAACTCAATTTTCACCTGGTTGCCTAAACATTTTACATTATGCCAGTCATCATTGAGGAGTTGCAAAGAGATATCTGACTTACGCTTTTCTTACTCTTCAAGCTACCTATCATACAAATTTTTTTATCCATACCACTGATGGACTTTTCATGGTGAGAGTCCAGAGGCCATATCGTCTAACGCGCGAGTGCTCGCGACAATATTTACCAACCCTTTCTACCCTCATGATTTCTACCATGTGACAGAGAGAAATGTTGAAAACAATTGTGATCCCAAGTGTGTTAGACAATAAGGCCTCGGGTTTGAATTACATAAGGCAAACTCAACAATTTCAGAGACAGTGGGACAATACAGAATGTTTTGACTAAAATTGGCAAAATTGAGTGACAAGTAGAAATGCGTGAAAAGAAAGAGTGGCCTTTATCCTGAAATAGCTGGGGCCCCACTGACCGAGCTGCCTCGCGAGGCTAGCGTATGAGGCATAGTTTTGTTTGACACAAGGTTCAAAATTACGCCGAAAATGGCTACCTCGCGAGGCTGTTCGTTCAGTGGAGACCCGGCTAATGACACAAAGTAGCCAGTAAAATGAAAAATATACACATGAAATACAGCACTTACTCTTTCTGCCATAAAATCAGCAGCTTCAATAATTCTCTTGTCAGATTTTTCAACCGTGAAGTTGCCCATCAACATTTTTTTTAGTACTAAGGAGGGGAGCAGCCAGAACAGAGCAGATGAATCTTTAAATTCAAACACGCAAGTGTCAGCAAATGTGTTGCACAAAATTAGTGACGCAACTCGAGGGCAGTTTAATGTTAGCTCGGCTAATTTCTGTGCGAGAAATCCACCTGAAATTTAAATTTTGTATGTCTTTTCAAACATGATGTTAAAGTGACAAGGTATAAAAGTATTATGATGATGATGATGATGTTGACCCTACACATAGGTTACATTTACTTTCATCCCAACCTATATATATCCTACTACATGCCTACTAGGACACCAAAATTTTTTACCATCTGCTATACCTAGTATAAAGTAATATTTGAAAAAGTACATACAACGCTTGAAAGGAGAAATTATCTAAGCAACATTTTGGTTTAAATGTAGTTCAATCTCAATACGGGTTATTTTTAATTTACTGACATCCTCTTAACCCTGAATTCCTATCACTCTAACAAATGTTTTTTGTTCTACAACTTTTTAAAATGAAGCACTTTTTTTCCCATACAAATACACAGAGTATCGTAAAAAAATATTTTATTGTAAAAAAAAGCGTGGGGTGCATGGTGTCAATTGTCAAGGATTATCATTTTGATAACATCTTAAAAAGCACCCTACGCTTTTTTTACAATAAAATATTTTAAACTATTATTATTTATTTTATCAATATTTAGAATTGTTTACAAATTTTGATCTGGATATAACAATATAATAATTGCTTATTAAGATTTTTTACTGCACTATAAGAATAGTGAATTGAAATTTATTAAAATTTATTTTTTATTTTTTAAAGCGTGTTTTTTAGTTTTTTTAAACTATTATTTATTTTCTATTTTTTAGTTGCATTTTTTTTCTTTCTAACTTTAACCCCCTCACTTACAACCCCCAAGCCCCCTAAACCCAACCCCCCAACATCCCCCACCCCATTTCCCCAAACCCTCCCCAAACCCCACACCCTTACCCCCAATCCCCTAAACCCCCCTTACCCCCCTCCTCATTTTACAAACCCCCGAACCACCTAAACCCAACCCCTCTAACACCGAACCCCCCAAACCCCCGGAAACCCCCCCCACCTGTTCCCCCAACCCCTACCACACCCCCCACCCCGCCACCTACCGCCCCCCCTTACAGTTCCATCATCAAACCCTTGTTACCATCTAGGCTTCTTACACCCTCCCCATTTCCCACAACCCCCCAAAATCACTTACCCTCGAACCCCCCAACACTCCCACCCTATTTCCCGTAACCCCCCCCCCCATCCCCTAACCCAACTGCCACACCCTAACCCCCAACCCTCTAAACCCCCGACCTCCTTACCCCATACCCCATTCCCCCCCACCCCACCACCTACCCCCCTTCCAGCTCCATCATCAGACCCTTGTTACCATCTAGGACCAAAGTACTCGTCAAAACGAATCAAACGAGCCCAAACTCGATGGGGTTGTTTCGTTTTATTGTGGAGTGCCTTTGGCCATCTTCCAGCTCCATCATCAGACCCTGGTTACCATATGGGATCAAAGTGCTCGTCAAGACGAATCAAACGAGCCCAAACTCGATGGGGTTGTGTCGTTTTATTGTGGAGTGCCTTTGGCCATCTTCCAGCTCCATCATCAGACCTGGTTACCATATGGGATCAAAGTGCTCGTCAAGGCGAGTCAAACGAGCCCAAACTCGATGGGGTTGTGTCGTTTTATTGTGGAGTGCCTTTGGCCATCTTCCAGCTCCATCATCAGACCCTGGTTACCATATGGGATCAAAGTGCTCGTCAAGACGAATCAAACGAGCCCAAACTCGATGGGGTTGTGTCGTTTTATTGTGGAGTGCCTTTGGCCATCTTCCAGCTCCATCATCAGACCCTGGTTACCATCTGGGATCAAAGTGCTTGTCAAGACGAATCAAACGAGCCCAAACTCGACGGGATTGTGTTGTTTTATTACATAGTTCCTATGGCCACCATCCAGCTCCATCATCAGATCAGCTCCATGTTACAATAATATTGCATTGTCATCCAATTTACACATATGTGCAAAATTTCAGCTCAATCGGAAACCGGGAAGTGGGTCAAAATCGCGCCCTAAGGAGTCGGTTACAAACAAACATACAAACATACATACATACAAACATACATACAAACATACAGGTGAAGCTAATATAAAGCGTGTAATAAGAGGTAATCTCAAATTTTCAAAACATAATAACACCAAAAATATTAAGTTATGACAAAAGCCGTAAAACAAAAAACATTTGTTTAAGTGGTAGGAGTTTAGGGTTAAAAGGATGCTAGTGAATTACAAATAACCGTGTATGTATTTACATAGTGTATTTACTTTATTTACCGCAAAATGTTGCTTAGATAATTTCGCCTTTCAAGCATTGAAAGTTCCATTTATGATATGATGCTTAAGTCTGCTTAACTTCATGTATGCTGGAAGTAAAAAAACTGGCCAAGTGCGAGTTGGACTCGCACACAAAGGGTTCCGTACCATTATCTATAAAAACAGTAAAAAAAACACTCTTGTTGTATGGGAGCCCCCTTAAATGTTTGTTCTATTTTAATTTAATTATTTATTTTTAAAGTAAATATATAACTAAATATTCTGTGAATATTCCAAATGTTTGAAACAAATTGCAGTAGAAACTTACAGCAGAGATAAGTTTGTCAATGCCAATTTAGTAACATAAATGTTTCTGAAACTAAGAATTAAAAACTCACCTAATGATGCTCCAAAGATATGCACTTTATCAAGTTCAAGGTAATCCATAAGGCGTTTGAATCCGTCGCACCATTCTTTTATATTCCAGTACGGCGGGGGCTCCACCGCTATTACACGGACTCCCCGTGAAGAAAGACCCATAACTTGCTTAAAGAACGTGTCTGCTGTTCCGGATACCGGTGGCAAGCAAATTAAAGGGCACGCAACCGACCTCGGACCAGAATCGAATATTTTCCATGCCTAAATAAGCAAATAATTAGTTTATCTTCTCATTATAAGGGTCAGAAAGTTTAAAATTGCGCAAAATTATTACCTTACAACCATCAGAATCCACCACAATTTTTCTCAATGGGATACTACTTCGAAAGCTCAAGTATTCATTTGATTGTGATAAATCACTTACACAGCTCATTGTTTTAGTATAGAAAATATAATTAAGACTAAACTAGAACTTCTCAGTTACTTAAATATGCAAAATATAAATAAAACTGACAAGCCCAAACCGTTCACAAACAAATCGAGTGGAATGGAATGGAAATCTTTTTTGACACTGACAGATAAGAAAGAACATAGACGTCATAGACTAAAGCACCACGTCACATATGTTGTGTTGCTGTGGTACAATATTTTAGTACACTGACTGATGATGAATGATGTTGGCTAACCTGTTAAGACGTGAAACACGCGAAATAACAATTTTCAATTAGCTCTTATTTAATTAAAATATCGCTTATGTAAGAACACAGACACAATTACAAATTATTGTAATTTCAAAACTAAACTTGTTTTTCTTTTCACATAAAGTTTAGTTTTGAAATTACAATAATTTGTAATTGTGTCAGCTCTTCTACATGAGCGATATTATATTAGTTGCCCACGCCTCAAGGTATTTATGATGTATTTGCAAAAAGCATTTTTTTTTTCATGGTTGGTTATTTATATTAAATGCGCATCAGACAGAGAGCGGTCTGGAGTTCCGACTTCGACGCCTCATGCATGCCATGTACTTGCGCGCGATATTTACCTACCGCGGGGACGATCTGCTGCGATCGAAATTTCAGTAGGTTGTCACAAGCGCGCGCCGACGCACGTTCATTCGTGTACCACGGAAAAATATGCCGCCTGGACTTTTATAAGTGAAAATGGTGAAACAGGGGGCAAACATTAATATGACTATGCTAGAATTAATAGCTAATATAACAATTTGGAAGTTCGTATTGTGCTGTCCCTCTTACTCTTCTATAAAAAGCTGTAAGCGTGAGCGGGATGGCACGATGCGAAGTTCGAAAGTTGACCGTCGTATGTAGTATAACGTTAGGGTACTGTGAGCATGGCAATGTGTTCTGCGCATTACAATAAATAACCTTTTTTGTTAGGATTCCAGAGCTAAAATGGCAAAAACGGAACCTTTATAGTTTCGCCATGACCGTCTGTCCCTTTGTCCGTCCGTGGCTTAGCTTAGGGAATATTAGTGCTAGAAAGTTTGCATGGATATAATATATAGCAATTATCCCGACAAAATGGTAAAACAACATGTAGAGAAAAAAAATTTAATCCAAACTGCCAGCCCTTGTCACTGTCGGTACGCACACATTCTTAAGGAGACGGAGTAGTATAATCTGTGGCTACAATCGCGGTAAGTACCAAGATTTTGTACGGGATGCAGAGGCCCTACCACGAATAATTCGAACTTCGTTTCGTGACGTCCCGCTCACGCTAATATGATTTGACACGAGGGTGAGAGGGATAATACGATACGTACTTCGATTTTCGAATTTCGTAGTAGCGCCTCAGTATCAGGCCCTATACTACGAAGCGCGAAATTCGAACTTCGTTTCATGCCGTTCCGCTCACGCTAATGGTATTTATTACGAGAGTGAGAGGGACCGCACGATTCGAACTTCGAACTTCGAATTTCGTAGTAACCCCCCTGTTACGAATCTGTGCTTCGACGTTCAGAGTTCTGTGTTTTGACCGCTCGAGAGTTCCATCCAGGCCCTATACTACGAAGCGCGAAATTCGAACTTCGTTTCATGCCGTTCCGCTTACGCTAATGGTATTTATTACGAGAGTGAGAGGGACCGCACGATCCGAACTTCGAATTTCGTAATAACCCCCCCGTGTCGCCTGCTGTGTGCGTTATCGTAAGAACGCAGAACTTGGAACTCCAGGGCCCTGTACCTACCACAAAAGTTACAAGTGCTACAATTCGACAAAATTGTCAAGTTTCTCATAGTAAAATGTTACAATTTTGTCGATTTGTAGCACTTGTAACTTTTGTGGTACAGGGGGCAGAACGCTCTCTTGTCTGAGTGCGCTTTAAACACTACTAGCGCGAGCACGATATGAAGTTCGAATTTTGAACTTCATAGTATGAGGAAAGTACTTTGGTACATTTTATAAGTGGGTAGGCTCCAGCAATGAGCAAGAAAAATCACTCGTACATAATGTAAAATAGCCCCCTAACTAAAGACATGGTACAAGAATCCTAGGTATTGTTTACGCCCGACTTAAGTTTTAATATTTTATTTTCAGTTTAATGTCTGCTTTACCACTATCAACCAAACAACATTCCAATGCCAACAAATTTTTCGATACACTTATTAAGTACTACGAAAATCGCAATTATTCTGTTCATGTGTCACAAATTGCCCCCCCCCCCCCTTAAATGTGTGACGTAATTTGTGGATTGCCCCTCACTCAGCTAATTATTGGTTTTATAAAATTATCCGCTATAAAACATAAATAAAACAAAACTTCGCATCCAAACGCTTGTAGTTTATTATAATTCTATTATTAATTAACATTCTCGTGTAATTTACCTACAATGATTTGCCAAACCGCTTATTTATAACTTATTTTTAAAATTGTGGACGAATCATTAAGGTTAAGGTTAATAAGTGTAGTTTTATTAACCGACAGCCCCCAGGAGGGTTATTGCTGTTATTAGCTACGACTGACAGCATTTAGAATTTAATACAATGTTTTTTACAAGGGATTTGATAAATTTGTAAGCAAGAATTCTTTTATCAGTAGATCAAACAAATCCTAACTTAGTGCACACTAACCATTAAGATTCATTTTTACTTACAATGTACATTACACATTACAAATAATTTCGTTTATCAATTAAATCATTTATAGGTAGGCGTTTTATTGTAATCAGGCTACGTTTAGTACGATAGCCGGTAAATTTATTATTATTAAACTAAGTTACTTACGGTATTTCTTTAGTATTTAATATAATGTTGAGCATACTCATTATAAATCTCTGTACAGGTTTACTTTTAAAGTAAGTGTTTAACATAGCGCAATGGTTCATTCCATTCGTGAATGACACCTAAAATAAACATTATAATAAAGTCAAAATGAGATGCTCAATATAAATCAGATCCCAATTTTCGACGCCTAACTCGATGCCGAGGTACAAAATGGTAGACAGTACAATCGCTCACTAATTAGTGCTCGGTGACACCGAGAATCGGGGCCCTAGTACTCAAGATAACTCGTAAGCAAAATGTGATGCCAAATACAGTAATATTAAATAAGAAATAAAGTGACATTTGAATAATTCGCTAATAATTGAATAAATCTTAAATAACCTAACTAATATTAAGAGATAGGTAATTCAAATAGACAAATATTTTTTTGAATCACAGTAGTGGTGGAGGTTTCTATAGAAATATATGTTGTCTATTTGAAGTTCGCAGTACGGACCATGTTGCCATTAAATTTATAAAAATAAGAGTTCCTTTTAATAATTCTATTCTTTTTATAAATACAAGATAATCATTCCAGTTCAGGCGAGCGAAACGGACAGCTAAAACATTTTTCTAAAATACATTTCTTAACCTTTTGACCGCGGTGTTTTTTAGTAAAGTGAAGTTTAAAGGCCGCATGTTAAGAGAGCAATTTCGTTTATTAATCGCTCGTTAAGCAGCCCAATTATGACATAAATCGATAATTTTCCGGCTTGTGCCGTTGTTTCCAGCCTATGGTTGTAATCTAAATTGCCATTAAAATGTAGAAGGCATAAACATGAGGCAAGCTTATGCGTTTCAAACTTCTCATCCTTCGAAAGTTTTCAAAATAGTTCACAGTACTGTACTATCCGTATCCCTCTAGTCCTACTGATACACCGAAATACCAACTACATCTTTATTTTAAGTTATAAAGCAATCGCCAGCGATATAGTTATACGTACGACGTACAAATTAAATTAATTACTCTCAAAAGATCAGCGACAATTCTGTTATTTTATTAGGTACATTTGGCCCCGCGCCCTGCTTTAACAGAAGCCCCCCACAATTTTACGGGCCATGAATCAAGTAAACTCGAACAAGTTTTACCACTTTTGACAACCATTCCTACTCAGTTACATCATCTTGAAGTGTATAGTTTCTTCAACGGATATAGATAGTGACACACATCCATTGGAATAAATGCATTTTCATGCAAGCAAATGCCAACAAAATAATAAGTCTCATGCCAAGATAAATCGTGTGATGTGTTACACATGTACAGATTTCCTAATAGTCTATGAAACTTAGAAATATTTTGTTAGCTGACTTACTTGCATTGCCATACAATGACCATTAAAATAAGATGCTCTTAGCTAGAAAATTAACATTTTCAAACTCTAATTTAGTTAGAAGATAAATGGATAGGTATATATATGAAAATGTTGACAAAGCATCAACCGATCAAACCAACTACTAATATGTTAAAAATAGAGTAAATTTAGATTAGGCAAGATTCCAGAGTAATTTTAGTTTAATGTTAAGCAAGGACAGCCTTTCTACCGTGAATTCAGGCAAGTTTTAAATTGCATCTAAAATGAACGAACAACTTCCCAAAAAGCAAAGTAATACTCCGCCAAGGTAACACGAAGTGAAAGAGGATAATCACTCAAATAGTCACAAGCAAATATATCGAACAAGACTATTGGCAATGAGGTTATTGGTCAGTGTTTGGACGCAACGCACGAGCTCATCAAACGCAATTGGAACCAGTGCAAAGTCGTGTGACTTGAGCGTAGTAATAATCGCGTTGCGCAAATGATTTACGGCGTAAACGCAGGCTAAAATACTAAAGTAAAAGCTGACTGACACGTGCCATTCAATTACAATATAGCACAAGGAAATTGAAGCTCCATTCTGCTTGTTTCATGCTTACAACTTCGTCCGTTTTACAGGCCGCGGGAATCAAGTACATTCCCGAGACATCAAGCCTGCAAGGATTGTGTAGCTTTTTAATAGTGAAAACATTATTAACCCCATACATACAAACAAATAAAGTTTATCTCTTTATTATAGTAGTAAAGAAAAGGTAGATGCAGTTAAATTTTCAAATGAGCGATTAGACATAGTATCATGATGAGATTCGAAATTTAATATGCGTACGAAGAAAGCGTCCGAAGCGAAGAGTCTCGTATTTTTCGTGAATCTAAATAATTTGGGAATGGGTTTTACGCAATTGAAAAATTATCTGACTTAGGAGTGTCAGTTAGTTCGACTAAGTAAATTAGACAAATACAAATTTAAAATCAACTCTATTACTTTTGAGACACGATTGACTAATTCAACTGCGGTCTAGTTTAATTCAGGAGAACGTGTCTATTTTTACGCGCAGTGCAATGTCATACCGAAATAAATAACTGCAACGGTTTAGATCAGTACATTAACAAGAGCATTTACGAAGATAGGTTTCCACTAGTTTTTATAAGGCCGTATTGTTTAGGTGTTATACCTCATATACCTAGTGTCAAAACACGTTAGTTTAATTTAAGAGACGTGTCTCAGTGTTTTAATAACTTTCCCATAAACTTGTGAGCTAATTCCTCTTTACTGAATGACTAATGGCAAAATAGAAGTACAATACGTATATTGGTTGAATTGTCTGCTATAATCAAGTTTATTTCTAACAGTAATTACCTACGTATGATGGTTCCCACGATGGTGTCAAAGTTACAAAATTTATTTTCTTTTTTATTTAGTGATTTATCACACAAGCTCTCTACACAGCGATGGTAAGTCGAAAGAAAATAGTTCCAAAACAACTTGACAAAGAAGATGAAGTTCAGACAGCCAAAAATAACGAACTGGGATCTCTTTGGATAGCTATAATTTGCTCTGATTTTTTTTTTAACAAAGATGATAGAATCAAAATCTAGCCAACTTTAGGCTGCCTTTGGATGGCTAAAATTTTTCTTTAAAATTGTCCGCGAATCGCTGAGGTATGTTGTTTTACAATATTTCCGGGTTCTAGAGTAAATCCAGCAGTTTAAAAGTCTGCCGTAAGTTAGTAACCCAAAATTTCACATTTTGTCACAGTGTCTTAGATAAAATAAAATGAGTTCGATTTGTACACTGTAAGTTATCATGTAAATAAGACAAGACATGCAGTGCACTAGCGACCTAACAAGCGAATGCAAGTTAAGTTACTGATACAGGCTGTAAATAAATAACTTTTTTATGCATAATTGGCTTGCATGTAGGGTTACCAGATGGAAAATCAAAAAGTCCGGAGAAATAGTCTCATTTCTAAAAATATCCTGACAATTTGTCGCAATGAGGCTTTTTCAGGTTAGTTGGCGCTAGTATCGTGAAGTCAGTTTGACAACTCTCGACAGTTTTTGAGTCACGTTTGCGATTGATTTATAACTTGATGAGCCAATCACAAGCAAGACTGTTTAATTTTAATATTAAGTAGTATCTATAGGCTTCGTAGCTTTTTGATAAAAAGATCGAAAAAATCTATTATATTATTGAAAATTCTGAGAATTCCTGATATTTATAAACTCCGGTCGTAATTCTGACAAAAATCTAAAAAAGCCCGAGATATGGTAACCCTTCTCGCATGCAACTACAATCACGCCTGATGGACAGCGGAGACGTTACTGAGATTGAGCACGCTTGCCCAGCACGTCCATTCGCCTTAAATTCGCAAACGACATGAGACCAGTTGCACAATTAAAGACGAAGTAAAAACGAAATGGCTAATACAATTTACTATGTATGTAATTTGCTATGCAATTGGGCCTGTATAGTATAGTTCAGGGAACATGGACAGATAGGGACTGCTGGCGGTTAATTTAATATGCTAATGTGATTTGAAGACGAAAGTCTTCACAGTGCGTCCTACCCGTCATGACATACGGTGCCGAAACATGGAAACTCACTGTAGGGCTGGTCCACAAATTTAAAGTTGCTCAACGTGCTATGGAAAGGGCTATGCTCGGAGTTTCTCTAAAAGATCTAATACGTAACGAAGTGATCCGACAGAGAACCAAAGTTATCGACATAGCCCACCGCATCAGCACGCTGAAGTGGCAATGGGCAGGCCATATAACCCGAAGAACCGATAACCGTTGGGGTAGACGAGTTCTTGAGTGGAGACCACGGATTGGCAAACGTAGCGTGGGACGTCCTCAGACTCGGTGGAGCGATGATCTTCGCAAGGCGGCTGGCAACAGCTGGATGAGAGTGGCCGAGGATCGTGCTCAGTGGCGTGCCATGGGAGAGGCCTATGTCCAGCAGTGGACGAACATAGGCTGATGATGATGATGATGATGAATGTGATTTGAGTGTCAAAAGGTGAAATTTTAGATTAATATTGTTGTCTTAATACAATTGAATACAAGTTCAGAGGCCATTATTGTCTAAATTAGTCGCATTTTACCATTTCCTTCTATGTATACCAGACAGAAATGTTGATTGCGATTCTGTGCGGACGTTGGACAATATGTATGGGCGTAGCGAGGTACGGGCTGGGAATAGGTCCCACTCCTCTAGAGGATGGAGCAGTATGTAATCTGTCCCACGGCTTGCAGCATGTACAACAAAAGCAGCTGGTCACCTTTGTAGCTTGTCGCTCTACAGTTAGGTGCAAAACGTCATACTTGATTGACATTTGTGTTATTACGACAAAGTTCAGAAGTGACCAGCTAGCTACTTAGTATTAATATTCTTGGTTTTTCTTGGCCCTAAGGGTAATAACATACCAACCGCTCGATCGTCGATCGATATCGATCGATTGGTGTGATAGGTTTGGCTGATCGACGGATGTGTGGGGCCGTGAAGCGATTCAACTGCCGTATCCCGAGCGTTACGAAAATCTAAGGATAATGTCCACCAATTGCAATTCTACGACCACACACAACACCATGCGTGGTGATGGTTACTATACTAGGATTTTTAGTTCACAGACGTACTATTAGTCGATTTTCGGGGACACGGCGCTTGAAACGCTTTACGGCCCCACCTGGATAAATAAATAAATATTAGAGGACAATCTTACACAAATCGACCTAGTCCCAAACTAAGCAAAGCTTGTACTATGGGTACTAGACGATAAACGATTGATTGACAGCCGATCGATGCTACTGTTCGAAGTCATTGGTGTGGGTAGGTTTTTTGGTGTAGTAGAAACCGTCACACAACGTCAACCAATCCATTCTAACATCAATCGACGATCGATCGATTGATTGGTGTAAACCTGTTGATCGAAGTCGACCACTCCATTCTACTATCGATCGATTGGTGTAATAGAAAGTGTCGATCGACGTCAACCACTCCATTCTACATCGATCGATTGATTGGTGTGGTGACACGCACAGAATCCTGGCTACGCCCGTGACAATATATCTACAGTTTAAATATGCCTAGTGGTCCGTCCGTTGCGGCTGGCCGTGGGCGGCCGCGGCGCGCCTCACGACTCGCCGTTACCGCTGTCGTCACCGTCCTCGCCCGCTTCCAACTCCTCGTCGCTGGTGTCGAGATCGTCGTAATCGTCGTCGTAGAAATCTGTCATGTCCAGCTGGAAAGAGAAACGGGTGGTGAGATACAATACAGTAAAAAAATTCAGCACACTTGCTCGTAATTGGTGTTATTCCGTGCCTGTATACTAACTAAAGGACAATGGCCTAAATTGTTCTTACGGGAGGCCTAAATTTAGTTTTGAAATTTGCAAGCAAGTTAGTAGGTACGTTATTTCAGACTATGGAAGGTTTCAAGTCAGCCAACGTTTTATTTATATCTTTAGAACTTAGCTGTAACCTAATTTTACTACACAATATTTATCTACGCTTCATGATCATGAAACTTCGTTATGTTTATATTTTAGATTTATATCAAATTGTTTTATAAGTATTTTTTAACATGTGGGCGGAATCTGATCGTATGACCATTCGAATTCTAAGTATCTAAGCATTCTAAGCATCTATGGTAGACGACTCGACAAAAAGTTACAATCTGAACTGGCGGGTAGCCATTATTTTATTCAATTTAAGTTTTTAATAAGAAATATTAACCAGTTTCAAAAGGTAATTAAATTATCATTAGAGAAGCAATTGCACGAAGTAATCATGATACCAGTTTGGTTTGCCTTTTATCACGTTTCAATAAAAGCTTTTCTTGTTACTGTTCCTGTTGTTGTTTTTCCTGGTTTCATATTAACTTTTCTTTTCTTAATTATCCTACTCCTTCTCAAGTGCGTACATATTTAATTGACAACCTTTCATTTTTTAAACACCTGAAAATTACTACAGGAATCGAAAGAGTTTCGCCTCCTGAACACGGAAAAATATTTATTATAATTTATTTCTCCATATTTAAAAAAATACAACAAATTTAAAAAACATATATGTACTTAACAATACTGCCACAGAATAGATATGTTTCCTTTACCCTTTTCACTAGAAAAAAGAGCTGTCATAATTTTAAACGAATAGATCCGCTGAAACGAGAAATTTTATGACAGCTCTTTTTTCTAGTGAAAAGGTTAAAGGAAACATATCTATTCTGTGGCAGCATTGTTAAGTACATATATGTTGGGTATGCGCCCCAACGGGTGTTCTACCAACTGAACCACGTCGCATCCAACCGACCTCTCCGAAATTCTTAATCGCTTACATACGCCAACAGTGGCGTGTGGTAACGCACGTGCGGTGGCGCACCCGGAAACTTTTTCGCTTTTAAATCTTAGGTTCGGTGAGCAGACGTAACTGCTAATAAAATAAATAATATTTACATATATGTTTTTAAATTTGTTGTATTTTTTGAAATATGGAGAAATATATATATTTTGTTTAAATAGCCTATACAGTGTCCCACTGCTGGGCAAAGGCCTCCCCTTTTTCCTTCCACTCGTCCCTGGCTTCGGCAAAGTGTTGCCAGTCCGGCTGGAATCGCTCCAAATCGTCCCGCCACCTTCTTTTAGGCCTACCTCTGCTCCGGTGCCCGTCGCTTGGAACCCAGTCAGTAGTGATTTTGGCCCAGCGATCCGGATGCATCCGGCAGACATGACCTGCCCAGTCCCACTTGAGTTTGGCGGTTTTTGTCCCCACATCAACAATTCGGGTTTTGGAACGTAGTTCAGTGTTTCTGATTCTATCAGCTCTTCGAACACCTAGGATACTGCGCTCCATAGCCCGCTGGCTAACCTTGAGTTTGGACTTCTGGGCCTCAGTCAAAGACCAGGTCTGAGCACCGTAGGTTAGGATGGGCAGAATGCACATGTCAACGAGCTTACGTTGCGAGAAATAAATAATAATAAATATTTTTCCGTGTTCAGGAGGCGAAACTCTTTCGATTCCTGTAGTAATTTTCAGGTGTTTAAAAAATGAAAGGTTATCAATTGTATCATCTAGGGAGTTCTGTTATTAGCTTTTTTAGTCTAAGTTTTGTTACTCTGTAAATTAGGATAATCAAAATTGTAACGCCGTTGAGTCAGACCAAGATAAGTCTGCAACGATTTTGATAGTACACACAATGCAAGTGTTATATTAAACGTCAATCTTTATGAGATTATGACGTATAAATAACACATGCACTGCGTGTGCTATCAAAATCGTTGCAAACTTATCTTGGTCTAACTCTAGAAGACCCCAATAAATACATAAATAAACGATAAGTTCAGCTTCGAGACATGAATGTCTCTAACCAATGAACCAGCGGACAAAAAAGGAATCATCATAATCGGTTCACAAGCGCAAGACATCGAAACAAATTAAAAAAAAAGTTATACCTACAGTTTTATACCTACTTATGGGCCGTCCAAAAATCGTCAAAATCAATAGCGCTTTCGATTCCGAGTAAGAATAAACCAACATTTCCTCATTAAAAAAAAAAGTGTGTTTTTACTGAAAACGCCCAGATACTACTACAGTCCTACAAGCCAATCCAATGGCCGGCAATTAAGTAATTTAGAATTTAGTCCTCGCAAAAACTTTCAAGCAAAATTTTAGTCCAATATTTCCTACTAGTTATGGGAGGGAAATATTAAGTATGTAATTAATTTCAACACTAGTTGGGTTCTGGATTTCCCTTCAGATAAAAGTACGCATCTTTTTTATTCCATGTTGACACGAACTATGTTACAATGTCATGATTAACAGATAATGTAATAAGTACATATCGTAACTGTTTAAAAAAAAGCTTATACTCGTACGTAATCCAAATTGGATACCAACTAAGTGAACTTTATCCAGTTTGCTTCAAGGTGCAGTTTAGTACATATTGATTAGAGATAAGAGTTGTTTTAATTTCCAAGTAGTCACGATATCTCTCGGTTGCAAGAAGAATGTGAAACAATTGGTTAGGTTGGTACAGGGACTTAATATGCAGAATTGCAGATACTAGTAGATAGATCTATACACTGAAAGAAAAACGAATAAACTGCATCAAATTAAATTGTGGTTCTCAATGTCAAGTATAAAATGTTGATGCAATTTCCTCGTCTTTGAGATAAATGCAGAGTGCTAGAGTCAGACCATGATAAGTCTGCAACGATTTTGATAGCACACGCAGTGTAAGTGTTATATTAAACGTCACACTTGTATGAAATAACACGTGCACTGCGTGTGCTATCAAAATCGTTGCAGACTTATCTTGGTCTGACTCTACGTAAATTTTTTTTTTCTATCAATAAAAAGATGCTCTGTTACTTTTTTCTGAACAAATTAACATAGGTACTTAACAGAAGCGATCAGAGTGACTAACAAACAATAAGGAAGTTGCACGTCATGGGTAACATGGCAATATCACGCACGTGACCTTAATATAAAAAATCAACTTGCATATAAAGTGTAGGAGGAATACCGACTTTATAACAGCGTTCCCAAGACTCAAACTACAATGAACGGGACATTTAAGATGCATCCCTTTTATTCCCAGATTGTGCGAGTAGCTACGACGTCAAAACAAAATAGTATTCCGACAATAACATGTTTTTACACATCTATACCTATTTTTGCGACGAATAGATTAAGAAATGTGCCGGATTCAAACGTTGATCGCTGGATGTTATCATATTTATGCTAGAAAACATGAGACACAAGCAACCTAATGTCATCATCAGCATCATCATCATCATCTAAGGCGTTACAGCCACGGGTGGGCCTTAGCCTGGTTCAGCAAATCTCTCCAGTCCGATCTATTTGCGGCCTCCCTTCTCCAACTTATCACCCCTAGGTTCTTGGTGTCCTGTTCGACGCCGTCCAACCATCTGAGCTTGGGCCTGCCTCTACTTCTGCGGCCTTCCGGCCGACCTTCCTGGAGGCGTCTAGGTACTCTGGCGTCATCCATCCGGACTACGTGCCCTGCCCATCGCAGGCGTCCGATCTTTATGGCCTTAATGACATTTGGCTCATCGTACATTTGGTATAGCTCGTGTTTATAACGCGCTCGCCCCATCCTCCATCACAGCTCCGAAAATGCGCCCAAGTATTTTACGCTCAAATACCAACAAGGAATTTTCGTCCTTTTTGCTCAGTACCCAACATTCAGAACCGTAGGTGAGAATAGGCATATATAGCAACCTAATGTAGTGATTTATATTCTAGGCTTTCATTAAAATCAATCAAAAAGTAAAGAAAACTCCTGACTGACTCAATACAGAGAAGCCTAAACCTTTGAACATAAAAAACTGATATTTGTATAAATTTAACAGCCGATTTGAATGTGCAATAAGTGAAATTAGTTTAAGTTATGTTATGACTGTGAAATCTACTAAAAGAACATATTATGATCCAATGATGGTCGAAATTAACATTATTTTGCAACACGGTACCATTAATGATGCAGACAAGGAAGCTTTTATTTGTAAAATTCACATGAGATAGGGAATCCTGTTACGGGGCGAAGCCGTGGCCAGTGGCCACAAAGTAGTGAACAAATTATAATGACACGAAAGCATATTTTTTTAAAAACTTAAATCAACCTAACTACTTGTAGTAGTCAGAACTAGTAAATCTTCTTTTGAAACATAATTTCCAGAAAGAGCATGTCTTGGCTTGGATTAATATACAGAATACATTATAGTTCCTAAAAATGTAATTCCAGAGGTTCAGCGAGCTATTCGTCTGCAAAAAATATTTTCGTCTCGGGCTTTGGAAACTACATACATAGAACAACTGACGCGACGGCACTGAACTTAGTACACGTAGCAGAGATCACGGAATGCAACTGCTATAAAAAGAAGGAAAAATCAAACAAGGCCAGACGTCCGTTGGTTTGGCAGCGGATATCGATTATTGATGTATTGTAAATGTTTAGCTGCTTTACATAACGTCACGCATGTCTGATCTACACTAGCACGTAATGTAAAACTTGAAACCTTTACAAGGCATTGGTTTTTTGTCGCAGTCTAGACTCCAGACGGTCGGTCTACAAATGCAGATGTTTCGACTCGAGATTCTGTCTACAGTTTAGTTATAATAATACTCGTCATGAATTCATAATGAAGCCGTCAAATTTGATTGAGATTAGTTTACTTAAATGAGTTTAATCTTACGTAAGTAAACAAATCAGCAGCTATTTAAAATAGTCGTAATACCGAAGGTTCTGAACAGCCGCAAATTAAAACCTATAGTGTCTTCTTCAGCATAGACAATGGCGGTTTCATCGATGGAGCTACATTTTCAAAAATTTAATTTTAACAAGAAAAACATAAAGAAGAATTCAACAGGGCAGTATCAATAGAATAGTCTCTCCGTGGATATAACTTCATCGTTGTAAGAATAGCGGTGTTTTTGGTATCTTGTTGATTGTTGTTACTAATTTGCTTCCATACTCCATAATACCAAAACCTTTTAATGTACTAAATTTTCTAGCAATTAATGCTTTATAAGGAAATAAAATGGTCAAAGAAATACATATTTTTCAGAATCGTCGATCGTATTTCCTCTCGAAATTAGTTTAGAATTTGATGAATTGCTATTTCAGTATGACAAACGGACATTATACATTGTATTATAAGTATACTTACGTGTGGTTCATGCATCGTGGACTTGACTTGCGTTTTGATGCAGTAGTCTTCTAGTGTGAGTGGTACAACGATGCCTTCCCTTTCAGCATCTATGCGCGCCACTTGCGCTTGTTTCCTGAAAACAAAGAGATGTAAATAAATACTCGAATACTTCTTCGTAGTAAGATTGTTACGTTGAAAACGTAAGACGTTGATGGGTTGATGATCATCAACAATATGAAAGAGCTTTTATTGAGTCTTGTAGCTGACGAACTATAGTTACTGTTAAAACGGGCGGCATAGTTACTGATTTAATAGTAACTATTGGCTCCTGAGCTCATGACATAGATCGTCGAGTCATTTACACATTAAATTCAATTTAAGTAAACGACTCAGAAATCAGAATCCGTTATCTTTATCTATGTCAAACACAAACACAGCTGTACTTATTGAAATATTAGACAGTGTTTGCCTAGCCTCACCTTTCCGTATAACTGAAATTTTCCATGAAATTTCCTTATATTTTCACGATAATCATAAGCGTCCATGCGAATAAGCTAAATTGCCATTTCATATATTAAATTGGGTATAAAATTTGATCGATATCACACTTCGCTAATTACCCAGTATGTTCCTGCTCATTATTACAACGCATAGCGTGTTGAACGAGATTTATCGATGCTTTGTTAGCATATAAAAACATTTTCTATTGAATTACATAACAAACGCTGGCAGACTATGCATGCATCATTATTTGAAGTACTGTCATGATATGCTCATCATTTAAAGCATTTGAACGACTGTACTATACATAAATCACTGATATCACCATCGCCTTTGTCAGTCTTTTTTGTTACTTAGAACAGTGGTTGTGTTGTCAATAATCTAGCGAGATTTCTTTAAATAATCGATTACAACACACCATTTTTTTTGCATTTATTACAAATTAAAGACTTCTGGATTTTGGAACAATAATTGCGCAAATAGACAATATATCATGTCGCTAGCCTAAACCTACCTACCTAGTGTATAGATTTATACCGCTTGCTATGAGCAGACATGCACATGGACGCTTCATAAGTTATTTCACCTTGCGACTCACCTTATAATATTTTCATATTCCTTATCCTTCCCCTTCGAGTCGCGCCAGCGCCTATACATGACGCTCGCATCAACGTTAGCAGGGCTGAAGGTGTTTGGCTCGTTGAGGAGCGAGATGACAGACAGAAGCACGGTGCGGACTGACTGCGTGGGGTTCCAACGCTCGCACGGAAGCTCGCCGGATTGGGGGTCGTCTACTGGAGGGTGCAGGATTGATATGCAGAGGTCACCATTCTGGAAAGATAAGGGGAAGGTTCAGAGGTGTCTAAGGGCTGTTTGTTCAACAGTAATGAAAGTGTTTTGAACATTAGCTTAACGAGGGGTGAGGTAAAAGTTACCGCTCCCACCAGTAATAAGCGAGCTCTTACTGTATGATACCATACCGTCTTTAGTAGAAACGCAGATTTAACTCAAACAAAATACGCCTGAATCCCAGTCCTTCTTGGATCTCCAATAATAAATGTCTTCATTGACTAAACTCTGCAGGGAGAGCTTTTACAGTCGTTAACAGTGCAAAACAGGAAGGAAGCAGTAAATAGTTTGGCGTGGTTCATAGATAATTTCACAGCATGTGCATGCAATAAAAGAAAAACTTCCGCTCGCTTGAACCAATATGAAGTTAGAGCTCTACACAGCTGGCCTAGTACAATGGCTGTTTGCCTGTTTAATTGAGGGTTCTTATTACGTAAAATATCTTTTAAGTAGAATATTTTCTCTAGTGCCGTCCACAGTCCTCACAAAAGGGAACATCAACGTTTACGCTACATTTGATGACGATATAAGTAGAACACATTATCGCACTAAATTTAGTTTCGTTGGCGGGTCAAAGTTGCATTCACTAGTTTATATTCTTGCTGGAATGTTTTATGGTAACTGTGCAGTGTTTGAGCGACCTACTTCGCGTGGAACTGGCACTGCAAGATAACTGCAAAACTAGTAGTGAGGTCAAGACTAGGAAATATGAATCAAGAGGAAGACAAAAGGATCTCTTTGCGCAGCTGTTTCATTGCGAAAACGAAGAGAGAAAACTACCATTGGAAATGGTGCAAGCGAAATTGTGGACATAAATTACATATTGTAGCAGATGCGAACGGCGCAGCAGTTAAAGCAATAACGCTATTGACTCACCAACATACAATTTCTGCTAATTCATATAAAACCCGTATCTAAATTGAAGTAGGCAAGGTTCCCAAACAAGCTAACTCACTGGTGTTCAATCATGATTATTTTTAGATCAGAAATTTCAGCTTTCGATTTCACAACGAGTTTAATGTGATTCGCTTCTCAGTTTAAAAGATATGAAATTGAGTTTCCGTTTTGCGTTAGTGCGTACTGCGTAACCAGGTGCCTTACATAAATTCCATTGTTACCGTCTTAGTGATTACCTAAAAACGTCATAACAACTTACGTCTTACGTGTGCAAACACTTGCTTCAAGAAACTAGGGCTTCTTGTAAAACATTATGTTATGTATTATTGAGTAAATTTATTCATCGTTAAATTTTATAGCCGCTCCAATTGGTTACCAGGCAATTAGAAAGGGAGTATGACGATACATAGCCGCGTAATTAAAGTAAATGTCACGAACTATGAACGTTACCGAAATCGATATAATTAGATCTGATCATCGACTCATGTGTCTTTTCTCGCTTTTGTAAAAACGTTTATGCGTATGAAATCGACATCTGTCAAGCGGAGAAATCAGAGTCCTGGCTTAAAACTGGTTTCATAAAACGTTACACGACTTATAAGTTATAACCTACGACAACGTAAGCATAAGAATAGTGGCATCAACTATAAGCGGAGCAAAGAGGTAATATACTTAAACTAGATTTATACTGCGGCTTTGCTCCCGTGGAAGAATAAAAAATTGCCTGGCTCTCAATCTCGTAAGAATTTAAAAAATCCTTTCTTAGTGTACCCCGACACCCCGAGTCCTCAGAAAACTTGTCTGCCAAATATCAAGTCTAGAGTCTAGTGGTATAGTTAGGCTGTGCTATGTCTTGTCAGTCAGTCACGTTGCTCGGTTTTTAGGTATAGAAAATGAAAGCTAGTGGCTACAGGGACAGGTCAGACGAAACATGAGAGTAACTCAAAGTCAATCAGCAAGTTCAAAATAGGTTGCCGCGCTCCTTGACAAACTGCCAAGTTCGTTCCTTACTTTATACGGGTAAAAGAGATTATAAGCCTAGGAAGTGACTAGGTTTTAGCATACAGAAGTTCTTTGAAGCGTCTGACACGTTTCCGCGTCTTTCAAAGGAGATACCGGAACTTGGGCGAGCGGTTAACCTCCGGCGCGCCCTTGGCCAAGGAAAAATGCCGTATTATCGTTATCACTACCCCATTTGTATTGCAATTTGCTCGGAGACTCGTGAAGGCTTTGGCGGACCAAGTTATGCGACGTACGTAATGGAAATAGGAGCTTAGATTAGATACAAGATGACCAAAAGTAACTGATGGAATGTGAACATTGGTCTTAGTTTTCTTTTACATCTTTACATCATCATCATTTTTTCAGCCCAAAGACGTCCACTGCTGAACATCGTTAGCAGCCACGTCTCAGTGCCAAAGTCATCACTGGCAACACACACTGGTCAAAGACTTTTGATTTGAGATACTGCGGTTATTGGATGACAACATTATTGAGGAGCTTCCCAGACGCTGCCCAGCCGAGTCGGATTCGTCGATTGACTCGATCGATTTTTTTTCCCGTGCCGTACAGAGCACGTCACATCGTTTTTTTGTGGCGGGATCTTGAAATATGTTCCAGGTAGATTTATAGTCGTCAACAACTTCGAGCGAAGAGTGTCCGTCTAAAGCTTTATTTTAATTTAATATCAATTGTCCCGGTGTCAGTCTGTAATCAAAACATGGAACTCGAATTTGACCCACTTCTAGTGGTCCGGTAGACTTGTAATTTGGTTTAAAACATGTGGATTTGATGGCAATCTAAGTTGATACACTAAGCAAAAGATTCCGAAAGAGAAGCCTAGGAAAGTAAAGTGGGACAAAAATTCCTTTACCACCCTAAAGTTCAATGTCAGTTGTACGGCTTAAAGCATAAAAGGCTATTTTCACTTACACGTCATTGTCAGATTAGCCCAAGAATATTACATAAAAAAACTGGATGTTGCCTGCCGAACTATGAGTTGAAGCCAGGTTCATTCACCTTTGCTCCTATGTTCTATCTCTTTTCAACACTGTGATATATTGCCAGGTTATTTATAAAAAAACCTTATTTTTTTTAGAAATACGCATTATCCGGCATCACCTAATTAATTTACTTTAAGCTAATTTCAACAGAAATTTATATTTTTCTTATAAAACTTTCTGAAATAAAATTTACTTAGTTTTCTTTGTATTATACAAAAAAAAGAACCCAGTCAAAATCCTCATTTCACCGGTATGCACCTCCTGCGTACTATGGCAGCACTAAATGGCCGATATGTCAGAATCACGTCAGAATTGTCAGAAGTCATTCACCAATTTCAGAGGATTTTTACGTTAAATAAACGTTTTTCGTCGATTTACTTGGGTTATGCGCTATGTATTGCATAGTAAAGCATTGTAGGAGTAATTGGAGGCCGAAATCCGACATAAAACTTCACAGGTGAGTACTTATTTTACGAAAATGTTCATAAATCTTAGTGGCAATCAATTTTCCTATATTTTGCTTCTAAGCTTTGTTAGTTTTTGTTCAAAAACCCCACGAATAGGTTTATAATGTTAAGTTAGAAGTATATTTTGTTTATTTGGAGTTAAACATGACCATAAATGAAAAATTGAAGAATGTGTGGTTTTACAACTAGGGTGACCAATCCTTTTTCATGCATGGTATTTATTCGTATTGAATGGAGCTAAATCTATCAACTTGGTACGGTTTCTATCTTCATAATTCATATCACAGTATATAATAACATGTTTATTGTTTGTGTCTTTACAATTAACATGAATAATATTTTACATTGCAGTTTTCCAAAAGATGAAAGAAGGAGGCTAAATTGGCTGTCGATTGTACCGATAAAGGGAAAGGTGTAGAGCGTTTGACAATTTGCAGCTTGCATTTTAAGCCTGAAGATTATGACTATGACCCAGAAAGGCCGGGACGCCTACTCAGTACAAAACAATATTATTCTCACATGTTTAGAAAATAAAGAAACTGTTATAACGTCCTAGTATTTTATTATTTTTTTCCATTGACAAATACTTCACTTATGTTTTGCAGTAAGTATTTGTAGCGTCCTCAGGTAAAAGGTAACCTTTTGCCGGATATCAGTAAGGCCGAGTAACTCCAGAGTGGCATAGAAATGCAACCAGAAATGGACCTTATATTGACGACTGAAAAAAAAATAATTATTAAATTATTATTATTTATTGGTACCTTTTACTTGAGTTTGTGAGGATGGATGCTCACTTTCATGATAAAACGGTTGAATAAAAATTTAATAACAAAACCGGCCAAGTGCGAGTCGGACTTGCGCACCGAGGGTTCCGTACAAATTTATATGTATCTATGAACATCCAGTCTTAGCAGACCCCTGTTCCTAAGCAAAATGTGCGCAGTGTGGGATCATTGTAGATTGGTTACTGATATAGACAGACAGACAAAAAAAAATTATGCTTTCTGCTTGCAATTTATGCTTGCAATTTTTCCTTTATCTGTGCTATAAGACCTTGCTTCGTACCAAATTTCAAGATTCTAAGTTCACGGGAAGTATCCCTTGCGAGTGTCGAAAATTTGCGGCAAATGGCTGTAGGTATCTTTTGATTGCGTTGGGTTAGAAGTTTGATTTTTCAGAGCTCCAAGGGACAGTACAGTAGACTTGAGTATTTGATTTAAATTTCAGCTTGATACCTCCACGCGTTCCTGAGAAAAAGGGTCTTGACAGACGGACGAACGGACAACAAAGTGATCCTATAAGGGTTCCGTTTTTTCTTTTTGAGGTACGGAACCCTAAAAATTGAATTTAATTGAAATTGGTTGAATTTAATAAATTACAAAATCAATCTGTTGTATAAAAGTATGTCAAATTCCGTGGGATATTCCTAATGTATGCTTAATTATGGACACCCTAAAGAAAGAGATGCAAGATCGGCGTGACGTAATTCAAGGTCATTTTTTCTGGCTTCAAAGGAATGTTCGGCAAGCAATATCCAGTTTTTTTATTTAATATTCTTGGATTAGCCTTATTGTTTTTCCTCTGATATAGGAACTGTCATAAAAAATGGTAAAGCACTACTTGGTCGTCTATACGAACCAGTTTTTAGGTTAGATTTTCTATCAGCCCGCAATTTACTTTAAAGATTCGAATTATATCATTGCGAAGGTTATTAATGTTTTATAATAACATGTTCTAGTTTATTAACTAGGTTTTAACCAAACTCTTGACACTGCAAAAGTTGACAGTAAATACCGCAAAACACTCGACTCTTCCTTCTGGCTGGTTCAAAAGCTGCCTGTAGTACTACAGAAAGTCGTGGCCTACTCCGAATTGTATGACCCAGATGGCGAGATGGTGATACCGTTTCATTATTCATTAAACACTTCTTATTATACTTAATTACTTACGTATTCGAATTTGGTATTACAAATTCATACGTCAGTCTTCTTCATTATTTTTATACCTACTATACACCTTTAGCTTCTTTCAAGTGGCTGTGATGCAGGTTTCTTGGTTTTCTCAACAAATAACTATACACTACCTAACTGAACTCACTGACATCAATTATTTTTATTCTACTAATTTATTGATCTTCAACCAAACTTTATCCACTTTAAACATGAAACTACCGTGAGACTCACTCATAGTGAAAATAAACGGATCACTCACGTCTTAAAACGAGTTTAACTCGACATGTTTCGGGCTAATCCGTAGCCCTTCCTCTCGGAGTCGCACGTCACGGCGGCGGCGGTGGCGGCGGCGGCGTTATCGGAGCACATACGCAGTATGAAAAAGCAAGACAGCAAGGGGTCTGCGGTGGCCGAACACTCAATGGACTCGGGCTCGACGCACTACATCCGGTTTGATAAGGCTTCCGTACTTGCGAGAGAAAAGTTTTTCATTCCGCGGAAGGTGCGTGAAGCCATCGAGATTGGTCGTCATCCAAATTTTAACCGGGATAGTGGTTGGTCAGTATCCCCGAGTTGGAAAACAGTGTTGAATGTTCGTACTGCGTCAACGGTGAGTGTGGGCGAACCTTTACAAAGTGATGTGGTTAGTGTTGTGTGCTACCCTACATTTGACAATGACAATAAAAGTGATGATGAAAACGGGGGTAGTTGTGTGTCGCTGTCAGTTGCGTCGAGTAGCCGCGCGACCAGGGCGTTAGCACGCAGTGCACGTTTGGCAGCCGCCGTGACGTGCGACTCCGAGAGGAAGGGCTACGGATTAGCCCGAAACATGTCGAGTTAAACTCGTTTTAAGACGTGAGTGATCCGTTTATTTTCACTACAAACTTTATCCAAATTAGCCAAGCCTTTGCCATTTATAATATTGGTAGGATTACGTAATTGGGGGCCTCTGAGTGTTGTGTTTATACTTTTGCATTACCGTTAGCCGTTGGTGGGTAGAGTTACCTATATCAGTGACGTGTAGTACAAATCTCTTATCGAGGTCGACGGTTGTGCCAGTCTCGAACGAAATGAACTCTATTGCTTAGCACTTAAAATATATGAATCTGTTGACCACCACTAACGGGATTGCGCTGAGATCGGTCAGTCAACAGACGACGATAGTAATGACTAATGAATCAAATAGTTTTACACTTTCTCTAATAGAACTAATGCTTTGGTAAAACTACATTTAGACTGTTTGAGAAAATATCGTGCTGTAGTTGCATTGCTGGGGCATGCCGGCTATGATTTGTATATCGACGGCAGCAAAGAGTAACCGGTTATCTACATTTATTGCAATTTTACAGTACAGCTGTATTAAAAAAAAACTTAGTAATGTTTTTAAGGCTGCGTCTATTGGTTCATGACAGACACATCCCTCGCAACGCATCCTCGCACATCACTGGTGGAAACGCAGCCTTATACTAATGAACCGAGGCTCATAAGATGCAATACTATTAGGTCATAAATGCTTTACCTTCTGTAATAAATAAAAATGGATCCCGATTTCCTTTAGTCACGCCTTAACTTAAGAAGGACTTAAAAAGGATTTCATTACTTTTTAGGGTTCCGTACCCAAATTGTGCCAACGGGACCCTATTACTGAGACTCCACTGTCTGTCTGTCCCTCCGTCTGTCACAGGGCTCTATCTCTTGAACCGTAATAGCTAGAAACTTAAATTTTTTATCGATTATGTATTACTGTGGCTACTATAACAACAAATACTAAAATTGAAATAAAGTTAATAATGAAAGGGGGTCTTCATACAAGGAACGTCTTTTTTTCAACGTTTTTTAACTCCGGCAACGGTTGCTAGGCATTGCGACAGCCAGCAGTTATTAGGCAACGCGAGCGACCCTATGCTATTGGGATCTTTACCTCCCTATAAGTTTGCGTTTTTAGTGCATACATTTTTTAAAACATTGTACGGAGTTACGGGAGCCCCCATATACGAGTCGTACTGGACCGGTTTTTTTTTACATTTTGCCGATTTACGGTATTCCAACGATTTAATGGACAACTGGCTAACACGTCCGCTTGCACTTAGAACTATTTTAAAAATCACCCTTAGGCCGTTCGCACATGGAGCTACTCAAAGAGAACTAGTTACGAACTTAAATTACTAACGAGTTGCTTGAGCGTCACCGCCCATACATTCGCATTGAAGTTCGCACACGACGCGACTAGTTACTGATCGACCAGTAACTCAATACTCGTTCGTAGCTCTATGTGCGAACGGCCGTAGATGTCTTCAAGTGCGTCTCGACAATTCCCAAACTGTGTGAATATAGGCTGAGAAAAATATTCCAAAACAAATCTTCTTAACCCTTAAAAAGGCCCTATTTATTGGAGCATACTACCACAAAATCAAAAGCAGCTATCGAGTACATACCTGACAAAGCATATTTTTTTAAAGCTAGTGATAGGTATTGTGACTTATTACTAAAACCATAAGGTTGAATTTCCAAGTCAATGCATGTGGTCGCTAAATCGCCTCTACCTTATAGAGCGCGCGCAGACAGAGAGCGGTCTGGAGTTCCGTCCGCGTTCCGAGTTCCGAGTTCTGCGTTCTTTCGAATGTACTGAGTCTCTTACGATAACGCACACAGCAGGCGGCCGGAACTCTCGAGCGGTCAAAACGCAGAACTCTGAACGCGGAACTCGGAACTCTAGACCGCTCTCTGTCTGCGCGCGCTCATAAGGGTTAAGTAAGGTGTTATTTTTTTTTCAAATAAAAGGTAGTTTTCGAAAAATTGCAGTTCTCCGTTTACTCTTTGCTGCCGCAGAAATGGTCGATTATAGACGGCAATGTACCAAAACTCGCACGATATTTCTCACAGTATCTACGTTAATGAGGCTAAATTTAATGTGGCGAAGGTTGTTTTGGCTGGTAAAATCTGAACAATGACTACATGTCAGCTCGGATTCGTTTCAAATATTGCATTGTGCAATGATAAGTTGTCAATGGAAACGGGCCAACGAACAAACCAATATTGCAATGTGTCAAGACTCAAAGTATCACTCATTTTCAATTAATTGGATCATACTCAGTAAAAAATAGTTTTCAATACAGTTGGTCAAAAAGTGCCCTTTTTTTGGCTGTATTGCGTGCGCAAAGTTCGTTTTTGCGAACTAGTGCGATTTACTTTTCTGGTTTTTTTAATTTTGTACTTGTTCCAATTCATTGAAGTCTGATGGATGGATGGATGGATGGATGGATGGATGGATGGATGGATGGATGGATGGATGGATGGATGGATGGACGGACGGATGGATGTGGATGTTGATGGATGTTGATGGATGTTGATGGATGTTGACGGATGTTGACGGATGTTGACGGATGTTGACGGATGTTGACGGATGTTGACGGATGTTGATGGATGTTGATGGATGTTGACGGATGTTGGTTGATGTATGTTGACGGATGTTGACGGATGTTGACGGATGTTGATGAATGTTGACGGATGTTGATGGATGTTGATGGATGTTGATGGATGTTGATGGATGTTGACGGATGTTGATGGTTGTTGATGGATGTTGATGGATGTTGGTTGATGTTGATGGATGTTGACGGATGTTGTCGGATGTTGACGGATGTTGACGGATGTTGATGGATGTTGATGGATGTTGATGGATGTTGATGGATGGACGGACGGACGGATGGATGGATGGATGGATGTTGTTGGTGCTAAAAATGTTTTGTATTATTATTAAGTCTCAAATTATTCTGTTGTATTTTTTTCGCAACTGTATTAAAAAAAGTCGTTCGATACACGCGCGGAAATGTCATTCTTCACTCGTCCCGAGTTTTGCCACTCGCCTTCGGCTCGTGGCAAGATATCTCGGCACTCGTGAAGTAATGACATACTTTCCGCACTAGCATCGAAATGTACTATTTTCACTTCTCATGCTCGTAAAGTTATTCTTTATGTCGAGAGAATCTATACTAATATATAAAGCTGAAGAGTTTGTTTGTTTGTTTGTTTGAACTCGCTAATCTCAGGAACTACTGCTCCGATTTGAAAAATTCTTTCAGTGTTAGTTAGCCCATTTATCGAGGAAGGCTATAGGCTATATAACATCACGCTAACACCAATAGGAGCGGAGCGGAGTGGAAGAATGTTTCAAAATCGGGGGTTTTTGAAGTAAAATTCTATATCTCGGGAACTACTGCTCCGATTTGAAAAATTCTTTCAGTGTTAGATAGTCCAGTTAGATAGGGCGGGTTGAGAGCGGGTTGCGGGTGGCTTGAGAGCGGGTTGGGGGCGGGTTGAGAGCGGGTGGGGGGCGGGTTGAGAGCGGGTGGGGGGCGAGTTGGGAGCGGGTTGGGGGCGGGTTGAGAGCGAGTTGGGGGCGGGTTGAGAGTGGGTTGGGGTGGGTAGGGAACGGGTGGGGGGCGGGTTGAGGGCGGGTTGGGGGCGGGTTGAGAGCGAGTTGGGGGCGAGTTGAGGGTGGGTTAGGAGCGGGTTGGGAGCGGGTTGGTTTATTATGATGTTTCACTTCTTCCGGAAGGATCTAAGGAGAGCCATAATTGATGAAAAAGCAAATTGAATAAAAAAATAAGTTGCCCAAATTACTAATTCCACGCGGACGGAGTCGCGGGCAAAAGCTAGTGATGCATAAAATGGCTTTTTGTGCTCTAGTGCATAAAGTAAAATCTTTGTGTAAGACTAAAACAATAAGGCGCAAACATCGACAAACAGTAGAAATAAATTGATAAAATACGAGTTCATAAGTTTTTTTTTATATGGAAATAACTGGTGTTTTATATTATGAAGTTAGTAAAACTAGGTTAATTTATTACATTATATTATTAAAGAAATTGCAATGCGTGAAAAATAAGAGCTTGTAAATTTTATTTCCGATGTTGCTGTTTAATTTCCTTGCAGGCAAAGTGGAAAGCAGAGTGTAAAACTCGAGCATTAAACCCATTTTCCCCTCGACGTGTCTATCCACCCTCGCCATACCGGTTCGGGTGGCTACATGAACGTCTCGGGTAAAATGGATCGTTTTATGCTCTTGTTGTACAATCTATTATTAAACGCCGCTGAAGGATTAATCATAATCTATTATCAATCTATACAACTAAAATAAGTTTTTAAATATAACATTTTTAATACAAGCTTTATTTGTGGACAGCTTTTTGCAAAAGAGTTGGCCTGTACTCGTTCCAATGCTAGGCACAGGCCTCTTCACAAAGGTAAACTCTTGACAGACCAGACGAGAGTTTTTAAGACTAAGTTTGGTCTAGCGAGCCAAATTAGGGCTCACGCTAGGTAAGTTATTTGCAAGTAATTTAAGTTGTACTTCTTATAGTCAGGGTCGCTGCTGTCGAAACTGATGTGGAGAACACAAAGCTTGCTATTAAAAGCTTGTATTGAAAATTAAATAAAATAAAACTTATCTTGTGTTACTAATATATGTACATGGCCTTTTCTCTAAAACGATTGTTAACATAATAATAATCCCATAGTCAGTGAAACTAAATGCGTATTACAATAGCACAGAGAAAGTCGCCTAACGGTCTCGGCGAACGCTCTCAAATGCGCGTTGGCAGCGCTCCTGCAAACTAAATAGCTAGGATTTGGACTATTTAGGTTGTTACCTGCGTGTATTGTATTGTCAATGTCATTTGTCATTTGCCAAGACATTCAGATAACAATGACAATTTCATTAACTTGTTATTGTTAACAGCGACATTTGGGTGGGTTAGTGCACAGTCGGGGTATGAAAAGGTTCGTCACCTTAAACATGACGTTTGCTTGCACCAAGGCCTGACAACATTTAATTTTGATTACAAACGAAGCAATATCGCACTCACGTTTCCCACTTTTCAAAAGGAACTAAGAGTCTATGACTTGATAAAGGAATCAATGTAACAAATAAGTTAATACACAACAACACACACAAAGTCAGTCAGTGTGTCAGTCTTGACAATTTTTTTTGATACAATATAGGCTTGCGTTTGACCACAAAATTAATGAATGATTTATGATTTAATAACTGACGAAGGTTTTCGTACCCTGACTGCTCGACCCCGTATTTGTAGAACCGACATGAACGACAGTAATGAATGGATCGAATGAGCGAATGAAAGTATCTATGTGTTACCTATTTTAATACACTTCACACAGATAAAAAAATTACATGCTGGTGCAAATCTGCTGGGTCAAAATGACACTACTTTCATTCAATCCATTCGTGCCAGCTCTAGTATCGACCTGTACATGAGAGTTTGAGTTATTTGGGGCCTGTTGCATAACAAAGTACAACTTATATTACAAGCGGAACTCCCTTTCTAGTTAATATAATTGAAGCGAGAGTTCCGCTTGTAATATTAGTTGTACTTTATTATGCAACAGGCCCCAGGTCGTAGATTAACCGCACCACTACGTCATTAACCTTTCTTAGGATTGACACTGATCAGTGCAAGTTTTACAGCAATGAAAACAAACCACGCATGTCGAATTTCACCCACTTCTAGTAAATAAATTCACTTATAATTTGATATACACAATCACATATAGTAGGTACATATGTAGGTTTGATAACAAGACAATGCAAGTAGACTAGTAGTTTTGGAGAATAAATGACAACATTTTTTTGCACAAACATCCTCTCACCCCAAACGCATATACATAACGTATGTATACCTTCTCTGTACCGTCGTGGACGGGTAAAAAAAGCATTAAAATTTAATTTTTAGCTAAACATAAACTTATCTATTTTTAATGTTATTTGAGATATACGAGGCTAACGCGCAGGTTATTTTATTTCCTGCGTACGAACAAACGGTTACTCGGTTACCTCAGCAACCGCAGATTCAATAGTCGACCCAGAAAATCCTTCACCACCCCGAGGTCATTTCTACGGCTTCAAATAAAGATTCATTTCACGTGCACGTTAATGTGACAATCAGCTTTATTCTTTTCTTCTGATGTAGAAACTTTATTCTATTACATTTAATGTATATTTATTTCCAAATTTACCAAATAAACACATGTTTCATATCCCAGAGTATCTACGATAGAAAACCAGTTTTATCACAAAAAAACTATAGTTTATGTGTGAATTACTAGCCGTCATTCAGGCCGCAAAATGCGCCCATAATTTACTCTTGTATTTATAAAATTGTATTCTATTAGATACCTGTTTCTTCCTTAACAAAAATAACAAAATTTATTCTGTGCCTTGGGCTCAGTTAAAATTTCCTTTTTGTTTCTGACAGAAAACAGTAACATGCAATCAAAAACGTTGGTCCAACCGATGGTCCAGCGACCGCTCTCGCGTCGGTGAAGCAATCGTTGTTTTCCTTTTATTTTCTCGGCCATCAGAAGGTTCCAGAAAAGGCCGAGGTTAGCGATTGATGTGATTTTGTTTACCAATAAGGACACTAACTCTATTGTAGTTGTCTACGGGTAGGTCTGTGCATCACGCGTATAACTGTGAAAGTAACTGTCTGTCTGTTTATTACCTCTTCACGCTGAAACCGCGGAACCGTTTTAGGTGAAATGTGGTTTGAAGGTAGTTTGAGACCCTGGGAAGAACATAGGACAGTCTTAATCCGGGACGCAAAATTCGCAGACGGATACGTGGGCAACAGTTATGCGTAAACCACGTATAGGATGGCAGCGGGTCAGGTCAGGCAGGAGCGGATCAAGTCGGGAGTGCGGCGGGCGTATATGTATACGTAGTGGTATACGAACACCAGCGTTGCCAGACGTCCCGATTTTTTGGCCCAAAATTAAATCTTCCCGCGTGGGACAGACTCAGTCGTGATGGTAAAATATAACATATTTTCCTTTAAAATTGGTCGAGCCGTTTCAAAGTTATCAGCTCTTTTGTATGCTGCGGAAGGGATCTTAGACTTGATTGCGTTAGGGGTTTTACAAATGTTTTGGATATCATGTGCCAACAAAACAGTACAACTGGTTCATGAATAATTCATTTTACTTCCTAATGTCAGCGTGTCTAAACGTTAAATGAGTAGAGATGGTATGAACTAAAACAATTACTTTGCTCACCCGCGACCTTAAGGTCGCGGGTGAGCAAAGTAATTGTTTTAGTTCATTAATATGGACCTCCGCAAAGTAACGCCTGATTCAATAAATTAGAGATGGTATCTTTCACAGTTTGTAAAGAAACTAGGTAGAATACAATATCCTAATAATTTTAACAACTTGAAAGGGATGTACAATCGTGTGAAGCGGTGGATGACCTCGAATGAACTTTCATATGCACAAAGAATTTTGAATGCGTTATTATGCGTTAGTTATTTAAGTATTGTTTGTATTTTTTGAATTTTACAGCGCATTGGTGTATACTGTAATGCTGTATTTTTTTTATTGATGAATAAATAAATAAATAAATAAATAATACCTAACTAATTTCAATATAAGAACAAAATTTTATGTGCAAGCTATAAAAGATAGCATAGATCAATATTTAACAGAGGTTCATCCTGTCTATTGTGCCTACGAGGTCACTGCATAAAGAAGTCTACGTAACAAGAAAATGCTAGAAACTGTTGTGAATAAAACCGTTTCGCAATAGTTTGTCATCGTGAATAAAAACGCGGTGATAGTCAGAAACGCGTCGCTTATGCCGCGAGCGTCGCCCTCGGCTAAAAATATGCCACCGGTTCACTGCGCGCTTCCTCACAAAGAAAATACGTGTTTCTTGACCTCTAAATCGGGAAACACTTCCAACCGCACCGTCCAAGACGTCCTGCCAGAAATATCATGAAGAAAGTGCCAGTATTCCTTGAAATACCTGAGCAAGACGATTCTGGGAAAAATGGTTCACCAGCAAATTAGTTTTTGGTGGTTTCATACTCCAACGCACTTTGTTTTTTTTTTTGGGTTAGGAACGCAGGCATGCGACCAGCCATGCCTAACTGTGCAAAGGATGTATCCCGGATGCTCAGGTACCTACCTTCATATTGTAGGCCGTAACCGCGCAAAAAAAGTAACTTTGTGAAGTCGCTAGCCCAGCTTATGGTTTTTGCTTACTTTTTTGCAAACAAAACTACATTTAAAACATATCTTTGGCTAGATTGAACAAATGGAGAAGGAAAATGGGTAAACATTGTTGTATTGCGTCGCAATATTTTGTGGAGAATTGCTAATATTTCGGATATAAATGCTGTTTGTCTGCCAAGCCAAGGCATTCACGGTCGCGGGCACGGCCACGGGTTAAGGTCCGTTGACGCATTGTCCACGGAAGTGTATGTATTCCTTAGCAGATAAAACAATATTGTTTCCAATACCGGACGGCGTGTCTTTTACACAACGATGTGTAAGTTCGGCGATCCTAATACGCAGCATAAGAACTTCAGTATCATTATTGGTAAGAATGTAAGGTATACGGGGGATGAACTAAGGATTCGCATTGTAGTTTTGATATAGATGATGTGCCGATTGAGTGCCCGGTGTGAATCAATCCAATCAACGATAATAGGCACAAACGGCGTGGCTAGATCATCTCGAGGCAGACGCTAAAAAACTAGTCACGTGGTGGTAGAGTATGTGATTGAAATGTTGGCACGGTAGTAGTTCGTTAAGATAAGTGTGAGCCTTTGAATAGATATTTAAAGAAGCGCGTGTGAATGTAGCACAAGTTCAGAGCGACCACCGCACCGCTGGTCGCCTGCCGAGAATAAGGTTAATTACCCCAAGGCCGGGGGAGTGCCAAGAACGGACAAATTCGCAATTTCAATAAGGAAATGAAAACAAACGCTCGGTGACATTGCGCCAGATAACATCTAGCTCTAATGCACTGTACTGTGACGTGACATTCAACCATAGGATTCTGTGTTCTGATTCTGATACGATTTTGTTTTCCCCGTTTCAAACGCAACAATACTATCTTATCATAGTCGTTATTATGAATTCAAATACATAAACTGTAGATAATGAGCTGCGTCACGTGTCTTTTTGAATTAAGCAGAATGATATAAACAAAGATTGTTGGTTAGTTACCATCGCTAGTGCTTAATGCGGCGGTCATTCAACCTCTACAATATGTAGGCACTACTTAACATCCTGTTTCAATATAGGTAGAGGTTTGTGTGAGCGATTGACTATTATTCATATACGATGATTTATTCATGAATAAAGAAATCAGGTGGGAAACTATTGCAAAACGCACGTTTTTATATGATAGAGCCAAAGTTAGAGCTCCCGAAGTACACATACTCATACATAATATACTATTGTTTTTCTTCTTTTAAATGTCTGTACCTATATAATACTTATTTTTTTAGAAACGAGATAATTTTACAATAATTAGATTTTGTTTTTCCATATAAATATTTAAAAACATGTGAAGCACATGATTTTTAATTATACAGGGTTATTTGTAATTCACTGACATCCTCATAACCCTGAATTCCTATCACTCAAACAAATGTTTTTTGTTTTACGACTTTTTAAAATGAAGCACTTTTTTTCCCATACAAATACATAGAGTATCGTAAAAATAAGAGGTAATCTCAAATTTTCAAAACGTTATTACACCAAAAATATTAAGTTAAGACAAAAGCCGTAAAACAAAAAACATTTGTTTAAGTGGTAGGAGTTTAGGGTTAAAAGGATGCTAGTGAATTACAAATAACCCTGTAGATAGCACGCATGGAAATCCACGCGAACTTTCAGAACAACGATTTTTTTAGCTGTTTAATTAATTACACAACGCAACTTCACTAACTCTGCAACGATTCCAGCTGAACACCTGAGAAAATGGTGTCTCGGAAAATTTCGAGGATAGAACCTTCTACATTCGTTCTAAGTATTTAGAATTTATACATTTTTGTGGCATTTGTGTTGAGAAGGCGGGGACCTGCGTCACTCGGTGACGGTGAATCAGTCGCTGTTGATGACCCCGCTATTCATATTGAGTGAGTGTTTCTAGACGCTAACGGTAACTGCTGAACGAAATACTCGAATGTTTAAAAAGTGAAGCCAAGTTATAAGAGGGTTAGCCGTCTCACCGGATAAAACCAGTTTAAAGCGGATTTTAAGGGTTTATGCCAGGATTTGGACAAATTCTTGGCGAAGATCTGAAAAATAGGGCAAACTAAAATCAGAACAGCCGTAAACGAGTCGCTATTAGCTTATCTAAGACTAATATTTTTTGTAACTATACGCAGCATTATTATTAAATAGAATTCGGTCCATTTCAAGTGGTCCAATTTATGAATTTAGATCTAAGGCCTTGATAATTCTAAATTATGCCGTGTCTCACTTCAACGATAGACTGTAGTAATAGCACACTGATATATGTAGATCTTAGGAATGTGCTTATATTAAACATAAAAAAAAACCGATCTGGCTAAATAAAATACGAGATATACATACGCACATACCTAGCACCTACCTTATCTAAATCAAACATATACATATTTCTCATTGTATTGACAGCACACGACAGTCAATACTTCACATCGAGCTCCAAAGTCGTTAAAAAGAGTCAAAAATGTACTGAATTTTGTAATCTCTATATCAGACTAGACTTGATATCACCAAGATGCAATTTAATTCTAAAGACCATGACATTACATCACAGTTACGTTAAGAATCAAAGAATCAAATAGTTTGTTCTAGTAAACTAACCTTGAACTAAAAATGGTAATAATTTATTCGTGTATTGTAGTCGAAAATGAGCACGTCCGATGGGCGAAGTTATGGAAATCAATGTATAATTACTTAAGTAGAACACTTTATGGCGTGAAGTTGCACGGTTTTGTGAGGACTATGATTTTTACCCATCTGTTATGAGAAGACTGCACATTCCTTAAATAATATAGTGCTGTTGAATTATCTTTGAAATGATTTTTAGTATACACAATTTGGGGCCATTTTGCTTTTGTTTGTGGGATTAGACGAGTAACCAATATTAAATGCTAAAATCAGTTGCTGTCATGCATGTCCATAGGAAATATGTCCGCCAAATTCTGCGTAAGACTCATTCATTTCTGCATGGCAAGTTGAATCATTCAAATAAAATACTAAGAATGTCACAACTGCGATCAGAAAATAACCTTTTTATTGGGAAATTTATAAGGGTCAGAGGCAGTAAGCACAGGTTTGTCCAGTGGTATATTATAATCAACGCGGCAATCACGTTTCTAATCTGAAGCAATCGTGTAGTTAATAATTTTAAATTAAATCAAACAAGTTACATTAACCTCATTCTGTGTGTTTATATGTATTTTTAATGAGGCTAGTTGTCTATCGAAAACAATGAATCACGTAAATTGGTAAAGGTTTACCAACAATGGGGACAAAGAAGTTATTAGGTCATGCTCAATACGGATTAGGCATAATAATAGTTTACTCTCTGATCAATTAATCATCTTTTTATTCTATGACTCGGTCGTTAGTTGGAAAGAAGTTAACTTTTTTTTTCATAATTTCAAAAATTAGAAATAATGAAAGTTTTCAATAAAGTCCCATTTGGGGATTTTTTGACATTTTTTCATTTATAAATGGACGATCATTTTGACAGTATAAAAATAATCACTCCGCCCATTTCTGGTTAAACCGCTAGTTGGTCGTTACATTTATATTATAACTAGCTGTTGCCCGTGACTCTGTCTGCGAAGAAAATTTTCTATGTCCTTCCAAGGGTCTCAAATTATCTCCACACCAAAATTCATTAGCTGTTTAAGCGTGAAAGACGAGGTAGCAGATAGACAGAGCTATTTTCGCATTCATAATTTTAGTAAGGATCAGGAGTAATAATCTAGCTAAGTATAAAGATTATGTAATATAAGTATACCTAAAGGGGTCTTGCACTAACAATTGCCATTGTTCTAGTCGTTTCTACAGCAAATAAGCGAGTCTGAAAGGCTATTGTAGTAGTTAAGAAATATTTGAACTAAATCGTTTGTATCTGATTTTGTTTGTTATTGGGATTGGAGCTCGATTGTGGTCCATCACAATGAGACAAATTCTTTTAGATTTTTTATACGATCGATATTATTTTGTTTTCTATAAAATGCCTACTTGTGCGGTTGAAGTAGGAAAGTAAACATGAAAATAATTGTCCAAGTAGTTGATTCAGTTTAAACAAGTTCTAGTAATCAAAGTTCCATCAAAAAATCATCACTAGGTATATATAGTCAACCAAGCAAGTGCTTTACCGTTTTTTTATGACAGTTGCTACATCAGAATAAAAACAATAAAGCTAATTGTAACATTGACTTGAAAGTGTGCCTTTGATGTTTTAAGCTGTGCAATTGACATTGAACCTTAGGCTGGTAAAGGAATTTCTTGGTCGACTATACTTCGATTGCTCGTATCTCAAAATCGCTAATCAAGCCAAGTGAACTTTACTAAGTGTGTATCAAGGTTCAGTTTGGTTTAAATATTGATTTGAGATACGAGCTTTTTCAAAGTAGTGACGAAATATAGTATTTGCATCGAGTGGATTTCTAGACAGGTAAGGCAACGTTAGAATATATTTCGGCACTTACCTCATAAACATTTGGATGCCACACTTTTGTTAAAAACCTAATTGAAGGTGGTGAATACGGATAATCTGGAGGGAATTTCATATGTGCCTGAAACAAAAGAAAATAATAATCAGTTTGTTGAACGTACTTAATTATATATATACATATATACTAGCTGACCCGGCAAACGTTGTTTTGCCATATTAGGGGTATAAAAAATAGCCTACGACCTATTCTCAGACCTACTGAATACAGACAAAAAAGTTTCATAATAATCGGTCAAGCCGTTTCGGAGGAGTTCAGTAACAAACACCGTGACACGAGATTTTTATATATTAGATATATAGTTACAGTATCCATCCACCCACAGTCGCCATCATAAACATCGGATCATTCAAAGTGGTAAAAATATCAGAATACGACCATATTGTTAATCGCGTACGTGCTTGTTCAGATATTTTTGAGCACTTTGACTGCTCCGATGTTTATGATGGCAACTGCATAATACCTACAGTCATGCCCAACGCTAGCCGAACTGGTTCGATAGATAAGACATGAGAAAATGAGGTCTCAAACTATCTTTTCACTAAATTTCATCTAATCGGTTCAACGGTTTAAGCGTGAAGTGGTAACAGACACACAGAGTTACGTTCACATTTATAATACATATTAGTAAGGAAGGATCGATTAATTTCTATGACTTTTTCGAGTCCGTCATGTTTTGTATAGTTAACTTCCAGCAAACATGTTCCAACTTTTTGAACACACACAATACAATACAATACAAATATTTTTTATTGATCACCAAAAAAATACAAAAAAAAATTATTCATAACAGTTTGCTGCTTATCAAAATAATTATGTTACAATTCACAGCTCCATACATATTGTGGCATAACGTATTTTTTTGCGTCAGCTCCCGCCTTATCCGCACCTTGTCCCGCAGATATAATGCTGTATTTTATGAGCGCAAATGTGTCCCATATTTAATTAGGTCAGGAACACCTATCTGACCCTTTCCAGAGCTTGCAACGAATGAAATTACATAGATAAGCATCTATACGTACCGGTATTGTAACTGCATATTATGTTTTAATCTGTTGCTTGGGAAGAGTATAGCGTGTAGATTGACCGCTTCAAACTCTTTCGCTAAACGGCCGCGCAATGTAAAGCAATTTGCATAAGTTCTCTCGCAAATCTAAACTAGCCTTAATAATCTAGCACGTTTTGTATCACTAAGAGGGTCACCAGGCCTTAAAATAAGAAATCTAGACTTGGAGCTATATTTGACCTGAAATTATGTGCTAAAACACACACAGTAGAACTACGGTGAGTCGAAATTTGTGGGAGACGCACGCAACATAGGAAGTTCCGCATTAGCTTTGAATTATGAAATTTAAATTCTTCCACATATAATATCAGACTTGTTAAGTATAAATGATGGGTATCAATCCTACCTAATTTTGATTTACGGAGGTGAAATAAATAAAAAATCTCATTTCGAAGGGAATGTTTATTCTAAACTTGTGAATGTTTAGTCACAAGTACCTAACTAAACATTCAAAAAGTTTGAGGTAAGTTATCAATTATCATACATAACATAGGTCCAAAACATATTCATAACAATACTATGTTTTCATAGGCTACCTAGGTATTTTTGCTTTTTGTTTTTAATCATTTAAACAGATGCTTTATCCACAGCGTTTTCTAAAGTACACAGAGCAGAAATTGTATTTTCTCAAACATGCTATGAAATATTGACGTTATGTTCCTTAAAATACGCCACGAACTGTCACGTTGCAGGTGCGGCTAGACGAGAGGTCAATAATGGAATTTCATACAATATTGCTGGCCAAGGCCAGCAAAGTGATCGTCTATTGTTTTCTGTGACACAGCACCATGACGTTTAATAGGTCGACGTGGTCGACGTGGATGGATGGATGGACGGACGGATGGACGGACGGACGGACGGACGGAGGGATGGATGGATGTTGATGGATGTTGATGGATGTTGATGGATGTTGGTTGATGGATGTTGATGGATGTTGGTTGATGGATGTTGATGGATGTTGATGGATGTTGGTTGATGGATGTTGGTTGATGGATGTTGATGGATGTTGGTTGATGGATGTTGATGGATGTTGGTTGATGGATGTTGATGGATGTTGGTTGATGGTTGTTGATGGATGTTGATGGATGTTGATGGATGTTGGTTGATGGATGTTGATGTATGTTGATGGATGTTGTTGGATGTTGATGGATGTTGATGGATGTTGATGGTTGTTGATGGATGTTGATGGATGGATGGATGGATGGATGTTGATGGATGTTCTTGTTCATGGATGTTGACGGATGTTGATGGATGTTGATGGATGTTGATGGATGTTGATGGATGTTGATGATGGTGATGGTGATGATGATGGTGGTGATGATGATGATGTATGTTTGAGAAAAACTCTATACAAGCCTTGGCCACGAACAGGGATTGCCGGCCTCGTATCTCTAGATGGCCTCGTTAACACTCGGCCATCTATAACTACTCGGCCGGCAATCCCCTATTTCGCGGCCGCTGCAGTAATGTACTATTACATCTGCATTCCTGAATTGATCTAGAAAATTCCATAACGTGTTTAAAGCCGCTTTTGCTTCTTTGCTGGTACTGGTAACCCGCTGAACAGATGGTGCATTACTTGAGTCTATGTCTTCTGTGCACATTTCGGCTTTTTGATCAACAATGTCTAAAATTTCGTCATCAGGTGATGACCCAGCACAGATATCTCCTTCATTGCACGTAACGATGTTGTCATAAGATACTTCAGTGTCTGATTCAGGTACCATTGTGTTCAATTCAACGGGAGGTTACGTTTGGTCAACTTCAGCTGCTGTTGCAGATTTCTTCTCGCTTTCCCCACAAACATTTTTCAGAGCAAGATGATTTCTTCTTTTGTACTTTTATAGCCACCCATTATTGGCTCTAAAGCTATGAAGTCCTAATAATGTAGAGAATGTTTTAGCTTTTTATTTTAATAGTGTCCCACTCAGACTCATGTTGCGGTTATGATACTGCTTAATCCATTTCAACAAGCACTCTTCCAAGTTAGGGAGTTGTGAAATTCTTTGTCTTTTACAGGATAAGCTTTGGCCGTTTATAATTTTTCTCCTGATTTCCGATTACTTTTTTATAATGGATGAGCGAGTACTCGCCTGTACACGAAACTGAACAGCAACATCTTTCTTATTCTTAGAATTTTTTACAGCTTTGTGCACTTGTAATTTTTCAGCGAGACTCAATGTTTATAATTTTCGTTTTAAAGCACTCATTATTCAATAATCTTGGTTCTGTACCTACTGTTGCGAAAATGTATGTAAGTGACGAGAGATCCCAACCTATTGTGATGGGTAATTAATTACTTTAATTTGGTTAGGTTTCATCTCTTTGCTTCGTACCTAAACACGTGCTGGCATCGGTTGTAAAAATCGCCAAGTTTTTCTTAGGTACTGAATATTACAGACTGCTTTAAGCTTTATGATACGAGTATGACCAGTCTGAAAACGAGGTGATAGATAAGTTTGGTTTGGTTTGCGCAGGTGAAGTCAAGTAGACAGTTGACAACCGCCACAAGAGTTGAGGCGAATGATTTATACACACAGCTACATAGTCTGATTGCAAAAAAAGTAGTGAATGAATGAAATGAGTGAGTGAATAAAAATGTGAGTTGAGTATACATTCGCACACCTAGATCAAAGGAGAGTCAACTCAAAATAATATATCATTTTAATTTAGGCCTTTCAGAAATAGAATGATGTCTAAATTAAAATGGTACATAATTTTGAGTTGATGCTCTTTTGATATAGGAGATTATAATTTTTCTTATTTCATATAACCCATTTTTGAATTTGAAATAAAACAATGTGAAACTGATAAGAAATATATTCGCAACAAAAAAATCGGTATTTGATAAATAACGAAAAATATGCTTATCTTATTTAATTAAATAAAACAGATCAAAATATTTTATTTTCTGTTTTGTTTGAACTAGATGTAATTTCTTAAAATTCTTAACGAAATAGGTTGAATAAATTTTTAGTCAATCTTGTAATTCACTGTTGAGTCTGTTGAACTTGCTATCGGTACGAATAAATGTCAAAATCCCGCTGTCATTACATGACATGTTGTGTGCGTGACCTCAACTCTCGTGGCGATACCTATACCTATAGCTACAGGTATAGATATGAGCTAATAGCCTATACTATAGGTAGGATTTTATTTACCTTTAAGTTGTTTTCTTCGTGTTATAGAGGTTATTGATATTGATTTGAAATAAACAACTTGTAGACGTGGTATCTATATTATGTGCCAACTACCTATGTGTGTGTCTTTGTTTTCGTTTCAGTACTATCTGCAAAATAACATTATAATACAATAATTAAAATTATATTGCTATATATTAAGGCTTGTAACGAAAAAAACTGTAAATTTAAAATGAAAAATTTAGTAAAATTAATTAGATAGCAATTTTTTCTAGCATGAAAACAACAAGGAGTATTCAAATTTGATTGCTCTAAGCTTTGTCTGATGCTACTGGATTTCCTATACTCCATATAAAGCTTCTTCCGGACCCCTTCCATGTCAGCTTTTTACGAACTTTTTTTTTACTTTCTGAGCTGTAATATTCCACTTCCTGCGGAAGTCGTCCATGTTTTTGGCCACTTTTCTCGTCTCCTTTAAGATACCTTTGACTAGGGCCCAATAATGCTCGACTGGGCTGCGCTGAGGGACGTTAGGTGGGTTGAGGTCTTTGGGTACAAAATCTATGTTTTTGTCCTTTAAGAACTTTACAGTTTCCTTTGCATAGTGAGCTGGAGCGAGATCGGGCCAGAAAAACGTAGGGACGTTGTGCTTTCTGAGAAACGGCAGAAATCTCTTATATAAATAAGCATTACCATTATTTTTAGATAGTACCCTTTGTGACGAAAATAGAGCTTTTTTCGCCACATTCGCAGATGCCTGCACACAAGGAATTTTTCGTTCAATTTTCCAACGCTAACAGTCATTTCCAAGTCTGGAAGAGTTTTGTCTTTGCTTGCTGTGTAATATTGCGGGCTCGGTAGTGTAGGAATATCCGTTTTATTGTATGTTTCATCATCAATTATCAAATGTGGCTTTTTTGAACGGAGGAAATCGTATAATTTTCGAGCTCTGCTTTTTAATACACACGCTGTTTTTCAGTTAATTTAGCGGTTTTTACTTTCTTGCGTGTTTGTATATTGTATACCAGCATGTTTCTTAGCTCGTTGCACCATAGATGCATTCGTTCTGAATTTTTTCGCCATATCTCTGACCGACATGCTTCGACTTCGCTGAATGCAACCGATATGATGTTTTGATCAAGCCTTTGGTCACTTGGACCACGAGGTCACCCGCTTCGAGGCTTCTCTTCTAGAGATAACGAGCTAAAATAGTGTTTAATAATAATAATAATAAATCCGCAGAGCTTCGAGGTAGTTTCAAGTCCCTAGTGACCAAACTTGTCGGACGTTGCGGATTTCAAGCCATTTGGTAACGACCATTACTCCACGTTCACTTCAGTTCCTCGTATCTGCTTCTTAGGATTTAAAATCCGGGTAATTTATATAGGAATCGCTAATTTAATTATAAGAGTTCTTAGATTGTCAACAAAAAAGTAGCCATCGTATTTGGAATCCAAATGAAAGGCATCTCTGAAGCCATTTTAAATTTTCAGTTTTTTTTCGTTACAAGCCTTATTTGAACAGTTAAATTTAATGTCACTATCATTCATATTGTCCATTGTGAAAAACAAAAAGATCTAGGCTAAGAGCACACTAAAGTAAGTAGGTGGAAAATTATTTCTAGGCCACTTGGCCAATTTATGAAATGACTAGATTGACATAACTGTCTGTATATGTTAAAATAAGGTCAGCATCTAGTAATTTCTGCTAAAGGATTTGCCACACTGGATGCGTTCTGCGGTCCGCGGTCAGGTCAAATTGAACGCAGCCCACACGGTCAGATCGCATGTCTATACAAAATATAAGACCGACAATGTTGTTCATACAGGGTTAGGCTCGTAAAACACACTTTCCCGAAATGTGCACTTTCTCTAAAGGTGCACTTGATTAGATAGATCACTTTCTCGGAAGGTGCACTGTCTCAAAAAGTGCACTTCCCAATTGGTACACTTTCTCAGATTGCGCACATTCTCAGAAGGTGCACTTTCCCAAAAAGTGCACTTTCTCAAATGGAGTACTTTCTCAAATATGTAGAGCACTAGATTTGGAAAAGTACGTACTTTATACCTATATATTAGACTATTCGATAAACGGTAAAAATGCACAAGCACAAAGGATTTATCTAGGTAACATAGGTAAAAATGTTAACATCGCCATCATAGCTTAGGATCTTCATCTAAGGAAAACTTTCTAGTGAAGATGACATTTTTGACTAGTGTACATTTTGGGAAAGTGTGCGTTTTGAGGAAATGTACTTTTTGGGAAAATGCACATTCGGGGAAAGTGCCCTTAATGGGAAAGTGTACATTTTAAGAGTGTATATTTTGCGGAAAGTGCACCTTTAGAGAAAGTGCACATTTCGGGAAAGTGTGTTTTACGAGCCTAACCCTTCATACATAATGCGGGCTGCGTTCAATTTAACCTGACCGCAGACTGCATGCAGGTCTTAAATTAAATTAGGTCTGTTGAACGTTTTAATTTGGCTCAAAGTAGCTAAAAATATAAAACCTTGATCAAATGCAGCATCAGGAAGTACATACTAATAATACATTTGTAACTCGGTGATTTCGGACATCTGAAGGCTGGAGAACTGGTGACCTGACACACAGGATCTCCATATACTTCATTTAATTTAGAATTGAAAACCAGAACATCATTATATTGCGGCTCGACAACTATTTCTTACCTAGCAAAAATAGTACAGTACAATAGTCTGGGAGCCGCAAAATAAAATTATTTTAATGTCACTTTATTTGCGTGTCGTCAATTGTTACTCTAGTACAAATTGTAAAGAGATTACAGTTCACGAGCCGCAATATAATGTTGTTGTGGTTTATAATTCTAAATTAAATGGAGTATAGTTCCGGCACCAGTCTCCTCCAATCAAGTTTCCCAATTACATTTATTTTACTATTTAAGTTCCTACATAGTGCTTTATCATCATCATCATCCCAGCCTATATACGTCCCACAGGGCACAGGCCTCCTCTCAGAATGAGAGGGGTTGGGCCGTAGTTCGCCGTAGGCCGTAGTAGAAAATTAATTTATCGCGGGCAAAGCTGCGGACGGAAGGCTAGTATAGCTATAACTAAATAGCAGGTTTAACAGGTTTTGAGTATGCTTATAATTAAAATGCAACAAAATGATTTAAGTAAATATTTATTAATGATCTCTTAAGTTGTGAAATAATGACTGTGCAAGTCTAGTGGTGCAATCTATGGACAGGATCGTGGGTTTGAGCTTGGGATTGCACCTCTGAGTTTTTCGGGATTTATGTGCAAATCTACATTCGAAATTTACCATAATCTTTATGGTGAAGGAAAACATCGCGTGGAAACCTGTATACAGGGTTATTTGTAATTCACTAGCATCCTTTTAACCCTAAACTCCTACCACCACTTAAACAAATGTTTTTTGTTTTACGGCTTTTGTCATAACTTAATATTTTTGGTGTAATAACGTTTTGAAAATTTGAGATTACCTCTTATTTTTACGATACTCTGTGTATTTGTATGGGAAAAAAAGTGCTTCATTTTAAAAAGTCGTAAAACAAAAAACATTTGTTTGAGTGATAGGGAAACGCGGTAGCGGAAAACGTCCAGTGGGTCGCCCTAGATACCGCTGGTTGGACGAAGTGCAGAAATACGTAACCGCCCTCGGCGCAGCCAATTGGCGCGAGGTGGTGCAAAATAGGGAAGAGTGGCGCTCTCTGGTGTCGGAGGCCAAGATCCTCTTTGGGTCGCTGAGGCAGTGTAGTAAGTAAGTAAGTTGAGTGATAGGAATTCAGGGTTAAGAGGATGTCAGTGAATTACAAATAACCCTGTAGACAGACCTGTGAAGAAATTCAATGTTGTGTGTGAAGTTCCCAATCCGCACTGGGCCCACACAGGAAGTACAGCCCAAGCCCTCTCATTCTGAGAGGAGGCTTGTGCTCTGCAGTGGGACGTATGTAGGCTGGCATGATGATGATGATTTTTAAAACTGATGTATGAGACGTGGGGTTACAATGTGAGCTATTTTCAATCTGATCCAGTCGCCTCTTCATTAGCAATAGGTAGTGTCTGTAACTCAGCTCCTTTTTGTATAGGTATTAGAATGCATCAGATGTTTTTGCTACATTACATTTTATTGCTGGTGACTGTACAGTCGAACTAACTGAATTACACAAAATGTCACAGTGACATTGAGGACACTGCATTGCTTGACAAAGGAAAATCATTATGGTGTTTACTGTGAAAACGTTCTATGATGGGTCAGAAATCAAATGGTTCAACTGTACCTAGGTGCTTATATTTTTTACAGAGTCATTTAGAGGGGACTTACATAGGGCAAGTGAAAATCCGAGAAGCATGCTAGTCTGGTATTGGAAGGTAGGAAAACATTTCATACAGGTTTGTTTCTTTAGGATACAAGGGCCAGTGAGAAAATGAGGCACAAGCTGAGCTGGCTGTCCTGATAATCTAATACAGGAATAAAAATCATACATATTTTTGTATGACATATTTGCTAATGAAAAATAAATACTGTTATTTTTAAAGTGTACCATATGTAAAGTAGACAGCACAGTTAGTGGCAAAGCTTTTTTTTACCATTAACTGATGACTCACATAAATTGTGCCTAAAATACCATGTTTCAAAATACCACATTATTCAAAATACTACATTACCTATTTATTACATTCCCGTCATACCAGACATCCAAAATAAGACATTACACCAATAAAAAACACTTCCTTGACTCATTTTTGATTTTGTAATGTAGTGCAATGAGAATCTGGTAAGCTAGAAATGTGGTACCTAATAGGTGATGTAGTATTTTAAGAAATGTGGTATTTTGGGAATGTGTTTAGGCATGAGCGCCCACACATTATTATTCTATCATCTTCGTCTTGAGAAGGCTTGAGCTGTAGTTCCCACATGGGAACACACTGCAGATTGGGAACTTCACACACACCACCATTGGATTTCTTCACCGTAAAACACATGGTAAATTTCAAATGTAAATTTGCACATAAATTCCATAAAACTCAAAGATGCAAGCCTGGTTTTGAACCCACAACCTTTGGCTTATGAATATTCTATAGTGTAAAGTAAATTTAAAAAGTTACCAAGAAAACAAAATGAGTCATACAGTATATACTTCAATAGTACTGTACTGATATTGAAACATAGTATAGATCAGGGATGTTACGGAGCTTCGGTTCCGGTTCCGTTAAGTCGGAACTTCCGATTACTATTATACTTTCGGTTCCGACTCCGGCTCCGACATTTTTTAATCGGAGGTTTGAATCGGAGGTCGAAGCATAGATAGCGGGCGAGTGCGGCGGCGTGTGCCGACCGACTGTTATGATTCGACAGGTTCATACGCGTCGCGCACTCTACTACATAATGTTTTATTTGTCCTTAAATAATAATTCTCTCTCATGTCACCCTGCTTCCGATTCCGATTCCGACTCCGGTTCCGATTCCGATAAAGCAAATTTAAAAACTCCGATTCCGGCTTCGGTTCCGATAAAAATACTTCCGTTACATCCCTAGTATAGATATTTAATTTTCAGACAGGATTTTGGTTAGTAAGACATGTTTTGTGGATTTAGGTGTCAATTGTTCCATAATTTATTATTATTATTACAAGCATCTCAAAATAAATATACTTACATTTCACTTAAGCTTAAAAATAACTAATGCATTAGGTATTACATGCAGTGGAAAGAGACACAGAGTAGGTAGTAGGGACAAACCAAAGCTTGAAACAAAATTATTTGCTAATCCATGATGGTTGTGGATAATGGGCACTGCATTCCCAAATAAAAATGAGTATGGGCAGATCATGACATGTGTTGAAAACAAGGTGAGACTAGGTATAGTTCAGCAAGTGATTTGTAGTGGCTAAGTCACTCAAAGAGATGAGTCAGCACACTCACAGCATGATAGTCTGATATCAGCTGTATCACTGGGCCAGTATGGGGATGGTTCATTACAAATCAAGCACAGCGGGGAAGAATTGGAGAGACGCATGCCTAACTGCAAAATGTGCATGGTGCCTGTTTGTGGTTGGTAGCTGTTGAGAAAGTGAGCAAGTTTGTCTATGTTTGTATGTCATTTGTTGATCATTGTGATCTATATTTTCCTTAGCCCTACTCTAAACATTTTAAAAATATTGAGGTTATTCCATGTTGTAGAAAATGAAAATACATGTGTAGCATGTAAATGTTGGCACTGAGATCAAACTAATAATGACAATGCTATTTATAAACAAGCAATACTTTAATCTGTCAATGAATTCAATTATCTTCAATGATAATCAGTTCAAAATCCTTTTATAATCAGGTTAGTCAGGGGTTGTTTTAAATTTTACAGTGATTCATAAGTTCAGAAAACTGTGCTTTCGTATAGTGTAGAAGGAATTAAATAGCATAGAATTAATTTCGTGACGTAGTAAACAAGAAGTTTTTGATGGACTTACCTTAAAGTAGCCCCCTTGGTATAGCGTGTCTGGGGGGCCAAATATTGCAACTTCCCACTCAAACAAATTGTCCTCGCCACAAAGTTTCACTCTGAACCCTTCCACGGGCTCTTCTTGCAAACTCTTGTACTCCAAGGCCAAAGCCCTGAGGGCAGAACTAGTCGGAACTGCGCTAGACATTGTCATTAACTAATTAATTTTTTACACCAAAATCACTATCTACGAAAAGAAAAAGATTTCATCGACATAACACTTTTGAACTCTTCTCACGATCCACGTATTCACGAATCATTTCGACGCGAGTCAAAACAACGACCGACGAATTTTGGTAAACATATCGCCAGCATAGCTAAGGATTATTTATGAACACACTTCGAACGCCAATACTGAAAACATATAATTTAATATGCAGTAGCAATAAACGTTTGAAAAATGCACTAGTCCAATCTACGCGGCGTATGATTTAACAATGAGCATGAGAAACTGTTCGCTGCAACTCTGCCCAAACAATCGCACGCAATTCTAAGGAAATCGTCTGCGTGTCCGTTTCGGACTGTTCGTTCATACAGCTGCGCTGCCTGCCAGAGTTGCCCGACCGAATATTGTAAAACAGCTGTTATTTCCGTGCTTGCTTGATTGCGCAGCGGCGTGGCGTGACGCACGCATCCATTATATTGACTTGAATAGGCATAGCTAGCGCCATCTTGTAATTTATTCAGTTTTACTAAGTAAACCAGCAGCTGTGTTTTCTACAGTAATGTTGTTAAACTTTAGATGGCAGTGTGCTGTAGTTTTAGTCAGCTCAGCACCTTGTTCCTCATATTTCTGCATTATGCTGCTAGATGGCGTAGATTCGAAAGTTGTAAATAAATAACTGTAGGGGGCAGTAGTGGCGGTTATTGAATTAATAACCTGTCGCTAGATAGCGCTAGCGTTCAAATTTAGCACTTTTATTATTTTTAGGTGGTGCAGCTGTTACGGCAATCTTCGCTATCATGTTTAAATCTTAAAATTTTTAATTTTTAAATTCCAATGGTTAATTTTCAATTTTGAGTGGTAATCTTAAGTTTTAATTTCCAATGTTATTTTTATTTATTTTATTTTGAAGTTTTGAATTTGAATTTTATTTTATTTTATTTGTGACATTTTTAATGTAATGGTTTTATGATTTTAATATAAACTAATGTTCTATGTTTACTAACTGTAGTTCTAAGCAACCTTGTTACTAACAACTAAGGACATCATTTTTTATTACTTTTACGGTCATCCCGTGAAATCATACATTTCGTACTAAATACAAACTGAAATATAGATGCACAGAAAAAACCCCAGAAAAAAGACCAATGCTGGGAATCGAACCCAGGTCCTCAGCATTCCGTGCCGCGTGCCATACCCCTACACCACCACTGGTCTAGAGATTAGACACGAATCTTTCCTATACATCATACATTTCAATCTGCTAAATCATCACCTTATGCAGTGACAAACGCACATCTATGTTACACCCTCATCGAGAGATTTTAACACTCCTTCGGAACTAACCGCTCACCTGGACAAGAGATGGCGCTACTGTGCAACTTTAAACAAGTTAGCTATGAAGTATCTTTTTTTTTTTTTTTTTTGTACTTATTTTTTCAACTTCATTTTTTATTACTTTTACGGTCATCCCGTGAAATCATACATTTCGTACTAAATACAAACTGAAATATAGATGCACAGAAAAAACCCCAGAAAAAAGACCAATGCTGGGAATCGAACCCAGGTCCTCAGCATTCCGTGCCGCGTGCCATACCCCTACACCACCACTGGTCTAGAGATTAGACACGAATCTTTCCTATACATCATACATTTCAATCTGCTAAATCATCACCTTATGCAGTGACAAACGCACATCTATGTTACACCCTCATCGAGAGATTTTAACACTCCATTTTTTGTCCAGGTGAGCGGTTAGTTCCGAAGGAGTGTTAAAATCTCTCGATGAGGGTGTAACATAGATGTGCGTTTGTCACTGCATAAGGTGATGATTTAGCAGATTGAAATGTATGATGTATAGGAAAGATTCGTGTCTAATCTCTAGACCAGTGGTGGTGTAGGGGTATGGCACGCGGCACGGAATGCTGAGGACCTGGGTTCGATTCCCAGCATTGGTCTTTTTTCTGGGGTTTTTTCTGTGCATCTATATTTCAGTTTGTATTTAGTACGAAAACTATGGACATGTTTTCCGAAATAAATTATTATTATTATTATATTAGTAGTGTTCAAATAATTGAGTTCAGATTCCAAAACAAATATACTTATTCGCTTCAGTAAATAAGTAAATAAAATAATATACCTAGTAGGTAAAATATAATTATTAATTTTCTTTATTTGCTATGTTAATTACCATTGAAATAGAACTTATTTACTTGCTATAAATTGGAGAATTCAAGTGATGCCTAAATACCGTTAAAACTTGATCGCAGTACCCATTCCACCTACACCAAAAATGGTTCCCTGCCAAACCGGTGTGCCGACGAAATCATGCCAGTTTTGCCAGCGGCCATTTGCACCGTTTAGCAATATCCAGCGCACAAGGAATGTCCTGAGCATTTCAAAGTTTTATAGTATAGGTAAACAAAAAAAGACGGGTGGGTACGCTGCATATACATGACAAACAGACGAATTGTTGTTCCTTTGGCATAGCATCTAGTATATTAGAATGTCCACTGTATTCAAAGCATTCATTGTATCATAATAACGCTCACTTTAGAATTTCCGCTCTAGGTACCAAAATGTCCACACTAGTGAAGTGAAACGTTTATTCTGCGACTATGTCCTCCCTATCGTATACTCCACCCTATCAAAAAGCCAACTCTACCAAGTAGCAAGTATCCGTGTTACGAAAATCTAAGGATAATATCCATGAACTATAGTCTGGTCATCATAGAAAGAAAGAAAGAAAGAAAATACATTTATTTACAACATCACAAGACACAATATTATACAAAACAAAAAGGCAATACTAAAGCTAAAGATAGAATGTGTCATTGCGGTTGCAAATCGGACACTGGCTCAGCATAATGCTGAGGCGTTTAAAGTACCCCAGCGCTGATTTTCAGCCAGTACCGTTGGTGACACCCGGATCGCTGTTTAGATAGATAAATAAATAAATAAACTGCACACTAATAGCTACATACATAAGACTAGGTACATGCGTAAATAAATAATTTGTAAATTGTAAAAGCAAATAATAATAAGAAAATTTCTTGAACATAATTAGTATATCTCACTTGCCAAGTATACAACCCTGCGCGGACTAAAACGAAAAATGAAATAACCAAGACAATAAAAATCAAAGAAGTTTTGTGAAATAGTGCTGGAAAGGAGAGGAAATTAAGGATTTTGCAATGACAACAAATAGCCTTTAAGCTTTCGCCCAAAGGTGTACCTGCTAGTCACACTTAGGATGGGAGGGGGGATGTCATTCCAGCACTTAGACGCCGCGAACCTAAAACTCCCTCGAAACGCCGCCGTCCGGTGCGGCGGCACAATAGCCTTAAGTCTGCGCAAACTTTTCAACCATGAGATTTTTTTAAAAAGGTAGGAAGGCGTCTTGTGTCGCACTACACCGAACAAAAGGGTTGCAAGGTGCAAGCGCCTGCGATTGTGCATCTTAAGCAGATCAGCAGCGTTCAAGTACGGAGTGACATGGGACCGAGGAGGGACCTTGAAGCAAAAACGAGCACATGCGTTTTGAACTCGTTGGAGCAATCTCCCAGAACGACCAAGTAAGCAACCATCATAAACGACGTCACAATAGTTCATCCTAGACAATACGAGTGATTCACACAATCGGACACGCAAATCCACACTGAGGTAATCACGAATATTGTAAAGAATCCGAAGGCGATAGAAGCAGCTGCTAACTAACTGAGCAATATGGCTCTCGAAGCGTAACTCGCCATCCATAATTAGCCCAAGATTTCTTGCTACGTCTACCCTCTCTATTGGTTCGCCCATGATAGCAACATCCTCGGAAGCCAGGTATTTCAGAGTATTACGAATTTGATGCCCGGATCCAAATATAAGATACTTGGACTTTCCAGGATTAAGAGCCAGACAGCACCTCCCCGACCAAGAGAAAACCCGATCAAGGTCCGCGTTAATGTTCTTCACGACGGTGACTGCATCTGAAGGCACACTGGATGCATACAGTTGCAAGTCATCGGCGTAAAGATGGTATCTACTGTTCCTTATACAAGAAACGATATCAGCGCTGTAAAGTATAAAGAGCAGCGGACCCAAGATCGAACCCTGCGGCACTCCTCTGTTCACAGAACTAAGGGAAGACCGCAAAGCACCATCATTCATTCCACGTAACTCAACCGCCTGTGCCCGGCCTTTTTGCATAAAACTTTTGTATATTCACCAAAAATTACGATGAAGGTGTCATTCGATTTGGAGTATTATGTAGAAAGTTTAAGGAAAGGTCCCAAAAGGGGCCGATAAAAATTAAAAAAGTTATAAGCAATTTATTAAAAATAATAATAGGAATTTGTTGTTTTTTTATTATCACAAAAACTATCACAGATATTCAAAATTTGAAAAAAGATCTGAAAAGAACATTAATTTTCCAAAAAAAAAGTCTTACCTCATAGAACCGTATCTATAATATTTATAACTTTTACAGAGCCGTGAAAATAGAGGTAAAAGCGGGTGGTCTGGCTTCCGCGCGCGATTCGTCACTCGGACACGGTAACAAAAAAAATCATTTTAACATACTAAATATGAATATTAAAGAATAAAAAATTTGAGTACTTTTGGGATACATAAATAAACAATAATCCGCCGGCAAAAAATTTTTATCCCCATTTTTTCATTAGTTATGCATTTGTTAACCAACAACTTTTTCTCAATTGAATGTTAACATAAAAAATCCGATTATTATTGAACTACAACCGTAGGATTTTTTTCACTTCGTGGAGTTATTCTTAAGAGACACAAAAATAGATCCCCGTTGGAAAAAATCAAAAATTTTAATTTCCCATTTATTTATTAACAATCTAAAATGTAAAAAAAATTAAAAACTGAATAAAGATAGGTAAAATTTATTTTTATTTTTATTACTCAATTGTTTTGATTTGTAACGGTTAATAGTTACTTAAAAATATTTTTTTTTTACTTTTTTACCACCATTATTTAAATAATTGTTATAAACAAATGCGTTATTTATAAGATAAAAAAATATTTTTTTTCCTAATCTATTTGTTGATTTAAATTATGATTTTTAAGAAAAAAATTATTCCTTTAAAAAAATATTTATAGCCAAAAAATGCATTTATTAATTAACAATCGTTTTTTACCACTAAATATGAATATTAAGGAACCGTTTTTTCTCTAAAAATCATAAATTGTATCGTTTTTAAGGATTTTGGAAAATTATTATTTTTTTTTCATTTTTTTTTGTTTATTTAAAAATAATTTGTTATAAACTATTGATTTTTTTCAAATTCTTTATTTTACGATTTTTTGTCCATTTTTTTATATACTTTACTATACTATATAAAGTTTTCGGACATAAAAATATTAAAAGTTAAGTATTTATTTATTTATTTATTGTGAACACTGTATATAGTATAGTATAGTATAGTATATAAAAAAATGGAAAAAAATCGTAAAATAAAGAATTAAAAAAAAATCAATAGTTTATATCAAATTATTTTTAAATAAACAATTAAAAATTGAAAAAAAAAGAATAATTTTCCAAAATCCTTAAAAACGATACAATTTATGATTTTTAGAGAAAAAACGGTTCCTTAATATTCATATTTAGTGGTAAAAAACGATTGTTAATTAATAAATGCATTTTTTAGCTATAAATATTTTTTTAAAGGAATAATTTTTTTCTTAAAAATCATAATTTAAATCAACAAATAGATTAGGAAAAAAAATATTTTTTTATCTTATAAATAACGCATTTGTTTATAACAATTATTTAAATAATGGTGGTAAAAAAGTAAAAAAAATATTTTTAGTAACTATTAACCGTTACAAATCAAAAAAATTGAGTAATAAAAATAAAAATAAATTTTACCTATCTTTGTTCAGTTTTTATTTTTTTCTACATTTTAGATTGTTAATAAATAAATGGGAAGTTAAAATTTTTGATTTTTTCCAACGGGGATCTATTTTTGTGTCTCTTAAGAATAACTCCACGAAGTGAAAAAAATCCTACGGTTGTAGTTCAATAATAATCGGATTTTTTATGTTAACATTCAATTGAGAAAAAGTTGTTGGTTAACAAATGCATAACTAATGAAAAAATGGGGATAAAAATTTTTTGCTGGATTATTGTTTATTTATGTATCCCAAAAGTACTCAAATTTTTTTATTCTTTAATATTCATATTTAGTATGTTAAAATGATTTTTTTGTTACCGTGTCCGAGTGAAGAATCGCGCGCGGAAGCCAGACCACCCGCTTTTACCTCTATTTTCACGGCTCTGTAAAAGTTATAAATATTATAGATACGGTTCTATGAGGTAAGACTTTTTTTTTGGAAAATTCCTGTTCTTTTCAGATTTTTTTTCAAATTTTGAATATCTGTGATAGTTTTTGTGATAATAAAAAAACAACAAATTCCTATTTTTTTTTTAATAAATTGCTTATAACTTTTTTTAATTTTTATCGGCCCCTTTTGGGACCTTTCCTTAAACTTTCTACATAATACTCCGAATCGAATGACACCTTCATCGTAATTTTTGGTGAATATACAAAAGTTTTATGCAAAAAGGTAGAAGTTGACCAGACTACTAAAAGTAATTGCAATTCTGCGACTAGACGCGTGGTGGTGGTTATTGGGATTTTAAGTTGACAGAAATATCACTAGTCGATTTTCGTTACACGGGAATTACAGCGGTTGAAAGTTGAAACGTTTCAGAGTTCCACCTTAATACAGTCCGGTGCTACTTCTTATACAGTAGTAGACGTCCAAACAGACATAACGGACGTTACCTTCTAATATTCTAATACTTATATACAAAAATAAAAATCACGTGTGTTTGTTATCGAACTCTTCCGAAACGGTTTGACCGATTTTAATGAAACCTTTTTCTGTATATTTGGTAGGTCTGAGAAAAGGTCGTAGGCTATTCTTTATGGGTGTGTATTACAATACCGAAGTACGAAAGACCGAATGTATTAAAACATCGAATGGGTCAAAAGACCGACACGATTTTTTTCTGAAACCGTAAACTTCTCAGAATTTATTAAAACGGCATCATACAGAACCCATTAGGTTAGATTAGGTTTGTTTTATAACAATCTTAAAAAGTTAACGGTTTCAGAAAAAAATCGTGTCGGTCTTTTGACCCATTCGATGTTTTAATACATTCGGTCTTTCGTACTTCGGTATTGTAATACATACCCATTCTTTATACCCCTATTCTTCGCAGACGGAGTCGCGGGCAACAGCTAGAAATAGTAGTGTAGGTAGGTCTCCAACAAGATGGAGCGACGACCTAGTTGCACTTGCACGATTGTCTTGTAGCCCTTGTAGGTCTAACTGGGCTTTAAAACATGAATCTGAACAGTCTAGTCAGAGGATTTGTTTACCGTAAGCAATTAACCTGTAAGTAAGACCTAACGGTTGATTAATCGTCTTGTTTGTGCAAGCTGCAGACAATCGGCGGTGGGTGATGATTCAAGTTCGCCCACTGACGCCGAGTATGGGCTTGCGCAGCCCACGGAGAGCAAGCCAGCCGTATAAACATACGTATAGTCAACCAATTTGATTCCTGGGCTACCAGAGAACCTTATCACAGTAAATTATCCTACTAATATTAATGAACTGAAACAATTACTTTGCTAACCCGCGACCTTACGATAGTTACGTCAAAAATGCGTGTTCATACAGTTCCTCCATCTTCACACTGTACGAACACACAAACCCAACTATCACCACCACCAAACTACACTGACGCGTTTTGAACTCAACCAGAGCTCATCTTCAGAGTAGGCACACGCAACCGTACGCTATGCTACCAAATGTTAGACATTTCTTACATAAACGTAACTATCGTAAGGTCGCGGGTGATTAACAAAGTGCATAATTGTTTCAGTTCATTAATATGGACCTCCGCAAAGTATAATTAATATTATAATTGTGAAAGTTTGGATATTCTCATTTATTTTATTAGGCAAAAAATATAAAAGAACATTAAGAACTTATGTATGTGCATCCTGGTAAGGTATAGCCATAATTTTACATTAAATAATATTGCATGGTAGGTAAGTAAGCAGTGGTGGCCTAGTGTAAAAAAATAAAATAAAACCACCACAGTGGTTTTGACGACCAGATGGCCTAGTGGTTAGAGAACCTGACTACGAAGCTTGAGGTCCCGGGTTCGATTCCCGTGTCGGGGCAGCTATTTGTATGAAAAATACGAATGTTTGTTCTCGGGTCTTGGGTGTTTAATATGTATTTAAGTATATATCTATCTATATAAGTATGTTTATCCGTTGTCTAGTACCCATAACACAAGCTATGCTTAGCTTACTTTGGGACTAGGTCAATTGGTGTGAATTGTCCCGTGATATTTATTTATTTATTTATTTAAAACCGACTCCAAAAACACCACGATTATAACTAAAGAAAAGCGAAAAAGTATCAAATTAATGCTGCTGTGGTGTTTCCTACAGATCTGACTGACAATGGGACCTAATTTTTCCAACAAAAAACAAATCAAAACGTTTTACCTGCGGATTTCTGCGGTAAAAGAAAAAATAATAACTTCGATCGAATCGATAACCCTCCTTTTTAAAGTCGATTACAATTATTGCAATTTGTACCTATAGTTCATTGATATGGACCAAGCAATCAACAAGGTAATGAATTAACGCTCCCCCTACTTCTACTTACCGGCACTAGGCGATTATTGAGGAGTCATACCTACTTCCTTGATTTCTTCGAGCTCTTGCCCACGTACCTATGTGGTAAACAGCTTTACCTATTTTGTAGAATATCCGCACTTATTTCTTAGAGAAAGGCCTTGTGTTTGTTATTGATGATGATTAATGGTGATTCATTAACAATGCAGGGATAATGATTTATGAGTTAGGGATTGAAAAAGTATTGAAAGTACTTACCTACTGTTATATTGTTCAATCTAGCTTTCTTGTAAATCAATTTGTCATTCTGCATTTTAGTAAGCTCTAGAAAAGAGTACGACAAAAAATAGAAGAATTTAAATGAGTGTGTAACGTCAAATCCTCAATGAACTGAAACAATTACTTTGCTCACATAACATATTATGTCATATATTTAGCCATAAGTAACGCCTGATTCAATAAATTGTTAAATCCTCAAACATGGCAACAATTTTAAGTTTAAGCGGTAAGTAAACGTTCCTTTGTCTTCCGTTTTCTATTTATTGTTTTATGTTATGCTTATGTGGCATAGTCGACCAAGTGCTTTACCATTTTTTAAGGCCCTGTACGCGAAGGGTAACAAACGGAACCAGACGGAACCCCATTATTGACGCACCATTGTCCGTCCGTCCGTTCGTCTGTCCGTCACAAGGCTGTATCTCTAAAACCGTAATAGATAATGGTACAACAAAAAGTAGTAAGTATGTAGTTTTCGGGAATGCCCATGAGAATTTAAAAATAGCTCGGAATTTAAACTCAATTAAAATCAAAGTGAAGCCGCGGTTAGAGGCTATAGTTATGAGGCCGTTAAGTTCACGAGCTAACTTACTAAAATCACAAATTAAAAAAAAACTTAGCTCTAAGTACTTCAATTATTTAAGTACTGATTTATTATTATTATCAACCTTCGACAACGTCAATCTAAACGTGAAAGTTTAGCTAGAGCTAGATGGATGGATGCTTGTTACTCTTTGATGCTTAAACAGTTTGACGGATTATGATAATATGAAATTCGGCACACAGATAGTTTAAAACCTGGATAAACATAAAGTTTTTTTTATCCCGAAAAATTGCATACATAGTTCCCGCGGGATAGCAATACCTAAACGAATTATTCGCTGACGGAGTCGCGAGAAACAGCTAGTAAGGTATAATTGTCTATGTTCTCATTTAAGAAAATACCTGTGTTTACATTCTTGTCTTGCTGCAAAAAATGAGGTTAATTCGAAATCATGTATCGTACACAAGAATGACATTATTGACAGCCATCGGAGGTCGCAATGCGCCAAACTTGTATGCAAATAGTACCCACTTGGTAATTCTGTGCTGTACCACTTACATAACTATTTAAGTACCATTTTGGTCTATACTTATTTCCATAACACTGAAAAAAACATTCTTCAATGAGAGAAGTTTTTCGGGTTTCAGTTTTTATTTTAATGCTGGCAACTTCATTTGAAAATGTTAGTAGAATTAAGAATGATTTTCTTTTTTAGGATTCCGTAGTCAACTAGGAAGGAGTCTTATAGTTTCGCCATGTCTGACCGTCTGTCTGTCTGTATTTAAGTACCATTTTGGTCTATACTTATTTCCATAACACTGAAAAAAACATTCTTCAATGAGAGAAGTTTTTCGGGTTACAGTTTTTATTTTAATGCTGGCAACTTCATTTGAAAATGTTAGTAGAATTAAGAATGATTTTCTTTTTTAGGATTCCGTAGTCAACTAGGAACCCTTATAGTTTCGCCATGTCTGTCCGTCTGTCTGTCTGTCCGTCTGTCCGTCTGTCTGTCTGTCTGTCTGTCTGTCCGTCCGCGGCTAAGCTCAGAGACTGTTAGTACTAGAAAGCTGGAAATTTGGCATGAATATATATATCAGTCATTTTTTACTGTAGCCAGTTTGTTAGTAAGTAGATATAAGTAAAGTACGGTCAAGTGCAAAAATTTTAAAAATATTATAAAATATATAAAAATATATAAATTTAATCCTCCCATCGTTATTAGACCTACCTATACCTTAATTCGACGACATAAGAGCTATGGGACATATTTATGAGCAAGTTGTGTGCACCCATATTTTTACACTTGACTGTACATATTTTTTCTACTGCTCTGTTAAAAAAATATAATGTTTGATGTGATTTTGCCCGACTACGACGAAACAAACGAAGGAATATATGACTGATGTAAATTCCTCGCTCAAACGATGAATTTATTTTTCATGCTTTATTTTTGGCACGAATTCGCATCATGTTTGTTGTGAATCGTGACATAAACATTCAAAGATGTAGGTTTCCTGGACAATGAGCAAGTCACAGCTTACGCATTCCACGTTTTCCCTTTACAGCGTTTTATTACAAGGTCAATAATTAATTATTACCAAACTAGGTATTAAGGTCATAATTAATCATAGAGCCGCAAAAAGAATGATATATGAAAAGATTCTGATAGACAGAAGCTGTACAAGTTATTAAGGTGATTATTATTTATTTTTATGAGATATTTAATGTCAATATTAGAAATAGCGATTGTTTAAACATTGATAAGTAAGTAGGTACCTACATAAATAACTAGAAAATAGTCCTCGTAGTAAAACAATAAAAACAATCATCAATAATATTGGGTAGCGCACCTAATAGGCTATCGACCAATATCGTAACACCCACGCATTGTGGAATAACTTGATGACCAATCAAAAATATTTTTAAGTCACTACGACCTTAGAATCTTCGATTGCATCAGGATTTTTCTAGTAAAGCCCGCAGACTCTACCCCTGAGCCTATCGAGTCATTTGCACCATTTTTGGTATGACTCCAACGAGATGTAAGCGCTTACGTGTCTCGAAGGTTAGTGGGCGACGCGACAAGGTGTGGGGGGCGCCGGCGCGAGTGCGCGCGCGCAGAATCCGCGAGCCAGTCGCCACGAGTGCGCGCACCGGCGACTTCCGAACACGAACGACTCGCGACAACAACACGGCATTTGTTTGACATGTGATTTTACATAAGACTAATTTAAATAACTATTTAATCATAACATAAGGATCTCTTTAAGTTTATACTCGTGTATTTATAGTGGGACCAAAATGACGATAAAAAATAAAAAGACTAAATCGAAGACGTCCGAAGTGGCATCTACAAGTGCTTCGAGTAGCGTGCAGAAGTCCAGCACGTCGACAACTGTGCAGAAGAGCAGCAATACTCTGCAGAAGGTGTCGTCTGGCAAGAAAATACGCTACATCGACGTGAAGGTGGAAGAAGAGGATCCTCTCATGATCACTGATATTTCGGACCACACTTCGCTTAGTGGCTCTACTATATCGGAGGCTTACAACAGTCATCCGAACTACATCATCGCTGAAGCTCCATCTATAAGTGATCTGTCTCAAACTCGATTGAACGAGCATCACGTAAGTGATATGGTCCAGTCTACCACCGGTGAGTTTGTCTCCAGCTCTCAGTTGCAGTCATCCTCGTCGCATCAGGAAAGCTCGACCAGCGAAACATTCCAGACATCATCAACCTCTATGCAGCGCTCTGCATCTAGCCACAGCCAGTTTGACAGAACGATGGACTCCACCGGCGGGCCCGCCGGCCAGAAACTTAACACAGGCTTTATTAACAACTCCACCCGTGACAATTCAGGTGTCAATACAAAATTTTTATCCAAATCACAAAGTGCTAATTCGACGAACTCGTTCCTCGATATGGAACGTCAAGAGCTAATTTCACAGTCATCGCAGGCACAAACCAGTGCCACGATGGAAGCCACATCGACAAGTAGTTCAACTCATCAATCATCGCAGCAACATCAACAATCGGCTTATCAACAGCACCAGCACCACAAAAACAATCAAACTGGTGGTAAAATAACTGGCCAGAACTATCACCCTATTCCGAGAAACGTGCAAACTGTGAGATCGGACTCTTCTAATTTCTACGGAGGCGAAGGTACTCTTGACAAGAATGTTAATTCCAAGCAATACAGCAGCACTTCGCATACAAGCGAGGCAAAGAGCAGCAGTGTCACCAAGTCATCATCTTCATCTTACGTGGTTGAAATTGTTGACGGTAAGGAACGTATAATAGATAGCTCGAGCCGAGAGTGGGGTGATGCTAAAGAACAAGCCACCAGCGAAGCCTACGCAAGTATTAGCGGCACTGATATCAAGCCTCAATCTATGCACAGTGTTCAAAATTATGATATGAATTCAAAATACGACACTGGAAAGCCTGGACAGAAACCCTCCAGTGAAATGACAATTAAAGAAGGATCAAAGCTTGTTAAGGATGGGAATCAAATAACTACACACTCAAGTGTTATATCAGAAAAAGATAACGTTAAACAGCGCCAAATAAGTTCTACTCAAGAGCAGCTGACTTCCTCTGATAAACAATACAATACAACAACATCTGATACATCTAAACGTGTTCTAGACCAACACCATAATGTATCTACATCCGATACATCGAAACATATTCTTGATCAGCAGCGTAATACATCAACCTTTGACACTTCAAAGCAGAATAAAGATTATCATCATGATGTAACGTCCTCACGCATCACAGATCACCAGCATAAGTCTACAAATTATGATACATCAGAACGCGTTCAAAAAAGCAGCAACATTGTAGAGTCAACTAACAAAACCAGTGAAACCGTCAATGAAAGAAGGACAAACCTAAATCAAACTGATTCATCAAACTTTTATGGATATGACACAACAATCCAAAATGAACTGGAAAAAGTTGGTAATGTTTTAAACGTAGGACATATTGACAATCTTAATTTCTCTACTAAAATCATGAAGAGCAACACAAGCAGCGCGCAAGAAGCGTCCACGTCCTCATACAAAGTTGAAATCGTCGATGGAGTAGAAAGGATTGTGGATAGCTCCCATAGAGAATGGGGTGATAGCAAGGATCACTCGACGTACGAGAGGAGTCACAATATTAGTGGTACTGGAATTAAACCAGAACATGAGTATCGTCGTCATGTATTGGATAAAGAATCTCATTATGATACAGGGAAGAAAGGAGTGCCTACAAGTTCAACCCAAATTACAGAAGAATCACTTTTGGTAAAGGATGGTAAAGAAATTGCATCGACTAGCAATACTTACATCGGAGACTTTACGAAGAGAAAGGCCATAACGGAGCATACAGACTCAGAAGATATTTTAAATAAGCGAATTCAAGATGTAACTGATAAAAGTAATATCACTGATTCGACCATACATCGTACAACAACCAGTGATAATCAGTCATCCAATGTGGATATAAGAGAAACAACCGAATTTGTGAACATAGAGAAGCAGAATTTGTCACAAGAAACAAGCTCTACAAACAAGAAAGATACACTGACGACTTATGAACAAAGTACTGGAACGTGGAATGGAAAGTTTACTTACGAGACTGACGATGATAGACCGAAACGACCCAAGCAGATGTCACCTTTCGGCAGGCCAGAACAGCCAAGGCATCACTTGAAGCGCCAAGATACTGAGGAAAATATTATACTATCCTCAAGGGACATCAATGATTTTACATCCATCACTGATTTACGAAAAATCATCGAATCATCTCAGCATACGAAAGATGTAACAGTGAGTGATAAGAGCATAGTCATCAAGCGAAACATTGATGACAGAGTTTTGAAGGACATTCTTGAAACGGTCAAGAAATATCCATTCAAAAGAATAGAAAAGGTAACGTTTGGGACGAAAATAAATGAAGACGTTAAGGATTTGTACGAAGGGATTGATACAGAGCAAACCACTGTAATTAATACCAGCAATGCAGAGGTTATAAAGAAGTCATTCAATGTAGAAAAGACAAGAAGTCAAGTAGAGGTAGTCCGTTATGTCAAAGAAAATGGTATAACTACTAGGATTGTCACTTATGAGGATGCAAAGGAAGACGACAAGGTGAAAACGAACGTGTACGTGGACAATACTTCGTCGTTAGACGTCAAAAACTTGGTAAGCATACGTGCCTAAAGTAAACAAGTTAAGGGTAACGTATATGGAAGAATATAATTTTAATCTGATCATTTACTTTTAGAGCGACGTTCGTACGACGAAAGACGTATTGCGCGAATACGACGTGGTTGACCATGCCATCACTGAAGACACCACCACCGTCCGCACCGTTTACGACGAGACGATCGACCGAAAAACAGTGCGAGACGACAAGACCATCATCGATAAAAGAGAGATCATCGAGGAAACCAGACCTCGCGGTCCTAAGAAACCTGAGAAGATAGTCACTAAAGAACAGTGCATTTGCGAAATCTGCACTTGTGGGTAAGTACTTTTAAAATTTATAGATAGGTACGTAGAGTGTGAAATCCGTGTCAGTAATATTAATTTGCGTTTATATCTATCTCAACATCACACCTTTTAGCACGATGCAGCAATAGAGAGCGCTGTTACGTAAAATTGTATCATCATTAAATATACAATTTAATCCGTATATAGTTATTGTAGCATGTATTCAGTGTCCATGAGTTAATTGAGTTCATTGTTGTGCCGTGGTCAATGAGGGTCATCCCAACTGAGGCACAAATCATCGACGTATGACGAAAAATACTCTAATCAGCATTTAAAAGTTAAAAATTTGAATACGCCATGAACATTTTTGCGTTTTGCATAAAAATGTTCATGTTAGTTCTACGTGACTAAGAGATAATACTTTGCTGCTATAGTGTTTAGGTTATAATGATTTCATTTCTATATTCGATCGTTACATCCTCCGTGATACTTACGTATTAGCCCATACAAATAAGAGATCTGTACGTCCGTATTACCTATATCTTCATATACAGACATTAATAAAATTACACATGATAATTCAAACTGCATTCTCAAATTACGTTACATTTTATCTTCTGCATTACCGATGTTTGTTTTTGAGATACTTTATCATCAAGGTAACGATATTGCTATTGTCATGATAAAAAGAAGGTCTGTTTTTGATATTTTTTTATCGCGTTAAATATTGAGTAGAACATGACCGTGAATTATTTGGATTAGTCAAAGAAAATTGTAAAGGCGTGTGATGTCATAAAATATTTCATTGTTGACACACCAAGAGTAACGCGTGTCAAATAAACTTCATTATAAATTATAATTAAGTACTTCTTATTTATAATAAACCGACCAAGCGCGATTCGGATACCCACATGAAGGTTTCCATGCCACCGACATTTGTGATCATTATAAATATTATGATATAGCAAAAATCGCTAAAAAAAAACACATTTTTGTATTAAGGGACGCTGTCTGCTAGCTATTACAAGCTTCTAATTACTTTGCAATGTTCGTATGTATGTATACAAGTTTTCTTCGGATCTCGCCAGTCAAATTCCCATCATTTCTTGAGATCGGAATTAATTTAAATTCTGATACGGATACAATAATGTATTATCGATGACAATACAACTACAGTCAACAGTAAAAAAAAGTTTGTATTAATAACATTTTATTAACAAACTATATGTGGCCGTACAGACTACTTATTTCATATATATTCTGTGAAAAAGAGTCAAGTCTTAATTATTACGATATGTGGGCTGATTGGCATTATTTGGTTAAGGAACCCTATAAATTCTAAAATTAATATGTTATTTTGAAATAACTTTACACAACAATAGTATGAGCTGTTTTCTAGGAAAGTCGGTCACTTCGTTATCCAGTGTCTTTAGATGAGCTGACAACAATTTAAAGCAGAGTTAACTATTACAAACGTACTTTAAGTAATCTAAAACGAAAGACTGTCTATTTTACTACAAAACAGCAAGTCAATGCCCTTTCAGTCACATACCGAACGCTTTAAAAATGTTGACGTTTTCTCAATGTTTTTGGCTCCGTTAGCGCAAAAATGCTGCTTCGTTCTTTTACTTTATACTTTTTCCGATCTTATCTATTTTTAATTCAAACTATTTATCTAAAACAACAACAACGGGTATAGCTTTATCTAGAGTCAAAACAACGTGTCGTTGAGTTGCAGTATTCTAAAATTATAATAAGTACATAATACATAAGAATATACTCGTAGTCTCTAATGTAAATGTGGTTGAAAGCAACCATAACAAGCACCATTTTCATAACATTCCTCGTGTGTACCGTTTTACCCTAGTTTAACAATATTTACTAGTAAGCACAATTTCCTCATCTGTTCAAAAACCTTGAGCTCAACCGTTGCTTCCACTCCTATGGATATAATATATCGATGGCAAAGAATTCGTTCGTTTTTTCTGAATGTGGTTACGTAACGTTCTAATGACTAAATGTCTCGAACGTGTCTTGGTAACACTCGCATACCTAGTAAAGGCCATAGATAATAATAGCTACACGTTATTGTTTAGTAATTTTCTGGTCAAAGTAGACTGTAGATTAGTAGGTACAAATAGCATTTTAAAGGGAGAAATCAAAAAGTTATTTAAAATAAAAAGAGTAATTAAACTTCTTGAATTCGTGACAACACGATTTTCTAAGAATTGCTAGCTCACAATACAGATGTATTGACGCTACAAGGTAAACAATTGAAATATTCTGAAATATACATAAAAACAGAATAAATTGAGTCATGAATGTCATCATAATACTTGCCGGTACATTTATTGGTTCTGAAAGACCATTTGAGTAGGATCGTGGGCGGAGTCCCGAGTTAAGTGTCATTTAGTTCAGCAATTTATAACTCGTTTGCGTAATAAGAAATCTTAATGTAGAACTAAATATGATACTGCAATATGTAATTTGTTGGTAGCGATCTAGATTATATATACACCGTGAAATTTTAGTGGTTGTTTTCCCGAAACGAGGTGATTTAGTATCGATTGTACAATCGATTTATAATTACTATTTTGACTAGAGTCAAAAATCCAATTGTGAAAAACGAAAGTCTAAAATGACCGCAAACCAATAGTAACGCTTCGTTGGTACCTAACCTATCGTACGATCGTACGCTACTTGTACCAATGAAGCGTTACTATTGGTTTGCGGTCATTTTCAACTTTCGTTTTTCACAATTGGATTTTTGACTCTAGTCAAAATAGTAATTATAAATCGATTGTACAATCGAAACTAAATCACCTCGTTTCGGGAAAACAACCACTCAAATTTCACGGTGTATCTTCTGCAAAAATCTCAATATATCCGTCTCTAAAGTTTAATTGAATATTTTTTGTCGAACTCTTCCACTTTTTATAAAATGTGAAATAGAATCTTGTACGGCCGAAATCACACACGGTGGTAAGCGAAGATGTGATGTGATCTAAAATGAAGTGAGTTTGCGTAGTAAATACTCATTCTTTCTAGATTTGAAAACGGTCAGATTGTAAATGTCTAAAACTTTAAAAGCTATCCCCCCTTACTGGAATGGAACTATTATACTTCCTAATTCCTGATGCAAGTATTTTCCGCCTTATCCTTAAGGATTAATACAAACAGAACATGGCAAAATCTTTGTTTAAATGCACTAGTACAACGACCCCTAAGCGATAGAACAAAGCCAAATTGTTTTATGCGCCAGACGAGATGATTAGCCAATAGTTTGCGATAGAGCTCACTCAACACTAGTGTGAGAGGAGTTGACACTAAAATTAGCTACACTCACTTGATAGACTCAATACAGGTCTAAAAGGTCAAACGTTGATAGCAGTAAGAATAAACTACATATGCCGTATGTTTGTATAAATGGATCTCTACAACTTCGACTAAGTATCAAAGGCGACATTGAGCAATCGATTCACTACCGATTTTTCATTGATAAAAACTTTTTAACAAAAAATTAAACCGCCGAAAAAACTGAAAAGCAAAAAATAATACCTTTTTTGTTTGACCTTAATCTAGGTACCAGTTTGAAGTCGGTGCCTCAGCACGAGCCAGGAGGAGTGATAGTAGCCAATCAGGTAGGCGATTATAGGTCCACTCCTCCTGGCTCGTGCTGAGGCACCGACTTCAAACTGGTACCTAGATTAAGGTCAAACAAAAAAGGTATTATTTTTTGCTTTTCAGTTTTTTCGGCGGTTTAATTTTTTGTTAAAAAGTTTTTATTTTATACTTTTTTCCATCCTTGGGGTAATTTTTTTTCCAAATTTTTTACCAACTTCAAGGTATCCTATCTATCCAATAAAAAAGAATTATGAAAATCAGACTACTCTGTAAAAAGTTAGTCAATCATCCCCTGTTTTCCTACCCTTAGGGTAGGAATATTATTTCCAAATTTAAATGGGACCACCCTTGGGGTATTCGCTTTCCAATAAAAAAAGAATCATCAAAATCCGACTACTCTGTAATAAGTTATGCGTGGTCATGTAGTACAATCAGTAACTGAATAATCAATCATCCCCTGTTTTTCTACCCTTAGGGTAGGAATATTGTTTCCAAATTTAAATGGGACCACCCTCGAGGTATACGCTTTCCAATAAAAAAAGAATCATCAAAATCGGACTACTCTGTAAAAAGTTATGCGTGATCATACATAAAAAAAAAAAAAAAAATATATATACACGTCGAATTGAGAACCTCCTCCTTTTGTTTTCGTCGGTTGAAAAGAGTTGCGTGATACCTAATTCGGTTGCACAATTCGTACATGTTCAATGCTCATTTTTTTGCATTTTAGAACTAAAGTCAGTTCTTGACGCTACACCTAGGTAGGTACTTAAATTGCTGCCGCGTTATTACATTCAGAATATTCTCTAGAAATAACCATATTTTTGCTTTTGCGATTATTTGGAAAGCCGTGTCGAAATTAATTTGAATGTAGCTGTATGATTTAAATTTTTAATCACCAATATGAATGTTTATTTATTTAAGACCGGAAGTCTCAAAGCTCTTTGTAGAGCTCATGATCACGGCATGGATGCACAGATAACAACAAACACGTACCTATAGTCTTTTAAGCCAAGTGCAAAGCGGTCTTTATAACATGAAATACAGAGTGAGCTATTTACCTAAAAGTAATAAATACCTACCCGTAATTGTATATTATTTCTAAGGCTAGTTTAATAAAGAATTTATATCAAGTTTTGAAGTGTTTCCTGGCTATAAAGTTTTAGTTAAATTTTATAGTCCTTTGGACATGGACATAAGTGGTAGGTAAATAAGGCCGTTCAATTTGCGAGCCGTAACTGAATGTAAATAAGAGAATGACGACAGGGATATAACGCAGGTTGCGAGTAGGAGTCCGTGTAGGTCACGCCTACTCGACCGTGCCACTTCCTAGGCCTGTCGCGGTATTATACGCTATTACCGTAGGCCATAATGCTTTGATTGATGCTTGACAACAGTTGGCTCGACAATGCACTCTTTAAATAATCTTCATAGCATTTTCATAGCTTACCACACGGAAAAGAACAGTAAGGAATTTGACATCTGCCTGGGTAAACAATCTCTGTTTATCTATGCCGTTAGGAATTCAATCGATCAAAATCTTATCCAATTTATTCTTAGAGTTGCAAAGAAGAAAAATAAACTATAGAGTATGACATAGTATTGATAATACAAGTCGTGTACAATGAATTAAAAGGTCCAGAAGCAGAAATTACGTAACAAAACGAACAAAAACCTCATAAAGCACGGTTAAAATGGTTTTGTTATTCTAGCTAGTTGCCCGTTTCGCTTCGTAACCGGCGGCTAGATCCCATCTGATCAAACACTCATGCAATCCAAGCCTTTCGTACATTTGAATATTTATTTTACATCACGGTGTCGAGAGTCCGTTGACTTGCATTAAGTAATTTGAGCAAATTTTTTATTAGGTTTTATTAGAAATACAATGGGGATGTTGACACCACCAATCAACTGACGTTCTTTTTATGAGCTGTCAAAACACAATCTCCCATAGAGTTTGAATGACAATAGCGACATATGACTTCATTGTTCGCAATGCTCAATCAACTAACTATTTATTTGTTTTAAAGCAACAAAAAATCTAATTATGCATTTAATCGAAAATTAATCTGACTTTCAGGGCTGAAATAAAGCGTTTTTTTACTGGAGTCGTGTCTTCAAATTCTTTTTTAATGGTGTCAACATCCCTATTAGAATGAAAATTGTTTCTGACATACAGAAATTGACGAGTGAATAACAAATTTTAAGCCTTTTCCGACTTTGTTATTGATAGCAGCTAGCCAATGATCAGAGAGCGATTTTTGTCCTTAAAATTACATCCGTAAACATCTATATTGTTATAAAATTACAGCTCAAATAAAATTTTGGACTAGTTGACAAAATTATATGAAATGCGACAAATGGGCATGCGGTTCGCTTAATGTTAACCCTCAAATCGATACCGGCAATATATTGGCCGTCAAACAGAAATCAAAGCCAATTCAAATTAGAAACACTTACGGTCCAAAATTGAATGTCTTGATAGGGTTGATAGGGTTGTCAAATGGTTTAAGGGTTAAGTGATCACCGCCGCTCTTGGATACTACAGTTCCATTGGGACTGCTGGTGCGTTACCGGCTTTACAAAAAGTAGTACACACGCCTTTTAATTGCACTCATATTGTAGAGACGGCAAAACGCTACCGTACCGAGTTTCTATTACTCTTCGCATTTAAATTTTAGCACAATTTTTTACTATTATTGAATGGTATGTACCTATACCTAAGTAAGACCTAAGTATTTTAACAATTATGTGATTTCAGATATTACCCTAGACTGTTGTTATTTTATACTGTTTTAAACTTTCGTGATTTTCGTCGAGGTAAATAAATAAATATTTAGTGCGTGATAAGTCCCGTTTAGTTTAGTAATTATTGTTGTTATTTTGTGTTCAAAATAAGAAAATTTCAAAACTGAGAAGTTTGATTTCCGAATAAAACCACGTATTTACTTATGGGTGATTCTTCGAGGCCCCGATTTTCGATGTCCGGGGGATAATTTTAATGAACCCTTCAGTTTAGAAGTTTAATTTTTTTTCAGAGGTAGCATCTGTATTTAACTGGGGCATATGTCAGTTTTTACTACTCTGTCGTGTCCGTTCCCCATTTTCATGAAAACATACGATTATATCTCAAAATCAGTCAACTGTAACAATATGTTGAGTGACCACATTCAAAGAATATTAGTTGTTACGTAATAAACAACTGATGAATAATTTTTACTTGTAGTATTAACTTTATAGCTGAGGAAATAAGATGTGTCCGGCGGAAATTCTTTATTACTCTGGAGCGCGTTTCAATCAGTTGTTTCATAAAGAAAAATTAAGAAACTGGTGATAAATCCACACGTGGGCTGTTTTTACTCGCGTTTCGAACATGTCTAGTAGTGGATATTTCAGCTGGTGCAATTAGCTCCAGAGATACGAAGGTAAATATTTTATTTCTCTGTCCTTGGTTCAGGTAACATTTTTATTACTCTGCCAGGTTTTCTGACGCTTGTATAACCCTTATTTTTTTAAAATTATGCTTGATTCACTGCTTTTAGTACTATCTTTCTGTAGTATTAACGGCAACTTTCCAGAATGTTCGTATTATGAATCATCACTATTTTTATTTACTTTTTTTTATTCCTATGTCCTTTATTCCTATGGATAAATGGACATTGGAATAAAAAAAAAATACAGTTTTAATGTTAGTTTTTGAATAAAAGTACAGTTTATTTAGTTATTTTGAAATAAGACATGCCTTATATTTCAAACTAAATACAAACTGAAATATAGATGCACAGAAAAAACCCCAGAAAAAGACCAATGCTGGGAATCGAACCCAGGTCCTCAGCGTTCCGTGCTGCGTGCTTACCCCTACACCATCACTGGTCTAGAAGTTAGCGACGAATCTTTCCCATACATCGTACACTTCAGTCTGTTATAATCACATTAGGCAGTGATAAAGCGCATCTATGTTAATGCCCTCTACCGAGAGACTTCAACACTCCTTCGGAGCTACCCGCTCACCTGGACCAAGAGATGGCGCTACTAGGCCAACTTTTACAAGTTAAGTATGAAGTATCTTTTTCTATTTTTTTATTTTTATTTTTTATTTTTTTATTTTCTTCAACTTCATTTTTTATTACTTTTACGGTCATCCCGTGAAACCATATATTTCAAACTAAATACAAACTGAAATATAGATGCACAGAAAAAACCCCAGAAAAAAGACCAATGCTGGGAATCGAACCCAGGTCCTCAGCGTTCCGTGCTGCGTGCTTACCCCTACACCATCACTGGTCTAGAAGTTAGCGACGAATCTTTCCCATACATCGTACACTTCAGTCTGTTATAATCACATTAGGCAGTGATAAAGCGCATCTATGTTAATGCCCTCTACCGAGAGACTTCAACACTCCTTCGGAGCTACCCGCTCACCTGGACCAAGAGATGGCGCTACTAGGCCAACTTTTACAAGTTAAGTATGAAGTATCTTTTTCTATTTATTTTTTTATTTTCTTCAACTACATTTTTTATTACTTTTACGGTCATCCCGTGAAACCATATATTTCAAACTAAATACAAACTGAAATATAGATGCACAGAAAAAACCCCAGAAAAAAGACCAATGCTGGGAATCGAACCCAGGTCCTCAGCGTTCCGTGCTGCGTGGTAGCTCCGAAGGAGTGTTGAAGTCTCTCGGTAGAGGGCATTAACATAGATGCGCTTTATCACTGCCTAATGTGATTATAACAGACTGAAGTGTACGATGTATGGGAAAGATTCGTCGCTAACTTCTAGACCAGTGATGGTGTAGGGGTAAGCACGCAGCACGGAACGCTGAGGACCTGGGTTCGATTCCCAGCATTGGTCTTTTTTCTGGGGTTTTTTCTGTGCATCTATATTTCAGTTTGTATTTAGTTTGAAATATATGGTTTCACGGGATGACCGTAAAAGTAATAAAAAATGAAGTTGAAGAAAATAAAAAAATAAATAGAAAAAGATACTTCATACTTAACTTGTAAAAGTTGGCCTAGTAGCGCCATCTCTTGGTCCAGGTGAGCGGGTAGCTCCGAAGGAGTGTTGAAGTCTCTCGTTAGAGGGCATTAACATAGATGCGCTTTATCACTGCCTAATGTGATTATAACAGACTGAAGTGTACGATGTATGGGAAAGATTCGTCGCTAACTTCTAGACCAGTGATGGTGTAGGGGTAAGCACGCAGCACGGAACGCTGAGGACCTGGGTTCGATTCCCAGCATTGGTCTTTTTTCTGGGGTTTTTTCTGTGCATCTATATTTCAGTTTGTATTTAGTTTGAAATATATGGTTTCACGGGATGACCGTAAAAGTAATAAAAAATGAAGTTGAAAAAAAACATGCCTTAACAGTAAAAAAATAAAATTTCAAGGTAGTTTTATGTGACATATTAAAGCGGGCGGTTAGATTTGCCGTTGAGTATATAAGTACAAATAATAAGCACAGAAAATGTTTTCAAGAATAATTATGTACCTAGATTGTTAATTTTTACGTATAATAATACTCTAATTACTATTTATATTTTTTTATTAATATTTAACGTATATTTTTACTACTATTTTTATTCCTCTGGACACAAAAACTAAAATGTTAATTATTTTCAAAATGGTTTCATAAAAATGAGTGCCAAAACAATATTTATGTTATTGAACAAATCTATTTTCATGGGAGCATGAATTTTTCTGTCAAATAAGTAAAAAAAATACGACAGAGGAATAAAACAAAAATCACAACCTCGAAGAATCACCCTTATATGTATAATTTATTTGACTTCTATATAATCTAGTTTTTAGGGTTCCGTACCGGGTAAAACCGGGACCCTATTACTGAGGCACCGCGCTGTCCGCCCGTCTGTCCATTTGTCACCAGGCTGTATCTCGGGAACCGTGATAGCTAGAGAGTTGAAATTTTCACAGATGATGTATTTCGGTTGCCGCTATAACAACAAATACTAAAAAATTAAATAAACTAAATATTTAAGGGGGCTCCCATACAACAAACGTGATTTTTTTTCTCGTTTTTGCTCGATCTTGATAACGGCTACAGGTAGATGCTTGAAATATTCACAGAATATTTATATGACTTTAAAAATAAATCGTTAAATTAAAATAAAAGAATATTTAAGGGGGCTCCCATACAATAAACGTGATTTTTATAGATAACTAGCTGTTGCCCGCGACTCCGTCCGCGAATAATGGGGGGGGGGGGGTTAACAAATAGCCTACGACCTATTCTCAGACCTACCGAGTGTAGAGAAAAAAGTTTAATAAAAATCGGCTAAGCCGTTTCGGAGGAGTTCGGTAACAAACATCGTGACACGAGATTTTTATATATTAGATTGTACGGAACCCTTCGTGCGCGAGTCCGACTCGCACTTGGCCGGTTTTGTTTTATTGTCCCAGTCATTAGTGCAAGTGGGCCAAATTGCAACATTTAAATTTTATTGTTATTACTAAACTTTTTCACGTTCACAGTAGCACGGTACGTATCTCTTGCTAGTGCATTAATAGTTATTTATCACGCGACAGGCTTTGGCATTGGCACGCTGATCGTGGATGTTTGATACACGCTGCTTTAAACATGAAACTACGTATACCGTGAGACTCGCTCATGGTGAAAGAATACGGAGTTTAACTCGACTTGTTTCGAGCTAATCCGTAGCTCTTCTTCCGAAGGCAGCCAGCAGAGGGAGGAAGCCAGGTTGTGCGCGTTTGGCAGCAGCCGCTGTGGCATATGCTCCGGAAAGAAGGGCTACGGATTAGCCCACAACATCCCGAGTTAAACTCGTTTAAATTCGTGAGTAATCCGTATTTTTTCACTATGACACACGTTGGTTGCGGATTCTGGATTCCATGAGTTTAATCAAAAGTAAACACAAGTAGGTCAGTAAAATATGAATGAAATCCGCGCATGAACTAAAGTCACTGACTAGCTCGAAGAAATTGCCAGACTCAAGTGGCATTCGGCAGGGCACATTGCTTGTAGAAATAATGGCCGATGGGGCTAAGGTTCTCGAGTATCGTGCATAGACCGGTAGACACAGTGTAGGTAGGCTTCCAACAAGATGGAGCGCCGACTTGGTTAAGGTTGTGGGAACGCGTTGGATGCGATGCGGATAGCGCAGGGCCGGTCCGGTCGGCGAACCCTGGGGGAGGCCTATGTTCAGGAGTGGACGTTTTTCGGCTGAAATTATGACTAAAAAGTGGTATTTTTTTGTTCTATTTCTGCAAGTTAAATTCAAATTCAAATTCAAATACTTTATTTGCATAAACAAGGGTATAAATTGGTGTTACACAATATCAGAGGCTCCAATCCTTATTTTGCCATAGTATGGCGTACAAATATTTATAAATTAATAATTGTCAATTCTAATTAGATTATCATGCATACTTACTTATTTTTTTAACTCACAATAATTTATGGTCAAAATTTGATTAAAATAATGTAAATTTTGTATAAAATAAAACTAATTAGGAAAAGTAATAATTATGTAAAAATAGGAATGGTTATTAAAATTGATTATGAAAATCTAATAAACAAAATGATGTCATAAATAGTACTACAGTTTGCAATTTGTCATGAACTCGTCAATAGTGTAGTAACTGTTTTCGACCTGATGATTAAACAACTTTTTTTTAAATATAATGATAGGCAGTTCCTTGAAAGTATCGGTCAGTGCGTTGAATATCTGTACTGCCATTCCATGAATATTATTTTTAACAAGAGAAAGATTCGTCTTGGGCATAAACAATTTGTGTCTATACCTCGCTTTGACTTGGCAGTTATAGTCTTAAAATAAGATGAATGTTTCCTAACAAAAACACATATTTCAAAAATGTACAGGCCCGGCAAAGTTAAAACATTTTTACTTTGAAAAAGCGTTACGGACATAAGTACGGTATTTATTCAAAGATATGGCTTAGGGGTCCATTAAAAATGCGCAATGCACTCGCGATCTGTGTGTGTCAGCTAAAAGGAGGGATATTATTTTATTTATTTTATTTTTCTTTATTGAGGAAAACAAACAGCAACAATCATACATAAAAGTAATACAAGCAGGTAGAACATAAGCCAGCAAAGTTTTCACTAGTATATCAATACTTTTAAGAAAAAATGTAATGCACAAAGTAAAAAACAATAAAAGTAATGAAAATAAGACTTAATTAACTGAATGCATGCAGAAAACGGATTCCCCCCATCTTGCACATATGCGTTAACAAGGGGAACCGCAGAAAAAGCCACCAATAAACTATACAGCGCTTCTTATTGTATACACTTTTCTGTTTTCTTAGTATAAATGTGGACTATGTAGACTATGGTATCGTATAGATAGGCATGTGCCTGTAGGGAAATCGTGCCTACGTGTGCCTGGTACATAATGACTTGTACGTCCAATTAGAAGTAAGTAATTAAGTACCTGCCACCTATAGTAGATTAATTAAAGGATAATAAGGGATAACATTATTCTTTTCTTTACTGTTTGACGTGTCAAAATTTTAAATGAAGTTGCCACAGACCAGAGGCGCTACTACGAAATTCGAAAATCGAAGTTCGTATCGTATTATCCCTCTCACTCTCGTGTCAAATCATATTAGCGTGAGCGGGACGGCACGAAACGAAGTTCGAATTATGCACTTCGTGGTAGGGCCTCAGTAAATAATGTGATTACACTCTGTCACAATAAGTAATTATTTATTTTCCTTCCAAAAATTTATTTTCACTTTGACAAATTTTGCCAACAGAACCCTATCTAGCCAAATCTGATGAGGTAGTCTTGATATTAAAAATTGCGGCCGGATTTTTAAAATCTCAGGACTTTTCTATTCTCAATATAAGAGTAGGTAGTCTTGTCAAGTGCCAAAAAATCCCGAAATCACAGGTATTCTGAAATTAGTACCTAACCTTCAATTAATAAAGTTGGTACCCAATACGCCGTTTGATCATACATCCAAGCGTTCGCTAAGTAGTGTATTCGAAAATACAAAATCATCTATTGAATTTACATAAACTTGAAAAGCATTTCAGTAATTTCTATAGCAATTTCCTTTAAGTTGTTTTATTAAGAACGTTTTCCACTCAAGAAATGCTAATTTTTTTATCGCTGGGTCCAACAAGTTCGAGAAATCAGAAACTCGGACAGTGAGTTCCGATAAGGACTGGGAAAGCTGCCCACGTTTCTAATAGATACGGACTTCCCTAGATAAGATTGAAGACTATAGTAAAGGCAATTCTTTATCTCTGACCAACCTAGTAAGTTTTTTTATCTTTTAGCAAACCAAAAATTTAGTTCTTTGACAGATAAAACTTTTAGAATAAGACAGGATACCTACCTACAGTCTACTATTTTCAGGAGATTTAAACACATACGTGTATGCATTACATAGGTAATATATTTTGTAACAACGATAAGTAAGGCTAGATAGCATATTATCTCAGCAAATGTTCAAGCTCAAGGTTAATTATGACTTTAATTAGGTAGTGTAATTTTTACATTGACTTTATTGATAAAATTTTCACGCGTGTTTAAAAGTCTACATACTTAATAATTAAATTAGTCACCTTTTTATTTTTAATCTTGATTGAAGTACAATGTTTTTAGGCCTTCATTAGTTCACTCATTATTATCAGGCATAGTATTTTATGTTTTCACGTGTCTGCTAATTGTGTACTTAGATGAAAATAAGTTTTTATCAAAAAGTAAATACTTTTAATAGAAGCTCTTTCGCTGACTGCTTTTGTTGACTCTGCTTGCGTTGTCGTCCAATTGTATCTATACCAAATTGCAAGTCAATCCGACCCTTATTCGACCAGTAAAAGCGGGTCAAATTTCACTTGCATAATCTGTGTACACACAGACAGACACCGGGACCGGTGAAACTAAATAAAAGCTTGTAATAACAATGCAGATTTTTCCTGCAAACAAATGTCTACTTAATTGCAGTACACCATGTATGAGCAAGTGTTGTGTTTAAATAAATGCATTTTAAACAGGATAAATCAAATGCAAATACTGGAATGTATGAATACTCGTTTCCTTAAATGACGTAGACCCTATTAGATGCGCTAAGTCCTGACCTCACTGAGACCTTCAGGTTTATCTCTTCGCATTGTAACACGGGTTAAATACCATGGCCATTCGTATACAAAAATATTAAATTGTTACTTGCAAAAAATTGGCTGATTAAGGTCAAGTTACCATGTTTAGTATTAAACCAAATTTTTGGCTGATATATCACATTTTTCTGTTTTTAACCCACAATCGTAAAAAATCGTAAAACGACAATAAACTGTACATAGTTTACGAAGCTGCTCACATATTTTTCTTGAATCGGTTGACAAATGCTATCTGTAGAGAAGAACAGACAGCTAGACAGATAGATACCTATACGAGAGTATTTTTGGTCAAACTGAAACGGAGGCGATTTACGCTCGCTCGGTTAGTAACGTAGGTATCGTTATCGTTATCGGATATTATCTTGCTTTCATACAAACGACCCCTATTCGATTTCTCTAGTGATGATTTTTTTGCGCGTTTGAAAGCGTACAATTGTGCCTAGTTGTCATCAACATTGGAACTGTCTAGATGCTCAAAAATATCTGAACACCTATTTACGCGTTTGACAATAACGTTAAATACCTAACGAGTGTTTATGTTGGCGACTGTGTGAGCAGGTAAACCGCAAATAACAACATCGGGAATACAGACAGACACGGCTGACCCAAATCTATGTAGGTATGTTACATCGTCCTTATCAACTGCACGTTGTTCTGTCTTCGTACCTTTGAAGGGACTGCCTTCAAAATAGAGTCCCAATATTTACAAAGTTTTTATTTAAACTGCACTGTCTATATGTTACATATGTACATATGTTTGAATCTCACCTACCTCTAGTGATCGAATTGACATGAAATTGGATATGGCTATTTGGATAATGCAAGTACCGACAATCAACAAAAAATTCACTTCGCAAAATCTTATTTAAGTATGAACATATAATTGCAACTCGCAAAACGACGACATTTGTTTTCGCTGCATCTCACAGCAGTCGCATCAGACCATTTCAATTATAGCAATGCTCCGAACATTCTATATTTGGAGCGCACACGCATAAGGCGAGCTCGGGTCGCATGACATCACGCTTGAGGGAGATAAACCCTGGTCTACCTACCTACACTGCCTTACTAAGATGCTAAGCAAACGGTACAGTCAGATTACAGGAGAAATCTCCTAACTTTTTTATCAGTAGACCTTCAGCATTGCCATGCCATGCCATGGCAATGCTTTTTATTTGTATCGTTTCTTGCCAAATGTATTTTTTTATTCCTGTGTATCGAATATGTGTAAATAAATATATATATACGAGGGGCGTTCAATATAAAGTGAGAATGAGATGCAAACTCTTTTAATATTACGAAATTAAATACTGGCCGGTAAAGCTAATCTATCTAGCTGATTGCTATGACAAAAAAAACTAACTGTCTTTTGTTTAAAAAAATATACGGTAATTTCTTTGCAATGCTATTGAGTACGTTAGCGAAAATGGAGAAAATTGAACTGCGCGCCGTTATCAAATACTTGTATTTGAAAAATTTTTCTACGGACCAAGTCAATTTGGATTTGCGGGACACTTTAGGGTCTAATGCTCCTCCGTTCGACAGTCGCACGTTGGTGCGCCGAATTTAGACGTGGAAGAACATCGACAATGGACGACCCCCGCTCCGGACGCCCTACTACAGCAGTAACTGAAGAAATTGTGAAAAAAGTCGAAAACTCAGTTTGGGCGGATCGTCGTGTCACGGTTCGTTTTATTGCTGAAAATGTAAAGATTTCAACGGGGAGCGTGCATAATATTTTACATGAACGCTTGGGTATGAAAAAGGTATCTGCGCGTTGGGTACCAAGAATGCTTACTGACACGCAAAAACAAACTAGACTAGAGATTTGTCAAGAAGCTTTGAACCTGATGCAGCAAGACCGGGAACTTTTTTTGGCGCGATTTATAACAATGGACGAAACATGCCATCATTACGACCCATAAACGAAACTGCAGTCTATGACATGGAAAAGGCCATCATCTCCAACTCCGAAGAAATTCAAGGTGAGCCCATCTGCCGGTAAGGTCATGGGCTCTGTTTTTTGGGATGGTAAAGGGGTATTAATGATTGAGTATCTCGAGCATGGAGCCACTATTACGGGCACATTATACGCCAAACAAATAGCAACATTGCGCAATGAGATCCGCGAAAAACGGCGAGGTAAACTCTCGAAAGTTGTGCTGTTCTACCAGGACAATGCCCCGGCACACAAGTCCGCCGTTGCAATGGCTGCAATTCGTGATGCTGGGTTCGATATCCTTAAGCATCCTCCGTATTCACCAGATCTCGCTCCCAGTGATTTCTACCTATTTCCGAGATTGAAACAATACCTGAGAGGCCAGAAATTTGAAGACGACGACGCGGTAGTCGCTGCAGTACAAGATTTTTTAAGTACTCAACATGAGACCTTTTTTAAAAATGGAATTTTAAGTTTAGAAAAAAGATATACTAAGTATATTATGCTAAAAGGTGACTATGTCGAAAAATAAAATGACATTTAGTAAAAGTTGTTTATAACATACTCATTCTCACTTTTTATTGAACGCCCCTAGTACCTATCTCTCTCTATATAATTTATTGAATCAGGCGTTACTTTGTGGAGGTCCATATTAATAAACTAAATCAATAACCTTAGGTCGTGGGTGAGCAAAGTAATTGTTTCAGTCACAGTGTGTTATTAGTGTGTATACAAATTCGTACTAAATACAAACTGAAATATAGATGCACAGAAAAAACCCCAGAAAAAAGACCAATGCTGGGAATCGAACCCAGGTCCTCAGCATTCCGTGCCGTGTGCCATACCCCTACACCACCACTGGTCTAGAGATTAGACACGAATCTTTCCTATACATCATACATTTCAGTCTGCTAAATCATCACCTTATGCAGTGACAAGCGCACATCTATGTTACACCCTCTATCGAGAGACTTTAACACTCCTTCGGAACTAACCGTTCACCTGGACAAGAGATGGCGCTACTGTGCAAGTTTAAACAAGTTAGCTATGAAGTATCTTTTTGTATTTATTTTTTCAACTTCATTTTTTTATTACTTTTACGGTCGTCCCGTGAAATCATATATTTCGTACTAAATACAATCTGAAATATAGATGCACAGAAAAAACCCCAGAAAAAAGACCAATGCTGGGAATCGAACCCAGGTCCTCAGCATTCCGTGCCGTGTGCCATACCCCTACACCACCACTGGTCTGGTGGGTTTTTTCTGTGCATCTATATTTCAGTTTGTATTTAGTACGAAATATATGATTTCGTTGGCCGCCTTGTTTATTGTTTTAATGTATTGATTAACAACTAAATATAGTAGATTGTTCAACAAGGGAGGAAAATAACCAATATCACACGAGGTTGCTTGGCACCCGAGCACAGCGAGGGTGCCAATATTCCGAGGGTGATATTGGTGTTTTTCCCGAGTTAAACACTCTGCTTTTCATTTCGACTACAAGGAAAGTAAGAAAAAATAAGTATAAATAAATAAAAATGTCTAAACTGGTCAAATATGATCGTAGTAAAATATTTCAATGGAGTTTATTGTTAAGGAATAATTAATTTAACAAAATTTAGAAAGTTCAATATAATTATCAATGAAAACAATAGATAAAGTAGTTATTTTAGTAAATTTATTTATAAAATATGTAAGTAACCAATTTAAACCAAGGAGTTAAGCTGTATAGAGATAGGCTGTGTGGACAATAACACTGTCGTTTACCGTGTTTTTTTCTTAACATTTTCTAACTTTTCTGGTATAAGTCACTAAATAAGAAATTAATAATTTAATTTAATAATATTTCACTGGCATTATAAAATTTGTAATATGATTAATTAAGAAAAAAAAACTCAATACTTAATTATTCCATGTAGGTATATGCCGTAATGATTGGCTGAATGCGTATGTGTTCCATTGACAGCCAATGCCTTTATTTTTTTAAATTCATTTCTACCCTTGGGAAGAAAATTATACTTATCCTCCCGTATGTCAGATATGGTTTGCCTCACTTTCCGAGTATGAGAGATGAAAAATAATAAGTGGGTCAATAAAACTTGGTCGTGAACCCATTAGATATTTATTGATGTCTCGGATCAATGATGTCGTTATTATTTATACCTGAGACTTCTGTTGTAAGTACTTTGTCTTTATATTGGAGCTAAAACAATTATTAATACCTAGGTATTTTCTAATTCAACTAACCTCTTCAACGAGGGCTCTTTTACCTAAGTCATCTTTACTTTATTTTGGTTTCTTACTGTGAGTTGCACCAAGTAACCATGTTAAACCAATGTAAAACCAGCCGTCAAATTTTCGGTTAAGTATATTTTTGACTGCAGAAATTTTATTCAACCAATAATTTACCTAACCGGAGATTTGGACATTGGTCAATTTGGTCATGTATTTAGTCATAGTAACTTAGTGCAACTCGTTTTTATTATACGATACTTTACAGTTTATTAGTTTGGTTTGTTATGTTTTTTTTAAATGTATATCATTGTAAATTAAAGAGCTTCGACAATTGCTAGGTATGTCAGTGGGCAGGCCCATTGATAAAACAGACATAAATAACACATTTATTTTGTTATACTTTAGTCATATAAAACTTTTTTCTGAACCCACCTCGTTTAATTACTTTGAAGAGCCACGTGCGAACTAATTAGCTCTATTTTATTATTCATTGTATTGACTACGTGTTATAATTGCTTATTCATCTTTAAATTGGATGAGATAATCAAGGGTACTTATTACTTGTGCTTATTTATCAAATCAAATGTGCGAATGTTATGCATGCTTTGTAGTATTAACTACAGCTATGCTATTTTTTAATTGTGACGCTCTTGTTCATAAAAGTTGAGGATATGCTAAATTTTTTAGTTTTCAATTTCACGTTATCAATTATTTTGAGATTTTTTTATTGCATTGAATCAAACATTTCACGACTGAGTGTCGCAGTAATCTTTAAAAAAAATCGCGCAATTAAATTCCGTTATACTGTATAAAACATTAACATTAATTGGCATTCATATCGTTTATTAGCGCCGATTTTCCTGAGTAAAACTTTAAAAGACAGCTAATTGCTGAGCCGGGTGTCATTTAAATGCGTCAGAAAAGCAGACTCAGGTATTAAACTGTATTTCATTGTTTTTTGTACAATCGGCAGCAGAATGCACGGTTGTAGGTTTCAGAACGAACAACACTCCCTTTAATTAACTTGACAGAAGAGCATGGACCATTTCTAGGTCCACAATCGCTCATCCACTTTCCTCTACGTGTGCACATGAGACTCATTTTTGCAATCACACCTTTCGATCCAAATACCATTCAAAAGTGGTAATATCGTACCTACTGCTGCAAAACTGCAGCCCAAATTAAATTATTAACTCATCAAGTCATCATCCAAAATTAAGTGTTACACCGTTAATGTATCTCGGCGAGCTTCATCTATTATTAAAATATTGTATGCCAAAACTGTCTGATTGTGGCGGCACGTCTCTAATAAGTTTAACAACTGCTGTATATAATGTACCCACAGTCTACAATGAAATATTTGACTTTGACACTCTTGTCGGAGGAGTATTATTTGTGGTGTAAGTTCAATAAAGAGTCATTGTATTGTACCTTATCTTTCACTCATTTCTTCTATAAGCTTGATCTCCTCCTGATATGACACGACTCCGGCTTTACCTCTAGTTGATCCATGTAGATAGCTGCGCCTAGGACAACTTCATTTTCTCTTCTCTTCGATCTTCCTTTCTTTTTTTTTGACTAGTTGACACAGTTAATTGCAGCTGTAATTTTCCATTACTCTATTCATATTACAATTTCAACATCTTTGATGTCGTTCCGAAAATTATCTCTAAATTATGCCGAACATTATTTTTCATTTGTATCAGAGTAACTTTTTTAGCTGTTGAGTTAAACTTATATCTCTTATAATGAGTTCCATAAAGTTACTATATTGGTAGATAACCAGCAATGCCAAGTATTCAACTAGCCGTCAAATCTCTGGATAAGTAAAGTTGGGTTGCATGAATTTACTTAAGCGGTGATTTGACCTCTGGTTTGTCATTGTTATCATTATAATAATTTGGTGCAACTCATTCTGAGTCTAGTAACCACTTACTTAAGGGTAAAAACACAAAAGAGCCCTACGGGTCGAAGTGAATCCGAAAGGACCTGTAGGTAATATGCTATGCTAACTTAAGACATAAATTCCGCGCATAATTTTAGTTAAACCTCCTCATTAAATAATCATCCAGTTACGCTTTATTACGTTGCCTTAAAATCGTTTACCGCTTCATTGGCTTAGTGATGTTTGTTAGTTAGTGTGAAAGTGGTGATACGCAGGAAGATCGTTCGGGTACTCGACTGTGACTTGTGCGTTGGCGCACCCACCGTGACCGACGACGCTTTAGTTACAGTCTGTCGTTATGCTAGGTATGCTAACTATACACACATTCACCGGAACAAAAACATTAATATTATTATATTTTAACACTATTCCTTAGTAGGTAAGTAGGTAGTTTCCTAGTAGGTCCGGAGCACATTTGTGATGGTGCAACCACCTAATGAGAGGGCCAGACAGACAATCAATAGGCCGAAGAATTACGAGGAGAGCCGACTCCAAATGAAAAGAGATATAAGGCTAAGCAAAGGAGAGGAGAACATTAGGTACTCTTTAGCTGGCTTTAATTTAAATAGGCGTTGCCCGCAAGATGGTCAAATCGCTTTATTATGCTGGTATTGAGTATGTTCCAAATACCGGTATAGGTAATTCATGACTATGTTTTCGTTAGTTTTGCAATTGATTCAAAATAAAATAAAATTAAATGGCTGGACGTCTTGTATTATATTAAGTTTCTGACGCGAATATAACTTAATGAGCAAGCTTGAATGAAGAAAGAATTACAGAATGAAATTCAATTCTTACTGAATCATCCTTTGAAACGATTGCCAATTAAACACCCACTGATAAGTCTGTCGCGCTAGCACCCACCTTTTTTAGCGGTTTTACTGTTACTTTATTTAGAATTACCAGTCGTACTCGTACAGTCTTTGTCTCCTACCAGCCGTCCGTGACTGGATTATCGTCTGGATGATAAGGTCATTAAGGACCTGTGTTCATTCTCGACACGTCTAAAGTCGCAAGTACTATCATGTTCTTCGCAGGAAACTTGCACTAACCACACACGCTACGTGAACATTTTTTGCGAATGTTGACAGGTGTTTTGAAATTTTATGTGTTCATGCATCAGTAATGTCCGTGAATGACGTCACCGACGTCACGGTTGGAATAAAATGAAAAGAGGTAGAAAAAGCAGTGATAGTTACTTGCTAAGAATTCCCTGACTTATTCCTTTGTGGGTTTAGGAATGACCGAGTGTCAAGCTAATGTAGGTGGAAGACTATTGTATGCAAATGTTAGATGGGAAAATTCCATACGTTAATAATTTAGTAGACTTCGTGAAAGTAAACGTGCCACGGACGAGTTACTGAGAATTACCAAGCACCAAATATGAACTTGACTCGTATAATCTCTCCTTCTTTAAGTCTCTAAATTAATTTATAGTCTAGATGAAAGACCCATTCAGTATTTTAATTAGTGAGGCGTCTGTCTGACAATGTGCTTGAGACATTTTATGAATGCAGCTGTTAGAGCACTTAATCTGGCTCCAAAGAGATAGCATCAACACTAACTGGAGGAATGAAATAAGTGTCAGAAGGCAGGCAGCCGCCCACTCGCCGCCTATTCCTCAATTGAAGTGAAACACTGCATCATTAAATTGACCTTAGTCCATCTCATGGGCAATCTAAACGTTGCCAACTTCACACATCACGTAGACCCTCGTGAAATTGTGGTGCACACTGCTCTATGTACATAAATGGTTAATTTACATAACAGAAACTAAATCGATTCCATGAATTATATTACGTCAACGCTAGCTCGCTAACAGAACAGTTGGTGAGCTAGAATGTGCAAGACATGTCCTTAAATGGTTTCGGCGTAGGTTTTTACAGAAGCCTGGCTGTAATCCGTAATCCGACTGTATTAGTTTACATTTACATTTACATTTTTAGTTTGCGTCTCTCATGTGGACATGGCAAGTTAAGGGTCTATAGCCAATATTTGTTAGTCAAGTCTACATCGGCGTGTGGGGCATAAATCTTAAGTTTGCTGACTCAGAGTCACTAATTTTATGATCACAGGAGAGACAAATTTGTTACTTACCTATACGCTCATACGCTGTGTTGTGTATCTTTTACGATGTAGTGTCGTCTATGGCTCTGTGTTTATCATATCCTCACTATCGCGTGAGATATCCAATCCAATGAATACATAAATGATTGTAAACAGAAATGGCATGCCGTTTTAGAGAGATGCGTGACGTGTAAGTGGTGCAGGCGACCTCAGACGGGTATTCGCGGCGATGATCTCACCGGGCCCACGTCCTCGCTCAAACTCGTTTCTTGTTTACTTGCCGGCGCTCAGAACTTAACGTTGGTAACACAGGACGTACTGTATCAAGTGGAAGACAGGTTACGTCATTTCGTCCTATATTCAGTTGAAGGGAACCACTGGGGGCAAAGTTTAGAGGGTCATATGAACGAGATTGTAATTAAGATACCGAGGGGAATATTTTACAGGTGCATAATTACTAACCACATATGTTTGTTACGTTTACATTCAGTCAGTTTGTAATTCGGAGGTCGTGAGAATTTTTTTGACTAGTGTAACAACCCGCAAATACGTCTAAGGTTCCGCGGAAACTGCACTTTCCCAAAATAAAAATCCTTTGTTAATCTGGAATTGTGTAGTTTTTAAAACACTGAAAGAATTTGAAAAATTGGTTATTTATTTTGCTCCAGGGAGATTGCTTCGTACCTACATATAAACAAACAAAATTTACTTCATCACAATGTTAGATAAGTAAGATTGTAGGTAAAGGCCTCTCTTTGTTAGTTGTATTGGTATCAAGTAGTTTGGGACATTTATACGCATTTGCAATCCTTCTGCAATTCAGTAAGTCATTGATTATCTTTTAATTAAGACACCATCAATATTCTCTACGTTTCCTTATGTATGTAGATAATGTGGGAACGTAACGAAACGTTCACAATATTTAAATACTAGCTCGTTAAAATTGCTTTAAAACATTAGTCATGATGTAGACGGCTGAGGTCAAATTCATTCTATAATCAAGCGGCTTAATGGATTTACTAAGACAAAATGCGATTTCTTAATTTGGTTGCATTGCAAAGCTACTTTTAATAATTCAAGAGCAACTCAACAATAAAACCACATTTTGCCCTTGAGTCCGTTGCAAGGTGTAGTAAATCACGGAAAAAATGCAATTTATTTTATCAAAGAACTATATAAAGAACATATAGTTCATTCATAATTATACCGTGTGGGTTTCAATGAATCATATTTTCCTCGTATTTTATTTACATTTCACAAACAAACGTCTGCATCGTCCAAAATAAATGCTGATTCATTTTGGCTAGTATCAAAATATCGCTTTCTAAAGCTTAATTAGCAGATTGGACAAGAAATTCAAATCTTTGTTGCTTTGGGAATTAGATTGCGTGGTAATCGAGCTTACAGACAGGTAGGCCATATGGTCGACGACCTTGCATGGCCGCCGGCGACGGGGCAACCGTTTTACGCCTACTACCGAAGCTGAATTGAGGAAACTTACCAATTGTTTGCGAAGATTGTTTTATTTCGATTACCTTAAGAGTCCTGCCTGATTTTCTATGACATACGTAGTTCTTCAGACGGAGCCGAGAGTTCTTTGATTTTGGAAATTTATCATTCAGCCGAAAGATGTCCACTGCTGAACATAGGCCTCCCCTAAGGCTCGCCAAATAGATCGGTCCCGTGCCATCCGCATCCAACGGAAATTATTAGAACATAATTCAATTCTATTTCATCCATTTTGTTCTGCACGCTGTAGGTACATTGAAATTCAAAAGTAGCTGTACCCTTAGTTTATTGTCACGACACGATCGTTGATTTGAAACATTTCAAGCTGTCCCAGTGCTGTTATTTCTGCAACAAAATAGGTACAAAGGGATTAAGTTGCTTTTGAGCTTGACTCTACATTCGGCAGTTATTCTCGTAACTGATTTGCAGATTTTCCTTTATAAAGCATGCTGAAGATAGCTACAATTAATATTTGAAACTTATCTCACTTTACGACTATGATAGATAAGTATGACATGATGCGTGCTGTTAAATAAATTTAAAGAGATTATTTTTAAAATAATCTCGCTGCACAAGCGACAAGGAAATTATAGGTAACTGTATTTTCATCTTATTAACCAACTTCAGAAAAGGAAGAGGTTATGTTTTTATTTTGCATATTTTTCTCCATCGTCGTAAACTTTATTCTCGCATTAGTGACTTCGAGAGGTCTTTCGAGTCTTCTAAATTTGCATAACATCGGTACGTCATGCATCTTTATCGGATCGTTTTATCCCACAACAAATAAGGAAATGCTATAAATTTCGTCTGTGGTAACTGGTAAGAGAATTTTAATTACGAGTACAGGGGATTGGCTGGAGTCTGTAGGTAGTCAGTTCTTTTGCATTATTTTGAAAAGTTAGTTGCCCGAGACTTTGTATGCGAAAAATTAATTCATCAATATCGCGCGGGAACTATGCAATTTCAATATTCAATAAAAAGTAGGTATCCTATAATGTCCTTCTGTGCAGGGTCTAAATCTCATTCATGTCAAATTTCATCTAAAAAACGCTCCAAGTATTACGAACAATGTATGTACCTAGATGTGGATTTTTGTTACTCATTCAAGGTAAAAAGGCTAAACGGATTTGGATGAAATTTTTCACACAGATAGCTTATAACCTGGGTTAATATCTAGGGTACTATTATTCCGTAAAATTGCATAGTTCCCGCGGGATTGCGATAAACGAAATCTTTCCAGACGATGTCGCGGGCGACAGCTAGTAATGTAATAATTGAGCAAAAGCTTTATAAAACCGTACCTGGGGTAGCAGTTACCATTATGTAACTAAAGGCCTTCGGCCTTACCTCAATATTACAGGCGCCCGGTTCGGCTGGCGTCTCCATTTTTGGAGGCATGACTTTCGAACAGCAATGGGGTCGTTCTTTTTTGTTTACCGTATATGCCTTTGATTCCAAGATAAAATCTTATTGATACTTTACTCGAAGTATTTTTTGGTCGAATCCTCTTCACCGAACAGTGAGCGAGCATCATGAATTTTAATGGATTATGTAAGTTCTCGTAAGCTTTTGCAGGTTTTTTTGTAATTCTGTGGTTTCTTTGAAATTATGAAGTTTTTTTGTTACGTGCTTCTACTGCGGCTCTACATCCTTATAAAAGCATTGAAAATACCTTGAACTTTTATCGAGCTTTTCTCAGACCTATTAGACTTTAATGAACTAAAACAATTACTTTGCTCACCCGCGACCTTACAATAGTTACGTTTATGCAAGAAATGTGCGTTCATGCAGTTCCTCCACCTCCACACTGTACGAACACACACAAATCACATAAACCCAACCATCACCACCACCAAGCTACACTGACGCGTTTCGAACTCAACCAGAGCTCATCTTCAGAGTTACCACAACCGTATGCTATGCTACCAAACGTTAAACGTACGCGGGTGAGCAAAGTAATTGTTTTAGTTCATTAATATGGACCTCCGCAAAGTAACGCCTGATTCAATAAACTATTAGACTTTTTCTTAGTTTTTTTTTATGCATATATGATTTAATTGTTAAACCTCGTTTAAGGTTGCGATTTCAATGTGTCCATACATTTTAACTCGGTTAAACTGAGCTTTTTTCAACAATCTCCTTTTCTAGATGACACAATTACAAAAGCCGTGGTGGCCTAGTGGTTTGACCTATGGCCTCTCAAGCAGAGGGTCGTGGGTTCAAATCCCGGCTCGCACCTCTGAGTTTTTGGGAATTTATGTGCGAAATTAATTAAAAAATTTATCACGAGCTTTACGGTGAAGAAAAACATCGTGAGGTAACCTGTATACACCTGCGAAAAAATTCAATGGTGTTTGTGAAGTTCCCAATCCGCACTCGGCCCGCGTGGGAACTGCGGCCCAACCCCCGCTCATGCCCCTGTGCCCAGCAGTGGGTCGCATATAGGCTGGGATGATGACGATGAACATTTCAAATAATTTCTCCGCGCGAGCTCTTGAACATAACTTCTTATCGAAACATAACATAACGTATCAAACGCAGCTTAGTCATGGTCCAAGCTCACTCAGTTGCTCAACTTGGCCAGATATAGCTGCTGCCGGCGCCGGCTGCTGACTCAGCACAGTGACAGATGGGCTTGCATCAGACGACATTAATGTGCCCAGTTAATAGTGAGAGTGTGAAGATGAGACTGCTGTTTATTATAGGGTGGCAGCGGCATATTCTGATTAGGTATTTAGTGTAGCGAGCAATTATTTCTTATAGTACAGAGTAACGATTTTACTAATAAAAAAACAACTAAAAATTAAAAAATAAATTTTAATAAATTTGAATTCACTATTCTTATAGTGCAAAAAAAATCTTAATAAGCAATTATTATATTGTTATATCCAGATCAAAATTTGTAAACAATACTAAATATTGATTAAAAAATAATAATAGTTTAAAATATTTTATTGTAAAAAAAGCGTGGGGTGCTTTTTAAGATGTTATCAAAATGATAATCCTTGACAATTGACACCATGCACCCCACGCTTTTTTTACAATAAAATATTTTAAACTATTATTATTTTTTTATCAATATTTAGTATTGTTTACAAATTTTGGTCTGGATATAACAATATAATAATTGCTTATTAAGATTTTTTTTGCACTATAAGAATATTGATTTCAAATTTATTAAAATTTATTTTTTAATTTTTAGTTGTTTTTTTTTAAAGCGTCTTTTTTATTTTTTTTAACTATTATTTATTTTCTATTTTTTATTGCACTTTTTTCACAGTGAGAGTTTCCATGTGCTAAAAAGAGACACAAAACGGTTTTTTGCTCGTCTTAAATAGAATCGGTCCATCTTATACTTGGTCTTTGGTGCGCGCGCACTTCTCTACACTACTAAACGTAAACCTCTCTCTTTCTAACTTTACCCCCCTTACCTACAACTCCCCAAACCCCTAAACTCAACCCCCCAACATCCTCCACCCCATTTCCTTAAACTTCCCCCCAAACCCCAACTCCCCACACCCTTACCCCCAACCCCCTGAAACCCCGACCCCCAACCCCCTTACCCCTCTCCGCATTTCCCCCCAAACGCCACCACCCCATTTCCCCCCAAACCCCAACCCCGCCACCTATCCCCCCATCCAGCTCCATCATCAGACCCTTGTTACCATCTAGGCCCCTTACCCTCTCCCCATTTCCCACAGCCCCCCAACCTCCCTAACACCCGACACCCCCACCCTATTTCCCCTAAAGCCCCAACTCCCTAACCCCAACCCCCCTTACCCCCCATTCCCCCCCCCCCCACCCCGCCACCTACTCCCCCTTCCAGCTCCATCATCAGTCCCTGGTTACCATCTGGGATCAAAGTACTCGTCAAGACGAATCAAACGAGCCCAAACTCGACGGGATTGTGTTGTTTTATTACAGAGTTCCTATGGCCACCATCCAGCTCCATCATCAGATCAGCTCCATGTTACAATAATATTGCATTGTCATCCAATTTACACATATGTGCAAAATTTCAGCTCAATCGGAAACCGGGAAGTGGGTCAAAATCGCGCCCTAAGGAGTCGGTTACAAACAAACATACATACAAACAAACATACAGGTGAAGCTAATATAAAGCGTGTAATAATATCAAACGTGTAATAAAGTAAATGCCCATTATGCGTTTAAGAGTTTAAGATCCCTTCCTCAGAACAGCTGATGAAACACCTCACTCTAGTTACTCTCTCAATAGGGAACGTAACTTTGGAGTACCAAACCGACTATTGCATGCACGTTTATGTCAACTAATCTATGTAGGTATACGTAGATTACGCTTTCACAATGCAGTGTGCTTTGTCAATATGTAGAACGTATTACGTGATCCCCGGCGTATCAGGAGCGCGATTTCGTATACGTTTCCAGTATAGAATGGGGCAATGGGATTTACTGTCAATAAGTACAAATAAGTAGGTATGCCAATCATCAATTAATAAGGAAAGTTGTCAATTCAGAATACTGTCGAAGATAAATGAATAAATAAATAAATAAATAAATGAATGGCAGTCTAGCACTGTACGTTTTCTTCGGCACTTCCTGCCACGTACGGTGAAACTGTGGAACAAGCTTCTGGTAGCTGGTCCTTCCAGACAAGAAAAAGGCTTTTAAATACTTACTTACTATAAAGGCCGGCAACCAGTGGCGGATTTACCAGCAGGCTGAGTAGGCTTGAGCCTAGGGCGGCGGATTTTGGGGGGCGGCAAATTTGTCCCAAATAAAGAAATAAATAAAATAAATATCAGGGGACAATTCACACCAATTGACCTAGTCCCAAAGTAAGCTAACAAAGCTTGTGTTATGGGTACTAAGCAACGGATAAACATACTTATATACATACTTAAATACATATTAAACACCCAAGACCCGAGAACAAACATTCGTATTTTTCATACAAATATCTGCCCCGACACGGGAATCGAACCCGGGACCTCAAGCTTCGTAGTCAGGTTCTCTAACCTCTAGGCCATCTGGTCGTCTAAAAAAAAACAAGTCTGTTGGAAAAAATGTATCCTAATGGTTTAGGAAATGAACTAGTTCAGGAATGCGTACATACACTTTCAAGGCCACCTTTCTTCTGAAAGAATTTTGATAAAACCAGATTCTGGATCATTGAAAAGTCTATCATCGTTTCTGCAAATTCAGAATTTGGAGAACATTTATCCAAACTTGGATATAGCAGTTCGCATGGCTCTGTGTACACCAGCGACAAATTGTTTGGGTGAGAGAAGCTTTTCTTGCTTAAAGCGGGTGAAAAACTATCTACGATCTACATTATGTCAAGAAAAGCTAAATGCCTTAGCTCTTTTGTGCATAGAGTCAGAACTAATGAACAACATTTCATACGACGATATAATTGTCGATTTTGCGGAAATAAAATCGCGCAAAAAGGGCATGTAAAACTTTTATAACTTAATTGATTTTATTGTGATCATCAAGCAGATTGTTAACAGATAAAGATAATTTAATAGGAATATTGTTCGTATTGTTTTTAAACTATAAGTCCAATAAAAAATACATATTTAACAACATTTACCGAATGTAAATTATTTTGTAATCTGTGTTCATTCATATTGTGTAAGTGGTTTTTAGGCAAACTTTAGTCCATCTTTTTTTAGCTCAGAAATAAAATTACTTCTTGTGTAACCTACACTAAGTCGTGGGTTGTAAAAATATCCCCTAGATATATAATATGATCCCTAGTTTACAGTCATAGTTACCAAAAATCTGATAAAATGAAGACAATAATAGTACACAAGTCGTGTTATTCCATGCAAGTTGCAATTTCATTGACAAAAAAATTAATATGATTAATTGATTATGACTACACGGAGAAAAGTATTATACTAAAACTGATTATCTTTTTTAAAAACAGTCATATTCAGTTTCTAATGCTGAATCAGGAATAAAATGTAGCAATAATTATCAAGCTTCAGCAAAAAATATATTTCTCAAGTTACCAAACTTTACAACTTACTGGAAACTCAAAAAATTACAAACCGGCTTAGTAAATTAACAAAATATTTATCTTTTTTTGTCAACCATTTATTAAAAATTAGTACAAGTATTCTTATATAGTTTAATATTTGTGATGAGAATACCAATTGTGTAGAAACTGTGCAGTTATTTTTGGAATCCAATGATGTTAAATATCAGTATCTTGCTTACTAGAAATTCGTATGCTGCTGTATGTAAGTATGTATTGATTTCATGGATTACATTATTTAGAAGCTCAGAAAATTTAATAAAACTGGTTTAGAATAAATGTAATTAGTTTAGAAAATTTACTGGACAGGTTTAGAATGACTGTAATCAGTTCTTAATTTTTCATAAGATATAAATTTTTTAAAGACAATGAATCATTTTTTAGTCTTTTGATTCTAAAATATTTTCTTCCACCGTCTTTTGTCCGTGTAGGGTATCGAAATGCAGAGGTCAGAAGGGGCGGCAAAATTTGAATAGCCTAGAGGCGGCAAATGTCTTAATCCGCCACTGCCGGCAACGGATTTGTAACTCTCTTTGAGTTGCTGATATTTATATTATGGGCGGTGGTGATCATTTTACATCAGATGACCCGCTTGCTCGTTTGCCTCCCTCTCATAATAAAAAAAAATGGGATCATGTCCCATGGTAAAGTTGACAAAATTGATACGATGAAATCGTATTGAACCGACCGATTGAGTCGGTTGAACCGACTTCAAAAAAAAGAGGATGTTCTCAATTCATCTGTATGTCTTTTTTAAAAGCTTTTTATTAACTTGCAAATTGCAATGTACCTATGTATGTACGGGTCAAATCTTAAAACTCGAATTTGACCCACTTCCGGTGGTCGGTTTCACTTCAAATTTGGTGTTCTTATGTGAGTTGGGTGACAATGAAAGTACAGTCGGCTAAAAAGCTTGCAAGAGCTTTAAGAAAAATGATTTTTAAACAAAAACTTATTTATTTGGTAATTAAATTCAACCTTAATTTATTCATGACGAAATGAAATTTGGTTATAATTATTTTTCAGAACAATTAGATACATTTTGTCAGACTTAATTTTGAAGTGTATTATTTTTGGTCAAAATTCTAAATGACCAATTCAAGTGGACGACTTTTCATTGTACTTAACGACAATAAAACACTATGAATATTGACTGGATACTTATAGGCCATCGTTTTTTCACTAGTAAGCCACACATTGAACGACGAATTTTTTATACTTATAGCGAAAAAAACGAGAACATTTCGAGGCGTGAGGCCCCTCAGACCGCGAGGCCGCGGGCACGCCACTTTCTCTAGCTTTATTGGTTTAGGCTGTGCGTTTATCGGTCAGTTATGTTACTCTTTTATAGGTAAATGTGTAGTGGGAGTACGAGTCTACAAATATCTCCCATTTTATTAACAATTTGGCTATTGATCAGTGAAAAAGCCGAGCGCATCTGATATCAACAAGACATTGATTGCGTAGACGAATGACTCTTGCTCCAGTTTAAGTGTCCGTCGACTTGTACAGTAGAACCATCTGAATCGTGACCCCTATGGAACCTTTGCACAGAAATAAATGTCATAGTGACATCGCATTCCGTGACAAGGAAAATCATTATGACGCTTAGGGCTGTCACACAAAACCGCGATGCGATGCGATGCGACGCCGCATCGCAGGAACTAGCGATGCAAATTGCCGCGATGCGATTTCTTGGGGTAAGCGCAAGGTTCAAGTGACCATACCTTCACTATGAAATCGCATCGCAGCATTTCGCATCGTTAGTTCCTGCGATGCGGCGTCGCATCGCAGTATTGTGTGGAGCCCTTACTGTGAAAACTTTTTACGATGGGTCAAATCAAAAACAAATGGTTTGACTGTACATACATTAACTTATTTACGTACATTAATTTCGGCTAAGTAACCGGTACGGCAATAAATTGTTCGCCTGTCCTCTTTAATGGCAAACAGATGTGGATCGCGGCACCTTATGAAAGGGTTGCGTCGTGTGCCTTCGTTTTTTGCACACTCAACAAATGCGGTTGCACTAATTTGATTTGAGGAACACATGTATTCTTTCGTAAGCAATCTTTGATGTTTTATTAAAGTAGAACGATTTGTTATTCCCTTATAATGTGAAATTGTAACTTTAGAGATTTGTTATCTCTGCAATGTTTGCCTTAAAGTTAAGAACTTTGTCGTAATCCTTTCAAACCATTTATAGGCAAAATTTCGTTGGAAAACCAGGGGTGCTGTTATGAAAATCGAAGTTTGCGTCGTGCCGTCTCTTTCACTCATTTGTTTAATACCATAAGCATGAACGGGACGGTACGATACAAAGTTCGAAAATTGAATTTCGTGGTATATAATATAGCCAAGAGAGTGAGAGAAGCGTGAGTTGGCTATATTTTCCGATGACCTCGCAATTAGTCTACAAAACCTTTTCAAACTAAATACAAACTGAAATATAGATGCACAGAAAAAACCCCAGAAAAAAGACCAATGCTGGGAATCGAACCCAGGTCCTCAGCGTTCCGTGCTGCGTGCTTACCCCTACACCATCACTGGTCTAGAAGTTAGCGACGAATTTTTCCGATACATCGTACACTTCAGTCTGTTATAATCACATTACGCAGTGATAAAGCGCGCATCTATGTTATGCCCTCTACCGAGAGACTTTAACACTCCTTCGGAGCTAACCACTCACCTGGACCAAGAGATGGCGCTACTAAGCCAACTTTTACAAGTTAAGTATGAAGTATCTTTTTCTATTAATTTTTATTTTTTCAACTTAATTTTTTTATTACTTTTACGGTCATCCCGTGAATACGACCACGGGATTCACGGGATGACCGTAAAAGTAATAAAAAAATGAAGTTGAAAAAATAAAAAATAAATAGAAAAAGATACTTCATACTTAACTTGTACAAAACCTTTGCCATACTTCTCATCATTGACGTGACGTAAAACAAATTAGGCAGTCTGGCGGGAATCGAATTGTTAGGGCGCCACGCCACCTGTAAACTAAACAGCCTACACCATAGTTTTCCCAACGGGGGCGGTAACGCCCTCTCGTGGCGCTAGAGCTAGAGGGGGCGGTAGCGGGTCACAAGTGGCACAAGATAAAGAAAACGAATTACTTTTTAACAGATAATAATAGACATACATAAAATTGGTGTAATTAAATTAGCCATTATGCAAAGAGAGCGTTGGATTTTTTTTTACTTTGTAAAGAGGACGGTAGTCCATAACCGGACCCGGTGGTCCATAGTCGGTTAGTTTCTGGTGTGCATAAATGTTGTGTACAATTGTAATTGTGTTGTAGACAAACCCATGTTAATCTTGTAAGGTTTAAATTGTGCTATTGTTTACAATATGTAATTGTACCTAACTGATAAATAAATAAATAAATAAATAAAATATTGGCAACCTATAGCCTACATCATGCTAAGTATACATAGAGCGTTCAGCTCGCAGAAAAGTTTCCTATAATAATAAAAGTAATAAATCAGTATCCTAAATTATTCTCAATGATTTCATTCAGTTACGGGAATAGTGTGACAAATAAAACTATGTTTATAATCGTATGGCACATACTACATACATCGACGCAAATAATACAAAGTTTCTTCGAACGTTAACCATTGCAAACCATTGATATGGCATTATACACTGGGGAAACTCCACTAATAAAGACATAGTATTTCGTCTGCAGAAAAATGCATTCGCTCAATTACAAGAGCGAGATTCACAGACAGTTACAAGCCATTGTTTAAAAAACTCAAAATTTTAACTCTCCCTTCAATGTATATCTTGGAGGCAAGTTTATTTGTTAAACAGCATATGCATTTGTTTAGAGTTATTGAGAAGAAAAAGCCACGTAAGCTACATAACAAGTTTGATCACCTTCCAATTAACAGTGTTAAGTCAGCCTACTACAAGAATAGTATTTATGTAATGGCCGCAAGGGTATTTACAAGTTGCCCGATAGTGTAAAACAGCTCAATTTAAAACAATTTAAAACATCTCTGTTAAAACACTTAAAAAAATGAAATATATTATGATGTAAATGAATTCCTAAATTTTAAAGGTGATTTCTATTAATAATAATAATTATAATCCCATTTAGCTAAGTAGTTCATAAGAAAATTAATTATTGTACGCCTGACTGGCAGATTATAGCAGTTCTGATAGTGGCAATATGTCTAACATGTATATGTACCTATAATAACAATAAATGAGTTTGAGTTTGAGTTTAAAAGTCAATTAACAACTTTTAAACAGTGATAGTTCTCCGAAGTGACTCTGGTGATGACGGTCGCATGAGTGTTCGAGTCAATTTAAGTACAATTTAAGTACTTTCGTGCTACATTTAGGTACACTCTCGCTTCGTACCTCGCCTCGTACATCGTCTCGTGTCTCGAATGGATTGATAAAAATTAGTTTCTGTTTACATTCGCGTAGTGTTTTTGTGTTCTTTTAGACGATGTCGAAGTATGCCTTTGCTTTTTCCGGTTTTGTATATAACGTGAGATGTACACGCTCGCGTTCGTCACAAAGCCCTGACACGTGCACGTGCCCAAAAAACCGTTCCCAAAGCGAGCGCGGCGAGAGACGAAACGAGGCGCGAGGCGAGTCTCGAATGCTCATACACACGCACTTCTCGTGACTGCCTCGCGCAAATGTAAATGAGAATTAAAAGACAGATGTGATATAAGCCAGACAGTCATTATATTCCAGCAGCATGTCAGGGCCATCTTCGAAGAACTCTGATTCACGACTGTCTCATTCAGGGTTATTTGTGTCCTTAGTTTCAGCCACAGCGCATAAGTAATCCTTTCATTCGTTTATTTAACTGGCGGGTGATATTAGCGCTGACCTAATATAGTTCGAAAACAAGTTTGACCTCGTTGCTTGCTGCTTTAATAATTCAGTTAGGTACTTACTGAGTCCTTAGTCTGACATCGAACTACATGTGTAGGTCAATTTAAAATTCCTACTTAGTTACTCGTGAAGCCTTTTAGCAGATCTAGTGTAATTTAGCTGATCGCCCGTTAAAGAGTTTTCTTCCAACCAAACAAATCGGTGTCGAAGGGGGTGTCGGGCGGGCCAGTCGCAGTGTACATTTTCGAAGGTGTTAAACACATGTTCAACGAGCATTTAAGTTTTTTAGTAGTTGAACAGGGCAAGAGTCTCTGAGCTACATATGTAACGAAACTATGAGACTGGCTTTTGCCATTTTGACTTCGGTATCCTAAAAAGGCAAAAGCCTTTTTACCTCTTAAACTTTAACTTTGTTTCCATAGTTTTATTACACAATTTGTAACAACAGATTAGCCATATCGCTATCTGTTATCAATATTACATAATCGAATCAAGCTTACCTACCCCTGAAATTGATCTGATAACACTTATCACATTGTTATGCCCCGGCGCGCCATGCGTAATCGGCGTAATAACTGCTAATCTAAATCTGGAGATCGTCTGCGACACTCCCTAATTCTGATCCGATGAAATTAATCCGACGTTTCCGAAGAATAAAATTATAAGAACTTGGATTGCGAGTGGATGAGTCTACCTACTAATAATCAAATTAATCGAAGTAGTTCCTTCGGCAGTAGGAACTACTGCATTTTTTAACCGACTTCAAAAAAAGGAGGAGGTTCTCAATTCGATTGTATGTTCTTTTTTTTTATTAACGTGTGTTACCTCAGAACTCCGTCATTTATGATCCGATTTGGAAGATTTTTTCGTTGTGTGAAAGCACAGGCTTCAAGGTTGGTCCCGTTATTACCAGAATCCAGTTCTGATGATGGGATCCATGAGGAATTGAAGAAACTCCTCAAAAATTCAAGAAAAAAGTATAGCGACTTTAGTATTTTCGGTGACAAGTCGAGCATTTGCATTCAGAAAGTATCATGGAACTCTGTAATAAAACGACGCAACCCCGTCGAGCATTAAAAATAGAATTTTCAACATAAACTTATTTCGAAGTCAAACTGATGATTTTATCCTACGCATCTATTTTAACAGAAATAACTAAAAAGCAAAAAATAAAAATTTTAAATAAAAAATATAACCTCCTTCAAAAAACATCCAAAAAACTATGAAATAATAATTGAACCAAACCGACCACAATAAGCATGAAAATATCTTTCTTCTAATCTGTTCGAAGTCGGTGCCTCAGCACGAGCCAGCAGGAGTGTAGAAGCCCTATAGATAGTAGGTATGTAGGTAAGTTAGATTACTAGGTCCACTCCTGCTGGCTCGAGCTGAGGCACCGACTTCGAACAGATTAGAAGAAAGATATTTTCATGCTTATTGTGGTCGGTTTGGTTCAATTATTATTTCATAGTTTTTTGGATGTTTTTTGAAGGAGGTTATATTTTTTATTTATTTGGCATCCGTTACGATTGAAGAAGGAAAGAACTTAAAAACAGTTCCATTACATGTCACTTATCTTATAGCATTAACTAAAACTTACCTTCTGGAAAGTGACCGTTTTTTTAGGGTTCCGTAGTCAACTAGGAACCCTTATAGTTTCGCCATGTCTGTCCGTCTGTCTGTCTGTCTGTCTGTCCGCGGCTAAGCTCAGAGACTGTTAGTACTAGAAAGCTGTAATTTGGCATGAATATATATATCAGTCACGCCGAAAAAGTGATTGAATAAAAAAAAGTAAAAAAAAAATTTTTTAGGGTACCTCCCATACACGTAAAGTGGGGGTGATTTTTTTTTCTCGGCTAACCCTATAGTGTGGGGTATCGTTGGATAGGTCTTTTAAAACCATTGCGGGGTTCCTAACATGATTTTTCTATTCAGTGATCTGTTTGCGAAATATTCAACTTTAAAGTGAAAATTTTCATTAAAATCGGCCGTCCCTCCCCCCTTTCTAAAATCTAAACTGTTGGGTGGAAAAATTTGAAAAAATTCAGAAGGGTAGTAAATATATCAAATTTACTAGGAAAATTATAGCGGCTAAGATTGCTTGGAAATTATTTGTAGTTTAAGAGTAAATAGTAGCCTTAGGTATAAAACATACCTAAACTTGGATGATTCCGTACACATACGAAATCCATAGAAAAATATTACTTGATTTTTTCGTAATGGCTACGGAACCCTACCTTGGGCGTGTCCGAAACGCTCTTGGCCGGTTTTTTGTTCTTTTAATTAGTTATTATGACTAATGCTCTCTAAGCCAGAGTCATAATACTTGACACAAACAGCTTTTTTTGTGTGCCTTATACATCTGAAAAAAAAATTAACAGTTAATGTGAGTGTACCAAGTAATATATCGAAAGTTAATGAAAATAAAAATCCACTGTGTACTTAGTAGGTAAGTCATAGCACTACATGTGGTGGCAAACTAGAGTAAAAGTAGCTATAACAATGCCGGTTATATTAATGCCCGTGGTAGTTTCAGTTAGATATTGATCGCAATTACAGGTTGGACTGGATTTAGGACATCAGACGTGTTTGGCCCTCATCACTAGGCGACACTGAAATAGACTCAAATTACGTTTTCATTGAACTTTGACCGTAACTTATTCACCTGACCGAATAGATAACGAAAATGAACTGAAACAATTACTTTGCTCACCCGCGACCTTAAAAACCTTAAGGTCGCGGGTGAGCAAAGTAATTATTTCAGTTCATTAATATGGACCTCCGCAAAGTAACGACTGATTCAATAAATTACATAACGTAAATTTTTAATAGTATAAATTAAATAGAATTGAAAATGGTTAAATTGCAAAGGTTCTTGGAGTCTAAATTAACATTATCCAGTAAACAATATTTTCATTTATATACCTAACTAAACTAGTTAGCGACCGTCTGCGAATAATTCTTTTATCGCTATCCAGCGGGAACTATAAAATAAAAAAATGCTATAAATTAATGATAAAAAGTATCCAGGTTACAAACTATCTGTGTGCCGAATCTTATCAGAATCCGTCTAACCGTTTTAGCGCGAAAGAGTAACATTAAGTAAGTAGTATAACGAGATGAGATAGGTAACGAGTTTGTCTAAAAAAAATAAGAAACTTACTTTAGACCGCTTACACAGTCTAGGTTTAAAATATTAAATTGTTGGCAGTGCCATAAATTTTGACACTACTTAATTCTGGGTTAGCATTTAACTCAACTCAGGTCCGCACAAGCCCGCCTAAGAATACAATATCTATAATTTAATTAATAACAAATCAGCCGTCAAATCCTTGTCAAATCGAAGGAATTTTTGATGGCTGCTTTAATTGGTTATCGTTATAGTAACTTGGTGAACTCTCGCTTATTAATTTTAAATGTACTTACTGAAATATATCATCGACTTGCAACCTCCACCCAGCAGAGAAGCGCCTTGCGCGTGCTTTCGCCCTGACTCATGCCTATATCTGGCTTGGGTGTTGCAAACTGCACTCGCCCACTCTTCCATGATGTCTTTAGGTTTACTTGTACCTCCCAAGTTTTGAAACCAATGAAATAAGAATGAACTTAAGATTTACACGCACTTTCTAGGTTTCAAAACATAGACAAGAATAAAAGATATGAATTTTTAGGTTACGGTTATTGTCCGTTTGTCGATCATTACGATTAATTATTTATTAATATATATATATAGATAAAAATCAATTGCTGCGTACAGCTGCAGCTGTACTGGTTTGGCTGGTTTTTCATGTCGTGTTCATAATTGTCAGAACAAGGATTGTACCTACGAAAAAAAAGTAAACAAAATGTTCTGCAACGATGCAAAACTAGCGGGCATCAGCTAGTTAACGATCTCACTCTACTAATTTTATAATTATTTCTTCTTTCTTAGAGAATACACTCAATTCAGTACCTTGTAAAGCATCTAGTTATAGGTGTACTTAATAGGTAATTAAATTAAGTATGGCTCTTCGCAACTCCACGACTATTGCGCATTTTTTGCGTGCATTATAAAAAATACATGTAAAAGACACGTTGAAATTGCTGAACTATATGTGCTGGTTGGTGGTCTAAATCGGTATACGACGATTTTATAAGGTGTGTCTGGAATTAATTTGAATTACTTACGTTCGAAAGCTGCATTGTTTTGGTATAAGGAAACGTGTCTAACCGATATGTGTTTAACAATAAGCTTGGGACTTATTGTCATTCAGATAAAAACTAAAACCCAATATTTAATGTTCGATATATATCCGGTTATTTTGCTTTGTCGGCGTCCAATATTTACAATACAAAGGCTGCACGAAACTTCAGTTATTGCATACGAACAATACCTACCTTTAGAAGGCGCATTGCAGGATTATTAAGAGCCGCAATTATTGTAGAGCAAAATAAATAAGTCCTAAAATTTTTATCTCTATTATATGTTATCACGGGAATCCCTAAACGTAAACCGCTAAGTCTAAATGCATAAGATTTTGCACGGCTGTACCTACTTTAAGTGAACGTTAGCACATTCAGTGCCAGGAACGCATATACGCATTTTCGTGACTTCGCCTAGTGCCGCTGACATAGTTTGGCCTTAGTTTGGCAGTCATTTGAAGGCACATGTGCTTTTGTAGCACCTGAAGAAGTTTCGAGTCTGACAGCTGATAGCGAATGCGTTAATGAAGACCACGATGTGGTTTTTGGGAATTCCTTTGGGAATTTCAATTTAACTGCCGGAAATAATGGTTCACAAACTGGTGGAGCAAGGCCGCAGGTAAAAGCTGGTACTTATTTACTATCGAATAGGTCAAAGCACTCAAAATATCTGATACGATCTAATAACTACACGAATAGAATTTTTTAGATATTTTTGAGTGCTTTGTCCTATCAGATATTTTTGCTGGTTTTTCGATATTAACTTCCAGCTTATAAGGATTCTAAAACCTTAAAAATTCACAAGAAAATTAATTTTCCTTGATCCGTCCTTCGTTTTCATTGTAGGCACATAGTTACCTCGGTTACTCGTAGAATAATGGAATAGAAATCTTCTTATAAGTCCCCGCTATGAACTTACGACTGCCATTTGACTCCCGCCTCCGCAAGACTTATTGCCACTTGTAAAAATAACAAATGCATTCAGAAAAGTAAGTGTTGTAACACCTACGCGGATGAAACACTGCAACGTACAGTGGGGTGGCGTCGTAACAATTCGATTCCCGAGTTACCTAACTTTTTTACATGACGTTACTGATGATAAGTATGGCAATCACTCCGAGAAGGTGCACCTGAAGAATACCTACTTAAGTCACGCTTCTCTTCATCTCCGGGCTGTCTAACGCAAACGTTGACCCCTCGCCAGTGACGTCTACACAACCTACTCCTTTGGTAATTAATAGCAGAGTAGAGCTATCGAGCTTCAATTTGGTTAATTTTTTTTTATCACGGGACAAATTCACACCAATTGACCTAGTCCCAAACTAAGCAAAGCTTGTACTATGGGTACTAGAGAACGGGTGAAAGTACTTAAGTATATAGATAAATAGATACTTAAATTCCTACATATTAAACATCCAAGACTCAAGCATAAACATTCGTACTTTTCACACAAATATCTGCCCCGACTGGGAATCGAACCCGGGACCTCAAGCTTCGTATTTAGTCAGGTCTCTAACAACTAGGCTATAGCGTATCGTGTATTGACACGAGCATTTAACCTCATTAGAGACTGAGTTGGGAAATTAAATTTAACTTTTTAGTTTTTAGCCATATGAGCGCTCCGCGCTTTACCTCGCGCGACAATCCCATTCTTCTTCAGCCTATTTTAGAGTAGCAAGAAAAATTCTGCAAGTTAAGTTACATTGCGAAGCTGTTTGAAGTGGCCTATCGAGCGACGCAATGTACTTATACAACTCGTGCTATTTTTCTTGCCAGTCTAACTAAATTTCGCTTTACTATTCTGTCTTATGATTATGATTTGTTTGCGGTATGGTGAAGTAATCTGTGGTCCGTCGTGAGTGTCACGTATGCCCCTGAATGTTCTTTCGGCTTATAAAGGTTGCATGTCCCTGGATAATGCCACTATTTATGTAAGGCTTGGGTTGCCAGGCGACGGCAGTAGGTCACGCGGTCGTTAGGACGTTCATCAGCCCTAGACAATATGTGCAATGAGTAACTCGAATGAGTTAAGTATAACAACTACATGAGTTTTTGGGTTTATGTTGGGTTTGTCATCCTCGCTTTTCAGGAATAGCAACTCTCTTTTCACCGTCGCCGATATTTTTCAATGAAAGAAATCGATATGAATTGGCTCAATCGAAAGCCTAAGTGCTCTATATCGACCCCTAGGAGTCGACGAAGACCTACGAGGGGTCTACGTATGCGAAAAGAATACATTTGAAGTCGATTCAGTACCTACTTTACGATAAATCAATATTAAGTAAGCAGGGGGGCCTACCTAGATTGATAAATATAACTTGGGGCCTACGAGACAATAGTTTGGGGATCTCAGGTCTAAATTAAAAAAAAAACTCGAATTGCAGCGTTTAAATATCTCCGGCCTCAACTGTCGTTTGTGTGATGGCCTGAAAATTATGTTAAGTCATCAGCAAGCAGCTGTACAATGCAAAATGGATTTCCCTAAAGTCAGACAAAAACATTTCAGTTTTTATAGCTGATAGGTTAATGCTGATTTTTAGTCATGTAAAAATCTAGACTTTTTTTAAAGAATAAGAATAAGAAATCTTTATTTGGCATAAGTAACATGTACATGCTAAGAGAAAAGTAAAAACAATAATTGAAAATAGAAATAAGCTACATATGCGAAAAAGGAGTTCACTCAGCACTCGTCGGGTCACTAAAGGTGGCTCGACGCTGATATTATGTGGATCCTTTTTGGTAAAATTGATACTATTGATCTTAATATAAATAATTAAGCTCCACGTGCCCTTGCCGATTGGGTTAGCTAGAAACCAAGCATTAAAAAATACATAGGCAACAATTAAATAGGCCGTTAGTTAGTTTGGATAGCCTGAATCTGTCCAGGCACATACATATATGCCTTCATAGCTAACGTTAACTTCAGTTGAACTCGTTTCAGTGTTCAGTCGGCAGCGCAATACGGCAGTGCGAGTCTGACTTCGTAACTAAAGACACGGTTACGCGAAATAAAACCGCGGCGCTTTTAAATTTATACGAACCTGATAAATTTAATTAAGCTCGTGCGTGAATTTAATAGGAAATTGAGCAGAAAATTTACGACACTTTCCGATTGAAGGATGAAAATAGTAAAGTTTTGCTGGGTGATAAGAGTTTGTTATTGTGGTGGCCAGTGTGTCTCGTAAGAGTGGCCGGAGGCGAAGCGAGCGCGATGGAAGCGTGCGATGGCCGAACCGCTCACGCTGCCGCCTCTGCCGCCGCCCCGACGTTTCCATATTTCACTGCATCCTTACCGTGTCAAAAGGTGTGATTATACGTTATTTATGTTAAGGCTTTGTCATGTAAATGTCTGCGATGCGTGATATAGGTTTATCCTGCACAAAAAATGTGTAATGTGATACTAACCGGACGCGGCATCGGGCTCACATCAAATGTCTGCGCCTTCATCATTGTCATCATCATCTCCCGTTCCATTCCTGGGCACAAGGCTCTTTTCAGGGTGAGAGGCTCAGTGCTGATGGGGAACTTCACACACACCATTAAACTGCTTGTCAGGTGTATGCCGGTTTCCTCACGATCTTTTCCTTCACCAGAAATCTCATGGCAAATTTCAAAAGTAATTGCGCACATAAATTCCAAAAACTCACGAGGTGAGAGCCTGCGCTCGATCGAAAGATACTTAAGAGGCCTTAGGTCACACCGCTAATTTTTCTGCACCTTCAGTCAACTTATTATTCTACGTTCTGTTTCCAGGCGTCACCGTTGCCCACACAACGATGTCCCGGAGCCATTGTTCGATGTGGCGCAGACGACGAGCGTGGTCTCCGCGTACAAGCAGGACTACGACGAGAAACACGTCAGCCGCACCACGGCCGTGCACCACGAGGACCACTTGCGCCTCGAGGGCGACTTCCAAACCCCCGAACGGCCCGAGTGGCATCCTGCAGAGCGGCCCAAGCCCACCAAACCAGAAGACAATCTTAAACCCGAAGGCGATTTTGAAAGAAGGCGTCCCGAAGAGTGGCATCCGGGTGACAGAGCCCCCATCCGCCGTCCCGAGGACAACTTGAAGCCTGAAGGTGATTTTGAAAAACGACGTCCCGAAGAATGGCAGCCGGGCGACCGGGCTCCCGTCCGCAAACCCCAAGACAATCTTCATCCTGAAGGAGACTTTGAAAAACGCCGTCCCGATGAGTGGAGACCAGGTGATCGGGCGCAGGTCCGTCGTCCTGAAGATAACCTTAAGCCCGAAGGGGAGTTTACTTCACCAGATAAACAACAATGGCAGCCTGCTGATAGACAGAAACCTATCAAGCCAGAAGATAATTTGAAACCTGAAGGTGATTTTGCGAGACGACAACTAGATCAGTGGCGTCCCGGCGATAGAGCTCCCGTCCGACGACCTGAAGACAATTTAAAACCCGAAGGAGAATTCACTTCCCCTGAAAAACAGCCTTGGCAACCAGCCGACAGACAAAAACCTAAAAAACCTGAGGATAATCTTAGACCAGAGGGCGACTTCGAAACACAAAAGCCCGATCAATGGCGTCCAGCTGAACGGCGAGAACCAACCAAACCCAAAGACAACCTTAAAACAGAAGGCGACTTTGAAAAACCTAAGCATGAAGAGTGGCGTCCAGCTGAAAAGCAAACCCCTAAAAAGCCTGAGGACAATTTGAAACCTGCAGGTGATTTTGCCCAACGTCACACTGAAGAGTGGCGCCCTGGAGACAGAGCACCTGTGCGTCGTCCTGAAGATAACTTAAGGTCCGAAGGAGAATTTACGTCCCCAGAAAAACAACCCTGGCAGCCCGCTGATAGACAAAAACCTAAAAAACCTGAGGATAATCTTAGGCCAGAAGGAGTCTTTGAAACTCACAAGCCTGATCAATGGCGCCCAGCAGAACGCCGTGAACCAACTAAACCCAAGGACAATCTAAAACCTGAAGGTGATTTTGAGACTCAGAAGCCCGAGCAATGGCGGCCAGCTGAACGTCGTGAACCTACCAAGCCTAAAGATAATCTCAAAACTGAAGGTGATTTTGAATCTCCTAAGCACGAGAAATGGCGTCCGGCAGAAAGACCTGAAGCTAAAAAGCCGAAAGATAATCTTAAACCCGAAGGTGATTTTGAAACCCAGAAACCTGACCAATGGCGTCCGGCAGAACGTCGTGAACCTACCAAGCCAAAAGATAACCTGAAACCCGAAGGAGACTTTGAAAAACCTAAGCACGACGAATGGCGTCCTGCTGAAAGGCAGACTCCAAAGAAACCTCAAGATAACCTTAAACCTGAAGGTGATTTTGAAACCCAGAAGCCTGACCAGTGGCGTCCGGCTGAACGCCGTGAGCCCACGAAACCCAAGGATAACCTGAAGCCAGAAGGAGAATTCGAGAAACCAAAACATGAAGAATGGCGTCCGGCAGAAAGGCAAACTCCTAAGAAACCAGAAGATAATTTGAAACCCGAGGGCGACTTTGCTCAACGTAAACCGGAAGAGTGGAGTCCAGGTGACAGAGCTCCAGTCCGTCGTCCTAAAGATAACCTAAAACCTGAAGGTGAATTTACCTCTCCTGAGAAGGAAACTTGGAGGCCAGCAGAACGGCAAAAGCCCAAAAAACCAGAAGACAATTTAAAACCAGAAGGGGAATTCACATCTCCTACAAAAGAAGAATGGAAGCCAGCGGAAAGAGCCATAGTTAAGAAACCTGAAGATAACTTGCGCCCAGAAGGAGATTTCACTTCTCGAAGGACAACTGACTACACAGTCGTCACTGGTGAAAGAGCTGAAATAATCAGACGTACCGACAACATAATTACTGAAGGAGAATTCACAGGTAAATAAATATTTTTATCCTATTACATATTAGTACTGATATCTAGGTGTTGCTCGGGAATTAGTTAGCCTGGAATTTGATTATGGAGGTAACTTTAGCGCTTTGCATTATTCTTTCTTAATGAAAAAGTTAAGTTATATGCCATAAAGGTAATACTCTCTTGCAGCTTAGCCGTACGGCTAAACATTAGATCAACACAAAACAATTTATTTAAATTGATGTTGAAATGTTTTGAGAGATATGTGAATATTCTTCCTAAGTTATAAATTGTATACTTAAATTTAAAAAAAAAAACTTAATTTGCATTACCTTGTTTCAGATACAACCACATCGCGCACAGAGTATACGCTGAAACCAGTAGAAAGACCAAAACAAGTGCGACGCAATACCTGGACTAAGATTGAGGGCGATATGACAACAGACACCACCTCTAAATCAGAATACGTTGACTACACAGATATCATTGAAAGAACTGTTATAGCAACCAAGAAAACGGACAACCTAATTCAAAAAGGCGAAATTGATTTCGTCACATCTAACCAAGAGGATTATACTAAGAAGGTCACTCCAGTCGAACGTCCGCAGAGGCGTCGAACCTGGACCAAAGAGGATTTCGAAAAGTTTTATTCGACTGATGTTTTGCAAAAAGTTACTACTTCTCAGGAAGAATATAGAACGTACGAAGAAACCGATATCAGGCAACAGCAGATCATAAGGCGAGATAATCTACATATGGAAGGAACTTTCGAAACGCACACTGTGTCTCACGATGCTTATCAGGGCACTGAACTAACTGAGAGGCCAAAACAGAAGAAACCTATAGACAATCTTCGACCGGAGGGTGATTTTGAAACACCTAAACAAGATAAGTGGCGTCCTGCCGAAAGGCGAGAGCCAACCAAGCCTAAAGATAATTTGAAACCTGAAGGAGATTTCGAGCAACCTAAGCATGATGAATGGCGTCCGGCTGAGAGGCAGACTCCTAAAAAGCCTCAGGACAACCTTAGACCGGAAGGCGAATTTGAATCTCCTAAATACGAGGAATGGCGTCCAGCTGAAAGACCTGAGGCTAAAAAACCGAGGGATAATCTTAAACCCGAAGGTGACTTTGAGACGCAAAAACCTGACCAATGGCGACCAGCCGAACGCAGAGAGCCTACCAAGCCTAAGGATAATCTTAAGCCTGAAGGCGACTTTGAAACTCAGAAGCCCGAAGAATGGCGCCCTGCTGAACGCCGAGAACAATCTAAGCCCAGGGATAATTTAAAACCTGAAGGTGATTTTGAAACCCAAAAGCCTGACCAATGGCGCCCAGCCGAACGCAGAGAGCCTACCAAGCCTAAAGATAATCTTAAGCCTGAAGGCGACTTTGAAACTCAGAAGCCCGAAGAATGGCGTCCTGCTGAACGCCGAGAACAAACTAAGCCCAGGGATAATTTAAGACCTGAAGGAGATTTTGAGAAACCGAAACACGATGAATGGCGTCCAGCGGAAAGGCCTGAAGCTAAGAAACCGAAAGACAATCTAAAACCTGAAGGTGATTTTGAAAAACAAAAGCCTGACCAATGGCGCCCAGCCGAACGCAGAGAGCCTACCAAGCCTAAAGATAATCTTAAGCCTGAAGGCGATTTCGAAACTCAGAAGCCTGAAGAATGGCGCCCTGCTGAACGCCGAGAACAAACCAAGCCCAGGGATAATTTAAGACCTGAAGGAGAATTTGAGAAACCTAAGCATGATGAATGGCGTCCAGCTGAAAGACAAACTCCGAAAAAACCCCAAGACAATCTCAGACCTGAAGGTGAATTCGAGTCTCCTAAACACGAAGAGTGGCGTCCAGCAGAAAGGCCTGAAGCTAGAAAGCCGAAGGATAATCTGAAACCTGAAGGTGATTTTGAAACTCAGAAGCCTGATCAATGGCGCCCAGCTGAACGTCGTGAACCTACCAAACCTAAGGATAACCTTAAGCCTGAAGGTGATTTTGAAACTCAGAAGCCTGATCAATGGCGCCCAGCTGAACGTCGTGAACCTACCAAACCCAAAGATAACCTTAAGCCAGAAGGAGAATTCGAGAAGCCAAAGCATGACGAATGGCGCCCAGCTGAAAGGCAAACACCTAAAAAGCCTCAGGATAATCTCAAACCTGAAGGTGAATTTGAGTCCCCCAAACAAGAAGAGTGGCGTCCAGCAGAAAGGCCTGAAGCTAGAAAGCCTAAGGATAATCTGAAACCTGAAGGTGATTTTGAAACTCAGAAGCCTGATCAATGGCGCCCAGCTGAACGTCGTGAACCTACTAAACCTAAGGATAACCTCAAGCCTGAAGGTGACTTTGAAACTCAGAAGCCGGAAGAATGGCGTCCTGCTGAACGCAGAGAGCAAACCAAGCCCAGGGATAATCTAAGACCGGAAGGAGAATTCGAGAAACCAAAACATGATGAATGGCGTCCAGCTGAGAGGCAAACTCCTCAGAAACCTCAAGATAATCTCAGACCAGAAGGTGATTTTGAAACTCAGAAGCCTGATCAATGGCGCCCAGCTGAACGTCGTGAACTTACTAAACCTAAGGATAACCTCAAGCCTGAAGGTGACTTCGAAACTCAGAAGCCAGATGAATGGCGCCCTGCTGAACGCAGAGAGCAAACCAAGCCCAGGGATAATCTAAGACCGGAAGGAGAATTCGAGAAACCAAAACATGATGAATGGCGTCCAGCTGAGAGGCAAACTCCTAAGAAACCTCAAGATAATCTCAGACCAGAAGGTGATTTTGAAACTCAGAAGCCTGATCAATGGCGCCCAGCTGAACGTCGTGAACCTACTAAACCTAAGGATAACCTGAAGCCTGAAGGTGATTTTGAAACTCAGAAGCCGGAAGAATGGCGTCCTGCTGAACGCAGAGAGCAAACCAAGCCCAGGGATAATCTAAGACCTGAAGGAGAATTCGAGAAACCAAAACATGATGAATGGCGTCCAGCTGAAAGGCAAACTCCTAAGAAACCTCAAGATAATCTCAAACCAGAAGGTGAATTTGAATCTCCGAAACACGAAGAGTGGCGTCCAGCAGAAAGGCCTGAAGCTAGAAAGCCGAAGGATAATCTGAAACCTGAAGGTGATTTTGAAACACAGAAGCCTGACCAATGGCGCCCAGCCGAACGCAGAGAGCCTACCAAGCCTAAAGATAATCTTAAACCTGAAGGTGATTTTGAAACTCAGAAGCCAGATCAATGGCGCCCAGCCGAACGTCGTGAGCCTACCAAACCCAAAGATAACCTTAAGCCAGAAGGAGAATTCGAGAAGCCAAAGCATGACGAATGGCGCCCAGCTGAAAGGCAAACACCTAAAAAGCCTCAGGATAATCTCAAACCAGAAGGTGAATTTGAGTCCCCCAAACATGAAGAGTGGCGTCCAGCAGAAAGGCCCGAAGCTAGAAAACCCAAGGATAATCTGAAACCTGAAGGTGATTTTGAAACTCAGAAGCCTGATCAATGGCGCCCAGCTGAACGTCGTGAACCTACTAAACCTAAGGATAACCTCAAACCTGAAGGTGACTTTGAAACTCAGAAGCCGGAAGAATGGCGCCCAGCTGAACGCAGAGAGCAAACCAAGCCCAGGGATAATCTAAGACCGGAAGGAGAATTCGAGAAACCAAAACACGATGAATGGCGTCCAGCTGAAAGGCAAACACCTAAAAAGCCTCAAGACAATCTCAAACCTGAAGGTGAATTTGAGTCCCCCAAACATGAAGAGTGGCGGCCAGCAGAAAGGCCTGAAGCTAGAAAGCCGAAGGATAATCTGAAACCTGAGGGTGAATTTGAAACTCAAAAGCCTGAGCAATGGCGGCCAGCCGAACGCAGAGAGCAAACTAAGCCCAAGGATAATTTGAAGCCCGAGGGTGATTTTGAGACTCAGAAACCCGACCAATGGCGTCCAGCTGAACGTCGTGAGCCTACTAAGCCTAAGGATAATTTAAAACCAGAAGGCGACTTCGAGAAACCTAAGCACGATGAGTGGCGTCCAGCTGAGCGGCAAACTCCTAAAAAACCTCAGGACAATCTTAGACCAGAAGGTGAATTCGAGTCTCCCAAACATGAAGAATGGCGTCCAGCAGAGAGACTTGAGGCTAAGAAGCCAAAAGATAATCTCAAACCTGAGGGAGATTTTGAAACTCAGAAGCCTGATCAATGGCGCCCGGCTGAACGTCGAGAGCCAACTAAACCAAAGGATAATTTAAAACCTGAAGGAGAATTCGAGAAGCCTAAGCACGATGAGTGGCGGCCAGCTGAGCGACAAACCCCGAAAAAGCCACAAGACAATCTTAAACCTGAAGGTGACTTTGATACTCAGAAACCTGACCAATGGCGCCCCGCCGAGCGCCGGGAGCCAACTAAACCTAAAGATAATCTTAAACCTGAAGGTGAGTTTGATACTCAGAAACCTGACCAATGGCGCCCCGCCGAGCGCCGGGAGCCAACTAAACCTAAAGATAATCTTAAACCTGAAGGTGAGTTTGATACTCAGAAACCTGACCAATGGCGCCCCGCCGAGCGCCGGGAGCCAACTAAACCTAAAGATAATCTTAAACCTGAAGGTGACTTTGATACTCAGAAACCTGACCAATGGCGCCCCGCCGAGCGCCGGGAGCCAACTAAACCTAAAGATAATCTTAAACCTGAAGGAGAATTTGAATCTCCCAAGCATGAGCAATGGCGTCCAGCAGAAAGACCTGAAGTAAAGAAACCGAAAGATAATCTTAAACCTGAAGGCGATTTTGAAACGCAAAAGCCTGATCAATGGCGTCCTGCTGAACGTCGCGAACCAAGTAAGCCCAAGGACAATCTTAAGCCAGAAGGTGAATTTGTAAAACCCAAACATGACGACTGGCATCCGGCTGAGAGGCAGACTCCTAAGAAACCGCAAGATAATCTTAAACCTGAAGGTGATTTTGAAACTCAGAAGCCTGATCAGTGGCGACCTGCCGAACGCCGTGAACCAACTAAGCCCAAGGACAACCTTAAGCCAGAAGGTGAATTTGAAAAACCTAAACATGACGAGTGGCGTCCTGCTGAAAGACTAACCCCTAAAAAGCCCCAAGACAATTTACATCCCGAGGGAGACTTCCAGAAACCAAAACATGACGAGTGGCGCCCAGCAGAGAGACAGACTCCTAAGAAGCCACAAGATAATCTAAAGCCTGAAGGAAAATTCGATCGACCTGACAAACCAAAACCTTTGCCTGCGGGAGAAAGACCAATTCAAAAGAAACCTGAAGATAACTTAAAACCGGAAGGTGATATGGACGTTGTGCGACGAACTGATTATACAGCAACCAGAGGTGACCGAGTTGATGTGGTGAAACACGAAGATCACCTGAAAATGGAAGGAAAAATTGATGTTCATCGTTCTAGAGATGATTATAAACGTATTGAAAAAACTGAAAAAGTGGTCATTACAAAACATGAGGACAACCTGAGAACAGAAGGTGAATTCATTGATCTTCAGGTTCGAAATGATTACAGCGCAACTAAAGGAGAAAGAGCTGTAGTTGTTAAGCCACAGGATAATTTGAAACCCGACGGTGTTTTCTACAGACCCGAAACCGTACCTTCCCAGCCAGCAGAAAAGCGTAAACCTTTCAAATATGTTGACAATATTACGATTGACAAAGAAACCGATATACGACGTCTACAAAATATAGAACGAGTTGACATAATCCGACGTGAAGATAATCTTAAAATAGAAGGCGAGTTTATAGATCTGAAGCAGCGAAATGATTACCAAGTAGTGAAAGGCGAACGTACAACTGTAGTGAAACATGAAGACAACTTAAAAATGGAAGGAACAATGGAAAACACTCGCTCGTCGGATACTTATCGTTTGGTCAAAGGCCAAAGAGTTAAATTGACACGAAGAGAAGATAACCTCAAAATCGAAGGCGTATTTGAAGATCATTCGCGCAGAAACGATTATAGTGTAACGAAAGGTGAAAGGTCTGCTATTATTTACCATCCCGATAATCTGAAACCTGAAGGTACTTTTGAAAAGAGGCCCGTCCAAGAACCAGTCACTGGTGAGAAGCGAATGCCGATAAAGAACACTGACAATTTAAAACCAGAAGGTGATTTTGATAGACCTTCGAAACCAAAATGGGAGTCCGCAGAAAGACCAGATGTCGTTAAACCTCGTGACAACCTACATCCCGACGGAGAGTTTGACCGACCAAGTAAAACAAAATGGGTTCCAGGAGATAGGCCAGATCAAGTCAGACCTGTCGACAATTTGTACCCTGAAGGCGAATTCCAGGATAAGCCAAAAGATCGTTGGCAACCTGGTGAAATTCCGTCACAAGTCCGACCAAGGGACAACTTAAAACCAGAAGGTAACTTTGACAGACCAGATCGAACAAAATGGCAACCTGGAGACCGACCAGATCAAGTTAGGCCAGTCGATAATTTACACCCTGAAGGCAAATTCCAAGACAAGCCTAAAGACCGTTGGCAGCCTGGTGAGACTCCATCACAAGTTCGACCAAAGGATAACTTAAAACCGGAAGGTGACTTTGAACGACCAGAACGAACAAAATGGCAACCTGGGGACCGACCGGATCAAGTTAGACCAGTCGATAATTTACACCCAGAAGGGAAATTCCAAGAGAGACCTAAGGACCACTGGCAGCCAGGTGAAACTCCATCACAAATTCGACCAAGAGATAATTTGAAGCCTGAAGGTGACTTTGACTGTCCAGATCGACAAAAGTGGCAAACTGGTGAAAGACCAAATGCAATCAAACCAAAGGATAACTTACATCCTGATGATAACCGTCCACGAAATGATAAATTGGACTCACTAGAACGTGAGCGTCATCTTAACAGACAGATAGACATGACAGATAAGACCAGTTCTTCCCAAATTAATGATGTCTCCAGAAAGACGACTGAGTCTGTTACCGTAACTGGCCAAGACATCAGCAGTGTTGACAAGAATCGAACAAATATGATTAGACACGACACTGAAATACACCGCGACGATAGAAGGCAAGGTACTTATGAAGAGACAAATTTGCAGAAATCAAGCTCCCACAGCGAACATTCAACAACCAGGCATATTCAATCTGGGACTCATGTAACACATTCCACAGTAACTTCACAGAATGTAATTAATCGCGCTGAATCACAGAACAGTGTGGATAAAACAACTTACACACGCAAAGGTGATGGAACCCCAGACCAAACCGATAAAGACCGGTCGGTCACTCGCCATGTTGACAAGAACGCTTTAAGCAAGCAAGACTCCAAGAATATCAAAAATGTCCAGTCTTCAACAACATCCACCACTAAAACTATGAAACAAGTAACAGAAAAGAAGCTAATCGGTGGAAAATGGGTGACAGTAACGCGAAACGTTGAAACCAATATTACCGACGGAAAAACAGGTGACAGACGGTCCGGGAAGAAACCAAAAGATAATTTGCATTTAGATGGTGATTTCGAAGGTCGTCCGCAGACGAAGTGGCAACCAGGGGAAACTCCCGCTCAAGTTCGTCCAAGAGATAATTTACGACCTGAGGGAGATTTCGATCGACCAGTGCGATCTGAATATCAAACAGGCGATAGACCAAGTCCGATAAGACCTAAAGACAATTTACACCCTGAAGGCGAAAAGTATTCAGACAACGCACCGGGACCACGACGCCCTAATGATTTGAAGTCTGACGGCAGTCCTCGTGTGAGTAGTCCGTCAGATAAATCTGGTCCGTCTAGACCTATCGATAATCTTGTTTACACAAATGGAAATATTACACATGATGCTACATCGAGAACTCAGTCGCAAGACTTGGCCAGAAAAACCACTGTAACAAAATCACAAACTGGTGTGGATGATTATAATACCCAATCACGTGATTCACGTGTGCAAACTACTTCTAGCGGCACTTCCATTCACCATGAAGGGCGGTCGCAATCCACGCACACAGAGTCTCATACTACTGTGCACAGTGGGATTCAGCGATCCAGCACGAAACACTCAACGTCGGGCTCTCAAGTAACTCAAGTGATGTCCCAGAGTGGCGATCGCACCGGATCACAGCGAAATATCAATCAATCAACGTCGCAGGACGTAACCGACAGATCATCATCTCGAGCTGTCACTGACAGAAATAAAGCAGTCCAGCATTCTGACTCACGAAATGTTAAAAATGTATCGTCTTCTTCGATCAACAAGACAATGAAGCAAGTTTCCGAAAAGAAACTAATAGCTGGCAAATGGGTAACTGTAACTCGTAATGTGGAAGTTAACACGACCTCCAGTGGTGGCGATATTAACAATATTAAGACAGTACAAGATAAGGGCGTAGTTGACAAATCTGATCAAAACAGACACACCCGGGGTGATTCTAGTCAGAGAGTAGTTTCATCAGACGATCTGGTAACATCATCATCCGTACAACACGGGACAAATACAAACCAACGTACAACCCACAGTCACACTCAACGTAATTCTTCGAATATTATGAATGTTACAAGAAGTAGCCAAGTTGATGAGAATAGTTCACGGACATCGCAGTCGACCCAGCATGTTGTTGGAAGAAATCAGTTGAGTGACAGCGTCGCCAGAACCAGCGTCGAGTTCCAGAAAGCGTTGCACGGTAGTGATACTTCAACTCCTGTCGTCGATAATTCTAATCGTAGCGGCCATCATAAGCGGACATCTGATTTAGTAACCGATTCGTCCAACGCAGTTCTTCATCGTAAAGGAATCTCGTCGGCTACTGAAGCTCAGCATTCCATAAGTTCTACGGCATCAGCACAACGTAAGAGCATCGGGAATCTCTGCGATCGAGGCGAATACATCAATAACTCCACTCATAGCACTGACAGAAAGAGCATCAGTTCCATGCACCGATCAGCTCGCGACAACATGGCGGTCATTTCTCAACATACGGAAACGCATTCGCGTGGACAGCCAAGCAAGCGCGACGGGCAATCTACGCTGGTTGTGGAAAGACAGCCACGAGTGACTGTACGGGATAATATTCAGGTCGGAGGAGAGTTCTACGGACGTTCTGAAGCTAACTCTTATGGCAGTTTTTCGCGCTCAGAGAATGTGCAGAAAGCCCAACGCAATGAACGTGTGGAACGTACGGACCGTGTGGTGCGCCACGGTACGACGTCTCACTTCGTGCTAGGCAATGACAACACCAGCTACAAACAGGAGTTCACCTCACACGTGCACGGAACCTGCCCTGCCTCGCTCATTGAAGCCCCGCGGACTCCGTTCAAACATACTCGTGACACGCGTGAACACAAATTCTACTCGTCAAAAGGGACTCGATAAAATTCCTATGTTAACCCAATATAATTATCTTCAGTTTATTCATTCCTTTCGAATGTGCCTTATTAGAGCTTGTTTATTTAAGTTAGTATTAAACTAAATAAAAATTATAATTTTTTGTAACGCAATCTAATATTGCTAGTCTCATATAATTTTAAAACGTCCGCTTTCAATGCATTATAATCATTAATAATTAATTAATTGTAGCAGATGCGAAAAATATATTTATCATTGTTTATTATTATTATAATAATGTCAAACATTGCCATGTAATAAATTTTATATTAAACGTCGAGAGTTTTATTAATTCCTTTTTGAATGCCCAATTAATCTGAACCCGTTCTTAGAGAATGACTTACCTACTTGATTAGTAAATTGAAGCAAATTTCAACCGTGATAGCCTGATAGCATTATTGTTTCATTGTCTGCTAGAAATATACATATAGGTATACTGCAGAAATAAAATACACAGAAAAATCTTAAGAATATAATAACAAAGCTAAACCACATTTAGATAACAATATTTCAACAGTGACATTGAAACTTAAAATCAAGTTCTAAAATAACCAATGTAAAGTAATTAAAACTATTTGTTCCTCAAACATTAAAACGCTTACGAAATATTGAGTTACTTGCCTGTTACTCGCCGGTTGTATTAGGGGTGGACAGTTCGTCAGGGTCAACCGATTGCTTCAGGCGTCTTATTCTCTTGTATCGGCCGAGTTCTCCATCGTAGCTTTTAGGAATAGGTCCGAAGGCTTCATTGCCATCGTAGTTTACTACATTGGAGAAACTTTCCGATTTCTTGCTGCTGTCAACGGTTGTCGAGCGCTGCGAGCAAGTTAAAAGATCTTCTTTGATAAGGTCATCCGCCAGTTCTAGCTTTGAACCTTTTTCCGCTGACCGTTTCTCCCTGGCTCCACCATTGAACATCAAATTATCGTCGACCCCTTCAACTCCAGACAAAACATTGTCTGTGTCAGATCCAATGCTCATCGTATCACTACTAATGTTATCTATAAGATTTGATCGTTTCATTTCACTTGCAGCACCATCAGCATTCAATCTGAGTGTTTTGCGCCGCGAATCACTTAGTTTGTTAATATTCTTCGCAAAGTTGGCCGTACGATCAAAAAAGCCATCATCATAGAATTCATTGCCTTCATCGCTGTCCTCATCTTCGTTTTCGGCTCTGTAGGGCACATACGCTACCTTGGATTCTATTGGCAGAATGGCAGCTGCACGTTTCTTTACTGCGTGCTCCTTATTCCTCCTTTTCACTCTAATTAAAGGTGCCATATCTGACCCAGCATAAGCTCCGGAATCATCATATGCATTAGAATTCGGAAATGATTCTTGCAGTGACTTTGATAAACTTGCATCATTTTCTTGTTCAGTGTCCCGCTTTTGCGTATTTCGAACATCATAGTGTAGCTGTTCCTCATCATCCATCAGTTGAGATAAATCTTCATCCTGGGAGCAAACATACGATTGGTCGTTTAAAGTGTCTTGTGAATCTTCAGAGTTTAAATGATTGTCAAGAGTCTCTTCGTTGTTAAAATCATTTAAATTTACTTCTCTTTTATTTTCATTCTTAGATGTAGCTAATTCTGCAGTTGCTGCCGCCTCGTTATCTTCAGCGCTGTCTTGCGCGCTTTCATCAACGTTATTAGTCGATTCCTTGCTGATTGAGTGAGCAAGACTAGTTTCGGAATTCTTTGAGGTGGATGTTTCTCCGATATCACTCGGACAAACGGTTGAATTAATATTTTCAGTTGTTTCAGTGTTTTGGGATGCACCATCTGTGTTCAAATTTATCGTTGGTCCAGAAACTTTATTGGTATCCAATGGTCCACTATCTAACAAATTGTTCTCCTCGACAGCACCAGCTTTTTTAGTTATTTCTCGTTTGTTCAAGTTATTATTTTCATTGCTCGCATCAGTTTCTATTATCTTCTGTAAGAGAGCTTTTTTATCTTCAGAGAGGGAGTTCAACAACTCCTCCAGTTCCTCACTAGACAACTTTTTAATGTGTCTCTTTATGGCAGCTTGATCATCCTCATTCGCGATGTTATGAAGGTCTTTGTTTTCTTTGTTTTCAGGTGGACTAGGCTCCTCCGCAGTCGGCTGTTGTACCTCACGTCGGTCGCGTTGAGAATCTTCCTGGTTTTCCTCACTTCCAGCTTCTTCGAATTCCATATTTTCCGATCGTATTGGGTTATAGTATTTTTTGTAGAAATGCGACTGTCCACTGGGTTCTGCATTAAAATCGTTGGGTTCATTTTTCATAACTTTGGTGACCTGTACTCGTTTATTATCGCCGTTTTCGAAAAGCAATTCTCCGTCGTCTTCCAACCGAGCACCGTTTCTGCGTCTGTTGACAGCATCATTTCTCAAACCAACGCTTTCTAATGGATTCTCTTCGAACCCGCTGGCCGATGCTTCTGGATTCGGCATAAGCTGGTCATTGCCATAGTTGTTACTCCCAAATCTGCCAGGTTGTCTGCGTTTAAAGTAAGGTTGTTCAGGTTCTTCAATCGCAGCGTCTTCATCTCGCACTTTGATTCTTCTGCCCGTTTTGTATTCTGCAAACTAGAAAATAAAAGCACTATCAGCGTACGGATTACATAGGTACCTATGGAAGTGAGACCTAGCCTAGACTACTATTTATATAAAATGTTTCGTTCTGTCCACAAAATTTAATTTCATATTAATATTTATTGCTCCACTCAGAGACGTCAATCACCGTTAATTTATCTTCATTTAATACCAGTTCCACTTTTTGTTTGAAAGGAAAATGTTCAAAAATGATTATAAATTGTACGTGCAAGAGTGTGGCAGCCAATCTACGTTGGAAAACAATATTTTACATTATCGTAAGTATTCCTCCTAGTCATGTGGCCGGCAGGTGCGCGTCCATTCTGAGTCAAGTAATCATTTCTGCTGGGGCGAGCTTGTGCGTTGTCTGATTCGCCGTGACTGCTATCTTTTGAAATCTGAAAGACAATTTTTCGCTAAAACACGTGACTTAATGGTCTGGCCTTAAACTAGGAAATTCGATTTTCGAAATTTGTGTCATGCTATTCCGTTATAACGACGAAAGGGACGGCACGACATCAGTTCCGAATTTCGTTAGTAGCCCCCTGGTAACGAGGACTGTTGCTATCTAACTAATCTAGCTAACTACTGTACGGTGAACTTATCGGTCGCGCAAAGAACAGAGAAAACGCACGGCGTTTTTCAGCGGAATAGAATTTATTGAATCAGGCGTTACTTTGCGGAGGTCCATATTTATGAACTGAAACAATTACTATGCTTACCCGCGACCTTACGATAGTTACGTTTATGTAATAAATGCGTGTTCATGCAGTTCCTCCACCTCCACACTGTACGAACACACACACATCACACAAACCCAACCATCACCACCACCAAACTACACTGACGCGTTTCGAACTCAACCAGAGCTCATCTTCAGAGACACACACAGTACAGTGTGGAGGTGGAGGAACTGCATGAACATGCGTTTATTACATAAACGTAACTATCGTAAGGTCGCGGGTGAGCAAAGTAATTGTTTCAGTTCAGGAATAGAATTTGTTTGATCGAAAAGGTAAGCAATACACATACAGATACCTAAGTATCTGCAAAGATTTCCGAAAAAAATATGTTATAGAAATTGACGTTACAATTCTGAGAACAACAAAGTGCCCCGTAAAACTACGTTAACTACTGGCGTCCATACAATGCAGTACATCCACGACTAGGCGTAGCTTTTTCGGCCTCAGTTGGCTGTTCGCAGAACTGTCTTTACTTTTCATTAGGTCTAAATTATTGCATTGCACTACATGTAACCGCAAAGCTTACTTTGTCATCAAGTGGTGCATCTTCGTCGTCGTGGCGATCGTCTTCAGACGCGTCGTCGCTCCTATCGTAATCCGCCTCCTCCATTTCACTGCCACATAAGTAATACCACCAATATGAAAAATCATCACAGCATGCTTGAGTAGTTATTAATTAAATGCAGAGATCGAAAAACGTGCCGAATTGACATTCCTATTTACAGATCACCACCACCGTCCGAATGGGTGTACCTACTAAGTTAAGCCTATAGAATCATTATCGTTGGTTTCATGTTTACTTATGGGATACTGTTTAAGTACTGTATACAACTCGAGATGATTGTAACAACAAGGTACGTTCAGAAAGATATTCGATATTTTTTTTTACGATTAATTTCCTCAAATTTCAATACCTGCATAAGTATTGCACTTGAGACTAAATACATAGCAGGCACACCTAAGTAAAGTCTTAAGGAAATGAAGACACAATACTTGTATAAATTGTATATCTCACTTTTTATTTAGGCAGCCTCCAAGTTTGATCCCGCTGCTGTATTTATCGCTGTAGGTATGGGACCTCCGTGAATAGGTAGGTACGTTCTACTTAATGTGTGAAATCAGAAAAATTGTATTGACTACAAGGATATCGAACATACCTGTCTTGGAAGGCCTGATCTGCCGGACGACTGCCAACCCGGCTCAGCACACAAAATAACATCAACATCAATACACACCGCATTTTATAGTTTTGCATCAAAATTCGTTTACAAAAGTTTGACAACTGAGTGACAAGTGAACTAATTCAAATATTCTCTTTCAAACTGCCAGTGACATTTAATTAAACTTTTGTAAAGGTTGGTTTGCAATGTACATTTTCCCTATTTATCTTTCGAGACGGATCTTTGGTTTATTTATAGGAGTTCTCCTCCTCCTGGTATAAAGTAGGGTCAACGTCATAAATAAGTGATCACTTTTGTATCTTGTCACTAACGTCATGTTTAAAAAGCCATACGAAATTATGAAACGACTGAAAGTGACAAGGTACAAAAGTGATCACTTATTTATGACGTTGACTGTACATATTGCCTGTTTAACAGTTATTTATCGCAAGCTGTTCAAATTAAGCTCAGTTGTAACTAATATTTCTCGGGACTTAATCACGACCTACTAATATTGGTATTGATTGCTAATTAGTTAATTTCCATTGTGCAGACTCGTGACCATGGCCGCTGTAATGCGGTCGAAACGTCGAGGTAATTTTAGCAACAAATACTTAGTGTGCAATTAAGTCGTTAGAAATATCAGTTATGAAGATTCGCGAAAGTTTAAAACATTAAGCTCTGTGAGTCCTCCAAGAAAAGCTACGCAAGTTGCAGTCTGGACCAAATAAAAAGTAACATTTCGGCGTACGACAAAGTGAGCGCCAGTAAAAACTACGCTTTGTCCCAAGTTGTACGCGCAACTGGAAGCACAAAGTGATATAGATAGACGTACAGTCGGGGTCATAAATATCTATACAACCATCGCTACAAATATGTTTACACACCAACCTTGTGATAAGTGGCATAGAGGTATAGATATCTGACGTCTTTGTAACGTAGGTACAGTCAAGTGTAAAAATATGAACTTATTCAAAGTTTGAAAAATAAGTACCACAGACTCTTATTCCGACGCAATAAGGCCGTAGTAACATATTTTTGAGTCGTTCGAATAGATACTTAGTTTTGCACTTGACTGTACATAACGTACTTTACATTTGATTTGGGCTGAGATGGCATGGCATACATAGGAAATTATTAAAACCAATTAATTACCTTGCTACGAAGACTTCGGATTGCGGAGTGTTTGTTTCCTGGACATATGAGTTGGTAAGGTAGACCGGCAGTTCACTAGTAGAAGTAGTTCGCGGTCTTTCTGGGCATACTGATAGTAAACAGTGACTGCTACTAGTGGGATACTTATAGGACAACACCAATATTTTTGGCAATAAAGAATGAGACTTGGCACACTTGTTCTTTAGGTGGACCAGAGTGGAAAACGCCCGGGAGCCAGCGGGAGCCACCCTGCAGGGGGGGAGGGGGAGGGGGTAAAGTTTTCTTACGCCGCGCGTACTGTTGGTCGTAATAACTGCTAATTTATAGTTAGTATGGCAAGTGGGGTATCATTTTCGGACAAATAAAAGATGGCCAATCATTTTCCGAAACAAAAAATACACTTTTACATACAAAAAAATTAAATTACCCCCGATAATTGAAAATTTTATGAGAAAATATTTTTTTCCAGTGACGATAAATTCTGAACTAGTACATCGGTACTAGATATTTATTCGGTATTTATTTGCTGATATCGATCAGCAAATAAAAAATATTTTTAGAAAGCCACATTTATACAGATTCCGAAAATATAAGCTTTTTTGGAAAAAATACTTAAAAAATGTTTTTAAAAATTATTAAGCGCAGCGCGGCAGAGCAATGAAAAAAATATCAAAAGATCCACTGAATTATTTATTACATTACTTCAGATTTACTTACTATCTATACGCAAAGTAGTGCCAATGGAATGTTTTTATTTGTGTATTTTATCAAAAAAATAATAAGATTTGTATTTTTAAACGGTTTACCTACTCCTAGTACCTACTTTTAAAAACTTAGTTACTCCATTAAGTGCTAATTTTTTGGCATGACATGCAAATGCAACTCTACACAAAATGTTTAATTAGGCTGAAAATATGTACCTTCTTATCTTTAGATGTGCTAGAAGAAGTTTAGAAGGGAAGAGGGAACCGCAGGAAAGTGCGCGGGCGGGTGGCCAGCCGCCGCGCCGCATGTGTGGGTACTTGTTCAGTAGCAACTTATACTGAGTAACAGTACACTTTATACTGAGGATTTTACGGGTTAGCAGAGTATTACTGTAAGTATATATTCATCATCATCATTATTTAAGCCGCAGGCCGTCGACTGCTGGACATAGGCCTTCCTCATTCATTACGGTTAGATGCAACTGGCATTCACCCTGACTGAACCTGCGGGCTTTACCAAATTGTCCGTCCATCTTGTTGGTGGACGTCCCACACTGCTCTTGCCAGTCCGTGGTCTCCATTCGAGAATCTTTCGGCCCCAACGGCCATCTGTTCTCCGTGCTATATGGCCTGCCTATTGCCATTTCAACGAGCTAATCCGTTTGGTTATGTTGGTGGCCCTTGTTCTTCTACGGATAGTGAAATAGTTCTCCTCATTCCTCATTCGATCCCGTAGAGAAACCCCGAGCATAGCCCTTTCCGCAGCTCGTTGAGTGTCTCTGAGCCTGTTCATCAGACCTTTAGTGAAGCAGCACGTCTCGGATCCATTCGTCACCACTGGCAACACACACTCAAAGACTTTTGTCTCAAGGTACTGAGGTACCTCGGACGAAAAGATAATGCGGAGCTTCCCGAACGCTGCCCACCTCCTTCTCAAAGTTGGATCTACCTAGTTGGACAGTTTGTCGTAGGTATACATATGCGTCAACAACTTCAAGAGTCGAGTTCTTAATCATAACGGGGGTCGGGGCAACATGGGCATTAGATATGATTTTGGTCTTGTCCATGTTCATCCTGAGTCCTACCCGTTGGGAGACTCGATTGAGGCTTTGGAGCAACGTGCTGAGTTCCTCCATCGATTTCGCGAAGACCACGATATCGTCGGTAAACCGAAGGTGAGTGATGTATTCGCCGTTGACATTGATGCCTAGTCCTTTTTCCATTCCAGGAGCTTGAAGGCGTCTTCCAGAGCGGCAGTAAACAGCCCCCTGTCTCACGCCTCTTTTTAAGGGATATAATAAGGGGCATAATGGCACTCTTATACAAACACTTTAATATTTTGATGTATCGATAGTCAATATGGCAATGGCACCGCTGGAGAGACTCGAGCACCGCTCATGTTTCGATCGAATCAAAGGCTTTCTTGTAGTCCACAAACGGTGGGCATAGCGGCAAGTTATACTCTTCGGTCTTCTGTATAACTTTTCGCAGCGTGTGTACGTGGTCTATGGTACTATAGCCTTTTCGGAACCCGGCTTCTTCGGGAGGCTATAAGTCATCAAACATGCGCTCGAGACGTTTTGTAATGACCCTGGAGAATAGCTTATAAACATGGCTCAAAAGCGAGATGGGCATGTAGTTCTTAAAAAATCACGCTTTTATTCCATGCTTCTGGCGTGGTACCTTCGAGCAAGACGGCATTAAAGAGCCTCTGAAGGACTTTAAGTACGTGATTCACTCGCTTTCAGAAGCTCAAATGTTTTATGTTTGATGCTTGTTGATGCTTTGTCGTTCTTAAGCTGTTTCAGGGCCATCCTAATTTCGTATAGGCTGATTTCCGGGATATCTTCGGTATAGTGTCGGGTCAGTTTGGCTCTTGGGTCTTCAGCCACAATGAAATTAACAGATTTTGTGACAGAATCGTAGAGCTGTCTACAGAACTCCTCGATTTCCGTTAACACGTCCGCTTTTGTCAACGCTACACTGCCATAATCCTCTTTAACTTTGTTATCTAGCTTTGCCCAGTAGACATATCTCTTGCGAATCTTACTTTGGCTGGAGCCTTTGTTCCGCTCTATCGCATATTCGATACGAACAGTCTTAAAGGTACGAATATCGTGTCACAAGGATTTACGAATTCATCTATTAAGCTGTCTATGTGACTCAGCATCTTGAGATTGCAGTTTCAGCGAGCGTCGTTTAGCCATAAGGTCAAGAGTATAGTCAGAGAGCTTCTGAGTTCTACTGGTACGGCGGCTCTTGTAGAACTGAGACCCTAGTATGGACAGCTTCTACGAACCCGTTGTTAATTTCGTCCACTGATGCGTGATCTTCCAGGCAATCAAAGCTATTTGAGAGATCGAGTTGAAAGCTTTCGGGGTTTTCGATCTGAGCGAGAGTAGGTCGGAGCGTGAACTTCATCAGACGGGACCGTTCAAATTTAACGTTCATATTCAATGCACCTCTTACTATTAAGTGATCACTGCTGGTTTTCACCCTGTGTATCACAGAGCCATCATTGAATACCCGTCTCTTATCGGCCATGATGAAGTCTATATCGTTTCTCGTGGAGCCATCGGGGCTCATCCTGGTCCATTTCCTGTGAGACGACTTCTGTAAGAAATAATTCATCATAAAGAGTCCTTCTTTCTCTAGCATTCGGCCAGCCTGTCTCCTACGGTTCTGTTGCCCATAATCGAAGTTCCCTACTCTTTACTCATTATCGCCTCTCATGCCCAGTTTCGCATTGAAATCCCCCATAACAACGTTGAAGCGAGTATTGTCAGTATGTATGGCCCTACTAATGTCCTCATACACATGTAGCCTCTACTTCCTCATCTGGATTTGATGAGGTCGGGGCATATTACCTGAACCACCTTCAATAAATATGAAATACTGGCTTTTGCCCGCGACTTCGTACGCGAAGACAATAACGTTAGTTGTTTGGATGAAAATTGGCACACAGGTAGTTTATTACATGGATTAACACATAGGATAATGCCAGGAAAATGAAAAGTTCCCGTGGAATAGGAATAAGTGAATTCTATAGCCGCTAAGCCGTGGTGCCCTAGTGGTCAGACCTATGGACTCTTAAGCAAAGGGTCGTGAGTTTGAGCCCAGGCTTGCACCTCATGAGTTTTTCCGAATTCATGTGGTAAATTACGTTTGAAGTTTACCATGAGCTTTATATTGAAGGAAAACATCGCGAGGAAAGCTGCACACACCTGAGAAGAAATTCAATGGTGGGTGTGAAGTTCCCAAATCTTACTACCCAAGTCCTCTCGTTCTGGGAGGAGGCCTGTACCTGATTGAAACAGGCTTTTTTTTATCCCGGAAAGTGCAAAGTAAAGTTTCCGCGGGATAGAAATTCCTTTTTGGACCTTTTTTGAAAATCAGAGACATTGTAGCTTTTTATTATTAGTAAATCATTTTAACAATCAGCCCTTATATTCAATTCACTTATTTCGATCCCGTGGGAATTTAGTATTTTCCCGTAGAAAAGTACCTAACCTGTGTCAATCAGGGATACTGTAGCATACTATTAGTGAAAGAATTTTTTAAATGAGCCTCAAATTTGGATTGACTTACTTCTATCCTGCGGGAATTTTGCATTTTCCCGAAGAAGAGTCGTCTATACCAATCAGTAATAGTGTAGCTTTCTATTGGTGAAAGAATTTTCAAAATCAGCCCCGAAGTTGAATTCAGTTTTTTCTATCCCGTGGGAATTTTGCATTTTCCTGAAGAAAAAGTAGCCTATGTCAATTGGGGATAGTCATATCATATCATATGAAAGAATTTTTAAAATCAGTGCCGATGTTGAATTTACTTATTTCTATCCCGCGGGAATATTTTATTATCCCGGAAAAAGTACCCTATGTAAATAAGGGATACTGTAGGTTACTATTGGTAAAAGAATTTTTTAAATCAGCCCCGAAGTTGAATTCACTTATTTCTATCCCACGGGAATTTTCATTTTCCCGAAGAAGAGTAGTCTTTACCAATCAGGAATAGTTGTAGCTTTCTATTGTTGAAAGAATTTTCAAAATCAGCCCCGAAGTTGAATTCAGTTTTTTCTTTCCCGTGGGAATTTTGTATTTACCCGAAAAAAAGTAGCTTTTGTTAATCGGGGATATTCATATCACATAATATGTAAGACTTATTAAAATCAGCTACGAAATTGAAATAATTTATTTCTATCCCGTGGGAATTTTGAATTTTCCCGCATAAAAAGTAACTTATGTCAATCAAGAACAGTGTAACTTTCTAATGGTGAAAAAAAAATTAAAATTGGCTCAATAGTTTCAGAGATTCTGCTATAAACAAAAAAACAAAGAAAGTTTAGATATTTCCCTATCCCGTGGGAATTTCGAAAGATATATACTGTGGTGGGTTTTTTTTGTAGGACTATTTAAGATAAACATTCCCATCATACATTACATATGTGTAACTCTAGCGGTTTTGGCATTCCTGCGAAGAATTCGTTTATCGCTATCCCTCGGGAACTATGTTATTTTCCGGGATAAAAAGTATCCTATATGTTAATCCGGATTATAAACTATCTGTGTGCCAAATTTCATCAGAATCCGTCAAACCGTTTTAGCGTGAAAGAGTAACAAACATCCATCCATACATACATACGAGGGGCGTTCAATATAAAGTGAGAATGAGATGCAAACTCTTTTAATATTACGAAATTAAATACTGGCCGGTAAAGCTAATCTATCTAGCTGATTGCTATGAAAAAAAAAACTAACTGTCTTTTGTTTAAAAAAATATACGGTAATTTCTTTGCAATGCTATTGAGTACGTTAGCGAAAATGGAGAAAATTGAACTGCGCGCCGTTATCAAATACTTGTGTTTGAAAAATTTTTCTACGGACCAAGTCAATTTGGATTTGCGGGACACTTAAGGGTCTAATGCTCCTCCGTATTCGACAGTCGCACGTTGGTGCGCCGAATTTAGACGTGGAAGAACATCGACAATGGACGACCCCCGCTCCGGACGCCCTACTACAGCAGTAACTGAAGAAATTGTGAAAAAAGTCAAAAACTGAGTTTTGGCGGATCGTCGTGTCACAGTTCGTTTTATTGTTGAAAATGTAAAGATTTCAACGGGGAGCGTGCATAATTAGACGACCAGATGGCCTAGTGGTTAGAGAACCTGACTATGAAGCTTGAGGTCCCGGGTTCGATTCCCGTGTCGGGGCAGATATTTGTATGAAAAATACGAATGTTTGTTCTCGGGTCTTGGGTGTTTAATATGTATTTAAGTATGTATCTATCTATATAAGTATGTTTATCCGTTGCCTAGTACCCATAACACAAGCTTTCCTAGCTTACTTTGGGACTAGGTCAATTGGTGTGAATTGTCCCGTGATATTTATTTATTTATTTATTTATTTATAATATTTTACATGAACGCTTGGGTATGAAAAAGGTATCTGCGCGTTGGGTACCAAGAATGCTTACTGACACGCAAAAACAAACTAGACTAGAGATTTGTCAAGAAGCTTTGAACCTGATGCAGCAAGACCGGGAACTTTTTTTGGCGCGATTTATAACAATGGACGAAACATGGCTCCATCATTACGACCAAGAAACGAAACTGCAGTCTATGACATGGAAAAGGCCATCATCTCCAACTCCGAAGAAATTCAAGGTGAGCCCATATGCCGTAAGGTCATGGGCTCTGTTTTTTGGGATGGTAAAGGGGTATTAATGATTGAGTATCTCGAGCATGGAGCCACTATTACGGGCACATTATACGCCAAACAAATAGCAACATTGCGCAATGAGATCCGCGAAAAACGGCGAGTAAACTCTCGAAAGTTGTGCTGTTCCACCAGGACAATGCCCCGGCACACAAGTCCGCCGTTGCAATGGCTGCAATTCGTGATGCTGGGTTCGATATCCTTAAGCATCCTCCGTATTCACCAGATCTCGCTCCCAGTGATTTCTACCTATTTCCGAGATTGAAACAATACCTGAGAGGCCAGAAATTTGAAGACGACGACGCGGTAGTCGCTGCAGTACAAGATTTTTTAAGTACTCAAGATGAGACCTTTTTTAAAAATGGAATTTTAAGTTTAGAAAAAAGATATACTATGTGTATTATGCTAAAAGGTGACTATGTCGAAAAATAAAATGACATTTAGTAAAAGTTGTTTATAACATACTCATTCTCACTTTTTATTGAACGCCCCTAGTACATTCTTACAAACTTTCGCGTTTATAATATTAGTAGGATGAATAAGTAAATCTGAAGTAATGTAGTAAGTTATTCAGTGGATCTTTTGATATTTTTTTCATTGCTCTGCCGCGCTGCGCTTAATATTTTTTAAACACATTTTTTTAAGTATTTTTTCCAAAAACCTTATGTTTTAGGAATTTGTATAAATGTGGCTTTCTAAGCATATTTTTTATTTGCTGATATCGGTTCTAGTTCACAATTTATCGCCATCGCTTTTTTTGTATGTAAAAGTGTATTTTTTGTTTCGGAAAATGATTGGCCATCTTTTATTTATCCGAAAATGATACCCCACTTGCCATACTAGCTATATATTAGCAGTTATTACGACCAACAGTACGCGCGGCGTAAGAAAACTTTACCCCCTCCCCCTCCCCCCCTGCAGGGTGGCTCCCGCTGGCTCCCGGGCGTTTTCCACTCTGGTCCACCTAAGGAACAAGTGTGTCAAAAATATTGGTGGGGTACATTGAGTGGCTATAAGTATCCCACTATACTTGTTGCCATGAGTGCTAGGCGTCCCAACAACTAAGAACCAGTCGATATCTTCTGAGGTTATGATTAGGTACTGGAAACTCTGCAAAGGAGGGAAAAGAGAAAAAAAAACAGAACTAGGTACTTACAACAATTTTATTTTAAATGAGACCGTTTCATCTCTATCACACTTATTATGTACATGTATTTTGGTTTAAATAAAACAAACCATTGAAACATCTTACTGCAAAATTCTCAATAAGTTTGTGCATATTTGAGAAACAAAAAACATTAATTTCTAGATTTAATGTCATACAAATTCATCAAAGGTTAAAGAGTTTAGAATTACTCATCACACGATTTGGTGTATCGTTGCCTTTAATGAGCGAGTTTTCTCATAACTGCACATACATTACACTATTACTATTTCGTAACGTAAATTCAAAATGCGAAATCGAAAGAATGCCAGAACTACAAATCGTCAAGTGCTAGCAACTGTAACAAGAGTTCTGAGGCCCTAAGCTCCAAACGTACAGACAGCGGAGGCGTGGCGGTACGGTGGCGGTAATATTCATACAAGTTAGAATATTACAACCGTCACCTCACCGCCACGCCTCCGCTGTCTGTGCGTTTGGAGCTTCATTGTCTATAGTATTTCACTGTAGCATTGTGCGGGTGACATTTTACATACCCATTCGATACACTAGGAAAAAATGCTGCGGTGTATATACATGGCGAATTATTTAAATTGTACCCCAAATAATAATATGTCCGGGGTTAAGCATTTAAACTTCGAAAAAACTACCTTACACGAAAGAAATTTAACATAATTAACTTTTAAAATCAATAAAGAATACGATAAAGTAGAGAAACTTAATTTGCGTGTAACGAAACATTAGAGACTCCTTTAATGACCGGAGACAATATATCACAATATTTCGTACGATATACTTCGCATTATATTGCTGTCTTCGGTCTGCCGTGCAGAAAATATTGCCATAATTTGTAGTATAAAGAACTTCGGTACTTAGCTTACTTTGTAATGTGATTTCATGAAATAATCATAAATTAATATTAATACACATAGTTGCAATTTTGAATTAATGGTTTTATCGATTCGAGTCTTAAAGGTTTCAATTCTCTGTCTCTGGTTTTGATTTCTGTCATCCGCACAATGTTTCAGTAAAAATACTATAACGCATTTGGGATCAGAATCGTTTTCACCATTTTGATGACGATAGAAAGATATGGCGATGGCGACCGCGAGAACCTGCGCGTTAGACAATACGGCATCTGTACGCTTAGTATAAGTTTTACTTCACCAAAATACTTCTCGATCGCGTTTACGTAAAAAAAACAATTACTAGGGAAACATGGACAGCGCCTCCGTGGCCGCGCGTCCATGTTTCCATAGAATTGAAATTTTACGTAAACGCGATCGAGAAGTATTTTGGTGAAGTAAAACTTATACTAAGCGTACAGTACGCTTTGTCTATCGCGGGAGCGGGTGCTATAGCATTCACTATTTCTTTCTGTCAAACGGTATAAAAATATGGCAGAAAGAGATGGTGAATAGGATCATGAGCAGCCACGCGTTAGACAATACGGCTTCTGGTTTATTCATCAATCGCAAGGTGCCAACTGTTATTAATTTCAGAATAATCATTTAAATTTTTTTCACGTTTCAATCAATGTTTCAGATCATGTTCATAATAATATGAGTATATGAGACATCAGTGTTCACATTTTTGGTTTCGTTTCGAAGCGATTTTCTAGAATATGATATTTCATGTAGGTAATTCAAATGTCTCTGTATGTAGCCAAACTCTCTTTACCGCAACAACGTTGACTTAAAAATACACGAACAAGAACACTAAGAACATGAACTTTGCCAGTAAACCATTTACTTTTCTTTTGCACTTTAAATTGTCAATTCCTGCGAAATGATGCAAAAACCAGAACGCCAAATACAAAACTTGTAGATACATTTATCGAGACCAGTGTAACTTCAGAGGCGGTAAAAAAATATACCTTATGGCACAATACATATGGGATATGTCGTTTGTTGACAGTATAAATATTGGACACTTCAACAGATCCCACAATACATGGCTTTTCTATGACACTTAAATCGCAACTTTGGATGTGGTAAATTGTCTTAATTCACTAGTCTTTTCTAAACGCATCTAAGCTACCACCACGACTGATCGGTATTCTGTTTCTACCAAGTATTATTAATAATGAAGGGGCACGAAACATTCGAAAAACTCAATTTGAAATGATTCACGATTATTACATTAGACATGTTTTCTACGGGATATTGTTCGCGATTACTTTTTATCGTGGTCAATATTCCCTTAAAAAAATGTACAACGGGAAAAAGTTTGTCGGTTTAAAGTTATTCCTCAATACAGGGGGCTACTACTCAATCTGAAGTTCGTACCACACTGTCTGCCTCTTTCCTATTAAATATGTTCGTGAGGAACGCCACGATACGTAGTTCGAATTTAGAACTTTTTTTCAAATACTTCGTAGAAACTAAAAGCCGCCTACTGACTTGCTACAGTTCACTAGCACGACGAAAACGGATAATGCAGTTTCAATGTTTTTAATGTTATCTTTTTTATAATACAATGAATCACATCTAATGGCATGTCCATTTTCAAACATATAAAAAAACCATATTGCACCTTATCCAGACACGAACTAACCCACGACTTTTAGCCTACATACTGCAAACTGCAGCCTAGCTTATTAGGTACATAAGATGTACATAACGTATCAACTTTAGAAAAAACTACGATGAACTTTTAAGAAAAGACTCATACATTATCATCAGATATTAGGCTTCTCTACGACTTATGTTGTGCTTTTTTTCCTTTATCACAATTATGATACAATAACTATATTATACAATTACCTGTCATACAGTAAGAGTTAACTATTGCAGTGAAATTAAACTTTAGACCACATCAACAATATTATCAGTGAATATAAACATAATTATATTGCCACTTCTTTGAAAAAAAAACTCGTATCTTAAATCAATATGTAAACCAAACTGAACCTTGATGCACATTAAGTAAAGTATGATTTTGAGAAACGAGCTTTTTTTAAAGTAGTGACGCTATGTAAAATTTAAACAACACATCAAGCATTTGGTTCTTTGATTCTTTGCAGTCTAAACTCAAAGCAAGCTATATTAAAACATCTGTACAACGTTTCCAGAATCATACGATCTATGATTTGAAACAACAGTAACTATGCTATGTCTATGAGACATAAGGGAGTTTCCAATAAACTTGTGTAACATTCAAGTCATACAATAAAACAAACGTCACAACATAACAAAAATACAGACGCTAAAATTGTCATCACTTCAAAAGACGACAGCGCACTTACAGTGAGGAACTCTACGACTATGAGCACATTAAATATGCCATCTCTTTTATTTTACTCACATAAAGCTTTACAAAGAAGAATTTACTCAGGTACCACAAACCACTAATCTTGATACCTACCCATAAAGTCTACACGTATGTAAGAAAACTTTCATGATGGTTACGGTTGTTGGGTGCCTCCGTACAAGTGTGCCATCGTCCTCTCCCTCATATTAACTGAACCATTCCGCATTGAACTCATCCATAATGTACGCAATCAAAATTCAAATTGTGGAATGGAATGGAAGCCGCTGTTTGAACATTCTATTTCGTTTGGAACTCATAACTTGCTGACTAGAATCTTAAGACGTAATAAAATGAGCATTTTCACGAAACGAAAAAAAAAATTACATAGTGCCTACTTGAACGTCACTGCAATCGCAATATTTCATAAAATTTTAAAGTTAAAATTAATTTGTACTCTGCGTGTCAAGTACACCAACCGATATATAGGATAAATGGTTAAAACATATATACCGAGGAAGAAATAACATTGCGAATACACTGTGTCACAATAAAAAAATTAAAACTTAATACCTTTGCAAAGTTTAACTTCGGATGGTTTACTGACTTGAATTCAATCGGTATGCGAGTATTTATACCCAACACTAAAATAAAATTTAAATGTAAAATTTAACAATGATGAGAGTAAATGTCTGTGTAACTGATAACTCAGCTTTACTTTTAATTTTTTTAGCTCGTCGTCACGAATTTAATTTGTATCTAACTTTCTATTGCCAGTTTTAATTGTAGTTGCATTTTTTTGGAATGAAACAGGGTAAAGCAGCGGGGTGCGACAAGTGCCAGTCATAATCATAACGTTTACCCTATTATTTACGTGGCTACTAAAATTGACCTCCACACGGAAACGAGTCTCGCAACCACACATAAGTACACAGATATGTTTGCGACAAAAGCTTATTAAAATTTTTCGATAACAATTCTATAATTACAACGAACGTCGCCGGTCGTACGGCAACGGAACACTTGGACTTGCACAACGAAGTTATAAAATAAAGTAGTGAAATTTAAGAACATTACAGCAGCTACTCAGGTCGAAATTAATTGCACTATGAGAGGTCAATTAAACAGTAAATAACCATAATCTAGTGTTTGCTTTGGTAGCAAATCGTAACTAATGAACGATTTCAGGTCGATTCATATCTACGGACATTGAGCGTACCAGACACGTGCCGTATCAGACACCGACAAAATATTCTTTACACGCATACTGGCCGGGCCCGGCGCGTGTCTTTTGATGTCAGCGCGGCCGTGTTACGATAGATATGAATTCGTTAATAACGCTCAGTACCGAATCGTCTATGTAGCAAAATGTCCAGTAAGGCAAACTGACCAAGAAACGAAATGTCAGACGTCCTATTAGCCTTTTGTCTCATTCATTAGCATAACATCCATAACGCAGAACATCAAAATAGCAATTAGTCCGTGTAGCATAACGTCCAAACTACATATTGCCAAAAACGCTATCAGCCAAAAAAGCAAATTGTCAAATCTTATTGAAAGCAGTTAGCTGAAGTAGCAGAATAACCAAAAAGCGTGTTCGGCTTTCAAGTGGCCGGTCATTATTATCAATTTAGAATCTACTCGTTCAATTAAAACTATTTATATCGTGAAATACGCGACATTATATTTTTTGGACGTTCTGCGATTTTGGTGTTCAGCCTTAAGGGCGTGTTGCTATCTGTCGTGTCCCTTCATAGACGTTATGCTAATTGGGTATTTTACGATTAAGGCATCTTCACACAATGGACAATTTACATAATTGGACATATGCTTTTTAGACCATCTGAATCGTGGTAATTTTGCTTTATAGACGATTCGGTAGGTACTGAGCAGTTAATAGACACTATAGAAGAATATTATTTTATCTGCCACGGCACGTGTCTGGCACGCTCAATGCCTGTAGATATTAATCGTCCTTCCTTATTAATTAATTAGATAGATACCGACAATGTCAGTTAGACATAACATATCTGACATATTTTTTTTTCTGAATGTTTATTACGTACCGTTCAATAAATAAAATTGTTTGCGATAAGAAAAAAGTATGCTTAAAAAGTGGATTAACTAAAACTAAAAAAAAAAATTGTAAAGATGATTTGCTAGCAATTCAATTTAGGTAAGTAGATTTAAAATTTCATTAAATGAGACTTATATTGGCAAACTATAAGTTAAATGTGAGTTAATAAAACCCTAAAACCAATCTTTATTTTAGTGCGCTGCTGATGTAATGTTTTTACATTTCACGCGAAGAACAAGAAAGGTAATTTAAGTTATTCTTAAAGTTAAAACGGATCCTAAATGGTAACTAGGGTAGAAACCCTGTCATGACAACTATGTTTTTGTGTATATTCTACAACGCGTACAAAACTATAAATGTCTGTGTAAGAAATTTAGGACGTGAACAGACATCAGAGAAACTATCGATCGAATAAAAACCGATATGTCGATTTGAAGCGACATGAAATATACTAGAGATATAATAAAATAATTTGTCACGACAAAGTTTATAATTCCTAAAGCCGATTTTATTTCATTATAATTAAAAGGAATTGGGGCACATGTAACCATGCTGTACAACAAACTAGGTGCAGAATAATTTACCTATATTACAAAATGTATGTAACTGGATAGAAGTTAAATGCTTAAGAAACAGCGTCACGTTAATTTAGAAAAAAGATCAGTCAACGCTTGAGCAATCGTTGAGTGACAAATATGCATTACAAAGATAAAAGGAGACTTTAGTTAACTATTAAAACTTATAACAGTCGAAAACTTGTTTTCAACTTTCCTTGGCCTTTTGCTGTTATACTAGCATGCAACATTAGCGATTTAAATGCAATTTTATTAAAGTGAACACTTTCAATTTTTTATGTATACGGAGACGACCATCGCGGTCTCATACAAACGAAAATATCTCCATTAAATCCGAATCAAATTCCCTAATGATATTCGAGTAAATATTCACAATACTTATTTAAAAAATAATTACTCCATGCTGTACAAGAATGATCGATAAAATAATCGATCCGATAAAAAAATCTATAGGCTATATTATACCTAACCCCTCGAATAAGAAACTTGAGTAAAACATTTAAAAACAATAAACACACGCACTCGCTCAGACGTCGGTCTGGGAATGTGCCGTCCGCGCTCACTACTGCTAGTCTCGCTACACCGACTACGTTCACTAACTCAGACTTGAAACGATAGAAATTGTCATGAAGTATAGGGAGTCCGCGCTGGCGTCGCGCTGGCGCCGCCGCTCACGCGCACCGGTCCACCTGCGCACAGACACAGCGTGACAGGGGCGCTACAACACACGTCAAGCCGCTCGGAATCTACCTTTGGTACCGTTTCGTAGCTAAAAGTTCGTAACCAGCTTCGAAACGGGAAAAATACTTAAGGCAATTCGTAACTGGCTTCAAAATGGGACTTTTCCATTACCGATTCGTAACCGCGGTTGGTCACCAGCTTATCAATTGGTTACGCAGGCCCATTACGTAGCCAGCTACAAACAGGGATTTTCGGTTTCCCATTTTGTAGCCAGCTACGAAAATTGGCTACGAAACGGTACTAAAGGGGAATCTAAGGGGGCGACGTTAAATACGTGAGGCATTCTGGGCGGGGGGGGGGGGGCGTTAAATCAAATCTCATTTAATCTTACTTCGGGGAGAGGGCAAATATTAAGAATATAAATAGTCCGGCAGCATCGCGCTGGGCTCCTCAGGCAGCGGGAGGCAGTACAGGCGGCACTGACCTGCGCAGTGCTGGTGTACTACAAGCGGTCCAGCAGCTCGTGCTCCACGGCCGAGTCCGGCAGCAGCGCGCTGGGCTCCTCAGGCAGCGGGAGGCAGTACAGGCGGCACTGACCTGCGCAGTGCTGGTGTACTACAAGCGGTCCAGCAGCTCGTGCTCCACGGCCGAGTCCGGCAGCAGCGCGCTGGGCTCCTCAGGCAGCGGGAGGCAGTACAGGCGGCACTGACCTGCGCAGTGCTGGTGTACTACAAGCGGTCCAGCAGCTCGTGCTCCACGGCCGAGTCCGGCAGCAGCGCGCTGGGCTCCTCAGGCAGCGGGAGGCAGTACAGGCGGCACTGACCTGCGCAGTGCTGGTGTACTACAAGCGGTCCAGCAGCTCGTGCTCCACGGCCGAGTCCGGCAGCAGCGCGCTGGGCTCCTCAGGCAGCGGGAGGCAGTACAGGCGGCACTGACCTGCGCAGTGCTGGTGTACTACAAGCGGTCCAGCAGCTCGTGCTCCACGGCCGAGTCCGGCAGCAGCGCGCTGGGCTCCTCCAGCAGCGTGAGGTCGTCGAGGTCGAGGCCGGCACGCAATTGCGCCTCCTCGCCGCCGAAGATCCCGGGGTCCAGTTCGCCCGAGTAATCTGCGAACGAATACTCTGCACATTACGTAATTTTGTTAATTTGGACGGGACTTTAAGTGCAGTGTGGAAAAACATAGAGATTTTATACCTAGACAGCACGTTGGCAACTGTAGCCATCGATGCGTTACACTGGGTGTAATGGGCAGAATATAGTATTTTATTTTAATTTGATGTGTGTGAAGCTCCCAATTTGCAATACCCACGTGGGAATTACGGCCCAAGCCCTCTCAATGTGAGAGAAGGTTTGTACCCCGTAAGAACTTTAATTAAAAATGGTAAAACACACGGTCGACTACACAAAAGACATAATGCTGTTTGAGTATGCGAGTACTTGGTAGGTATTAGAGTCCGGCTGCACCCGACGATAGCCGAAGGTACGGTTCAAACTTTAAATCAGTCTTATGACATATAGTTACAAGGTGCAAATTACAGTGCACCTGTTATCCATCGTATTCACATGCGACGCGCGCTAACATCGCGCCTTTCGTGGAGTATGCCGATTGGTCAGCTTAGCCAGTCATTTTTTTTTTAAATATCGAAGCGACCGGCTATGCCACAGTTAGTAGTATTAGTTAGTGTGCTTCTGTGCAGTTGCACAGGTGAGCCCCGTTACAGTCGCCGTCGCCCTGCTCACCTGTCAGTATGATGTCGGGTATGCTGGGCGGCGTGGCGGGCGCGGGGGAAGCGAGCGGCGGCAGCGCGTACCCGCCGCCCGGCACGGGGTCCCGCGCGCCCCGCCGCGTCCCGCCCGCCGCCGCGCCCGCGCCGTTCGTGCCGCAGCTGCCTGGGGACTGGACGACACACGCCATCAAAACATCTGACGACCGAGCCCTGTGGTTAACTCTTTTCCAGGCATAGTGGACATAGCGCCAACGTAAATCTACACAAAGATTCGACCTTGCTCCCTTTGCAATATGGTAGAAAATTAATTGAATTTGTTTAAAGTATGATTCACTTTTAAATTAATGCTGCATAGGTAAACAATACAAAACAGCGATTAATTTTGCTGTAGCGTACTTAAATAGACGGGGCCTGGAAAAGGGTTAACCTCCTGCCGCCCACGTCAAATTTTGTTCAATGAAATTTCACATATTCACTAATGAGTTGAGTTTAATGTCCCATTAGCATTAGAATTATTATTATTAATTAGCCTGGAGAAGTGTCCCACTGCTAGGCAAAGGCATAAGAAAAGAATAAGTCCTAATAATAGGACATCGCACCTCAGGAGGTTAAAGAACCTGACTACGCGATTTAGTACCGTTTCGTAGCTGGCTACAAAATGAGCATCCGAAATTGCCTGTTTGTAGCTGGCTACTTAATGGGCCTGCGAAGTTTCGTTTGGTAACCAATTGGTAGGGTAGGCTGGTGACAAACCGCGGTTACGAATCGGTAATGGAAAAGTCCCATTTTGAAGCCAGTTACGAATTGTTTTTTTTTCCTGTTTCGAAGCTGGTTACGAACTTTTAGCTATGAAATGGTACCAAAGGGACTACGCAGCTTGAGGTCCCGGGTTCGATTCCCGGTCGGGACTGAGATTTGTGTGAAAAATACGAATGTTTGAGCTCGAGTCTTGGATGTTTATGTTGTTTTGTTAAGTATGAATTTATCAAAATAGGTATGTTTATTCGTTGTATAGTACCCATAGTACAAGTTTAGAGTGAATCAACTTTTTAGTGCCACCCGTTGCTATGGTTACACAAATTTTGTCCCTTGGGCAACCTAAGCATTTTTCAATTAAACAGTATGAAGTGTCACTTGGACAACCGAGGACAGAGTAAGCAACACAAAAAAGTTAATTACACTTGCTTAGTTTGGGACTAAGTAAATTGGTGTCAATCGTCCCAAGATTTATCATTATTACTATTATTATTATCATCTATCTTAAGCGTGTTTTCACCCACGCCTCTCCAATCTTTCTCCGTCCAGACGCCATATTGTCTAACGCGCGGGCGCTTGCTTTCGCACTCATCATCGCTTTCTGTCGCCATATCATGCATTTAGACAGAAAAAAATAGTGAATGCGCTAGCACGCGTCCGGCCACAAAGTGCTAGACGATTCCACATTTTTACTACTACTAGCATTTGCGTCACAAATGTAAGACAATCTTGAACAAAATCTGTTCCTGGTTCAAAAAAACTAAAAATATAATTTACCTGGGGATACGTGTGTTGTGAATTCGTTGTCTGCGGTGAGCTGTGATTCATGTATGTCGGATTATAACTCGACACCGGCGAATCCAGCTGGTGAGAACAAAACACTGGCATTAACAAGGCGAAACGTGAAAAGAGATGTTGCAAGCGAGAAAACAAAAGAGTACGATTAAAATGCAGCAAACCCTGAAAGAATAAACGACATGAGACGTAACCACTATCTACCATGACAGGATTTAAAACTAGAACGATTTAAATTTAAGCTATAGAATGGAGAAAACATGACGCCACTTGTTTCTTTGTTAATTAAATTTGTCGACATTAAAAGTACCATCATATTTTCCTATCTATTATACAAATTACACGAGGAACTATAAGGTAACTTAAATCGAGTACAATTCTGCGTTTAAAGATAAACTACTCCATGACTCTTGTTTACGTCGTGACAAGAGCGACAGAGATAAAAATTGGAAGCGATATTGAAAAAACCACAAAGACACGGAAAAAATCAATAACTATAAATTTAGGCCAGGTGTAACAGTGACAGTATAAGTATAGTATTTTATCGTAGCTTTTTTTTTTAATAAAATAAAATATTCCTGTATCTTATTTATTCAAGAGCTATTGGTCAATGAAAGATGTAACGAAGGGGCGATCTTTCTCTAACCCTAAATCGGAGACTTGCTGATATGTGCATACTGCCTGTCCTAACTTACGGTGCTCAAACATGGCCATTGACGGAGTTACAGAAGATCAAATTGAAGGTTTGCCAAAGAGTAATGGAGCACAGTATGCTCGGGATGAGGCTGGTTGACCGGATCCGAAACACTACACTGCGCTCCCAAACACGCATTACCGATGTAGGTGCGAAGGCTGCCAAGCTGAAGTGGGACTGGGCAGATCACACCAATCGTATGGATCAAATCGGTGGGCTAAAACAGCCACAGACTACCCAGTCTGGTACCCACCACAAGATGGATGGCGGCGACGAGGTAGGCCCAGGAGGCGTTGGCGGAACGAACTACACGTGAACCTTAGGGACTGGAAGGACACCACTCAAAACAGGGATGAATGGAGAAAATGGGGGAGGCCTTTGTCCAGCAGTAGGACACTTAACCAGGCTAATTAATATAATATATTTATTAAATGACAACATGGACATGGTACGACAGTACTGACAGAATTTACGAGAAGATCCCGTCTTGATTGTGGACCAACAGCAGCTGTTTTTATGGCTAATACAAGTTACGCGCAAGGAACAGAGCAGAGGTTTGTCTTTTACGCTTTTTGCCTACTTTTTTCTGCTATGTACTTCGATAGAAAAAGAGACATTTTCAGCGTCAAGTGAACAATAGATATAATCTTTCTAACCTGACATAAGAATAAGTAAAATTATATTTCGAAAGACAATACTGTACAGACACTGTCATCGCTAGTAAAACGTCTAACCTCAAAAATCCTAATTTATGGTGCTAGTAAAATTTAGACAACATGCCTGTATTCCAGTGTTCTACAAGACTCCATGCGTCTAATGATAAGTGTTTTCTTCTAGTGTAACTAAAGCTAATGGACTGTTTCAATTCTAAATACGTAGTTGATAAAATAAGTAACGTAATATTAACTAGAGTTCTTAATTAGAAAAGGTATACAGACGCAAAAAAATTAAATTGCGTAGCATGCCGAATGTGAAATATAAGATATTTAAATACATAAACTGAAGCTTGTATATGTGTAGTAGTTTCAGCCATTGCAGCACTAATTTGTCGGAAAATTTTTAAGTTACATTACGTAAATCTTTAGTGATAATTTTCAATGGCGACTTGTCAACGTTATTGAACAATAATGCTACAAATGGCTATGTAGGTAGGGTAAAAGATTATCAGATGATCACATTATGCAAATACAGCATAAGATCTATTTAGTTTGCCTGTATTGGAAATATCTGTCACTAGGTTTGACAGATATACATACGTCTGAGGCGTTAAAAAGGTAAATGCATTTGCAGGAATGTGATTTATCCTCATATCGGATGGTGTTGTGTAACGTCACACCTTTGAAGTATACACTAGTTCGGAGTAAATTCCTAAGATGTAATAGTGTTCCACTTACTTAATTTGATTTTATGGATGTTTAAATTTCAAAGCGCTATTGAAATGACCAATTATATCACACGGTAACGTCATTTCTTGACGTAGCGTAGTGAAACGTCGTTCTTAAACACGTCGAGCGTACCGGGATTTTTTTTTAACCTTAATAAGGCCCCATTTATTGGAGCATACTACCACAGAATCAAAAGCAGCAATCGAATACATACCTGACAAATGATATTTTCAAAGCTAGTAGTATTTTCAATAATTACAATGGATATTGTGACTTCTTACTAAAACCATAAGGTTGAATTTCTAAGTCAATGCATGTGGTCGCTAAATCTCCTCTTTATTAAGGGTTAATAGAAAGTTCGACGACCTAACCTAACCATGAGTGAAATTCTATGACTCTTACGCAGTCTTACAATTAAGAGTAGAACACGATCGTCCTTCGTCCAGCGTCAAGGCTTGAAGGTAGCTCGTCTACGGAAACTGTGTAGTTTTTACCATGACACTAAGTGTACAATTCCAAGGTGCCCGTGTTTGCAAAGTTTACACCCGTCGGAACAGTAGGCGACAGAGTATACCGTCCCTTTCATTTTCTTAATCTGTGAGTGAAACAGTGCACTCTGTCTCCCACTGTTTCGGCGAGAGGCCTCTTTTAGTCTCAAGATAACATCCGCAGCTGACATCCATCACAGTTTGTTAACGTGGACATTAACTATAAACAATCGTTAGCCGTACCTCACGCGGATTTTTAGATACACTCTAAAGCTAGAGCGTACACATGATCGGTATCTATTACCTTCCATAAAATGGAATGTTTAACCATTTTTTTACTTACAACAAAGTCAAAATCCACAATATTGTTTCAAAACACTTCTTTGAATACATTAAATTACTACACCTAACGTTAGTGGAAATAGAAAGATTAGATAAATATTCCAAAATGTATAAAACAGTAGCCCGAACGAAGGCCAAAGAGCCAACATGCCCAGCAATAGGATCCCTGGGCTCGATTGGGTAACAAAGTACAAGCAAATAGCATTAGTGAATTTACAAAAAAAAAAAAATTAAAAAAAAGGCGCAATAATGGTTCTTTATATCTCAGTTTTATAGAAAGTAGATACGACCATAAATAAACTTCCGCGGCCGGCTTCAGCAGCGGACGTCGTGAAACTAGAAGAAACTTTCAAACTCAGCGTGTGTGTGACGGGTGGGGGGTATGTGTCGTACATTTTCCGCGACCTGGACGTGGGCCGTCCAGCCGGACTCCACCAGACTCTGCACCAGCTGCGCCCAGTCCTTGGCCAACCAATCCACCAACGTTATACTCAGAAATACTCGCTAGCGACTCACAATCTGTCAATGATGGTGCTACTTGAATGCTGCGGAGTTGGGTTTAAATCTTGTTTGTATTTTGTCATACATAAACAGTCAGTAAATGTTGCATCTGACGAGAGCTCGTGGCCTTTGGTTACGTTGTAGTTAGGTAAAGCCTCCAAGCGGTTCAACCGCCGTATTTTCTATGCTTCCAAACCGACTGGTATATCCATATCCATAAACTCATAACATAACTATAAATTTAAAAATTAAAAAACCCCCAAAGCAATTTGGTCACACATATGTTCCGAATCAGTTCGCCCGTTTTAGAGTTATGGTGCCACAGACAGACATAGCGGTCAAATTTTAACACCCCTCTTTTTGTGTTGGGGTTAAAAACAATGACGTTGCTGCAAAGAAGGCCACGTGCATCTCTAGCGGAGTATCTGAGCAATTGGGATCAGTATACGGATATGGGAGTCTTTTTATTCTTAAATTTAAAGTGTACCATTTACTTTTTTGAAATGAACAAATTTGAGTTTTTTTTTTAATTAAAACTCACTAGTATTATTAAATTTCATAAAGGAAAAAGCGTCCTTATTTTGCGTCAGTTTTGTGACTTTTATTCATACATTCTATGTGGTTCGTCACAAGACAGAGGCAATTTTTTTTAAATTGAAAATTACGGACATTATTTTTATCAAAATCAATTGGGATGCACCAAAAAAAATAACCTATAGTTTTTATATTTTTTTTGGAAAGAATAGGATATTTTAAGATACCATTTTCATCGATTTTGAATTTGGTTGAGTATTTAATTTTTTATATTTTTTTAAGAAATACGTTTGATGACGTCACAGTGAGAGAGCCACGTTCCATTACCTAGAAAAATTCAAGTCGTACATAACATAATCTGTGGCACTGCTGAGGCGCTACTACGAAATTCGAAAATCGAAGTTCGTATCGTATTATCCCTCTCACTCTCGTGTCAAATCATATTAGCGTGAGCGGGACTGCACAAAACGAAGTTCGAATTATGCAATTCGTGGTAGGGCCTCTGATTTGTCTTGTCACTGTCGATAATAAGTACAAGTACGGCTTAGGGTCCTAAATGAACCATGACAAAATATAGTTTTATTTATTTCTCTTCTTTTAGCTTCGATTATTCCTGTTTGTTAAATGGTGTGATAGTAAATAGATATTTTTTATTAAAATCTGATATTGAAATTTTTTTATATTTACTTATAACGTAGTAATTTAATAATTAAATTTGTAAAAATACATTGGAAATACTCGTATACATTTCGGACTTTACGATAAATGACAACTGTTTAAAGCCAGGTGCGCATCATGTGATTAAAGTTCTGTCTTTGTCACTCTTTGCTGTTATAAGCAGGACAGCAACATTTCAAACTGTCAATTTGCTTTAGAGTGTAGACCTGCTTTATATCTTCCTTTGTGACGATTCACTGCAGGGGTCAAATGAAGGTCATCACTTAAATTTTCTTTATTTAATTCATTTTATCATATTTTTGGAATCTGATTTCTGAGAACGCTTCACAAAGCCTATTTCTCCAAACGGTTTTCGATTTATTATACGTTGTCAAAAATTGGGACATCCCAATTGCGCTCGTGATTTTGAGAAGTAAAAAAGAAGCAGGTATTTTAGTAGCGCAAAAGATACGGCGGTTGAAACGCTTCGCGGCATTACTCAGGTCATGACTAGAGCCCGTTATCTTGTCGCACTGTCATTACTTTTCAGTAGAGCGTGAATGTTTTTTTTATCGACTATCTAAATGTCGATACTTTATGTCACTGATAATTCCAAAGAGGAGTCACTATAGGTACTATTACTTTTGTATAAAAATATATATCATAATAAACGAAGAAATAAAAGTGGCTCTACATTTTTTTGAAGTCATGCTGCGTCTTCTATTTGAAAAGATCCATTTTAAAATATAAAAACTTCTTTCCACTGCGACAGATTTAATGGGAGCGTACTTAAATAAAGATAAGTATTGGAGGCTGGGTTTGCATGGATCGTCGTTCATTACTTCTATTTATATGCCTTTGTTTAAGCATATAATTTTTTGCAATGTATGATATCCAACATTTTTTTTTAATGATAAACATAGCTTTTTAGGGTTCCGTAGTCAACTAGGAACCCTTATAGTTTCGCCATGTCTGTCCGTCTGTCTGTCTGTCTGTCTGTCTGTCCGCGGCTAAGCTCAGAGATCGTTAGTACTAGAAAGCTGTAATTTGGCATGAATATACATATCAGTCACGCCAACAAAGTGGTAAAATAAAAAATAAAAAAAATTTTTTTTTAGTGTACCTCCCATAGACGTAAAGGGGGGGGTGATTTTTTTTTTCTCGACTTATCCTATAGTGTGGGGTGTCGTTGGATAGGTCTTTTAAAATCATTGTGGGGTTGCTAACATGATTTTTCTATTCAGTGATCTGTTTGCGAAATATTCAACTTTAAAGTGAAAATTTTCATTAAAATCGGCCGTCCCCCCCCCTCTAAAATCTAAACTGTTGTGTGGAAAAATTCGAAAAAATTCAGAAGGGTAGTAAATATATCAAATTTACTAGGAAAATTATAGCGGCTAAGATTGCTTGGAAATTATTTGTAGTTTAAGAGTAAATAGTAGCCTAAGGTATAAAACATACCTAAACTTGGATGATTCCGTACACATACGAAATCCTTAGAAAAATATTACTTGATTTTTTCGTAATGGCTACGGAACCCTACCTTGGGCGTGTCCGACACGCTCTTGGCCGGTTTTTATAAATATGCCGTCCCTTTTCATGCAAAACTAACTACAACAACTGCTTCTTTTACATCACTTACTACGGCAAATTGATTCTAAAAGCTCGATTGATTGTCTCTCTAATTTTGGGATTGCTTGCGATAAAATTGACATGTTATAACATGTCAATTATCTCTTATAAACTGTAATTAAGAGGCCTATGTCCAGCAGTGGACGAACATAGGCTGCTACTGCTGAACATATGGCTGCTGATGATGATGATATAAACATCGATATCAAAAAGGTCGATAAAAAAAAACATTCACGCTCTACTGAAAAACAATTTCAGTGCGACAAGATAACGGGGTCTAGTCATGACATGACAATACATGTTGATTTACTATTTGTACTTGTCGTAACATCCATCCATCTTCAACATTAGGATGGCGAGCATTTTGTACTTAAGTTGCGACATCTTGTGATTGTAGTACAACTTTGGTCCTTTCAAAATTCCCGTTTCATACAGTTTTTAATAACTTTGGATAATGGTTGGTACGTTTGACGGATCGTCATTTCTTCTTAGAAGACTAAATTTGCATGTTTATCGTTTCTTTCTTGGATTACGGATTTACCATTCGGAAGAAAGGAACAGCAAACTTAGACGCGCTCCAGCAATCACACCAAGTTTAATTAGGTTAGTATTGTTAGCTTTTGTCCGTCAATGACAGATTGTGAGACTGGTAATAACATCACTAACAAATACGCAAATTCACGGTATACAACACAGGGGGGCACCCACCATTTCCAATCATAGCGAATAAATCAGCATATAAACATTATTGCTTCTACGTGTGCTTTCTCATGATGGTTCGGTGCTGGGTTCTCAAATAGTGCTTTGGTTTTAGTGATTTCTCATAAAATGGTGAGTGGGTTATTAATATTTCTAAATTTCAGATATTCTGAATTAAATTTTGACCTAAACTTAATTTAGCATTGGTATTGTCAGGACATTTAATATAAAGTCTACGATTACTTACAACTCCTTGCTATTATTCCATTGTAGCACAGTGATTTGTAACAAAGAAATATGAATTACAGCCGGGTTTCTGTTAAATGCTACAGTTAGCGTATCTAGACAAAGAATGCGTCTCTGTTAAAATCTAAAATAACACATCAAATGTGTCCAGGGCTCATTTATCTAAGAGTTTAATTTTAATACGCGTTCGATCTCGGAAATTTTCGAGCAGTTGTATGTAACAGAGAGACATCACTATTACCTAGCCACGTCTATGTTTTTGTTAATTATGTAGGAACCCAGCGAAAACCTTTATCCTCTTGAACGCCAGCGTCGTCTATAGACAACAATACGGTAATACGCAAATTAAAACCTACCCGCATCTGTAACAAAAACGATGTGTGGCGTTCAAAAGGTAAAAGTAACTAGCTCAATCATACTTTAAAAATATGTGGTTAATTTTCTATTTAACCCTTAAATGCAGTACGCTACATTTTACTTATTTACTGCCACAGAGAGACAATTAACATCTTACTTAAGATTTTCTATACTTTGTATGTACAACTGTTCAGGTGGTTGAGAAGTTATTAAACATTTAAGGGTTAATCAGTTAGTGAGTGAGTGTAATCCTTAAGGGTACAAACTCACCATAGTGATTTGCTCGAACGGCTGCAGCAACGCTTGGTGCAGATTGTTGTAGTCTGCCTGCGGAGACTCCGCGGGGCTGCCTGGACTGTGCACCATCTAGAATGTTAGGTCAATCATATGGAGCGCCATCTCAAGTAGTTAATGGGCATTTTCGATTTAAAGTTTTCTATTTACTTTTTTTTAAATGAGGAAATTTTGGCGGTCTTTTTATAGAGCTCGTCAAAAACCGACACAAAAAATTTTTATGTTTTTTTTTATCGTCCGAATCAATAAAGTGCTCTTGATTCTGAGTAAGAAAACTACAAAAAAACTCAATTCGGAAAAAAAGGAGAAGGTACATTTTAAATTCACCATCCCAGCCTATTTACGTCCCACTGCAGGGCACAGGTCTCCTCTCAGAATGAGAGGGCTTGGGCCGTAGTTCCCACGTGGGCCCAGTGCGGATTGGGAACTGCACACACACCATTGAATTTCTTCGCAGGTGTATGTAGGTTTCCTCACGACGTTTTCCTTCACCGTAAAGCTCATGGTAAATTTCAAATGTAATTTCGCACATAAGTTCCGAAAAACTCAGAGGTGCGAGCCGGGATTTGAACCCACGACCCTCTGCTTGAGTGGCCATAGGTCACCCCGCTAGGCCACCACGGTATCATACATACATTTTAAATTGAAAATTCCCAAATACTGAGGACCAACCAAGATCGTGACCAGTGGCGCGGTAGTGTCGTTTGTTGGTTACGGTCCGTCCACTTTTCTTTATTCATCGCGTGCGCAGCCAGGTAACCACTGAGCGGCGATCGTTTCGGCCGCGCAATAGAAAAAATGAAAAGCGCACGGTACAAATATGACTGAAAATGTCCGCGAGTTCTTGCTACGATGGTAGCGCCATCCATTGTTATGTCTATTTTTGTGTTTTTGCGCACACAGCACAACATCTTTACGTTTTTGCAGATGCATAACACACATTGATATCATCGATCGATGTGTATTGTAATATCTCTATACGTAAAGTACTCCAACTAAAGGTAGCCATTTTAAACCTTGCCAGATGTAGCAGTACTGTAAAGGCCACAACAAACCGAGCGAGCGCGCCGACGGAGCGGGCCCAGCGCGGTCAATAACACTGAATCAAATACAGCGTGTCGCGCTGCCGGTGTATGTCACCGTGTATTTGATTCAGTGGTATAGAGCGCGCTGGGCACGCTCCGTCGGCGCCCGCGCTCCCAGTTTGTGTTGGCTTTAAAAGTATTTTTTCCGTCACTAAACATGCAGAACTCACTTACCGTTGGTGAAGGTATGTTGATATTTGACGTGGAGGAATATTGCGAGGGCGGACTACATTGCGTTTGATAACAACTCGACGATATCCAACTGTGATCTAATGGCGACATGTTCTGTGAACAGACAGAACGGACTGTGTCAGCTGATGGCAACATTGGCAGTATATTGATAGGTCAAAAACAATGTGACAGTATAGTTTTAAAAGGGTTGTGGCAGCAGCAGAAAAATTAGGTAAAACTGAACCATCAAATCATTGATTAGTAATTACATAATTAAACAAAAACTACTAGTTCTGAGTTTAATAATATCTCTCCTACACTCATTATTTAAAGAATTTAAGAAACTAATGCACTAATAACCTGTTCAATTATAATTGTACTTAAAATAAGCAACTGATTTCAATAAGTTGATAAACTTTACAAACATTTATTATTTATTATTTTCCGATTTGATCTTTTATTCTACTACTGTTACATCTTTAAACAAATCTCTAATTAACCCTTTTGTTTATTTTATGTACTGGCTCATCAAAGAGGATTGATGTCAAAGAAACAAGATCCTAATTCCTACAGATATGTATTGCTATGTGTATGTTTACATTTTAAACATGTAAACATTTCATATGCTTTTTAAAATTATTTTTTTGGACTGCCAAACCATTCCAAATGGGTAGGTGAAAGACTTCAAAGCCTTCGGTCAGCGATGTTAAAATGTTAATATACAGTCACAGTGTTTTTGTACAAAGCAGATACATGCAGTTAGAATCAATGAATCGAGAAGCTTAATATAAAATTAAGAAGCGAACCGTCGTTATGTTTTGCTGATTACGCAAGTAATGTGGTATTAAAGTAATAAACAAAATTATATTTGAGACACTCTTTTCTCCATGTTAGATGTCATTAATAGTTCTATGTTAGTGCTCTATAGATTTAAGTTTTTGTAAGGAGATACATTCTTGCAGAAAGAGTGTCTAAAATATGAAAATTTGTCCCGAAAACTAATTGCAGATATATTATGCTTCAAAGTGAAAGCTCAAGATACGATACCTCACATTAATATTGGTCACCCCTTATAAACATTATCCTTAAATTTGTATGTTACTACATTAACAACTAGTGCTAGCCTGCCTGCACTCTATTAATTTTAAGATAAATAAAGTTAATTTAATAAAAAGGTTAGTTAATAAGTGAAATCATAACCAAACACGAAGAATATTCATATACTTTAAAAAGTTTGTGCAGTGAAACTGAATATTCGTAAGCTGAATTAGAACCATTGAAAACGTGTATTAAAGTTAGAGCATTCAAATTTATAAAACCGTTTACATGCATATTTTTCCAGTATAGATATAACAAATGTTAGAATAGATAAGATAAATGAGAGGATCCGTTTTAGTATGAATGTCAGCTGCGGGGATAGGCCTGTTAATCGTGGCACCAACAACATATATTGTAGCATTTTTAAAGCTCAAGCGATCGTTCATAAAAATTGATGAACTGGAAAAACTTTAAAAGGATGTTAAAAAAGAAAACGAACCTTATTATGATGAAGATAATTATTTGTGTTTGGTACAGATAAGTGATTCTGAAATAAACAAAAAATGGTTTGTGTAGAAGGCAAATAAACACAAACGAAAACAACAAAAAAATGTTAAATATGCCTATTGGTAAACTAGTGCTTGTTGGAAACAACCGGGTTATATTCCAAAGCCATGTGTTAGGAATTACTTGATTTATTAGTTCAAAATCTGATTATAATGCAAATTTTGTGCGGAGATTGTATTTACATAAATTCCTAATTCGAAAATTTAAAGAAACGCCTTTTACAGCAGACTTCAACTTAGTCTTGTACTAAAAAAAACCTGCTGAACCCTTTTTTCATATAGTTGGTTCTGTTCTTATGCGGAAGCCGCGTCGCTTAGGGCTCCACTAGAGTGGTTGACTGACATCATTAACCCTTAATAAGGTAGAGGCGATTTAGCGATCACATGCATTGACTTGGAAATTCAACCTTATTGTCTTAGTAATAAGTTACGATATCCATTGTATTATGTATTCGATAGCTGCTTTTGATTCTGTGGTAGTATGCTTCAGTAAATGGGGCCTTATTAAGGGTTAAACAAAAATTCCAAGATAACTCTAAAAAATAATCAATAAAGGTTTCTGTGACAGGCTATTTGTCTAACTCCCTCGCAATCGCCATCGCGTTCATTTTGACAGTTCTTGTATGGGCTGACAATTGGTATCGGAAACAGCCATCTGTCACAGCCATACAAAAAATGTCTTTTCAATCCAATGCCGAGTGACAAAAAAGTTACACAATTATTTGCTGGGGTATGGGAGCGGTAAGGGAGGGGTGACAGGTGACGCCCGACTGCAGTAACGCTTCATTTGACGTTCCGTAAACACACCCAGCGGGTGTCACTTGTCACCCCTTCCGTACCGCTCTTATACCTCAGGAACAGACTCGGTTAAGCGTTACGCCTGTAGTACCTATTGTGTGGTCTGTTAGACAATTTTGATATTTGTGTCACGTTCGAGATTGGTTTATAACTAAATGAGACAATAAACTGTCAGTCAATTGAAATTGCAAACAATGTAAGCAAACCTTGTATTTAAAATGTCTTTAATTTCCATTTTCCCTCATCAAATACTGCTAAATCCGTGTGTTATTTAATCAATACTTGCCCCACAACACTATCCTAAACCATTAAAACAATAAACAAGTGCTAGAATATGGATATTTCATTAAATGGTTTATTTACATTGTTCGCAATTTCAATTGACAGCGATTTTACGTCAAACGGACAAATGCCAAACGTTAAGACTGTAACGTCAAACGGACATTACGATAGTAACGCTGTCTATAGATATTCCACCAGTCAGAAAACCCTAATTGATCGGTCAAATACTCTGTTACTGGGCGTTAATTCGAGCGTTTCAACCGTCTCACACATTTGGTCGAAATAAACCCTTCTACAGTGGATTTGAAGTAGAAAATCGGTTTATCATGTAACATGGCGTGGCGTACAGAGCAAGTCACTTCGTTTGTTCTGTGACGGTGGAGAGGTTAAGAAATGGCAGAAGATTCTGATACAGTGTCCAGTTATATGGTAGACGTACAGGACATAAGTTGACGTAACCAAAAGCCCCATCAAAATCAACAGCCATTTCTTAAAAAATGGCGCGGCATGTGCTTGACCATGCGCCACGCAAATTCACATTTACATTTTATATTGCTGGCAGTGAATGCGTTAGCGCCACAGGTTGTCTTAGGTATAGCACGCACTACGATTAAACGAACTTGTTCACTCGTAGGTCTGACACCCCAAAAAAATATAACACACAGCTTTCTATACAACTGCACGCATTTGTGACTTTTTTCAGTGGCTGATGTTACAAACGCATTTTTTTAACATAAAACTGACTCGTGATTGACCCCTATCTCACCTGATGAAAAGTGCAAATGAGGCCGGGTCAGTAACAGCCTATTTAGTCTAGCTTTGATGAGCCCTATCTGGAAATAAAGACAGTGGGAGCGAATTCCATTCCTTAGCAGTTCGTTTTAGGAAAAATGTAGCGAACCGCTTCGTTCAGACCAATGGAATAATAACCACATAAGGATCTTAAAGAGGTTCCCCCAGCCCGGATGTTATTTGGTAAAATGGAGATGGAGGAATTTAAATTATGTGATTCCTGCGCTCACTCACCAAAATGTATCCGGTAAAAAACGGACAATTACAGGACGGTATTCGAGGATCTGTAACTTGCTACATTTTGGACCGCAGTTTGTAATCGCGCGATTTTTTTGTGTTCCGTAGAAGTAGCATGGTGGCGCACATACGGCGGTTAACAGCATTCACTTTTTTCAGTCTCAACTGGGTGAGTGCAAAGGAACTAAAGCCACAAAACACGCTAAACGCCAGGAATCCATGGTACTACTAATTACTAACACTAATTCCAAGTAAATCGCCGGCCACAGTGCGTGGTTGTACGCGGTTTCGGATTTTCAGCTATTCCCAGACCGGTCGCGTTTATCGCAGTGCGTGCTAAGCATTAAAGCGCAAAACACTCAGGACGGGTGTGGGTCGGTTGTATTCATATACAGAGCGGGTCGGGTCGGCGGCGAGCCGGCAGCGGCTATCGAGAGGTAATGTGCCTGAAGATGTCAGAAGAGTCGGACACAGACAAGGATAGACACCACATTTTTAATTTTATAATGCTTGTTTTGTGGCTTGGCTTCCACAAACAATTGTGTTTGCGAACACATTTTATATATAATTCATGTCCAATTGTCCATGACTTTTTTTTTGGTGAGTAATTAGAATACAACAAGTAGAGGCTCGCAACACGACCCGCGCATATACGCTGTGTGGCGCTTATCGTAATAAAGTGGGTATTACGAGTAATGTATAACGTGACCATACGTCCCGGTTTGGGCGGGACAGTCCCGGTTTCAGGCAGTCTGTCTTGGTGTCCCCAGCGAAGCCAACATAGTCCCGGTTTTGCAAGCAGACCCAACGATAGTTGAAAATTTATTTAATAGAACAAAATATGGACCAGTGATAAAACACAGTTAAGTGTCGCAGTACTGAAAGGTATTCTGATTACGAAAATAAATTTATATAAATAAATCATGTACTGAGTTACACACGTATCTAAAAACAAGACCCGATATTTTAAAAAAAATTTGTTCAGCCTGACAAATACAAAAATACGACTTAGAAATCACGCCACTACTGGTGGCTTAGTAAGTCATGCCAACTTAACAATTTTGTGTTTAGAGCTTTGATTATTGTGTTATTCTATTTTCTATAATAAAATACTTGTAAAACACTAAAAACTTTTTTTATTATATATTTCCGCAGATGTGTCCCGGTCTGACAAAATAAATAAATGGTCACGTTAGTAATGTAAGGCCGCGGCCGCCGCGACCGCCCGTTGTCTGTGGCGGTTGGCAACGGACGCGGCGCCCGCGCACGACCCGCCCCGCGCCCGCCGTCGGTGTGACGTTGTTTCATATAATAAAACCTCACTCCCGACCCGCTGCCGCCGTGTGATTCGCGCTTAAAGCTGTATACACACAGTCATCCTCACACGTCTCATACGTACTTGGGTGTCGTAGAGCTGCGAGTGTTCGTGAGGGTGGTGCATTGTGTTCGAGAGGGGCACGGTCGCGCCCACGGGGGAGCCCGAGGCAGGGGAGAGGCCACCGGTGGCGGGGGAGCCGCTGCCTGCGTTGGGCGACACCGCACCGGGGGAGGTTGGACTCTGAGAGATAAACAATCATTTTATTTATTTTCGGAGAACCAACAGCTACAGATTACAGCATATGTTAAACATAGGAGCCATTATAGGATATCACATTGACTGTACCAGATTATCGTTGAGTTTTAGGACACCCTGAATACAAACAAGAGAGCAAATTGATTTCCGCAATTGACAAGATTCCATATTTCTAAGACTATAATTTGATTTGTTCTCTGTATTCTGTTTGGAAAGAGAAAGACGCTGATAGTTTTAAATTTTCACTAAGATTATTAATTAATTTATTACATTTTCTAAAAGGGCATAACTCCAAAACTACCACACAATAGATCCATTACTTTTGCCTAGTCTCTATTAAAAAAAAAAGTAATTATGTAAATCTGTCAAATCTGACGTTGACGTTGTGTGTGGTTTGCTTAGGTGGTTTGGTTCTTTCTTGCTTTTCGATCACAACTACGGGCTCCTTTAAAATCTTATTTAAATCAATAACACGTCGTTCGTGCATTAACATTAATAAAAATAGATAATTTATGTATCTGTCAGTCAAGTCTCAATGTTAATGTCAAATTTTAAATTATGACAGTTCTTTTTCTGGTGAAAAAGGCAAAGGAAATATATCTATTCTGTGGTAGTATTGGTAAATTCAGATATATTTAATTAATTTCTTGTATTTTTTTAAATATGGAGAATTAAATTATAATAAATATTTTTCCGTGTTCAGAGGCAAAAAACTCTTTCGATTCCTGTAGTAATTTTCAGGTGTAAAAAAAAATGAAATCTCCTCAATTGCATCCGTACTTCTATTTACTTATACTTAAGTTAAGAATTGTGTGTTCTTAAATTAGGGAGGATAAAGCGTTAATTATTAGTATAATCTTATGCAGAGAGATGATTCGTTTGGACGTCACCTCTCCATTTTATCACTTTTGTGACGCAAACAACATAGCGTGATTTCTTTGAAGTTGTTATTTAGAAACTTTACGGATAGAAATGTTTTGAGGAAAACTACATCCCATCAAAAATATTTATGTAAATATGGCAGCCAAGTTTATTTTTTATCGCGGGACAATTCACACCAATTGACCTAGTCCCAAAGTAAGCTAAGAAAAGCTTGTGTTATGGGTGCTAAGCAACGGAAAATATATTTATATAGATAGATACATATTTAAATAAATACATATTAAACACCCAAGACCCGAGAACAAACATTCGTACTTATTTTTCATACAAATATCTGCCCCGACACGGGAATCGAACCCGGGACCTCAAGCTTAGGTTCTCTAACCACTAGGCCATCTGGTTGTCCAGTCCAGTCCAGTCCAGTTCAAAGTGGGTGTCAAATAGGGATGTTTCCTAGGTAAAAAAATAGTAATTCTTATTAGTCCGTATTTTACATTAGCAAAAAATATTAGACACGTAATTTTTCTTTTGACAATTAAACAAAAAATTACGAAGATATGGCGCGTTGAAGTTCCGCGTGACGAGGCGTGACGTCACTTCACAGAAATAATAATAAAGAGGATAGAAATGCCTTAGTTCCTATTTTCTTCCGGAACTCGTGTCGCTGCTTCATCCCCTCTACTTACTGTGTTAATGCACACATGCAAATGACCGGAACCGTACTACGCAATCACGCACACAATTACTAATATTTTTGCTTACAAACAATTATGAACCTTACACCTTAGAGATAGCGTTGAATAACACTCAACGTAAGTCATACCCACATTTACACAACGACGCCATTTATTGGCCGCGTCGGCATTATGTCTGTACTAGTCGTAACCTGTTTTTTTGTCCGTACCACGAACTTTTGTGCAAGACGGAAGGGTTATCAAAAATTAGTTTACATTGCTGCGTATAATTCAAAACAATCTGCGTTTTTATGGGCATGAGTAGCAATGGTATATGAAGTTTCGTATTAATAACGTGTAAACCAATATTTCATAATGAAATATTTTCTCAAGTTGTATTTTGATATAAACCGCATTATTACATTAAATTAATACATACCAATGAAATGTAATCCCCTTATTAGTGTAATTACACAGTGTGGACGAGTTTCCGCAATAGCTAATGCTGCAAAACACCATTTTAAAGCACTTGTTGTCATACCCACGTTTCAAATAGCACTGAGCCACATGTCGCGCGCTTGTGACCTACGAGTCACAAGTGCGGCGCCAAGGTCACGCGTCTAAGGCACTTCTATCCTCTTTATTATTATTTCTGTGCGTCACTTGTTCCTAAAACGCTCATACAAAGTGTAGGAACAAGTGATGTCACGCGAAACTTCAACGCGCCATATCTTCGTAATTTTTTGTTTAATTGACAAAATAAAAAATACGTGTCCAATATTTTTTGATAATCTAAAAGACTGACTAGTTAGGAAAGTAGCCTATTCTGTACCTAGATCTATCTACATTAATTTTTCTAAAAGTGAGACGACGTATCGGGTCTGGTAGTCGGTGGCGTTCCGGTGCGGATGCGGGTGGCGATTTTGTGCAAAATTTCTAAATACTTGCGAGTTTTTTGAATGAGATGACAAGACTTGTCTTTCTAATTACGTATTGAACAGAGTGGAGTTGACTCACGTATCTGGTCTGGGTCGTTCCGGTGCGGATGCGGAAGACAGTAATACACTGGTGATTTTGTGCAAAATTTCTAGAGACTTCTAAACATTGTGCGATGATCCTTTTGATCACGCATTAAACAGAGTAGGGTTGACTCACGTATCGGGTCCGGTAGTCGGAGTCAGCCCAGTGCGGATGCGGATGTTAGTAATACACTGGCGATTTTGTGCAAAATTTCTAAAGATTGCGAGTTTTATAAATGAGATGGCAAGATTTGTCTTGCTAATTAAGTAATTACGCATTGAACAGAGTAGGGTTGACTCACGTATCGGGTCTGGTAGTCGGGTCGTTCCGGTGCGGATGCGGAAGACAGTAATACACTGGTGATTTTGTGCAAAATTTCTAGAGACTTCTAAACATTGTGCGATGATCCTTTTGATCACGCATTAAACAGAGTAGGGTTGACTCACGTTGGTCCGGTAGTCGGGGTCAGTCCAGTGCGGATGCGGATGTTAGTGATACACTGGCGATTTTGTGCAAAATTTCTAAAGTTTGCGAGTTTTATAAATGAGATGGCAAGATTTGTCTTGCTAATTAAGTAATTACGCATTGAACAGAGTAGGGTCGACTCACGTATCGGGTCTGGTAGTCGGGGTCGGTCCGGTGCGGGTGCGGCAGGTAGTGCGGCGGCGGGAAGTGCACGGAGGTGAGGTCCGGCAGCGAGCCGCCCGGCACTTGCAGCTCGCCGCACGCCAGCCCACCGCCGCCGCCGCCGCCGCCTCCGTCCCCGCTCTCGTACACGCTGCGGGCAAAGGGCATAATTAATAGGCTAACCTGTTGCCTAGTGGTTTGACCTATGTTCGAGCTTCTACTTTCTAGGTTCGCGCCCGGTCTCGCATTTCTGAGTTTTTTGAATTACATTTGAAATTTACCACGAGTTTTATGGTGAAGGAAAACATCGAGGAAACCTATACACCTTACACATACCTGCAAAAGAATTAAGGGGTGTGCGTGTGTTCGTTTAGGTTCACTTCGTCCACATTACCATTTCGTCCACATTCCCACTTCGTCAGCAATCCCATTTCGTCCACATTCAATGCCCAATTTGTCCACATTCCCATTTCATCCACATTCCCATTTCGTCCACATTCCCACTTCGTCAACATTCCCGTTTCGTCCACATTCCCATTTCGTCCACATTCCCGTTTCGTCCGCATTCCCATTTCGTAACAAGATGGTAACGAAATTGGGTGCGCCTCGATAGATATAACAACATTTGATATAACTGTAACATTTGGTATAATGCTACATTTGATATAATGCGATTTACTCAAAAAGTAAACTTCGGAGGATTGATATTAATTCTATTTGATATGCAATCAATCACAAAAATCATTAAAATCCTCCCTGAGAATTAAGCTAAGTGATAACGAAAACCGCATTAAAATCGGCTAGTAATGTTGACTAAGTGGGAATGTAGACGAAATGTAAATGTGGACGAAGTGGGAATGTAGACGAAATGAACCTAAACGCGTGTGTTCCCAGTCGAACTACGGCCTGTGCACTACAGTGGGACTTACATAGGCTGAGATGAAAGAACACCATTAACCAAAGATTAATTTAATTTGAAGCCATCATCAGCAGTCAAGACTTCTACTGCTGGACATATGATTCCTCTAAAGAAAGTCACAATAACTGGTTCTGCGCCGTCCGTTACAATCGCACTCCTGAGCCTTCCACCACCTTGTGGAGAGCATACCCATCCTACATTTTCCTGTATGTAGCTACCACTCAAGAAATCCATCTCCTGACACTCCCCTCCCCCGGAGAAATGACAAAAAATACCTATTGTACTGCAAAGCTAGGGAAACTCCTGTTACAAGTGCTTCGTGATAACAGATATGGAATGCAATCAATTCACGCCCGCTAACAACTGGGAGATAGGGTCAATCGTACGATAGTGTGACTCAGCGCTTGATAACGTGCGTTTGCGCATAGATAGCGATTTTTCAATACATCACGCGTGCTCCCAATTAACACTTACGCGGTGTTACTCTAGACCGTTCAATGAACATAAAATTCGTTGCCTCTGCGCCAGTTGTGGTCGGGCCGATAGATAGGATAGAATCGGAATGTTTTGCCGCATCCTTGTCGCATGAAACTGTCATCTTGATGCTAATCACCGGATTAATTTGATAAAGTGATTACTGTTAGGTTCAAGGAAGTTCAGTAAATAGTGTAATCTAATAAATAATGTAATAGGTACCTACGCGAAATTTAGGTAAAACTTAGATTTTACGTTTTCATTAAAATAAACCATAGTGTACCTACCCATTTACATTTTTGTGTTTTCTTCGCTATACATAATCATATTTTGTTGCATTATTGTACATAATGCAATATTGTCCGAGTTATTGCTAACAATGTTGTTATTATTTTTTCGTGTTTTTATTTTTAAGGTATATAACGATACTTTTGTTACTTTTTTATACTACAACACATAAAATAAATGAATCTAGCTATCTATCTATTAACAACTAGCTTTTGCCCGCGACTCCGTCCGCGTGGAATTAGTAATTTGGGCAGCTTATTTTTTTTTTATCCAATTTGCTTTTTCATCAGTTATGGCTCTCCTTAGTTCCTCGATATAAAAAAAAAATTACCCGCCCCCGCACCCCCCCGCACACCCGCGTTCACATTCAACACCGTACTCCCAAGTCAAGCGTGCCTATAGAAGTTTTACTCCAAAAACCCCCGATTTTTAAACATCCTTCCGCTCCGCTCCGCTCCTATTGGTGTTAGCGTGATGATATATAACCTATAGCCTTCCTCGATAAATGCGCTATCTAACGCTGAAAGAATTTTTCAAATCGGAGAAATAGTTCCTGAGATTAGCGCGTTCAAACAAAAAAACCTGTTCGATAAATTCTTAAAATAGACGTATCTTTCTTATTTGTGAACCGATTCAAATGAAACAAACACTAAATGTTAATCCAAGAAAATACCAACATATCAGTGAAAACCGCATCCTTCTAGGTTAAGCCGTTTCTGAGATTAGCGTGCACAAACGCACAGACAAACAGACAAACAGACAATAATTCTAAAAATCATTGTTTTGGGTTCTATTGTGCTATTAAATAGCCCTAGTGACAGTTTTTCTCAAATATCTTTAATGTACAGACACCGACTTGTTACAGATTTATTATATGTATAGATAATAATGTCTAGTCAGGGCCGGAATTAGAGATCTCTAGGCTACGGGTCATAAAAGGAGTGGAAGCCCCTTGTCCACAAATTATTTTCCAAATAAAATGACCATTTTTTTTTCAGTCATGATTTCATTCAAATAATTTTCGAAGTCTCTATTGTGGGGGCCCCGGTTGCAGGTACCCCTAAATCCGGCCCTGTGTCTAGTCACCTAACCAACTTATTGAGTTATAGCGGTTTGAAAGTTTAGTCATCACAAGCAAGCAATTACTATGACAACCATTACTTTAAAAGTGAAAAAAAAATACATTATTTTCAGATATTCATATTTAATTCAACGATAAGTTGTAGTACTTTGCGTGTTCTACATTTTATGATAAAAATCTCATTTTTCAAAAAGGTGACTAGACATGTTATCTTTCCATGTACCTATTTAAGTTATTTTTAGGATAGTTTTCTTTTAAATTTATTTCAAGAATTGTACCCTTTTTCTTAAAAGTTGTAATATTTAGCTAATGAGTAATGAGCATTGTCTAAAATATATGTGCAAGTTTATTTTTTCAATCAGGGCCCAATTGCATAACAAAGTACAACTTATATTACAAGCGGAACTCCCTTTCTTAGTTAATATAACTGAAGCGAGAGTTCCGCTTGTAATATTAGTTATACTTTGTTACGCAATTGGGCCCAGCTCTTCAACAACAAAACATGCTCAACTAGCGTAATGTAGTAGATGAGTAAACAATCATGCTATGTCAGTGTTTTCAACAAACAACATAATAATTCAATAGAGATCAGTGACTCATCACCATACAGAGTCAATACCAACATGTTTGTATTATGTAAGATATATTTAACAACGTATGGTTCGTCATTCATTCATTGGTTGCCGTAAAAATGTGTAATTACACTAGAAAAATAAGTTGTAACTCTTTAAAGGTCCACGTTAACATCAACCAACCAAGTACATTGCCTTTGCACAGTTCGTTCACAGTGTACCCGTGCGATGGTAAGATACACATCGTTCGTCAGTTCTCTATAAAAATACCGTGTTTTAAATCGATACGTAAACTAAATTAAAGTTAGAAACATACAGAGTAAAGTTCTCTTAGTAAGCTTAACTTAACAATATTGAGAGACAAGTTTTTTTTGAAAATCAAATTTCACTTCTAGAGAAGAGTGACTTGAAATTTGGTACAGGTCGATTCACAAGAGCTGGCATGAATGGATTGAACGAAAGTAATGCCATTTTGACACATTTGTAGGAAAATGACTGATGCATGCCGTTTTCATATTTGTGTGAAGTGTATTCAAATAGGTAACACATAGATACTTTCATTCGCTCATTCGATCTATTCGTGCCAGGTCCTGTGAATCAACCTGTACGGATAATGTAGTTTGGATGAATGTGTTTTGGTTGCATAACCTTTCCTGCCACCATAATCTAAAAGGGGTGGTAACTCACTTGTTGTTGTTTGGTATTCTGGGTATTTCGCAGGAGGACCGCGGCCGGTTCGAAGGGTTCATACCCATCGTGCTTAGCACGTCCAAGTGAATGTCTGCAGCTGTAAAAGAAGAATAATAGTGTTAATAAGGCGGTTGGTTAGATCAATTTACCAGAATAGTTTTTTCCTAGTAGCAAAATTTCCATTCACATTTTTTACCCAATTACTTTTTTTCTATCAATGGTCTCTTTACTGAAGCCTATTTTCACAATCGCGTTTTTTCCCAATTCTAATCGACACAGAAACATAGGTAGGTTTGGGTTATGTCAGGGGGGTTTCACTCCGCAGTTTAGGTATGTTCGGCCGGCGCTCCTCCCGGGAGGAGTATGGCAGTAGGTTGTCGCGCGGCCTTCATTCGCACGCTAGCCGCGTCGCGCGTAATTAAGTATCTTTTTTTTCTGTGATTTTTGCAACAAACAATGACTTCTAAACGATATTATAAATAACTTACTTACATACTAAGGGTAGTTTACTGAATTAATACACACTGTTATCTTTCTTGATTTATATACCTACCAAATATGGGCGAGTGGGAACCCTGTGCCCTTGGTTTCGGATCAGCGGTGCCCAACGGAATATGAACGCTCGTATCACACGATAAGTTTTAATTTCGCGTGCACGCAGCAGGAGTAGGAAAGTTTTTATACCTAAAGTTGACCTTTGTTCGAGAGTGATCCTTCTGTACGTTAGTACTATTACTTATTCTGTGGTTATGTTAAGTTTGCACCGGCTTGAAGGGCTAAAAGCACACAGAAGGAGCTCTGCGTGAGCGTAGCTCTGTCGATACTGTTTCTGTGTCAATCCAAATTGAGAAGAAACGCTACTGTGAAAATAAGCTTCAGTAAAAAACCATCTGAGAAAAAATGCGAATGAAAATTTTGCCAGAAGGAATATTGATCTAACAAATCAATAAGGAAACATCCTCAGAACCAAAAAGTTGTGTAAATTGGTAATTTTTCACGAAGGGATGTAGGGTAAATGGCCAATAACTGGCCACCCTTCAACCCTTCAATAACTAGGCCCCTCATACTGAAAATTAACACTGTTCCCCTAAAAACAGAATTCAATTTAGTATAACGTAGCCAGTTATTGAAGGGTGGCCAGTAATTAACACCTTATACTAAAAAAAAAATTATTCTATTATGGGTGAATAGAGTTCATTTTTAGTATGAGGTGGCCAGTTACTGGCGATTTACCCTAGATGAGTTCGGAAATCGAAGAGACAGCAATATCATCAAGTTTGTAGGATAGTATTTTAAGATTTGTATGTTGACGACAGAAAAAATTACTTTGTGCCAAGTTTCTTCCGGCGCAAGACAAATTTCTTGGCAATATGGTTTTTCCGGAAGCGCTGGTAGACTCAAAAAGAGAGACATGTAAAAGAGCCCTTAACGGCTTATTTACTTACAGAAATAAATTTTTAATTTTGATTTTGACGATGTAGCATTGTGGACAAGTTTGGAAAGTTGACAAAAAGAAATGAGGACGAAGTTCAACGAGTTATAGAGTAGTATAGTTATCGTAAAGCGATTGTTTTGAGTCTCTGTGCTTACTCTATTTCGAAGCTAAAACACAGTTTCATACATTAAATAAGAAAAACATATCCTACCAATATTACAAGTGTGAAAGTTTGTGAAGATGTTTGGATGTTTGTTACTCAATCACGCAATAACGGCTGAACGGATTTACATAAAATTTGGTATGGAGTTAGTTTGAAATCTTAGGAATAACAGTTTACATCCCGGAAAATTGTATGGTACCCGCGGGATCGCAATAAACGAATTATTCGCGGACGGAGTCGCTGGCAACAGCTAGTCATTCATGAATAACTCCCACATTTTATTCAGTATATTTATACATAAGTAAGACAATATTCATTTTCCTGGATGTACAGATCCCAAACACTAAAAATGAGGAAGTGATAGACAGGAATGAGTAAGCAATAAGCATTATACGTCAATAATGTTGACATTTTAAAAGTTTCCTTCAGTGGAAATAATCCATTGACAAAATATCCATCTTTTACAGTGATCTGCAGAACGGCAAGCGCAAACAAGGCGAGCAGTTTCTGCAATACAAGGACGTGCTGAAGCGTCACATGAAGAGAGCCAATATTGATCCATCCAAGTGGGAGGCTTTAGCAAAAGATCGACCACGATGGAGGCAGACGGTGCATAATAAAGTACGTGACTTTGAGGCTAGTCGCTGTAGCGGATTAGACGCTAAACGCGACGAGCTGAAGGCCAGACCACCTGTGGCCATAACCTATAACTACGTCGGGTGGGTGCTGACCTGTGGCGAGTGTGGCAGAACATTCGCTGCAAAAATCGGCTACGTCAGCCACCTGAGAGCGCATCAGCGACGCTCTGAATTATAGGAAACAGTCGCTGTGGCCGAATATGGCTAGGAGAGGATGATGACGACTCTTTCCTGTTCGACCTTTATTTTACAACTATTGCTTGTAACTTCGTCTGCGAAGAATTCGTTTATTTCTATCCCACGGGGGCTATACAATTTTCCCGGATAAAAACTATCCTATGTCCTTCCCAGGGTCTCAAACTGTCTTCAAACCTTTCATAGTGAGTCTCTAGACTAGCGGTTCAAATTTCGGGATTTTAAGTATATGCGTACACCTAGATCGTGTGGGAATATCGGGATAAAAAGTATACTGTGTGTTAATCCCGAGATTTTGTTACTTACATACAAAATTACATGCAAACATGTACAGCCGTTTTAACGTGTTCGAGTAACAAACACAGATACGCAATTTCTGCTGACCAGGGCCCAATTGCATAACAAAGTACAACTAATATTACAAGCGGAACTCTCCCTTCAGTTATATTAACTAGATAGGGAGTTCCGCTTGTAATATAAGTTGTACTTTGTTATGCAATTGGGCCCAGACCGCGCCTAACACCGGTAAGGAAGAAATTGGACTTTATTTTATTTGATAGCAGAGTGAGAGGGAGAGTATGATTAAGGACTTAGAATTTCAAACTTATGAGTTGACCCCCGGAGGACGCATAACGCATCCTGACTGACAAGGTCTTTAACGGCAAATTTATGTCTCCGACTAAAGAGCGCTATTAGTTAATAATAATACGCAGTTCATAATAGGTGCGACACGCATGATTTATCTTCAAAAAGTACGCGTTACAACGACAAAAGTGTACAGATAGTATAAATAAATGTGATTTTCAAGACATATGCTTTACAAGAGGCAAATCAAATCGATTCATAACGCTCGAGTAGTTTGACAAGCGTGATCTTGTATGAAATTTATTCTTATTTTGCTATGTAAAAATTAGGCGCCATATTTAACAACACAGATAGCTCGATTAATGCAAATGGAGGGAGATATTGCAATAAAGTAGTAGGCAGACAGTTCGGAAGTTCGGAAAAAACAGTCAGTTAGGCATTACTTTTATGATGCGTTGTTTTCAATAAAATATCTTTCGTAGGTACTTAGGTACATAATTCGTAAAAGCATTAAATCACACTTAATATTATAAAGGCGAAAGTTTGTGAGTGTATATATGTTTGTTACTTCTTCACGCTAAAACGGTTTGACGGATTGTGATGAAATTTGGCACACATACAATACAATACAATACAATATTCTTTATTGATCACCAAAAACAGTACAGTGACATTACAAAAATAAAAATTCAGGTAGACCATAGGCGGTCTTATCGCTAAAAAGCGATCTCTTCCAGACAACCAATTACTCAGAAATTAATAAATAAATTAATAAATATCAACAGTGAAGTGTATTCAAATAGGTAACACATATCACTTTCATTCACTCATTCAATCCATTCGTGCCAACTCTTGTGTATCAACCCGTATCGAACTGTCGATATTATCGAATATCGACACTTTCAAGTGTTCGAAACAAATATCGATACGATATTTTCATCTACTTGCAACCCTAGCGATAGCCGGCTTCGTCTCACCTCGTCGATGGTTTTGGTGGGGGGCGTGGGGGTGCGCGTGCGAATGCAGCGGGTGGTGCGGCGAGAGCGGCTGCGAGGCGGCCGGCTGCTCGCCGCCACACGATTGGTGGAGAGCCGAGTCCGAATTGGTCCGCCGCCAGTTGCTGTCCGGAGGTGGGCTGGAACAAATCAAATTGTAGTTAGGATGAGCTTGAAGTCATAGAGTCAACATTTTTTTATTCCATTCAGGCTTCAATTGAAGTTTCTTCATAGAAACGTCGAATAATCTACCACCGGTTCGGAAAAGTTCTTTTGCCTAGCTCGTTTATACGGGAAGCCCGGGGACACAATACTGACTGGATATCTCACGGTCACGGGGTTTGTTGACGGCACGTCCGCCGGCATTAATCGAGAGAGAGAAGTGTCGTTTTATCTATGGTGAGGTGAGGTAAGGTTACTACAGACTATGGTTACAATGTTTCGATTGTCGATTGTTAACTACCTTCGACTTAATGGTACTGAAGCCATAAGAGTTGCTTTTATACATTGCTAACAGTCCTTCCTTATCATTATCGCATATCATCGGGTACTATTGTATTATAGTGTTCCTTCCTACTATAGTTCTAAATGTCGATCATACACACTCGCGATTAGCACACACAACTTGTATGATTTACGTAGGATGGTGAAGGGAGCATGGCCGGCTTATGCGCGTATCGAGATCAAGATTTCTTCTGGTGCCACAAAAGCCTAAAGCCAAAATTTGACACGAAAACTCATTATATGAGTTCATGGCAGTGAATAAGAAAAAGAAGATTTATTGGTACTATTTCAAACATACGAGGGTAACCTATCGATGTTTAGAAACTCCTTTACTCGAATTTCATTTATCCGAAAACTGTTCACAGACTTTTTGAAATCCATATGTTTTTTTTCTACAACTTCACAATGCCACAAATTCTTTTAATCACAGTGTTGTTTGCCAACAAATTCAAAATTTCCTTAAAAACATTATCCATTTTTCTATTTACCACCACCTAGAAAGCCCCCTACCGACATAATCATAATCATTTATTTATTGCATGAAATCGGGTACAGAAGGAAAGATAAAAAATTAGCAAATTCAATAAAATATTTGGGAAACATTAAACAACAAAATGAATATTACGCTTCACACATAATTGTATGGTCGCCTTTTGTACCCCTGACCTTTGCGGGATAATGATTTTGCGGAGTAAATAAATATATGGCAAATGATCCTACGGAATTGAAAAAGTTGGATTTCGAATCATTTGTCAAATAAAAAAATGGATTTTAAAGCATTCGGCAAATGAAAATATGGTAAATAAAATATCGGACAAACAATAATTTGGAAAATGAAAAAAAGGAGTTTCGTTTTCGGAATTTTAATATTCGGAAATGAGCTTTTCGAGAATATGATAGGTAACCAAACCACATACGAGACCAGAACGCAGGTTTGTTTTAATTTCGGCATACGAGAGGTTTAACAGTAACAAACTCTTCTTTTTCTCATTTTCTTAATCCCTATTAACGAAGTTGACTTTATGAGTGCAATTAACGGGTGTTGAGTGTAATCAAATTACAGAACGTCTGTGTTTAACTATCAGTCTATCTAAAATGAGTAGAAAGCCTGCTTCTGTGTACTAAATGTAAATAGGAGATCAGCAACACTAATACTTAGAGAGAGTTATAAATTTGATCGAAATATTTCAGTAGATGGTTTGGTAAGTTTGTCTAAGTAAGCACCCACTTTTTTATGGGAAATTTTGATTCAAAATGTGGTCACACCTGTAACGCACTTTGTCATAAAATTAATTGGAATATTTCAGTGGATGGTTAGGTAAATTTGCCTAAACACCCAGTTTTCCATCAGAAATTTTGATGCAAATTTAAAATTTTGGTTCTCCCGTAACGCAGCACTTTGAACCAACCAACGCATTTCGATACATTCATCGACTTCAATTGAAAATTCCTAACAAACTTTACTTTATTAATTCAAACCAGCGTAACCATCTGTAGAATACACCTTTTCGTTAGTCAAAGATAATGCAAACATAAAGAAATATACAATCCAATACATTCAATCAATGTTCATTCCACAATTCACAATGCACCACCTGACGGTGACGTTGTAATTGCTTTATATAATATGGTAGCAGTAATCTTTCTAAATCTCAGGTGTTATTATTTTGACCTTATTTATTTAGGGCCAGTATAAATAACTCGAAACATTGGCTTCAAACTCACAACATTCTTGTTTCGTACGTAACGTAAGTTGTTAAATGTGACACAAATACTGGGAAATTTTGTAAATTGTTTCGCTTCAGCGAACATTATATGTGCTGCATAACTAGCTTTTTCGTGTAAAAATTCATGCAATATTTTCTATTTTTTATATACTTAGGTACTAGCTGCTGCCCGCGACTCCTTCTACGAAGAATTCGTTTATCGCTAGCCCACGGGAATTATGCAATTTTCCGGGAAAAAAGTATGCCTGTGTGCCAAATTTTATCAGAATCCGTTAAACCGTTTTAGCGTGAGAGGAACAAACATCCACACATTCATCCATTACGTAATATAAACTTTCACATTTGTAATATTAGTGGGATTTTTTTGAAAATATTAATGAACAATCTTCAATTCTCGTCGGACGTAAAATCAGAAAGTGGATAAAAATAGCGAGTGCATTCTCATTATGAATAACTAGCTGTTGCCCGCGACTCCATCCGCGAAGAATAGGGATATAAAAAATAGCCTACGACCTATTCTCAGACCTGCCGTGCCGAATACAGAGAAAAAAGTTTCATAAAAATCGGTCAAGCCGTTTCGGAGGAGTTCGATAACAAACACCGTGACACGAGATTTTTATATATTAGATTTAATCCGTAACCCTTAAGAAATTAGCTTAGAAAAGTTGGTTATGTTTTAAATATGAAGAAAAAGTCCAGCACAAAACTTGCATCCGACTTCTCAACTAGAGTAGGTATGTTGTGTCAAAGCCCGTAGAATACTAGAGTTTATTGCGTCCTTTTATGTACATTCGTTTCCCAATCTAAGGCTGCGGCTCCACTGAGGCGGAGACGAGCGGAGTTGAGAGGAGACGTGTGGGGATCGACCAATCATATTACATGAACGGAGACGAGATGTGGACATCATGTAATATGATTGGTCGATCCCCACACGTCTCCTCTCAGCTCCGCTCGTCTCCGCCTCAGTGGAGCCGCAGCCTTACTAGTAAGAAAGGTGTGAAATTGTGCGTGTTACGCACCAGTTGTAATGAATGAAACTGTAATAAAGATGGCACACCATGTGCACGCATCTAGTACGGCTGCATCTTTTTCTTACAACTAGTGCGTGTGCGTGTGCGTGACGTGACATCTGGTCTGCGCCGGCCTTAAAAACCTTTCTTACTAGTTAGATTGGGAAAGGGATGGATGTTTATGGACACAATATACTCTAGTATTCCACGGGCTTTGACATAATATACCTACTCGAGTTGAGAAGTCAAATGCTAATTTTGTGCTGGACTTTTTCTAAATATGGCCTAATGAAGACGCAGACTTTTGTCACAGTAAATACAGACGCCAGAAACCGGTATCATTTCATTGGCTACATACGAAAATCAAGCGATCATTAATTATTTTTATTAATGGATCGTAGAGGTTGAAGTCAAGTGTGAACGTGGCCTTGACAAACATTGACAATGACATTAAGGCAATGCTTTGTACGTTGCAATATTAATACCGAACGTGCTTCGTAAGACCAGTGATAGTGACCTGCGCAAGGCCACTTCTTACATTCGATTTGATACGGTCAATGACTTTTAATTGTAAGAGGGAAATGGCCAAATAATTAATACCAATCAAGTAAATTTAGGTGCATGTGAACGAGTTACACTTTCTTTTAATTGTATAGAAGTTTTCCGACATTTACTTAGGCTAGGCGTTAATTGGAACAGGTAGCGATATTGCGTCTGGTGTTATTGGTAGGCACTTCTGAGCCGCTCGAGAGAAATCTGATTAGTTTTCGATGTTATACTGCAGGCAGATAATAACTATAAATTAAAAAAATTAAAAACCCTCGGCGCAATTTGGTCACACATATTATTTTGAAAATAAAGTAAATGCCTATTCTGCGTCTAACGTCTGCAGCTAACAAAAGAGCTGATAACTTTGAAACAGCTGAACCGATTTTGATGAAACATGTCTAAAAACCATCGCCAAGAAACCTGCTATCAAATAAAAAAAAACCGCATCCGAATCGGTTCACCCATTTAAAAGCTATGATGCCACAGACAGTCACACAGACAGACAGACAGACACACACACATAGCGGTCAAACTTATAACACCCCTCTTTTTGTGTCGGGGGTTAAAAATGATAACGACCATGTTTTAGAAGAGAAGCTGACTTTAGGCTGGCCAAGTAGCCTTATTCTTAGGGTAGTTTAATTTCAGGATTTTCTTGAGGATTTTGACGTCGACCGATGTATGTTTTTGTAGCTTGTTTCAAGTTCTACTTAAGGGCCTAACCGAGCTTTTCGCGCTAATCGATTTTGGGTGGGCGATTTCGGGCGTGGGGGAGGCACGATGGCTCAAGATAGGTTGGTTTGACTGCGCGTGTTTTTGGGTAGGTATTTTCATCTTATTACTATAACAAATACATATTTTAAAAATGTAGCAACACTACGCCCTAGAAAACATCTTGTTTTATTAACATTCAAAAAGTCATGACCTACTAGGGGCGTTCAATAAAAAGTGAGAATGAGTATGTTATAAACAACTTTTACTAAATGTCATTTTATTTTTCGACATAGTCACCTTTTAGCATAATACACTTAGTATATCTTTTTTCTAAACTTAAAATTCCATTTTTAAAAAAGGTCTCATCTTGAGTACTTAAAAAATCTTGTACTGCAGCGACTACCGCGTCGTCGTCTTCAAATTTCTGGCCTCTCAGGTATTGTTTCAATCTCGGAAATAGGTAGACATCACTGGGAGCGAGATCTGGTGAATACGGAGGATGCTTAAGGATATCGAACCCAGCATCACGAATTGCAGCCATTGCAACGGCGGACTTGTGTGCCGGGGCATTGTCCTGGTGGAACAGCACAACTTTCGAGAGTTTACCTCGCCGTTTTTCGCGGATCTCATTGCGCAATGTTGCTATTTGTTTGGCGTATAAAGTGCCCGTAATAGTGGCTCCATGCTCGAGATACTCAATCATTAATACCCCTTTACCATCCCAAAAAACAGAGCCCATGACCTTACCGGCAGATGGGCTCACCTTGAATTTCTGCGGAGTTGGAGATGATGGCCTTTTCCATGTCATAGACTGCAGTTTCGTTTCAGGGTCGTAATGATGGAGCCATGTTTCGTCCATTGTTATAAATCGCGCCAAAAAAAGTTCCCGGTCTTGCTGCATAAGGTTCAAAGCTTCTTGACAAATCTCTAGTCTAGTTTGTTTTTGCGTGTCAGTAAGCATTCTTGGTACCCAACGCGCAGATACCTTTTTCATACCCAAGCGTTCATGTAAAATATTATGCACGCTCCCCGTTGAAATCTTTACAATTTCAGCAATAAAACGAATTGTGACACGACGATCCGCCAAAATTGAGTTTTCGACTTTTTTCACAATTTCTTCAGTTACTGCTGTAGTAGGGCATCCGGAGCGAGGGTCGTCCATTGTCAATGTTCTTCCACGTCTAAATTCAGCGCACCAACGTGCGACTGTCGAATACGGAGGAGCATTAGACCCTAAAGTGTCCCGCAAATCAAAATTGACTTGGTCCGTAGAAAAATTTTTCAAATGCAAGTATTTGATGACGGCGCGCAGTTCAATTTTCTCCATTTTCGCTAACGTACTCAATAGCATTGCAAAGAAATTACCGTATATTTTTTTAAACAAAAGACAGTTAGTTTTTTTTTATTCATAGCAATCAGCTAGATAGATTAGCTTTACCGGCCAGTATTTAATTTCGTAATATTAAAAGAGTTTGCATCTCATTCTCACTTTATATTGAACGCCCCTCGTACCGTGCAGTATTAGCGTCGTACTTACTATGAATTTATTTTATTTTTTAGAGACGACTTTGGATTTTTTTTCTATCGAGCGAACCACAAACACGCGCCAAAAATGCGCCAAAAACACGGTAGGCCCTTAAAATTAACTTACTTTTTAAAGGTGTCTCTGACATTTTACACACAAAAGCTTTATAAAAGGAAAATACTTCCTGTTAATCACTGTACTACCAACTAAAATGGTAACAATAATTAATTATGAATGAGGTCTCGAAGCCTATGAGTAACTGCATTCAAATACGAATGGCATGTGTCACCAGTTCGCTAAGGAACCGAAATAGTCACTAATTGTTGTTTGTATGGTCACAAACAACTATGATTCTTTAAAACAAGTCTAAGGTTATTCCATATGTATTTCCTGGTACAGTCTTCTGAGTAATTTGCTTAGTAATCGTGATGGCAATAATTATTCCGAGATAATTGAGAACGAGCAATAAAATACCTGTTAAATTGAGCCAATTGCAATGTTGAAGAACGAAAAAAAATGTTTATATCATCATATCAGCAACACAATTGTAAATTATTTGAATTTTATTGGATTTACGAATTTTTTTCGGAACAGAAAACACTTAGGTATGTACAAACAACTTAGATATTTATAGACAAAGATTCCGATTTTCTTCATTAGATTACAAGTTAAACTACTGCATTTGTCATAGCTGTTTTTCCGGGTGGTAGAAGTTAGAACCTTGCGCAAGGTCTGTCCGGATCGCCATAGGACCATCCTACTATCTAGGCTTGCAACGCAAGCCTCAGCTGCTGCAGTTATCCACAGGTAGTGGTACGCACTTAACATCAATGACCTGCTTGGTTTCATAAAAAAACCATTAAAAGCATCAGATGCTTTTGGCGCGTCAGGATTTTGAGTTGTGCATTAGCGTTTTTTAGGGTTCCGTAGTCAACTAGGAACCCTTATAGTTTCGCCATGTCTGTCCGTCTGTCTGTCTGTCTGTCTGTCTGTCCGCGGCTAAGCTCAGAGACTGTTAGTACTAGAAAGCTGTAATTTGGCATGAATATGTGTATCAGTCACGCCGACAGTGCTTAAATAAAAAAAGTAAAAAAAAATTTTTTAGGGTACCCCCATAGACGTAAAGTGGGGGTGATTTTTTTTTTCTCGGCTAACTCTATAGTGTGGGGTATCGTTGGATAGGTCTTTTAAAATCATTGCGGAGTTGCTAACATGATTTTTCTATTCAGTGATCTGTTTGCGAAATATTCAACTTTAAAGTGAAAATTTTCATTAAAATCGGCCGTCCCCCCCCCTCTAAAATCTAAACTGTTGGGTTGAAAAATTTGAAAAAATTCAGAAGGGTAGTAAATATATCAAATTTACTAGGAAAATTATAGCGGCTAAGATTGCTTGGAAATTATTTGTAGTTTAAGAGTAAATAGTAGCCTAAGGTATAAAACATATCTAAACTTGGATAATTCCGTACACATACGAAATCCTTAGAAAAATATTACTTGATTTTTTCGTAATGGCTACGGAACCCTACCTTGGGCGTGTCCGACACGCTCTTGGCCGGTTTTGTTTGTTTTCTTTAAATATGAAACTACCGTGAGACTCACTCATAGTGAAAATACACGGATTACTCACGTCTTAAAACGAGTTTAACACGACATGTTTCGTAGGTATGAATGCTGCAAAATGTGAAGGTCACCTCAAGTACACCGTGCTGCCGTAAGGGCTTGTGTCATGCTTCCGATCCGCGGGCCGCCGCATAGGCCCCACGGAGGAAGAAGCGCGCCCGCGTTGAACCGGCGACCGAGATGGCGACGCCCCGCCACTCCGCCCACCGGCCATACCATACTGTGCCGCTAACGTAACTTCTTCAGGCTGTTAACAAACAAAGTAAACTGTATCAATACTCAGCTGTAGAGTAGGCAGCCCGGAAAGTAAGACTAGCGTGAGTTAAGTATGTCCACGCGTGCAACACCCCGTAGTTAGCCTTTCCGAGCAGAATCCCAGAGTTGCAAAATATCAGACTCGCAGAATACCAGAATCGCAAAATATCAGACTCGCAGGATACCAGAATTGCAAAATATCAGACTCGCAAGGATACCAGAATTGCAAAATATCAGACGCGGGATACCAGTCGCAAAATTCGAGATACGCGTAGAATACCAGAGTCGCATAATACTAATATCCCAGGATACTAAAATCGCAAAATTCCAGATAATCACAATATTATACCTGGTCTAATCTTAAAATCACCTGATTCGCAAAAGTATTTATGTTTCGTTAAGAAATAAATTATTTCTGGTATGCGAGTCTGATATTATGCGACTGTGGGATTCTGCTCTGGAAGGAAGGTACTGTGACTGCTTGTACCGTTGGCGGTGAGCAGTCTGGTAGGTTAGCGGCTGGCAAATGTGAGTGTCGAATCTGATATTTACGTAATAACTATTATGGATCTATATCTGTGATTGTGTGGATTCTCTGAAAATAGCAGGTACTGCTGTTTCTTAAGGCCATTGCCGAACTACAAAAACACAAAACAAAATCTTCATCAAAGTCAAAAATAGGGTCAACTCTTTTTTTAACAGAACGGTAGTCGTGTAGCATCGTCATAGGGGTTCGACGTCGGAAACCTCGAGTGTTGGAGCGTTACGGTTCCTCTCTATCAGGGGCGCAGGCCTCATGGAGGGGAGGGACTAGAATACCGCTTGGGTCGAAGCACCCTGGGAAACAATAATATCTAATTGGGAGGAGGGGGTCAGACAATCTCACATGTGCTCGGACGTTAGGTACTAAGCTGTAGTGTTGGCTGTATATGCGTTACGGTTCCCTGTGGTTGAGGGCCTTATGAAAGGGAAGAGCTAGCCGATAGCTGTGAGGATTGACTTGGCGGGGAGGGGGTGAGGTGATTCTGCAACTTCCGGGCGATCCGAGCCAGCGAGCGATTCGTGGGCCCGCAGTGAGTATGCCGTCTTCAGGCGTCTTTTTGGCAGAGCTGAGCTTCAGCCAAGTACCTGCTTGTTCAACCCAGGCTGGGAAAGGCATGAGGGCGTTGCGGTAATTTGTTTATGCATCCGTGGCGCCCATACTCAATGGCAACGTGGGAACGCGTGTATTTTGTGGTGGGCATGGCTGTTGTGGGATACCCACACAACACATCCTCTTTTTTCTCAAACAAGGCAATAGCTGCATAAGGATTATTATGCAGATTATTTTTTATTGTTATTTTCAGCCGTATTATGGTTTTCATTTGTCAATGGGGATTGTATTATTATGTGTATCTGCTTTATATGTATTTTATAATGCCCTGTAACACTTTATCTGATGGCCACAACTTTGTTTGCTTCTTGTATCAAGTAAACACAAAAAATCTTTTCTTAGAAATATCTTTGTGTAAAGTAGTTGTAGTGTGTGTGAAGTAACAACAGCTTTAATTTTAGTTACATTGCAGAGAAGATAGATTAAGAATTAGATTAAGCTAAATGCTGTCCTTTTCAATAAAGGTCACAGAGGGAGAATTTTCTGGGATATGGTAGTTTATGTTGGGAAGTCTCTTGATACTTCAGCTGAATTAGTTGCAGTAAAATCATCCTTACCCTAGCCTGAATCAATCTTTCAACCAACACTTGATGATTTTCTGAATTGAGAATATAAGTAAAAAAAAAAGATTAATTGACTTGAATGGAAAAATGAATTTAATGTATTATTTGTTCAGATAAAAAAAATCATCAACTCAGTATATTTATAACAAAAAATTATGGAAACTTTTTTTTGACTATAATTAATTTATGATTATCATAATTGCAAACACAAAGTCACTACAATTATAGAAAAAAAACAATCTAAAAAGTAAGTTTGAGTCAAAAGGTAAGGTTGATACCCTCGAATATCATAATAGTTGTTAATAAGGTTTGTCTATAATGTGTTATGATCAGGGATCGTAAAATGCGACCAAAATCCATTGAAATCACATATGACAACCAGTTAGGGAGGGTTGGCGATTGTTCTAAATTGATGAACTAAAATAATACAGATAAATATAATTGAACAGAATCCGAAACTCAGTTTAATATTTTTATTGTTTTTTTTTTTTTATTTTTAAATTTATTGTTTTTTTTTCTATTTTTGTGTGAAAATCTTAATGCAGTTCACAGAATACATCTACTTACCAAGTTTCAACAGCATAGCTCTTATAGTTTCGGAAAAAAGTGGCTGTGACAAACGGACGGACAGACGGACAGACAGACATGACGAATCTATAAGCGTTCCGTTTTTTGCCATTTGGCTACGGAACCTTAAAAAAGAATATAATAATAATAATAAGCTTCATTTATTTCCAAAAATAAAGTTAATTTTACATATAAATTGTTAGTAGGGTTTTTGTTTTGTAGTGAATCCCTATTGGGTAGAAGCCTCCTCTTCCATCATTTTCCATCTTACTCTGTGCTGGGCGGTGTTAATCCAGTTTGTTCCTGCAATCTTTATTATGTTGTCAGCCCATCGTTGCTTTGGTATTCCTTTCGATCTTTTACAAACTGGTCCAGCCCATTTTGTAGATTCCAGTGCCCACCTTCTTTCTTTTAATCTAGCAATATGGCCTGCCCCTCTCCATTTTAGGCGTAAAGCATGTTGTAGAGCATCAGTAATATTAGTTCTTCTTCGTAATTCTTCATTTCTGGTTTTTTGAATTTTTTTTTAGCTTTCAGATACTTCTCTCCATGGAGCGTTGACAAGTTGCTAATTTAGTTTTAATTTTTTTGGTGTAAGTCCATGTTTGGCTACCGTATGTCAAGCATGGTAGAATACAGGTGTCCATTATTAATCTTTTAAGTTTTAGATGATAGTCACCTTTCAATATTTCTTTCTGGGACTTCCCAAAAAAGAATATAATTGATTGTAAAACCGAAAAATTTATTGAAATCGAAAAATCCGTCGATCCTGATAAACAAAAGAATGAAATGCATGAAATAATAGAGTCCTTTCTTGAGCAGCAGTTTCGGATTTGCGACTTTGCCTATTTGGTTGACTGTGATGCTGCATTGCGTATTTGTTGTCAATAAGTCAGGACATAGGTAATCCTGGCTACATAGGTTATAGACAATATATTTATCAATTCCAATAAGTTTTAGTTTAACATCATAGATAAACTATGGACACTGATAAGGGCAATTTAATACTATAATGATAAATGAACACATTCTTATGTATTAGTGACAACCTACTTCAATAAATTTTGCTCGCATTTTACGATCACTGGTTATGATTAATTTATCTGATATACAAAAGTCTCCTGTCAGTGTTTGTTATCTACCTCCTCCGTAACGGCTTGACCAATTTTTATGAAATTTTTTCTCCACATTTGGTAGGTCTGAGAATGGTAGTATCTCTAATAAAAAATAATAAATAAAAAAATAAAAAAACCCGCCTGCAGAAATACTGAAAAGGTGGAAACAAGATAAAATGTTCAATAACAATAAAACAAATTTAAAACACGTTGATGGCAGTCATTCAAAATTTAACGCAACGATAAAATGCAGTCAGAGGCATGCATGAAGTGACATTAAATCCCATGTAGCCACTGACTCCCATGCCTCCGACTGCATTTTATTGTTGCGTTAAATTTTGAAAGACTGCCCATCAACGTGTTTTAAATTTGTTTTATTGTTATTGAACATTTTATCTTGTTTCCACCTTTTCAGTATTTCTGCAGGCAGGTTTTTTTATTTTTTTATTTATTATTTTATTTACACCGCAGGGGGGTTTTTAGTTTTTTTAATTAGTTTTTTTATTTCTTGTTTGTTAGTGTAACCTCCTGAGACCGAGATAAATTATTGAGTATTTGAATTAGGAATCCGTTGCTATTTAGTTAAAGTTCAAAACCAATTTTGTAATAATATGTAGGTAATTAATTTTCCACATGGGTTTCATAGAGAAAATTATTGCTCAAAGATATCTTAGTAAGTAGGTATGTCGTCTTTTTAATGCATTGATTGCCAATTTACTATTCCAAATTAAATTTAAACATATAACTTGTATATTTTTTTGTAATTTCTTTTAAATCCCTTTATTTTGATACCCTACTCGAAAGGTTAGAATAAAAAAAAATTTTTGAAGACACAATTTGAGGCCAAAAATCCGCCGTTTTGATTTTTCAAGAATTTAATGTATCCAGTGTTACTCGCGTTATCAAGACGAATCCAATGACGTATCATTTATCAAAATCGGTTCAACCGTTGTGTAGTTACAAGAGGATATAGGAATGGACATACATACATACATACATACGGGTCAAACACATAACCCTTCCTTCTTCGCAGTCGGGTAAAAAGGGCAGCTAATTCTTGATAAATCTAATAACCTGCTGTAATTAAATCTTTATAATATGATAGAGCAGAGAAAAAATATCTTTCTCACTGTAATCAAGCCTGTTACAGTCAATTAGGAAATTAAATGTGATTAGAATTTTAATTTAATCTACAATTCTCTAATGCTACCAGAGGCGGCTTTGCCTATGGTGCAGGGTGTGCGTTGCACATGGGCGTAGCGGTGTTAGGGGGCGCCGGCCGCGGCAGTTTCAATGAACCTGCGCCCGTATTATGATTATGACACTGGGCACTATGAGTACCTCATGTTTGCACATGGGTGCTACATGGGCTAGAGACGCCTCTGAATGCTACTAAACAGTTTCATGCAAGACATACATGAAGCTTAATTAAATAATGATAATTGTAAACAAAACTTAATAACAGGGGGTACGTCATTTGATGGTAACATTCTGAATCTTAAGAACATGCTCATAAGCATTACAATCAAACACATGCTGTTTCATAGATAAACTAGCGTATCCTACAAAAATAAATCACTAGTTTTAAAAATGGGTCAAACGGCTATGAAGTTTGTACATAGCAACATTTCTGTATTTAAACAATACATACACAGTAATGATGGTAATATAACCTTAAATACCATTAATGTGTACAGCAATGAGCAGATGAAGCCAATGCCATGAGCTAACATAAAAAAACTTTTCGGCCACATGGCACTAAGTAAATATGAGTTTGAACGCAGCTTTCTGCTGTGCTCCACACATTTGTGTGCCTAACAATGTGTTTATTATGACAGGCATTAAGTTTTATTTAGTAACTCTTTGCATATTTTACAAGGTGCTAACTCAATTAACACCTAAAAATGAGTGATTTATTTGACCTTTGAATTTTTTCCAAGAATTATTTTATGACTTATTTATATTGCCTACACTATTTTTATAACAGTTTATATGAATGAATTGAAATAAATACCATTTTTTTTCTTCTAAATATTGTATGTAGTTAAATTTTAATTTATAGTTGTACCATATGATTTTGTATTGATAAATATATTGTAATCATTGAAATAAAAATGTAATAACAAAACGGGGATTAACAATAGCCATCTACAACTGCACCACTACCATAAAGAAAAACATAGCCTAGTCTACAACAAGTTCTGAATTGTAACGAGCAAGAGTCCTGAGGAGGAACCTTGGTATTCTCGGGCTCCGCACTGGCCTGTGGTGCAGCCACATTTGGCAGGGAGCCACTGCGGAACGAGCCCAACCCCACAGGTGAGGGCCTGAGCATAGAGTCATTGTTCTCCACCGGCTTAGGATCTTTGACTCTAGCACACCTGCTACTTGTGTTTACCTGTAACCATGACTCTTCAGCAATCTAGCTATGATGTTTTACTAACAGTTACTAATAAAAATAAACACCTGTTAAAAATGCAGGTGACCTTGAGTTATGGTCTTTACAGTAGCCATTTACTTAGAATGAAATAAAAACATTTTTAAGGTTTACATCTGAAATCACTGTTGATATTGAAAACAAATAAGATTCTAATTAGAATATAATGATTAAATAATTCTATTAATTGGTACATAGGAACAGTCTAAGGGACGTCTTATAAACACATAAATGCTGTGTTGTTTTCTTCTTAAATATTATAGGAGTCTGACAATGACAATTATCTATTCGTGCACAGCAAAGCTTCTATAGAGCAGTTATAACAGTTGTATTTAGATAAGATTAATTACTCAGTTAGTTATTGAGTCGCAATATGAATATTACAACGATTATTGTTTACGTCTCGGCCGCACATTTGACGGCCAGGAAGCGATTGTCTGAGTAAATAGGCGACATACCTTATTGGTTGCGTCTGAAACTTCACGCATAATCTTTTCAAAAGCGGCCGTTTCCTCGGCCTGCTTCTGATTATGAAGGGCGATTTTCTCACTAAATTTTCTAGGGTTCGCCATGATGACTGACAAACAACAGTTTTCCCTTTTTACATCACAATTTTATTCGCTCGTAGGACCAAAACGCGCTTGCCTGTCATGTCGCAAGTAGCAAACTTAATGTTGCTATGCTTAAAAATTGTCTATAAGTCTATGAGTCTATGCATAAACATAGACAAAAATAGAAACTTATAGTTGAAAAATTTAATAAAGCACTTTAAAATATTGTATGTTTTTATGGTTTATTTGAACCTTTTTGTTTATGATGAATTTGTATTTTATCTTAAGCTACTAAATAACCGTAATTTTCTGCTGCCTGGGCTCAGGACAATCAAAAATTCCAGTTCACGATGAAGTTGAAACATTTGTGGTACCCAAAGAGAGTAGATACTTTAAAAGAATAATGATTTTCATTTCGAGATTTTTAAACAGTTTTTTTTTTACTATATTTGGTTATTTTTTTATATATACATATATATGTAAATTGTATAGTTTTTCGCTCTTATTTTTACTTCGAGTATTGCTAAAAAAAAACATCTGTCACATTCTTGACATTCTGTCGGACAGTCGGACTGTCAGTCGGATGTCACAATGACATGAGTGCTGACATGTTGGCGGAGATCGCGTGTTACGAAAAATAAATTATGCAAATTAATTCAATTGCTTTTTATTACATAGAATATGAAAATAGTGTGCTAGTTACCAATTGAAGAATTTATGTTAAAGCATACATACAGTACGATGGCGGAAAAGTATGTACTGACTTTAGACATCGGTACCACCACTATTCGGTCTTTTATTTATAATTCTAAGACCGAAACGGTTGGAAGTGCAGTTGATCAGGTATGTTTTTAAAATATTTACTACAGTTTAAAGAATGCAAAACATAACATCTCATAAAATTAAACTCTTATGTATTAAATTAGGTTTTACGGACTAGTACTTCGTACCTAATAATATAACTAAAATAAAATGAAAACTTGTGTTTATATGCAACAAATAGGTCATAGTTAAAACTTTTATTACATTGTATTTAATTAATTTTGGCGCCTCTAGATAACTATTGAATGAACTATTTGTAATACTAAAACTTTATCAGACATTGGCCTAGTTATACATGATAATTAGTTTCTTTCCTAAGAGTAAAGATTATACTGTTATCGTTGTTTTATTATGTCCAGTAACATTATTGTGTTTGTATGAAATGATTATAGACTTAGGTATAGACAGTTCTCAATTTGTTGTAAAGCATCATGTATGGTCAAGTGCAAAAATAAGTATCGATTTAATCCTCCCATCGTTATATACCTATACCTTAATTCGACGACATAAGAGCTTTGGGACATATTTATGAGCAAGTTGTGTGCACCCATATTTTTACACTTGACTGTACCTACTGTTACCCAAAGAGTTTAAGTTAAAGAATCTTTAACTTAGTTGAAATAGAAAACCTACAAAAATTTGAGAAAACTGGGTCCATAGAAAAAACCCTGGGAGGTAGGGGGATAAGGATGGAATTTTAAGAGGTAACAAAAAGTGTACTAACTCGTGTTTTATCTTCTTTTCTTTTGCAGGTAGTTTTGCACTACCCAAGGCCTGGGTTTGTTGAAATAGATCCTGATGAATTATGGAATTCAATAAAGCAAATTGTGGCCAACTCTCTCAAAGGTATGTTGCCTAATTATACAAGCATCTCAACCGCCATCGTTTCCTGTCGCATATAGTGAAGAAACAAGTCGCACCAAACGGAAGGTTTTTGTAAAACAATACATTGCGCTCGCTGTAAAATAAAAATTCATTGAAATCCCATGCAAACAATAGCTCATTTCTTTGATATATGGGTCCTGGTAATGATAACGGTAGAAACACTCGAATAATTAGCCTGTTGGTGTCTATGAGTTGTGAGATGCATTGGCATCAAGCATTGGCTTACACATGCTGCTTTTCTAAAACAATGGACTAATTCGAAATGATATGCTGTGTAATTAGGGAGCCGTTCAATTGTTATACAAACTTTTGCATAATTCATCATTTGTCCAAAATGATAATTTTGCATAATCGCTAATAATTAATGGATTCAGAGTAAAAAGCGATTATGCAAAATGATAATTTCGGACAAATGATGAATTATGCAAAAGTTCTTATAACAAACATTACACACCCGTGTAATTTATACACCTTATTTGCAATAATTAAAGTATTAAGTTGCACACCATAGTATTTTGTATTAGGACCTTGTTTTATAAAAGCAGGGAATGTTAAATATTTATTGGCAATTATACAGGGTTATCATTTAAATAACCATGTATTGACAACTTAGTCTCAATGTTATTACAAAGTATAATGAGTTGATATAAATAATTAGCTATTTCTGGCCAAGGTTGATTCATTTAATTAATATCACAAAAGCAGTTTCTGCTGGTTTTGACTACATTATGTGATGCATGGTGATTACTAATCAAGCTAATACTAGTTATGTTGTAAAAAAGTTTCAGACTGCATAAATTATGGGCTGGTTTTAGCCAGATTTATTATGCCCATATAATTTGGATATTACCCAACTAGTAGAACTTATTATTTAATCATGTTCTACAAGCGTTATAACCACTATCAATTTCCTGTTGCATATATTGAAAAAATGAGTTGCACCAAATGGAAGGTTTTTGTAAAACATTACAGTGTGCTTGCAGTAAAATATAAATTCATTAAAATTTCATGCAAACTGTAGGTAATTTCAGGAAACTTAAGCAGTTGAAATGCATGTAGAACTACCCATACATAAGAGCACAGTATTAGATACTGCTCCCAAGCTAGTAGTTAGCAAAGCCATTCCATAAAATGTGTGTACAGTTAAAATGGTTCTCTGTTCATTGTTTTAGATGCCAACCTCACAGCAGCTCAAATATCTGCAATGGGCATATCAACTCTGCGAAGCACCTTCATCACCTGGTCTCGTGAGACAGGGAAACCATTTCACAGGTTCATCACTTGGAAAGACTTGCGGGCCGACAAGCTTGTTAACCAATGGAACGAGTCCTATACATGGAAGGTAATATTCATTCAACAGTATTTGAGACTCATACATAAATTAAATATCCTCTGATCAAAAAACTCTGTTTATGTTGATGTTGTTATAGATTTATCTGATAAATTGGACACAGACATTATTCACTTGATAAGATTAATTTGTTTTCTTTTTTCAGTTATTCAAAGCTGGTGCTTATGTACTGTATTTAATTATGAGAAGTCAAAAATTCAGAGCTGGCAGTGTATTGAAATTTATGAACACACAGGCAAGTATAATTAGTTTGCTCTAGCAATGCGAGATTTCATTATATTATATTATATACTTGCCAGTACTGTCCCATCAATTTAGGGGTCTGTGGCCAGGGACCCTTATGTCATAACAGCCTTCGAAAACACAAACACACACTTAGAATACATGAAAAAAATTACTTTCTAGTTTGGTAATGTCATTTTCTCTTTATGTTCCACCAAAACAGAGTTCACTCGTAGAACTGATGGCTAATGGGGTCAAAAGGTTTTTGAATGGCGTCCACAGACCGAAAGACGCAGTGTAGGTAGGCCTCCAACAAGATGGGCCTGATTAAAGTTGAGGGAACGCGTTGGATGCGGATAGCTCAGGACCGGTCTGTTTGGCGAACTTTGGGGGAGGCCTATGTTCGGTAGTAGACGTCTTTCGGCTCAAATGATGGTCATGGTGATGACGACGTTCCACCAGGCCTCAAATTCGTTGATGCCTCATGGTTTGCCAAAGGCAATGGCATGCTATAAGACGGCTCTATTACTAGATGTAGTTCGCAAATTCGTCTGCTTTGCACTATTCTGAGATTAAAAGTAGCTTTTATTAATCAAGGATCGGGGATAGTTGTTTTTTGAAAATATTTTTAAACTTGATTTGGTATGTACTTCCACAGTTTACCCATACAGAAAAAGAGGTACTTTTTGAGTGTTTGTTTATTTGTACAAACACAGAAACAAAGTTCACGTCTTTATTATAATCAGTAAAGTAGCTATAGAGAAAGTTGTTATCTGATATGCCAATGACTGGGTGTGTCCTAAATTATCCAAATTTTACTTAATTTTTTTTGGTTTTGTCACATCATGATATGACAAGTATTTGGACTAATTTCACTGCAGCAATATGATTATCTGAAGACTGAAGTCTGAAGCCGTGGTGGCCTAGTGGTTTGACCTGTGGCCTCTCAAGCAGAGGGTCGTGGGTTCAAATCCCGGATCGCACCTCTGAGTTTTTCGGAATTTATGTGCGAAAAAATTACATTACATTTGTAATTTACCATGAGCTTTACGGCGAAGGAAAACATCGTGAGGAAACCTGCATACATCTGTGAAGAAGTTCAATGGTGTGTGTGAAGTTCCCAATCCGCACTGGGCCCGCGTGGGAACTACGGCTCAAGCCCTCTCATTCTGAGAGGAGACCTGTGCCCTGCAGTGGGACGTATAATAGGCTGGGATAATGACGATAGTGATGCATATGATTATCTAATAGCGACAACTGGGGATGTCTATTTTTTTGCAATGTATAGTAAATCGAAAACCATTTCGAGATAAATGCTTTTTAACTCGTTTTCTGTTGTTATTTAATTTTAATATTATATAATGAATTTATTACATAACAAATAAGCAATGACCTTCATTTGACTTTGGTGTAAATTGCGTGACCGGTCCAAGTCGTACTTTATTCTGTGTGGTTAGAATTCTTCACAAATTTACGCGTGGATTATAACTACGGAGTTTGATTTGGACCCACTGTCTGACATCTAGCACTTTGACAGCGCCAGTAAAGTGACACTAGTTACAGTGTACCACCACGCAAAAAATAATTAAAGGGGCTGCCTTATCGTACGCATTTAGATAGATGTAGAAATTTGGCATTGTGGGAGCCCTCAATTATAATCTGACGTCATCAACTAAAATAGTTTCAATAATTAATTTTGAAAAGAGTAGAGAACTAAATGACAAAATATTGAAATTAGTTTCTTATAATTGACTTTTCTATACAAAAAAAATATAAAAACCATGGGTATTTTTTTTTAGACATCCCCAACTGTGTTAGTAAATCAAAACTACTGATATTAATGGAACTACATTTGAACGATATAAAAGTTATAAGCCAATATTGCAATAACACCTAATTTCTCTCATTAATTAATATTCTCTGTAAACTGGTCTTAAGTACTCAGTGGCTATCTTTCGTCACAGTTTCTTTACTTTGAGAAATCATCAGAACTGGTTTTCGTGTTCATAAGAAACAACAAACTCATTTTGAAACCATATATTTTCGTTAACGCATTAATTTGTATATCCTGTTGGTGTATCCAAAAGAAATATCTCATACCCGCGTGATGACGGGTTTAGAATTAAACCTGACCATTTTTTTTTCCGTGGATGTCGTAAGAAGCAACTAAGTAAATAGGTTAAGGTGTACTCGTATTGTAGGCGATAGACTAGCAACCTGTCCCTATTGTACCTACAGTCAATCAATTTGATTCCTAGGCCACTATAGAGCCGTATCATAATTAATCAATTTGTTTGTCTTCTACGACAGTGATTATTGTGTGATGTATGTCATGATGACATCTCGATATTTGGGAAAATATGTCAACGATAATGAATAGGAAAGGAGTTTGCTTGTGTATCAATAACTTGAATTGTCACTGTCCGTCTGTCAAAACTTCTTTTTCTTCTAATGTCATGGAGCGAAAACATTTATAAACTTTTTTACGTTTATTGCATGTTGTGATCGGAAACTTGATAATCCTTTGACCCTTGACCCGCACTGACATTGTAAATATCTAGTAGTTAATGCGACAAGGTTCTATAGTGGCCTAAGAATCAAATTGGTTGACTGTAGGTACCTACCACTTTTATCTAACATAAAAATAAAATAAAAATAAATAAATATCACGGGACAATTCACACCAATTGACCTAGTCCCAAAGTAAGCTAGGCAAAGCTTGTGTTATGGGTACTAGGCAACGGATAAACATACTTATATAGATAGATACATTTAGACGACCAGATGGCCTAGTGGTTAGAGAACCTGACTATGAAGCTTGAGGTCCCGGGTTCGATTCCCGTGTTGGGGCAGATATTTGTATGAAAAATACGAATGTTTGTTCTCGGGTCTTGGGTGTTTAATATGTATTTAAGTATGTATCTATCTATATAAGTATGTGTATCCGTTGCCTAGTATCCATAACACAAGCTTTACCTAGCTTACTTTGGGACTAGGTCAATTGGTGTGAATTGTCCCGTGATATTTATTTATTTTATTTATTTATACATACTTAAGTACATATTAAATACCCAAGACCCGAGAACAAACATTCGTATTTTTCATACAAATATCTGCCCCGACACGGGAATCGAACCCGGGACCTCAAGCTTCATAGTCAGGTTCTCTAACCACTAGGCCATCTGGTCGTCTAACATCAAACCTAAAATTACTAAAAGTAGTCCCGAAACGTAAATATAGCGTTTCGTATACTCTGCCTATCCCTTGATACAGGTTTGATGTCTATATTTAAAGACATTTAAAAACTTTTCTATGACGTACATACCGAGATGATTTAACATACTGTCATATTTAAAATGAATTATGTGTTAAAATGTTGCTGTGTTCATGTAATGTCATCGAGATAATTCAATATTACCGTAGGTATTTGTAGTTTATGAGTATGCATTGCATAAGGTCGATGTGCGTCTTGACAACAAGACTTCAATGCACTGTAATGAATGATCTTCAGTGACTCCCATTGTACTCAATACAATATGCATAACAGGTATGTTACAAGTATTGCGTTGTAACTTGATTATCTTACCAATCGAAGTATGACCTAATGAGTACTACATAGATGTATTCCATTATATGGGCCAGTTTTTATTTTGTTGTATGTTTTGACTTGTATTAATTTGGAAAATTTTGAATAATTGCTATACTAAACGGGACTTATCACGCAATTAATATTTACCTCGACGTTTCGGCCACATGACTCGACTCGTGCGGCTAAACGAACTTGACACCCTACACTTCAGTTAACTCGTGACCACGGCTGCTGCAATGTGGCCGAAACGTCGAGGTAAATATTAATTGCGTGATAAGTCCCGTTTAGTATTGTAATTATGAGTGAAAATCACGAAAGTTTAAAACAGTATATTGGAAAATTTTGTGTGATATCTGCACAGAATCACGAGCTTTTTCGATCCTACTAGCTAGAAGAACAAGTGTCCCAGTCTTTTTAGGGTTCCGTGCCCAAAGGGTAAAAACGGGAACCCTATTACTGAGGCTCCGATGTCCGTCCGTCTGTCTGTCTGTCTGTCTGTCTGTCTGTCTGTCTGTCTGTCTGTCTGTCTGTCTGTCTGTCCGTCTGTCACCAGGCTGTATCTCGGGAACCGTGATAGCTAGAGAGTTTAAATTTTCACAGATGATGTATTTCAGTTGCCGCTATAACAAAAAATACTAAAAAAACCGGCCAAGAGCGTGTCGGACACGCACAAGGTAGGGTTCCGTAGCCATTACAAATAAATCAAGTAATATTTTTCTAAGGATTTCGTATGTGTACGGAATCATCCAAGTTTAGGTATGTTTTATACCTTAGGCTACTATTTACTCTTAAACTACAAATAATTTCCAAGCAATCTTAGCCGCTATAATTTTCCTAGTAAATTTGATATATTTACTACCATTCTGAATTTTTTCAAATTTTTCCACCTAACAGTTTAGATTTTAGAGGGGGGGGGGGACGCTCGATTTTAATGAAAATTTTCACTTTAAAGTTGAATATTTCGCAAACAGATCACTGAATAGAAAAATCATGCTAGCAACCCCACAATGGTTTTAAAAGACCTATCCAACGATACCCCACACTATAGGATTAGTCGAGAAAAAAAATCACCCCCCTTTACGTCTATCGGAGGTACCCTAAAAAAAATTATTTTTTTATTTTTTATTTTACCACTTTGTTGGCGTGACTGATATGTATATTCATGCCAAATTACAGCTTTCTAGTACTAACGATCTCTGAGCTTAGCCGCGGACAGACAGACAGACAGACAGACAGACGGACAGACATGGCGAAACTATAAGGGTTCCTAGTTGACTACGGAACCCTAAAAATGGAATAAAATAAATATTTAAGGGGGCTCCCATACAACAAACGTGATTTTTATAGATAATTGTACGGAACCCTTCGTGCGCGAGTCCGACTCGCACTTGGCCGGTTTTTTCAGTTGAGTTACCATTTCTCATTGACTTTATATGACCTTTATATGATAAATGGAAGAATCGAAAACTATATGGAAGTTTTGAGACACTTTTTTTCTCCTAGTAAATTCGAAAAACCCGTGATTCTGAGCAGAAATCACATGAAATTTAATTATCAAATTTAAAAAAATCAAAACATACAACAAATATATATATGACCTTCAAGCTTTCAAAAAAAGAGCGTACTCCTACCTAAAAGGCCGGCAACGCACTTGTGACTCTTTTGGTGTCGCAGGTGTCCATGGGCGACGGTAATCGTTTACCATCAGGCGATCCGTCTGCTCGTTTGCCCCCTATATCATAAAAAAAAAAAAAAAAAAAAAAAAAAAATGAAGATTGGCCCATAGTTAAAAAGAGCTAAAACTCGAAAATGCATTTTCCCAGAGATAAGATCATACTAGATCGATTTTTCGCCCTCGATAAGCCGCACATAGCAAATTTCATTGGACTCTCACTTAAACTTGTTGTATGGTCCGCTGCAAAAGAAATGTACACCAGAGGGTACCTTTTCTCTGAAGCGGACCGTACGATTTCGATAAAATTTGCTACTTATTTTTATGTACAAAGTACAAACCCTGGTAGCTTAGTGGCCTGACCTATGACCTTTCAAGCAGATAAATATTAGGGGACAATCTTACACAAATCAACCTAGTCCCAAACTAAGCAAAGCTTGTACTATGGGTACTAGACGACGATAAACATACTTATATAGATAAATAAATACTTAAATACATAGAAAACATCCATAACTCAGGAACAAATATTCGTGCTCATCACACAAATAAATGCCCTTACCGGGATTCGAACCCAGGACCTCTTGCTTCGTAGGCAGGGTCACTACCAACTAGGCTAAAGCGGTCGTTATGATCGTGGGTTTGAGCCCGGGCTCTGACGTTTTTGGAATCTATGTGAGAAATTACATTTTAAATTTACCATGAGCTTTAATGGTACAGGAAAACATCGCAAGGAAACCTGCACACCTCTGCGAAGAAATTCAATGGTGTGTGTGAAGTTCTCGATCTGCACCGGGCCCGCGTGGGAACGGCCTTAGCTCTCATTCTGAGAGGAGGCATGTGCCATGCAGTGGGGCGTATAAGAGGCTGGAATAATTATATGAATAAATATACTGTTTGATGTTTTTTGGTACAATATTCAGTTTTTTTTTCACTATACAGCCACTACTACCTTACATACACACAAGTGCCTTTCATAAGTTTTTTGCCTATTGTATATAGTCGGGGTAAGAAAAGGTTCGTCACTTTTCGACTCTATGTCAACGAGTTGAGGTCGAAAAGTGACGAACCTTTTCTTACCCCGACTATATATCTCGACAGCATGTCTTTAGTAACAGATGGCCGTAACAAATTAACAAAACAACAGTGTTTAACGAACAAACAAAAACGTGCGTCAACAGGTCACAGGTCAAGTACCATCTCCTCACAGCATGTACCTTTCAGACAACCTTGAGGCTGAGCTGGGCGCTACAAAACATCGAGCCGTTGAAAGAAGCCGTAAAAAAAAATGACGTCATGTTCGGAACTTTGGATACTTGGCTGCTGCACAAACTAACAGGTAAACAACCAACAATTTATATTTGTTATGGCTCTGTATATCCAAAGGAAATAGAAACCTTTCGGCCACATTAAGAGGGTACGATGCGCACCATTTCTCCATACGGGTACCTATGTACTAGGGGCGTTCAATAAAAAGTGAGAATGAGTATGTTATAAACAACTTTTACTAAATGTCATTTTATTTTTCGACATAGTCACCTTTTAGCATAATACACTTAGTATATCTTTTTTCTAAACTTAAAATTCCATTTTTAAAAAAGGTCTCATCTTGAGTACTTAAAAAATCTTGTACTGCAGCGACTACCGCGTCGTCGTCTTCAAATTTCTGGCCTCTCAGGTATTGTTTCAATCTCGGAAATAGGTAGAAATCACTGGGAGCGAGATCTGGTGAATACGGAGGATGCTTAAGGATATCGAACCCAGCATCACGAATTGCAGCCATTGCAACGGCGGACTTGTGTGCCGGGGCATTGTCCTGGTGGAACAGCACAACTTTCGAGAGTTTACCTCGCCGTTTTTCGCGGATCTCATTGCGCAATGTTGCTATTTGTTTGGCGTATAATGTGCCCGTAATAGTGGCTCCATGCTCGAGATACTCAATCATTAATACCCCTTTACCATCCCAAAAAACAGAGCCCATGACCTTACCGGCAGATGGGCTCACCTTGAATTTCTTCGGAGTTGGAGATGATGGCCTTTTCCATGTCATAGACTGCAGTTTCGTTTCTGGGTCGTAATGATGGAGCCATGTTCCGTCCATTGTTATAAATCGCGCCAAAAAAAGTTCCCGGTCTTGCTGCATCAGGTTCAAAGCTTCTTGACAAATCTCTAGTCTAGTTTGTTTTTGCGTGTCAGTAAGCATTCTTGGTACCCAACGCACAGATACCTTTTACATACCCAAGCGTTCATGTAAAATATTATGCACGCTCCCCGTTGAAATCTTTACATTTTCATCAATAAAACGAACCGTGACGACGATCCGCCAAAACTGAGTTTTCGACTTTTTTCACAATTTCTTCAGTTACTGCTGTAGTAGGGCGTCCGGAGCGGGGGTCGTCCATTGTCGATGTTCTTCCACGTCTAAATTCGGCGCACCAACGTGCGACTGTCGAATACGGAGGAGCATTAGACCCTAAAGTGTCCCGCAAATCCAAATTGACTTGGTCCGTAGAAAAATTTTTCAAACATAAGTATTTGATAACGGCGCGCAGTTCAATTTTCTCCATTTTCGCTAACGTACTCAATAGCATTGCAAAGAAATTACCGTATATTTTTTTAAACAAAAGACAGTTTTTTTTTTCATAGCAATCAGCTAGATAGATTAGCTTTACCGGCCAGTATTTAATTTCGTAATATTAAAAGAGTTTGCATCTCATTCTCACTTTATATTGAACGCCCCTCGTATTACAATACCGAAGTATGAAAGACCGAAAGTATTAAAACATCGAATGGGTCAAAAGACCGACACGATTTTTTTCTGAAACCGTTAACTTTTTAAGATTGTTATAAAACAAACCTCACCTAACCTAACGGGTTCTGTATGATGCCGTTTTAATAAATTCTGAGAAATTTACGGTTTTAGATACGTGTCGGTCTTTTGACCCATTCGATTTTTTAATACATTCGGTCTTTCGTACTTCGGTATTGTAATACATACCCCTCCATACAAACGTAGTCCCCTGTTTCCTCCCTGGATAATGGTTTTAGAGCCAAATTTTTTTTACTGTGAAATCTGTATCTACCACACCTATGCCCCTATGTTTCGTTTTTTTCCATATTTCAATGAACATAAGAAATATGAGCTTTCAAAAACTGAAAAAATTGCCCAATTTCAACTTCATTTTCAGACACTCGTCAGAAAAGAATCCTTCATATAAACAAAAAAAGGAAACATACGGGTATAGCTAAATCTGTCCTCTAATTATTTTTGAAAAAAGAATTTTATTGGTCCAGTTTTCGAGAAGAAAACGGGTCTACGAAATGCTGTTTTGATCAATTTTACGCGCCTATTAACGGTCTGAGCTGCAGTTGTCCCGCTCTCGCTGTACTGACACGGAGGGGTTCGGGCGAGACACCTATTTCTCAAAAGTCTGTCAGCCATCGTACCCTCTTAATACGTGTCTCAACTCGCATCTGTCATTAGCACCCGAATCTGACCTCTTTGCAAGTCAACGGGCCGAAGTCTGTCGCACATGTCTGAAGTTCTCCATGGCGATGGATGGAAGTGAATTGTTATCTTTTTCATTAATATAATAATTTTATGTTTTTATTTTTATTTTTTATTTTATGTTTAATATGTATTTAAGTATGTATCTATCTATATAAGTATGTTTATCCGTTGCTTAGTACCCATAACACAAGCTTTGCTAAGCTTACTTTGGGACTAGGTCAATTGGTGTGAATTGTCCCATGATATTTATTATTATTATTATTATTTCCTGTATTCGAATGTAATTTGTACGTCTCTTCCTTTGGCGTTAGGTACTTTACGTTCGTCGCCACCCGGTTTGATTTTACTATAACTTTATGGGCTATTTAACTTTTTGATATAACTTTGTGGGTGTGTGTGTATAAAAGACTAAACATAAAAAAATGAACATACATAAGACTGGTTTAACACGTTATAGTGTTTTTATGGGTTCTGCGACACAAAGCTAATTACTGGATGACCTCGAATTTTTGCGTCGCATTTGAAAACTATTTAATGGTAAACAAAACTCTCGTGAATGCCAAGGATTGTATTTAACTGGTCATCAATTCATCATATTATAAATAATGGTCACCAAGATTAGACACCCATGTGAATTGGAAATTATAAGTAAAAATTATACCAAACTAATTACGTATTTTTATTGTTCAATTACCACCGAAATTGTAAATTAAAAATAAAATTTAAAGATAGCTAAGAGATACACACGACACACCAACGTGACAACGGAACCTTATTACTAAGACTGCTGTCTGTCCGTCCGTCCGTCTGTTACATTGCAGGGCTCTTGTTTCTTGAACAGCTAGTAGACACTTGAAATTTTCACTGACCGATCGCAAATAAAATAATGTTAAAAAATAGACAAAAAAATTACAGGGGTTTGTCATTCAAGAAATAGGTTTTTTTTTCAGCGTTTCTTGGTTGTTAGGCGTTGTTAGGCGTTGCTAAGCGACAGCTGTCAGCTGCTAGGCAACGCGTGCGACCCTATCCTGTTAGGATGTTTACCTTGTGATTTTAGTGCTTACATTTCGGTGATTTTTTACTGAACCATTTATGTTACGAGTCCGACTCGCACTTCGACGGTTTTTTTTTGTCACAGGAGGGAAAATTCACGTGACAGATGTGTCTTCCGCCTCAGCCACGGGGTTCTACGACCCCTTCTGCATGCAGTGGGGGGGTTGGGCGCTCGGCCTGTTCAAGATCCCCCGGGGGGTTTTGCCGGAAGTCGTGGACACCGCGGGGGACCACTTTGGTTCCACAACCCCCGATATTTGGGGACACCCTGTACCTATTAGGAGCTGCGTAAGTGTTGATGTGTAGATTAAAAAAAAAAATTGGAAAATTATTTCTAACTAATAAGATATTAATGTGCCGAAGGTGGGTTATGTTTTTCGAGCGAATGTATTTATGTAAATGTATGTATGTGTGTCATTCTTTGGCACGCCCTGCAACCTAAACGGCTCGATGGATTTTAAAGTGTGAGGTGTCATTTCATTAGATTCGTCTCAGTTGCAAGAGTGACATATACATATTTCCCGGAATTACCGTTGGAACGGGAATTGCACAGAAAACACAGATTTTCTATAATGCTTGTACGATTTTAAAACTTCCTATTGTATTTGGCACTCAAATATGTAATTCGGGGACCCAAAGACGGCCTTTTTTGGGGCTAATTAAGGAAATACTAATATATGATGTGAGATATACTAATTATTATGTTCAAGAAATTTTGTTATTACGAGGGGCGTTCAATATAAAGTGAGAATGAGATGCAAACTCTTTTAATATTACGAAATTAAATACTGGCCGGTAAACCTAATCTGTCTAGCTGATATGCTATGAAAAAAAAAACTAACTGTCTTTTGTTTAAAAAAATATACGGTAATTTCTTTGCAATGCTATTGAGTACGTTAGCGAAAATGGAGAAAATTGAACAGAGCGCCGCTATCAGATACTTGTATTTGAAAAATTTTTCTACGGACCAAGTCAATTTGGATTTGCGGGACACTTTAGGGTCTAGTGCTCTTCCGTATTCGACAGTCGCACGTTGGTGCGCCGAATTTAGACGTGGAAGAACATCGACAATGGACGACCCCCGCTCCGGACGCCCTACTACAGCAGTAACTGAAGAAATTGTGAAAAAAGTCGAAAACTCAGTTTTGGCGGATCGTCGTGTCACAGTTCGTTTTATTGCTGAAAATGTAAAGGTTTCAACGGGGAGCGTGCATAATATTTTACATGAACGCTTGGGTATGAAAAAGGTATCTGCGCGTTGGGTACCAAGAATGCTTACTGACACGCAAAAACAAACTAGACTAGAGATTTGTCAAGAAGCTTTGAACCTGATGCAGCAAGACCGGGAACTTTTTTTGGCGCGATTTATAACAATGGACGAAACATGGCTCCATCATTACGACCCTGAAACGAAACTGCAGTCTATGACATGGAAAAGGCCATAATCTCCAACTCCGAAGAAATTCAAGGTGAGCCCATCTGCCGGTAAGATCATGGGCTCTGTTTTTCGGAATGGTAAAGGGGTATTAATGATTGAGTATCTCGAGCATGGAGCCACTATTACGGGCACATTATACGCCAAACAAATAGCAACATTGCGCAATGAGATCCGCGAAAAACGGCGAGGTAAACTCTCGAAAGTTGTGCTGTTCCACCAGGACAATGCCCCGGCACACAAGTCCGCCGTTGCAATGGCTGCAATTCGTGATGCTGGGTTCGATATCCTTAAGCATCCTCCGTATTCACCAGATCTCGCTCCCAGTGATTTCTACCTATTTCCGAGATTGAAACAATACCTGAGAGGCCAGAAATTTGAAGACGACGACGCGGTAGTCGCTGCAGTACAAGATTTTTTAAGTACTCAAGATGAGACCTTTTTTAAAAATGGAATTTTAAGTTTAGAAAAAAGATATACTAAGTGTATTATGCTAAAAGGTGACTATGTCGAAAAATAAAATGACATTTAGTAAAAGTTGTTTATAACATACTCATTCTCACTTTTTATTGAACGCCCCTAGTATTATTTGCTTTTACAATTTACAAATTATTTATTTACGCATGTAGTCTTAAATGTATGTATGTAGCTATTAGTGTGCAGTTTATTTATTTATCTATCTAAACAGCGATCTGGGTGTCACCAACGGTACTGGCTGAAAATCAGCGCTGGGGTGCTTTAAACGCCTCAGCATTATGCTGAGCCAGTGTCCGATTTGCAACCGCAATGACACATTCTATCTTTAGCTTTAGTGTTGCCTTTTGTTTTGTAAAATATTGATGATGTGTCTTGTGATGTTGTAAATAAATGTATTTCCTTTCTTTCTTTCTTTCAAATATTTTTAGGCTGTTGGATTTTTTTTAAAACAGTTCTACTTGAGAGGCTATTAGTTAAACCACTAGGCTACCACAATTTTACTAAGCTAAAGTTTTGTAATTATTCCAGATGGCTGATCAAACCGCGTCTATGTGGGGTTCGTGTTGTTTCGACGTTGGCGACGTTAAACTAACCATGGGGACCGGGACATTCTTCAACATCAACACGGGTTCCGTACCCCACGCTAACGTGTCTGGACTGTACCCAATCGTGGGCTGGCGGCTGGGTTCTGAATTGGTGTATTCCGCCGAAGGGTCCAACAACGACACTGCTTCTATCATCAAGTGGGCACAGAACTTAGGCAAGTAACTAACTGTTTAACTGTGGGCATTGGGATTTCAATGTCAGTCAGCACAGGAGTCAAGCCCCACGCAAAGCTAGGCTATAGTATTTGCAATCATTTATTTTCTCGATGACAGCTCCCGTAGAATGTAACTGCGTTTAGTTACGAAAAAAATAACTTTTAAATGCGAGATATAAAAAATACGACAACTGCCTAATTTTGTTCCTTGATCTCATATAAGATTCATCTAAGACACATAGTCCATATATGCAGTAATTTTTTTTTAAAGTACGATAAATAATAAACGTTTTAATAAAGTTACATTCTATGGCAATACCAATGTCATCTTATGATTATCAGGGAACAAAATTAGGCAGTTGTAGTATTTTTATACATCGCATTTAAAAGTTAATTTTTGCGTAACTAAACAAAGTTACATTCTACGGGAGCTGTCATCGAGAAAATAAATGATTGGAAATACTATAGGGCTCTTCTCTTCAAAGCTAGAGTAAATAGGGTGTTACTGAACTAGTGATATACACATTTGGCCTCATCTGCACTTTTCATCTGGTGAGAGTCAATTACGCTCAACTTTAATATGTATAATGAATCGATAATTTCTTTCATTTTACCAATTATCTCACTATAACAAAATATATTACTTAAGTATTCGGTACTCGGCCGAATAATATGTAGATATTCCGTATTCGGCCGAATATAATAAAAACAGCCGGATAGGCCGAATACCAAATAGTAACCGAATATTTTTTGCAAGCCTAACTTCGACACTTCTTAATCCTGGGTTAGCACTTAACTCGGAGTTATATGGTTAACTCTGGTGCAAGTCCACCTCAGTGTGTTTGCAAAGAGTATTTATAAAGTTTTTTATTTACAGGATTATTTGACAACCCTCAGGACTCGGCAGAGATAGCTGAATCCGTGCCCGATTCGGACGGCGTCTACTTTATACCAGCCTTCAGTGGATTAGGGGTAAGAAGCTTCTACAGTCAACCAGTTTGATTCCTAGGCCACTATTGAACCTTATCATAGTAAATAATTTTATTTGTCTTTAACAATGTTTATCGAATGACGTAAAATGTCACAACGACAAGGTTCTGTGGTGGCCTAGGAATCAAGTTGGTCGGCTGGACAGCAGTGGTGTGGCGCCGTAACAACTCGATTCCCGATTTTTACGTGACGTTATTAGCCGGGTGTTCACTGAGCGAGCCGCCTCGCGAGGTAAGCGCATGCATGAGGCATGATTTTGTTCTACACAAAGCTCAAAATCGCACCGAACGTGGCTGGCTCGCGAGGCGGCTCGCTCAGTCGAGACCCGGCTGGATCACTATCCCGGTTGAAATTCTTAATCTCTACGCTTCACTTCACGCATATTCTGCGGAATGAAAAAATTCACACTTCACTGTTCTACTTTTCACTATGAGTGAGTCTCACGGTAGTTTCATGTTTAAGGCTGTGCCGAGGAAATAACGACATAATTGCGTTTGTTAGATTCCTTACTAAATCGTTATTTCTAAATCTTAGTCTATGTGGGTCATAAGTTAGACATTTAAGGATTTACTCTATAAGTCGTACGCTTTAGAAACACGATTACTTATACTTTGCTCGATAGAAATTAAATCCAAAGTTAACTCTAAAAAAGAATGGGTTCCCTTAGTACAACGTAAATACTTAACGGAACGTAATGAGTTTTTTTATAATAACAAAACTACTTATTTTACAATGCATATGCTCGGAAAGTGCCTCTTGACGCGAGTCAACATATCTATAGAAAGTTAGTCATCCCAGCACACTATCGCAAGTGTGAAAAAAAATTGTATGGATTTTACTTTCCACACGCGTGCGGAAAAGTAACTTTTTAAATTACCAACTCTCAAAAAGTTGTGTCCAAACTAGTGTTTAAAAAATAAGACTGTGTCTTCATAATTCAGCTTTGCACAAATAAGAAAATGTTTCATGCAACCAAATGAATATTTACTGATAAAATAATAAAACAGATTGTTTTAATATTAAAACACACAAATTTTAATTTCGTCAAAAGTTTTGAAATGAAAAATTTAGTACTAAAATAATTCCTTGAGTCCATTTCGGACCGTACGACATAAGCGCTTTCAGTGTGCGCGCATGGCGTAACACAAACCAATCATGTTTACCCGTTCGTGCCTGTCAACCAATGAGCTTTCAGTGTGCGCGCATGGCGTAACACGAACCAATCACGGTTACCCGTTCGCGCATGTCAACCAATGAGTTTTCAGTGCGCGCGCATGGCGTAACACGAACCAATCATGGTTCGTTCCGTTCGCGCCTGTCATGAAAACCCGCCACAGTAATGTTCATGAATTCAGTCCGGAGAATTAATTTAAGTTTAGTAAATTAAAATGGAGAGTTCAAGTGATGAATTTACATAGGACTTAACGCCGCCTGACGTCCTAGACCAAGCACAAAATTAAATGTGATAGCCTCCTGCTGACTAAACCGATGCTGAAATATGTAAACATCTACGAGACTTTCCCTCAATGAAAGGTAAATAAGAAAGCAACATCTTTTTCCGAAAATGTTTATGAGCGCGCGCAGACAGAGAGCGGTCTGGAGTTCCGAATTCAGAGTTCTGCGTTCTTTCGAATGTACTGAGTCTCTTACGATAACGCACACAGCAGGCGACTGGAACTCTCGAGCGATGAAAACACAGAACTCTGAACGCGGAACTCGGTACTCCAGACCGCTCTCTGTCTGCGCGCGCTCTTAGCCCCAATTTTTTTCCTCGCTTAATGCATTGTAAAATGTATGATATACGTGTCGAAAGTAGGAAATTCCCAACTCATGTCGGCTAAACCAAACTCGCTTCGCTCGTTTGTTTAGATCTCCGCCATTCGTTGGGAATAGCCTACTTTCCGCACTTGTATCATAAATAACTATTCTGTAACGTATACGACTTACATCTTCAAAATATCTATTGTTTTAATAATACGAAGGAAATAACTACATTCGCGCGCGTTCCGCCCATCCTAAACTGAGCCGCCACGATTCCCTCCTGTCCGCGACTCCGCCGAGACACCTGCACAATAATACCTAAAATCGAGTAGCGCCAAAAGCTCGGCGCCCTCTTAAAGTTACTTGAGTTATCTTTACAGGCGCCATACAACGATGGTTCAGCTGCATCCGGCTTCGTCGGCATGAAGCCATCGACCACCAAAGCCCACTTGGTCAGGGCCGTGCTCGAGTCCCTCGCCTTTAGAATAGCGCAGCTCTATAACTGCGTGCGCGCAGAGAATTCGTACGAGTTCAACATTATCAGGTGAATATTGACTCTTAATTCAAAAGCATTAATTCCATGATTTTTCCCTGATACAGTAAGATTATTTCCACTTTGACACTCGGGACGTTTCAGTTTTAATCGTAAAGGTTCATGTTTTCACATACAGTACTTATATAAAATCCTAGAATTTAATGACATAAAATATCCAAACCTATTTAATGTAATTATTAATTAATAACAAAACCTCAGCCTAAGTACAGGTCGATTCACAAGAGCTGGCACGAATGGATTAAATGTCGAATGAAAGTATTTGTGTGTTACCAATTTGAATACACTCACACAAATATGAAAATGACATGCATCAGTCATTTTCCTACAAAAATGTCTAAATGCCATTACTTTCGTTCAGTCCATTCGTGCCAGCTCTCGTGAATCGACCTGTATTGCACTTCCGATCTCTCTCGCTGTATGTCGAAAATTGCCGAGTGTCAATGTGTAAATAATCTTACTGTAATACAAAGAAACGTTAGAACTTCACACAACAAAGAATTGAGGTACATCGAGGGTCTTGTTCTTCTCTTATCTAAATAAATTGGTATTTTATTTTCAGAGTGGACGGTGGCGTATCCAACAACGACTTTATCGCGCAACTAGTGGCAGATCTCACCGGGCTGCGTGTAGAGCGGCCTTTACACACGGAAATGTCTTCTCTGGGCTGCGCGCACGTGGTCGGCTTACACATAGGTACTTCCCGTATAATCACGGTCCTAAATATACGTTTCGTACTAAATACAAACTGAAATATAGATGCACAGAAAAAACCCCAGAAAAAAGACCAATGCCTGGACCTGGGTTCGATTCCCAGCATTGGTCTTTTTTCTGGGGTTTTTTCTGTGCATCTATATTTCAGTTTGTATTTAGTACGAAATGTATGATTTCACGGGATGACCGTAAAAGTAATAAAAAAAAAAATGAAGTTGAAAAAATAAGTACAAAAAAAAAAGATACTTCATAGCTAACTTGTTTAAAGTTGCACAGTAGCGCCATCTCTTGTCCAGGTGAGCGGTTAGTTCCGAAGGAGTGTTAAAATCTCTCGATGAGGGTGTAACATAGATGTGCGTTTGTCACTGCATAAGGTGATGATTTAGCAGATTGAAATGTATGATGTATAGGAAAGATTCGTGTCTAATCTCTAGACCAGTGGTGGTGTAGGGGTATGGCACGCGGCACGGAATGCTGAGGACCTGGGTTCGATTCCCAGCATTGGTCTTTTTTCTGGGGTTTTTCTGTGCATCTATATTTCAGTTTGTATTTAGTACGAAATGTATGATTTCACGGGATGACCGTAAAAGTAATAAAAAAATGAAGTTGAAAAAATAAGTACAAAAAAAAGATACTTCATAGCTAACTTGTTTAAAGTTGCACAGTAGCGCCATCTCTTGTCCAGGTGAGCGGTTAGTTCCGAAGGAGTGTTAAAATCTCTCGATGAGGGTGTAACATAGATGTGCGTTTGTCACTGCATAAGGTGATGATTTAGCAGATTGAAATGTATGATGTATAGGAAAGATTCGTGTCTAATCTCTAGACCAGTGGTGGTGTAGGGGTATGGCACGCGGCACGGAATGCTGAGGACCTGGGTTCGATTCCCAGCATTGGTCTTTTTTCTGGGGTTTTTTCTGTGCATCTATATTTCAGTTTGTATTTAGTACGAAATGTATGATTTCACGGGATGACCGTAAAAGTAATAAAAAAATGAAGTTGAAAAAAATAAGTACAAAAAAAAGATACTTCATAGCTAACTTGTTTAAAGTTGCACAGTAGCGCCATCTCTTGTCCAGGTGAGCGGTTAGTTCCGAAGGAGTGTTAAAATCTCTCGATGAGGGTGTAACATAGATGTGCGTTTGTCACTGCATAAGGTGATGATTTAGCAGATTGAAATGTATGATGTATAGGAAAGATTCGTGTCTAATCTCTAGACCAGTGGTGGTGTAGGGGTATGGCACGCGGCACGGAATGCTGAGGACCTGGGTTCGATTCCCAGCATTGGTCTTTTTTCTGGGGTTTTTTCTGTGCATCTATATTTCAGTTTGTATTTAGTACGAAATGTATGATTTCACGGGATGACCGTAAAAGTAATAAAAAAAAAAATGAAGTTGAAAAAATAAGTACAAAAAAAAAAGATACTTCATAGCTAACTTGTTTAAAGTTGCACAGTAGCGCCATCTCTTGTCCAGGTGAGCGGTTAGTTCCGAAGGAGTGTTAAAATCTCTCGATGAGGGTGTAACATAGATGTGCGTTTGTCACTGCATAAGGTGATGATTTAGCAGATTGAAATGTATGATGTATAGGAAAGATTCGTGTCTAATCTCTAGACCAGTGGTGGTGTAGGGGTATGGCACGCGGCACGGAATGCTGAGGACCTGGGTTCGATTCCCAGCATTGGTCTTTTTTCTGGGGTTTTTTCTGTGCATCTATATTTCAGTTTGTATTTAGTACGAAATGTATGATTTCACGGGATGACCGTAAAAGTAATAAAAAAATGAAGTTGAAAAAATAAGTACAAAAAAAAGATACTTCATAGCTAACTTGTTTAAAGTTGCACAGTAGCGCCATCTCTTGTCCAGGTGAGCGGTTAGTTCCGAAGGAGTGTTAAAATCTCTCGATGAGGGTGTAACATAGATGTGCGTTTGTCACTGCATAAGGTGATGATTTAGCAGATTGAAATGTATGATGTATAGGAAAGATTCGTGTCTAATCTCTAGACCAGTGGTGGTGTAGGGGTATGGCACGCGGCACGGAATGCTGAGGACCTGGGTTCGATTCCCAGCATTGGTCTTTTTTCTGGGGTTTTTTCTGTGCATCTATATTTCAGTTTGTATTTAGTACGAAATGTATGATTTCACGGGATGACCGTAAAAGTAATAAAAAAATGAAGTTGAAAAAATAAGTACAAAAAAAAGATACTTCATAGCTAACTTGCCTAAATATACGTCCGTTACCAAGGCGTCAAGAATATCTCTACAACTCTATGCCATACAACATAAGGCTGATGTTTCCACATATTTGACGGGATGGCTGTATAGATATTTATGCCTTTGACTGCATATCATACATACTGTTACGAGCCGTAGGGTTCGTTAGATAGATAATACGCCTTTAACGTAAAACTAATTTAATTGAACAAAAGGGAATCACTTGCAACACTAAACTTATTCGCTTAAATCACTTAGTAATCACTTTGATCTCTCTTCGATGTTTATCTCTCGGTATCGTATCCAAAAACTGACTGTGTCGGAACCTTGTCCGCCTTTATATAGGTCCAGTGAAACGGTCCACAAAGTTCGAGAACATTCCAGCTAGAACTCTCTGGCCCATACGTCTAGAATATTCCGGAAACAGGATTATCTGTCTCTCTTTCACGAGTACGCTATGCTATCTCGCTCACACACTTTCTAGAATGTTCCGGAAACAAGATCGTCTGTCTCTCTCACACATATAGGCTATCCTTGTCACACACCTTCTAGAATGTTCCAGAGACAGGTGGACTGTAACTTGGCCTGAAACGGCCTGAAAACGGGTTTACAGCCTGCTGAAAATAATGCTAACTTGGGATAATTTCTGATTTACCGTTATGTGTTAGGACTTCTTCCCGAACGGCCTGAAATCAGATTTCAGCCTGCTGAAAACGACTGCAAGTGCTACTAATTTCATAAAAATGTTTTTGCGGGTTTCTCGTGGACCCATCTCCGTAACAATACATTTGCATAGATAATAATTGTGGCTAATGTTTTTGCTACCATAGAATGAAACAAACCGATATCTGTGGACAGATGCACACAAAAGTGACAATGTCTTGACACTTTTTTATATACATAGGAAGAAGAAGAGAAATAATCTGAAAGACTTGTTAGTGTCAGCCTTGATTGCTTCTATTTATAAGACATTATGAACATGAGAACATGACGCATTGCTATTCTCAACTCTAAATTATTCGTTTGCGTATTTATGAAGCAGAGTTTTGCATATTCTGTGAGCAACTTAGTAAATAATTTATATATAAGTATATTTTGTTGATATTGCTTGTAGATATCTCTGAATCATCATTATCTTCGGTCTATACACGCCCCAATGCTGGGCACAGGCCTCCTCTTAGATTGAGAGGGTTTAGGCTGTAGTGTAGTTCTAACACAGTCCAAGTGTGGAATGGGGACTTGACACAATTGAATTGTTTCTTAGATGTATGGTTCCCTTATGATATTTTCCTTGACCAAAAAGGTCATGGTAATTTTAAATTATAAAGGATTTTCCACACTGGAAGCGTTCTGCGGTCGCGGTCAGGTCAAATTGAACGCAGCCCGCATTATGTATGAACAACATTGGCTGTCTCTATATATTTTTGTATTGATCACACGCAAGCGCAATATATAGAGACCGACAATGTTTTTCATACATAATGCGGGCTGCGTTCAATTTGACCTGACCGCGACCGCAGAACGCATCCAGTGTGGCAAATCCTTAATTTCGCACATAAATTCCCAAACACTTAAAGGTACGAGTCCAGATATACTTATCTAAACATTTACGACCGCTTTAGCCTAGTTGGTAGTGACCCTGCCTACGAAGCAAGAGGTCCTGGGTTCGAATCCCTGTAAGGGCATTTATTTGTGTGATGAGCACGAATATTTGTTCCTGAGTTATGGATGTTTTCTATGTATTTAAGTATTTATTTATCTACATATATAAGTATGTTTATCGTCGTCTAGTACCCATAGTACAAGCTTTGCTTAGTTTGGGACTAGGTCGATTTGTGTAAGATTGTCCCCTAATATTTATTTTATTTATTTTTATTGTATATATTTATTTTTGTCTACTATACATACACGTAAATATATGTTTTCTTTCGAACCAATTATGAAGATTTGTTACCCCTCAGTTCATGTAATTGTTTTTGAATTTCAGGGATCTGGAAATCCAAAGACGAACTGAAGGCCCTCCGGAATGTTTCGTGCGTGTTCAACCCACGGCCTCAAGTAAAGAAGGCGTACCAAGTGATCTGCACGCGTTGGGAAGACGCCGTCAAACGCATGTGCGGTTGGTACATAGCCAACAGTTCCTCGCAGTCGTTAAACACTGTCTCAGATTCCAGTAGTAACTCATTCACCCCACAAAACAGTTTCAAAGTTAACTCTAAGAAGAAAAGGAACAGCAAACGTTCCAAATAACGGTGGCTTATCTGCTTGCTTGCATTCCTTGCGTGCTTGCCGATCAGTAGGTGATATATATCTTGCCCTGACTTCCATAGACTGTTTTGTTTCGTTGATTTGTAGGGAGTGTAGACGTAGGTACGGTAAGCTTTTTCCTATAAGGTGCAATGTGGGTTTAAGGTTTTTTTATATTTAGATTAAGGGTACATGGGCTGTCACAATAGACTTGTTAGTAGTTAAATTAGTGTTTATTTTTAACTAGCTTTAGCTCGCGACTTCTGCCCGTTGATTTTTTTATTTCTCTTCATATAAATATTTTCTTGAACATAAAAAAAATAGTCAAATCGGTCAAGCCGGTCTCAAGATACGATCTTTCAGATATGCAGCAATAGTTATTTATTTATAATGTATAGGGGTGAATCAACTTTTTCTTTTCACCCGTTACACATAGATTAGATACAATCACCACCATTGACGTTCGCGCTCTCTTTTTTTGAGAAATACTCCAAAAAATATAATCTTAAAATATTTGTAGGTTAGATTTTAAATCGAACTTAAAATAGTAGGTAGCAATAAAATGTAACACCATGCAGAACTGATCTCTTACGCGCAATTACTTGTGATAAATAAAAAAGCAAAATTCTTGCCTCAGCTCAATTCCATGCCATTGTTATAATTAATTTACGACAACCGTGCATGTAGTATTCCACTGCTGCGTTCAATCATTTAGTCTTATAACTCGTTAGCGTGGCGACCCGGCAATGTAATACTACTCGCACTATCGACTTTATTTTACCGATTTGTGACAGCCTGCATTGTTATAATTATCATAAGGTGGTAGCGGTCGGAGGCCTCATTAAATATCAAGTGATGTAATTTTTAATTAATTATAATAGATTTTTATTGATTAGTATATATGTTCTCCGTCTTCCTGAGATTATTACGAGACGGAGAATAGGACGAAGTGGAGATTAGGAGAGGGTTACATCCAGCAGTAAATAAATAATAAATAATAAATATCACGGGACAATTCACACCAATTGACCTAGTCCCAAAGTAAGCTAGGCAAGCTTGTGTTATGGGTACTAGGCAACGGATAAACATACTTATATAGATAGATACATACTTAAATACATATTAAACACCCAAGACCCGAGAACAAACATTCGTATTTTTCATACAAATATCTGCCCCGACACGGGAATCGAACCCGGGACCTCAAGCTTCATAGTCAGGTTCTCTAACCACTAGGCCATCTGGTCGTCTAAGCAGTGGATAGAAAAAGCCTGAATGAAAAAGAAGAAGAAGTATATTTAGGAAAACTGTAAAATATCGTAACTATATTTTGTACGCGCGGAATTCGACGCAGTAGAATTGAATACTTTCGTTGTTATTTGTTTATAAATTATCTGTGAATTATAATAGTGTATACATTATTTTATATGTAATAATCAATAAAATTATGCGTGTTTTTTGCGTGCAGACGATTCCCTAACATAAGTATCCACTTTTCTTTGTAGTTAGTATGGAAAAGTGGATACTTAAGTTAGGGAACGGACCGTACCTGTCAAAAGGCGGTTTTAGGGGCTCCCCATATGTATCGATGCGGAATCGATCGGGAAAACCTTTATGTCAACGCAATAAGAGCGAAAAAGATGTTAATCGGCTCGGCTCCGCGGGCCGAATTGAGCCGAGCCGATTGACGCCTTTTTCGCTCTTATTGCGTTGACATAAAGCTTTTTCCGATCGACTGAAGCCGATTTCGCGTCGATAGATGTGGGGAGACAATCATACATTTATTTGCGCCTCTGACATGATAAATACATACTCTATCAATCAATCAATCTAGGAATCAATAATCTATCAAAACATATTCCCTGAAAATAAATTTATTCCTAAAGACATAAAAATTACAAATATGTATGTAATATTTAATCACTTTATTTCCACAAAATGTTATAGAGCAATCATAATATTAACATTGAGTAGTGTTATCTAAGCGTACAACTCTATAAATTCATAACTAAATATAATTTTTAAAAATACATATCTCTTTCTATATTTTAGTAGCTTACTTTAAAAAAAATATAATGTGAAGTTGACATACGTAATACGTAAGCTTATCTGTATCTCAAGTAATAATTAAATTTATTATTTAACGTAATGAAAGATTTGCGATGACTAATGAAATAATTATTAAAAAAAACGACAAGCAATACAAAAAACAATACAATACAAGTGAATGTAGTGATTAGTTTATTTCAATAAAACCTATTTATTTGCGCAATAGCGTTTATTCCGATCGTGTAATGCTTTTTTCTTAAAACAATTTTTCGTTTTTACCCACGCCGGAAAAAGAACGATGTATGCGTTTATTCTAAGGCGTTGTGTATTTCTATGTCTGTTATCATCTTTCTCGAAAACTACCGAACCGATTTAGTTTTTTTTTACTCATCCATGACATTGTTAAACGAGTGTATTGAAATTTTCTGTGTAATAGTTCTGTGATATATGATATGAGTGCATAAATTTTAAATCTATTTATTTTTATTGTATATTCAATTTTTAACAATAAGTATGCATGCCTATAGGTACTATGTATTATGGTATTTATGGTACATATAAATAAACGGAACAATTGTTGTGGATTTAATCTGGCAGTCATTTAATAATTTGTACTTTAATTTGCAGAGGATATATCGCTTTAGGTAAAATGAAAATTACAATAAAATTAAAAACAAAAATACTTTTTCGCTCTGTACCTATCTCCGCTAAAAAGTATAGTTTAAATACTAAAAATACAATACAATAGGGATGTTGACACCACCAATCAACTGACGTACTTTGTATGAGCTGTCAAATCACATTTCTCCCATAGAGTTTGAATGGCAATAGCAACATATGACGTCACTTGTTCGCATACTCAATTTACTAACTATTTATTTGTTTTAAAGCAACAAAAAATCTAATTTTGCAGTTAATCGAAAATTAATCTAGGTTTTAGGGCTAAAATAAAGCGTTTTTTTACTGGAGTCGTGTCTTCGAATTATTTTTTAATGGTGACAACATCCCTATAATAATAATATCTACAATAGATGTACATATTATAGATAACAATCAATTTAATTTAAACGCAGCGTCGCTTTCATTGGTTCATGATTACTTACCACAACTACAAAAAAGTGTCATGCGTTTTAGGAGCTTCTCTCTTTTTCTAACATATCTAGCCAGAAAGGGGTGATTGCTACTAGCATATCTACATATAAACGCTAGCGTACTAGTTAGTGTCTGCAATGATATTCGCAGCTTCCAATTGAGAACATAATCATTTTTTCACGCGTGCGACTGAATTTTTTAGTCTCTTATATAACTATGCAACTTATCTAAATATCGAAATGAATATGTCGAATGTATTAAAATGTCGAAAAGGTTTGTTCCAAAGCTGTAAACTTTTTAATAATATTATAGAACTAACCTAACCTAACCTACACATAGTTTTTTAGCATTAGAAATAGGGTAAACAATCTTGATGAGTCTTTTTATTGAAAAACGATTTTAGAAAAATCAGCTGTGTGTAGGGGTAAAAGCACGCAGCACGGTATGCTGAGGACCCGGGTTCGATTCCCGGAGCTGGTCTTTTTCTGTGTTTTTTCTGTGCATCCATGTTTCAGTTCGTATTTAGTATGAAATATATGGATTTCACGGGATGACAGTAAAGGTAAAAAAATGGAGTTGAAAAATAAAAAATACAAAAAGATACTTCATACCAATCTTGACTTAGTAACTATTACTTATGAGTCTAAAAGATTGTAAATGAACATATATCTTTGCTAATTGTTACATATTTGTAGTGATTTATTTTTCAAAAGTGTTTTTCAATATAAAGACATGTTAAGATCGCTTAGGTACATTTTTTATAATGCTAAAAAAAGAAGTACTTATAATGTGTACCATGCCGTTGTAATAAATTCTGAGAACACGCTTTCAGAAAAAAAAATTCGAAGTTGTAACCCATTCGATATTTTAATATATTCAAGCTTTCAAGCTTTCAAAAAAAGAGCGTACTCCTACCTAAAAGGCCGGCAACGCACTTGTGACTTTTCTGGTGTCGCAGGTGTCCATGGGCGACGATAATCGTTTGCTCGTTTGCCCCCCCTATACCATAAAAAAAATAAAAAATCCATTAATTAATTTTCGACACTCAGAAACTCTTGATATTATGAACGTCTGATTAAATAAAAATTTGGTCAGTCGAATATGCCCACCCTGTTTTCTATAAGTATTTAGACAGAGACGCAACGATTAATTAATAGCATACTTATTGCTCACTTGTGTTGTTATCGATGTTGTATCTAGATAAAAGTGCTCAGGGCTTTTTTGTTGGATCGTTAGAGTTGATAATCATTAAATGACCATAACATAAGCTAGATAGACCTAGATGACAATATGTTGGTTTAATATTAGTAATATTTTTTTTACCTAAAAGCTCAATGTAATATTATTAATTAAAATGTATCATATACAAGTAGTATTTTGATTGCTTTTGTTATTTACCTGTAAAGTTAGTTTAAGGACCGTCCCCACTGAGAGCATTCGCGTGTAATGAGCTGGTGGTGTGGATATTGAGCCGAAAGTACCTACAAAGTTTACACGCCGGCGCCGGCGATTGCTCGTTTACAAATGCTTGGGTAAGAATGCTCTCAGTGAGGACGCTCCCTTAGGTACGCGATTGGTTTTAAATTCTTGCCACGTAATAGAAAGGTGTATCATAAAAACATTCCTATGTAAGATTTTGTTAATACGTCATTGTTAAAGTATATTTTGGAAATAAAATGACATGATGAATTAAGCGCACATTTTTCTTTAGTTTATGTATTGCATAATTTATTGAATCAGGCATTACTTTGCGCAGGTCCATATTAATGAACTGAAACAATCATAAAAACCTTCAAAGAAAGGTTACGGGCGTGCAAAGTAATTGTTTCAGTTCATTTATATATTGAGAGAGAGAGAGAGATGTTTATTTTTCAGTGGGACCCATTTAAAAAACTAAACACAAAAAAAAACACAAACACATTGTGATGTCACGAACGCCAGCGGAAAATGTAGTTCGCAACAAAACCTAAATAGGTACAAACCGGAAGTATGTATGGCAACACTTGATCAACACTTGATTGCATTCATCCATAGTTGTCTTGTTTAGTAAACAACTTTCTAACCTCAAAATGCTTCATATTTAGCTAAAACAGCTCCTTTCTCGTAAATAAAACTACCAGAGTCAACATTTTGGATACCATGTTAACTTCATGTCTGGAATTGCTTTATTTATGAAACAAAATATGTTTTTAGCTAAAAAATTGCATTTTTAGGTTATAAACTTGTTTACTAAATTAGACAAGTAGGTATGAATGAATGAAGTATAGTACAACCTTCCCAACTTGCTTGACTAAACAATTCTCCACTTAGATAATTGGGTGCGCTATAGCTAAACCGCTTAACTGAGTGCCTGCCGCCCGCACCTTTCCCGGCCGCTATAATGCAATTAGGTAGACTTAGTACTCTCAGCACGGTAAGCCAAGAGACGTGGGTTTAAACTCTCGAACGTTATGAATGAGAAAGAAAAAAATAAAAACCTGCGTTCTAGTCTCGTTTGAGTCAAATAATACCTACCAATATTACAGATTAAAAAATAAAAAGACAAAAGATAGCCTTAAATCTGGCTATCTGCGTTACGGCGTCCGAGAGGTTAAATCTCGGCTAGCACATTCGAAAAACTTTCGTTTTTAACCATTTCAACGCCTAGCTTGCGTGAAGATCACTTTGACGTTGTACTTTGTAATGCAATATCCGTCGTTGACACGTCAAAAATCATAATTAATAGGATAGGAAACCGTCTGCTAATAAAAAAAAATAGACACGGTTCACTAAATACAATTTAAAAAATAACTGATTCTAGAATACAGAAAATACCTATTGGCATGTAGGTATTCTAAAATTTAACTGCGCATGTTGTGCTCGTATCTATTGGTATAGCAAGCTTTAAGAATAGGAAATGGGTTCAATACTCAGCTCACGCTTTATTTTAAAATAAAAAAAAACCTTTTAAAATTCTAAGCGTTTTCAGCGCTTCCTATCATTTCAAACTCTTAAATGTCATTCTCACAAAATTCCTCGTATAAATACCGCCTAAAGCCGCGTTTTCATTTAGTGTTCAGAATAGTTCTGTACGCTTAGTATAAGTTTTACTTCACCAAAATACTTCTCGATCGCGTTTACGTAAAAAAAACAATTACTAGGGAAACATGGACAGCGTCTCCGCGCGCGCGCTTCCATGTTTCCATAGAATTGAAATTTTTACGTAAACGCGATCGAGAAGTATTGAAGTGAAGGAAAACTTATACTAAGCGTACTGTACCACTACCATGAGTTTACAATGACCGTACTCTATAGCGACTGCGTAAATGATTTGTATGGAGTCTCCATACAAATCATTTACGCAGTCGCTATCGAGTACCGTTACTGTAAACTCATGGTAGTGGTACTGAGCGAGCAATCGTTCGTGCGTAAATGAAAACATTTGAGTGAGCGAACGTGTTTGTTCAGTGATAATCGGCTGGACGCGGCGAACGATTGCTCGCTCACTCATTCATTCAGTGAAAACGAAATCACAGGCGCGCGACGAGCGAGCAGACTCAACTCTGACAGCGAACTGTTCAGTACGATTTTTTGTTCTTAACAATTGTTCGTTTCCTCACTGAATGAAAACAGATGTTCTCTGTTTCGAGCGAGCATCGGCCGAACAGCAAACATTTGCTCAGAGCAAAATGTTCGCTCTGAGCACAAATGAAAACGCGGCTTTATGGTAGGTAAGGAAAGAGCTTGTTCCTCTTTGCCATCCATATTTCAACGACCAAAGCAACAGTTGACAAGAAGTAGCCAATAAATAGCAAGCTAAATGGGATAACTTGAGCGCTTATATTAATTTTGTTGGCTTTTCGTGGCTCCGAAGTCATGCTGGGGAGAGTCACGTCCAGACCTAGAGATCGGCTTGTCCAGGTATAGTACATGTCTGGTATACCGGATTCCACTAGACGCATCATGAATACGTGGAGTAGTTCTACGAATGGGAAAGCTGCAAACAAAAATAAAAGTTAGATTGTTTTTTACACCAGTGTCGGCTATAGACGACAATACGGTAATACAAAAATTAACCTACCATCATCTGCATAAGACTCAATTTTGTTCGTGACAAAGGTAGGCTTCTTGCGTTTCAAATTCGAAATCAAAATGATTTTTCTGTACAGTCAAGGTCATAGATTACTAAGACGTCAACAATATCTATACCTTACCTACACCTCTATGACTCTGATCATAAGGTTCAGGTACAAAAAGCTTCGACTAAAAAGTACGATGTCAATTAATCTTCTAGTTTCTATAACATTATGTAGATATTTTACAAGCTTTATTTAACTTATTATACTAGTTATAATGTTTGTTTGTTCGTGTCAAATCTGTCAAGTCAAATTTGGCATGGATATGTAGTTTGGATGACAACGCAAGTAAATTCAGTGAAAAAAGCTTGTAGGTACTATTTTTTTTCATATACATAACTTTTTATTATTACCTCTGTTGGTGATGTAAGACAGATAAAATTCCCGAAAACACTCATTAGCGACATATAATTGGGGACGACCGTCTTCGCCCTTGTATTCCATCAGCGTCACTAAAATAGCATCAGTGTGCCGTTCCAAAGCAGCCGTATTGCGGTGTTTGAGGACATAGTCAAAGAAGTTAGTGTCTTCTGAAAGGGTAATAAAAAAACTTTAATTACAAGTTGTCTTTCTAGGTAACTTTCTTAGATTTTATTTAATAGGTCTAAAACTTGTTTAGCACCATTATATTATAATTATTTATAATATCCGGACTTGATCAATGATCAAAACATATATTATATTGTTTACATCAACGTAGGTATTCTTTTAGTCTGTGTCCCACTGCTGGGCAAAGGTTTCTCCTCTCTTGCTCCACTCGTTTGTCTAAATGCTGCGTTACGGGCTCTACTTTTTCCGTGGTTAAAGAAATTAAAAGACTCGAATCTTAATCTCAGACCATTTGAGGAATAACAATATAGTCAAAAGTCAGAAAATTGTACTCAGTTTAGGCTTTAATTGAAGCTCTTAGGAATGCTGAAGAATCTACCACCGGTTCGGAAAAACCCTGTTGAGAAGAATCCTGCAAGAAACTCAACAAGATATAGATATATTTTCTTTTGAATTGACATAATAGCTGATAAATATTAAACTTTAAATGAGTTGACTGTACCTGAAACTACGGTGCGAGTTAGCAAAATAGCTTGCACATCGTTGCTTGGAATTTCGAGCAAGGCGTTGATGGACGAAGATGTCAGTATCACTGTATTAGCTTCTACGAGCTCCGAGAGTTTGTTCATCGGATGGTACCAACGAGTGGTGAATGTATAGTTGATGAAACTCTGAAAATAAACGCATTATAATAGTTTTTGATATTATTATGCTTTAAGAGATGTTGTAGAAAAAGAAAAATCCTTCCAGCAAAAATATAGCAGAATGGCTACCACGCGTTTCGATTAGGTATTCTTATGTTGCTCACTGCGTCCCTTTCATATTAAGTCAGTTGGAAGAGGATGTAGGTACTGACTAATGAACAAGATAACTGTTAGTATGCTAACACCAATACCATAAACTAGATCTCTGATAATAGGAGAGAGATTTGCCGTGTAAGATCAAATACAGTGTGACTCTTCAGTCTAGTTTGTACTCCTGCTGTACACTATACTCACTTGATATGTCGCTAAGAGCATGATTGATACATACAAACAGGCTCCTCTCAATATTAACAAATCATTTCTGCGTACCAAGAAGAAACCAAATAATCCTGCGTTGACAGAGTTTTTAACATAACAATACAGTGAAGACGCTTTGATGTTGTGATGTAATCTATTTTTAATCCTCGCAGACATCCACATAACTACTCCTACGGCAACGAGCGTGGTGTAAATGCAGAGCCATTGTGTTAAAGTATAAGCCTTGTATGGGTAACTCCAGAGCGGTTCTTCATCAGGATGTTTCAACAAAGCGCACAGGGAATCTTGCGAGATGGGACACATGAAATGGTACGGCCTGATTTCTCCTTCGATATATGCCACCATAAACCTAGAATTGAATGATATGTCCAGGTCACCCCTGACAACATGGCCCAAGCTTCCCGTAATGACTCCATTGTCCTGCTGGTATCCGAACCTATCGTAACCTGGGCCCAATCGGGGCATCGATAAATTGAATTTAAAATGTTGGACAACATCTGCCATAACAAGGGCATCCATCCCGCAATAGTTATCGCCTAAAATATCATTCGTTTTTAGGTACATTTCTGTGCCTGAACAATTGGCAATAGCCGTCGGAAATCGACCGAAGATGTTGCCTTTAAGTGGATACATCTGAGTTAGCATTCTTTTTGTCTGCTTTGTCACTACTCTTGATAGACGAGTCATGTTAACAAGGTTGATTGTCCTGTTATACAAGCCTACATGGGATGATTTCGAGTTTCCATAAATAACATATTTGTTTGGACATACGTTTGGTAGGCTAAGAATGACAATCAATATGCGATACTTATGCCATAGGTCGTTCAGAAATGATTCTATTTTGGCGTGGACCTCTTCACTAAATTTTCCTTGATCACATTCATACAGGCGATCCTGAGTAGATACTATTATGAAAAGCACTGACATTTGTGATCTAAGCATGAATTTTAGCATTGGCTTATCTAACAAACTTGAATTTATGTTGTTTGTGGTTAACAAAAGATTAGCGCTGCGAATTAATATCCTCATTAATATTCCTCTAGTTACCGACTCTGGCATATGTTCCCCTCTCACTATTATAACTGAATGATCTCGATGTAAACTCTTTATGAGGTTATTTCTAAATGTGACGCTGGTTTCATTTTCGACGCCTAACACGACAGTATGAGGGCGCTTTGTAACTTTCAATATACTTAACCATTGCGGTTCACTAAGTTCCAAATTGAAAGCATCGTAGGCACAAGAAACGGCAAACAAACTAAAAATTACATCTAATACATGTTTCCATAATCCCATCTTCAGACAACTCAACACATCAATGTCCCAGCCACGACTGATACCACATTGATATTATGTAGTATATGTTCAATACTATGGTAGGTATGTCCAGTATAAGCAAAGCAAAGTTCAAGATTCATTTGATTCTAATGTTAAAGTTACTAAATAAATGATAACCATTACTTAGATTATTTCGGAGATTGAAGATCTAAAACTCGACAGGTTCTTTTGTTGCTACATGCTGGCGTTTCGGAATGGAGTGTAGTACAGGTAAATAATATATGAGGCGACGAATACGAAGTTTCAATCTAGGAACATCGAGATTAGGAAAATATCTTTGAAGTCGACGTTGCCTTGCGACATCAGTTGACGGGAGGACCAATATTTACCACCATTAAGTTGAATTAACTGTCAGTTCTGTTTACCCTTCCTACTGCTACTGAAGGAGTAGTATATTTATACTATCCATAAATTTTGATTGTCAATAAAACTTAGGTACCTACAGTCGCAGAATGAAAAGGTTTGTCACTTTTCGACTCTATGTCAACGAGTTAAGATCGGAAAGCGACGAACCTTTTAATTCCGCGACTAAATCTACATCATTTTCAGATATAGGTTTGTAATCATAAATAGATGGGTCATAAGCATAAACAGAATAATTATGTGTAGGTAATACGGAACAAACAAGGATGTATTCTATTGTCGTGAAAAGTGCTGTTTACTTTTTCAGTTAGAACTCCTACAGTTCCATTTATTCCATACATGTAGATCATTATTTGCTCACAAATAAACGAGTTTAGATTGAAATTATCACTCGAGCAGTATAAAATCTTTGTTCAATATTCTTATTGTTACTCTGCCAAGCGTCGTCGAGCATGGCAAATATCTGGGTGTTATTAACACTGCTGATTGTTTTTAAAATCGCAAACGGAAGAATGTTAGATGGGTTGTTCATACACCCGGAGATGATGAAAAGCAGAATGGAGTTTCGGGCTGGTAATGATTATTTAGACTATAACCCAGCACATTATTCGAAAGATATAATAGTAGTCGAAGTGCCTGCACCTGCATCAAACGATGTTGACACGGTTATTGAAATAAAACACGAGAAAAATGCACTTGAAAATGAAACCGAAGATGATTTTGAGGATGGTGAACCACGGGATGAAGAAGTCATTATAATAGCTGATTGATCCTTATATGATTTGTGATTGATGGTAGAAGTTTAATTCTTACGACAAAATTTTGTAATGTTATGTGAATCTACTGTAACTGTATCTCTTAAAATTAGATAGAAATTTAAGTTTATCTGAGAATGTTAAAAACACATCTTTTTTGTAGTCTGAACAAATTACTACTTACATAGTTTAGTTACTAATGTTGCGTATCTTATATTACTATTAAAATCCCCAGTAAATTTAGTGTTTTATTAAAATAATAGCCTATTATAGTGTCCCACTGCTGTACAAAGGCGTCCCCTCTGGTCTTCTTAAAAAAATAGTGAATAGTCTTGAACAAAGAGGTACAGACTAACTTTATACCTAGTCAGCGTGATTATCTTTATAAAATAAATTGAAGTAAATTATCGCTCTTTGAGCTTTGATATGCTAGACCAAGTATTGACTTGTAATAATAACTAATTTAATTTACATCAAAACTCAACAATGATTAGCTGCCTAGAACCTGCAATAATTTAGAACAAAATGTCGTAATTAACTAGTGTGAACTTGTATATATTCACTGGTTTTTTTTATTGAGATAGGTTTCCAATTTGATTATTTATATGCATGAATAAGTATTAAGTACTTATAGATTGATTAATTCTGTTACATTTGATGACCAACGTTTACGTTACCAATGGATGAAACTAGTTGTTTTATGTCTTATGAAATAAATAAAAATAAAAATGGTTTTAAATTTTTTTATTTCAGTAATAAACAAAATATACCTAAATTGCACAATATTTTAGTCTTAGGTATACTACAATTATCGTAAAAAAATATTTTATCTCAATAATAGAATACATAGATTGCACAATAATTAGAGCTATGTATATTAATTAACTCTAGGCTCCATAATGAACTAAAACAATTACTTTGCTGAACTAAAACAATTACTTTGCTCACCCGCGACCTTACAATAGTTACGTTTATGCAAGAAATGTGTGTGTAAATATGCCTTATAAATAAATAAACAAAAAAATCAAGGTAGTTTTATAATATGTCAATAAAAGTTAATTTTTGTGGGGTAGTTTGAGAATAAGAAAAATAAAGTGGGTACTTGAGAAGTTACAGTGACAAGTTAAAACATTTGTTTTGGTTTGTTAGTTTAACATTTGGTAGCATAGCATACGGTTGTGGTAACTCTGAAGATGAGCTCTGGTTGAGTTCGAAACGCGTCAGTGTAGCTTGGTGGTGGTGATGGTTGGGTTTATGTGATTTGTGTGTGTTCGTACAGTGTGGAGGTGGAGGAACTGCATGAACGCACATTTCTTGCATAAACGTAACTATTGTAAGGTCGCGGGTGAGCAAAGTAATTGTTTTAGTTCAGCAAAGTAATTGTTTTAGTTCATTAATATGGACCTCCGCAAAGTAACGCCTGATTCAATAAATTATCTAGGCTCCATGTTTAACTTCCGTCTAATAAAGACAAATATAAAATTTGTCAACAATTATATCTAAATTAACTTAATTGCTTAGCCCAACCAAGTGGGCAAGAATTTGATTCTGCGGCCAGCTAGGCTCGATAGTCCGTTTTCGTTCTGTTGTCCTTCTTCGATACCTTCTAAAATATCGTTGCTGGGGTTATCTCCTCGGAGCGACCTCCTCGCTACCTTGTGTTCCGGCTCTTTGGTTTCAGCCTCCGTAGTAAACTCCGGAGCTCCTACTAATGGCACCAGAACTGGTATGTCATCAATGACTTCAATCACTGCGTACAGGGGCTGGACGTCAGCGACCGTGGTAGTTTCGGCGTCGTCTTGAGAGATTGGTACTGCAATGGCGACTGCCAGCACCAGCGAGAGAAGGACAATCAACTTGGAAGCCATGTTCTTGATGGGCTTCGGGAAACTTCTCTGCGTATGGGATTAAATCCCAAGAATATGCTCTCGGTTAGCTGTCTTGCGACTCTGTTTTGTTTTTGACAACACACCGACCTGTGATTAGGTTATATACTCGTTTTGTAATTGTGCTAAATAAAGTATTGTCCAGAATTGGAAGCATTGACGCATTGTGTATCTCGTACTCGATAATTGATCCTGTAAATAGTTTCAATATCATAATGACCATGAGTATGTTTTTGTTGTGGATTACAATGAAAAATGATGAGGAATAGTTTAAACATATGTCTCACTTCAGTATACTAAAATACTAATGCGTGACAGTATTGTCCTTCTGTTCGGTTTATTGTGTTCCTTGTTGGTTATTCTGTTGAATAACAAGGTGTTTTATTTGTTAGTCACTTTTTCAAGTATATTTATGAGTTGTCGTTTGCGTGCAAAAGTTCTTATGAATTTCTTAAAAATTCGAAGAAGTGGAGGCTTATCAAAAAATGTACATACATTTGTGGATTTTTTTCTATCGAATTTCATATCAAACAACAATCGTTGTCATAGACGACTGGCGAGCTGTCGCGATTATACTGTACCTATCTAGGTACTTACCGAGTCAAGTAAAGGTGTGATTTATGATTTTTTTTGCGTTCTATAATAATTAAGCAATGAAATAATGCACTAGGTACCGATTTTATATTGTGTCTTCTGCAATTCGAATGAAAATACATATGTTCAATTGTTCAAATAATTGATAACTTTAAAATATTTTGTTCAGAAGGGAGAGTATATAATCGATTAAACTAGGTAGGTATATTTTAAAGCAGATTAGGTACAAATAGGTATAGGTATAGGTATAGGTTTAGGTATAGGTTTATTTATATAATTTTGTCAGATCTTTTTTTACTGTACCCAGTCTAAAAGTTACAAATGAAACCTACGCTAGTTAAATGTTTAACGAGGTTGCATATATATTATTAAGTTAATTTAATATTGGCAGTTTTTCTGTCAGTTTTGATTTTCTTCTAAAAACGGCAAAGCGTTACTGACGGGTACAAACTTCAAGTGTAGAGTTAGTAATCAAGTAGAATTACAGACTTAGCAGAACCTTGGATTTTTGAACATCGTGAGGAAACCTGCACACACCTAAAAAGAAAATTAATGGTGTACCTATACGACGTTCCCTATCCGAACTGGGCCGGCCTGAGAACTATGACCCAAGCCCTCTTATTCCGAGAGGAAGCTTGTGCCCTGCAGTGGGACGCATACTTATATACGCTGGGATGATGATGAATTGAGACCAGAATACAGGTTCACACCAATTGACCTAGTCCCAAAGTAAGCTAGGCAAAGCTTGTGTTATGGGTACTAGGCAACGGATAAACATACTTATATAGATAGATACATACTTAAATACATATTAAACACCCAAGACCAGAGAACAAACATTCGTATTTATCATACAAATGTCTGCCCCGACACGGGAATCGAATCCGGGACCTCAAGCTTCATAGTCAGGTTTTCTAACCACTAGGCCATCTGGTCGTCTAAATCGTCGTATATATACATATAGTATAGCTGGAACTCTGAAATAACACATAACGGGCAGTGTACTTACTCATATCATAAGCATAGCTCGGACAGGTCGTCAAAACAATCGCAACACGGTAATAGAATAAAATTAATAGAGCCGTATTATATATATTTGACGTCCAAATGGCCTAGTGGTTAGTGAACCATGACTACGAAGCTTGAGGTCCCGGGTTCGATTCCCGCGTCGGGGCAGATGTTTGTATGAAAAATACGAATGTTTGTTCTCTGGTCTTGGGTGTTTAATATGTATTTATGTATGTATCTATCTATATAAGTATGTTTATCCGTCGCCTAGTACCCATAACACAAGCTTTGCTTACTTTGGGACTAGGTCAATTGGTGTGAATTGTCCAGTGATATTTATTTATTTTATTTAGTATTATTTAATTATATTTTTCAATATAGTTTTGTGATTTTTGAGATAACATGTTTCTAAAAAAGTGTTCCCTTTTCGTAAAAACTATTTCTAATTTTTTTTGTGTCACTTTTGTGACGAGCCATATAAACTGTACCTATAAAAAAAGCTTTTGTTAAAAAATTAATTTTATATGCAAGCTTTTTCGCTGACTATTCCGTTAACTATGTTATGATAAGGGGCGCTACTACGAAATTCGAAATTCGAAGTTCGTATCGTATTATCCCTCTCACTCTCGTGTCAAATCATATTAGCGTGAGCGGGACGGCACGAAACGAAGTTCGAATTATGCACTTCGTGGTAGGGCCTCAGTGTGCAACATCACGATCGACAAATCGCATGAAAAATCCTGTGCGTAAATGCGGCGGTGGGGCGCGTCATTTTAAATTAGACAAGCTCTACGTACATTGCAAGTTAAATAAAAGCTTATAAAAAGTACACAAATCTGACAAAAAAAATTGGTACATTTTTTTATCATCAAAACCAATAGCGTTCTTGATTCTGAAGAAAACACCAAAGTTTCCTCGTTTGAAAAAGAAAGTAATGGGTATTTTTTTTAAAATGGCCAAATTTGAATGCCGCGTACAGTACACAATATTTCACAGACATTTTCAGCATAAGAGAGTTCGGGATGGTTCTTAATCCACTTATTTACCATTTTTAATTTCACCATATTTATGGTGGTTTATTTTAAATAAAATATTTACAAATAACCATAAGTATAAGCCGTGGTGGCCTAGTGGTTTGACCTATGGTCTCTCAAGCAGAGGGTCGTGGGTTCGAGTTTGGGCTCGCACCTCTGAGTTTTTCGGAATTTATTTGCGAAATTACATTTGTAATTTACCATGAGCTTTACGGTGAGGGAAAACATCGTGAGGAAACCTGTATACACCTGAGAAGAAATTCAATGGTGTATGTGAAGTTCCCAATCCGCACTGGGCCCGCGTGGGAACTACGGCCCAAGCCCTCTCATTCTGAGAGGAGGCTTTGTGCCCTGCAGTGGGACGTATACTTACAGGCTGGGATGATGATGATAAGCAGTGATCGGAATTTTGGGAGCTGAACTTTAACAAATCTTGCCAAGCGGGCATGAAACAGCTGCTTGTTTACAGACATGAAAATATCAATAAACTACTGAAAATCTGAGATTTCGATATAGAGTTAAATTGAACACTATTCTGCCAATAATATTCTTATTTTTCTTGGTTGTAAATTCTCCTTAATGTCAGCTTAACAAGTTTTGTTAAAGTTTAGCTCCCAAAATTCCGATCACTGCTTATCATCGTAGCGTAGGTAAATAAGTTTACTTATTTTAGTACTTATAAAACTGTTTCAGGAATGCCACTTTAGCAAAACTATGACGGAAATGCAACTAAAAAAGGTCGAATGTTAATCGCGATAATATCCGCTTTAGATAATCATAATCCCACCAAAAACATAAATGTGAAAAATGTTAGCCAAGTTCAATACTAAAAATATGCTTGATTGTGGACTTCGCCGACAAAAGGATTGAGGTGAAAATGGGTGCCAAGTTCTGCAGGTACTATACTGAAATCTATTTGTAAGAACAAATAACATCCTAAACAAGTAGGTATAACACTAAATTTCTTTGGTTTTTCTACTGCAACAGTGTTTTATATTTAGGTAGGTATAAATATAAATTCTTAAATTCATCTATGGAATAATTTACACAAACGGTTGCCGTGGCCGCACAGGCTTGCAGGGTTGCAGCTTGTGGAACACTATTCTTACTTCCGTACTAATAATATAAATGCGAATGTATTTTTGTCTGCCTATCTATCTATTAAGCCCGGTTTAGACCTACAAGAAAAATCGTGCAAGTTGCATTGCGAGGCCGTAAAGCGAACGAGTTTGAAGTGGTCAATCCAGCTTCGCAATGTAATGCAACTTGCACTATTTTTCTTGCAGGTCTAAACTTGGTTTAAGTCTGTCTGTTACTTCTTCAGACTTAATCTGCTGAACCGATCTATATGAAATTTGGTGTGGAGATAGTTTGAGACCCTAATACGAAAGACATGGGATAGTTAACTATTATATTATAGTGGAAAATTGCATAGTTCCCGCGGGACAATGATAAACTTTTCGCAGACGGAGTCGCGGGCAACAGCTAGTAGATATATAAACATGAAATTATTTTAGGTATCAAATCACATAAATATTGCACCAATATTACAATTCTCATGATGAAATTTGTATATAAAATGCTACCTAAAATGGGCCTTCTGGCCAGGTGCTAACTTTTGTGTTGCCTTTTATTCTTATCAGTTTTATCAGACCATTTTAGTATTCCATTAACACCCCCATACGTTCCTTACGAAACGCTGCAAGCATATAGCGCAGTTACCATCGGCTCGTGCGTCAATGCGGCTTCCACAAACAATATATATTAACTAGTTTACAATTCCAATAACTGTAATGCTTTGTGTAAATCCTCGGTTCACTTATAAGCCGCACACCGGAGCCATCCGTATGTTACTTTGAAGAATTAGTCGAGCAATATAGGATCTATAAAAAATGCGTTCAATGTTCTTTGCCGTCGCGTCGCTGGCTCTGCTGGCCGCCTGCGTTTGCGCACCAGTCGAGGAGGATGTGATCCAGCACATCCCCCAAAAAGTAGAAGAAACACCATCAGCTACAGGAAGTGGGGTTGCTCCGTCTGGTGCTGCGGCAGGAAGTGGTTCTGAACACCACGCCAGGGCTCGCCGTGACGTCGGTGGACAAGAAAGTGACCTGCTGCCTTCACCCAACCAAAACGACGCTTCACCCTTCGGAGAAACCTCCAACCTGATGGGCCGTGGAGGCATCAGGGTACTCCCGGCATATCTCGGTTGAATAACTGACCATCGCGAGGATTTTAGCACCGATACGACGCCATGTTTTTAGGTTAAGTACTCTCAATGAATTTATATAAGCCTTAAACTGTAAACCCTGTAAATACAATCGAATTTAAATTTTCCGTTTCTTTTTGTTCAATAAATAGTTGATTTTACAAACATTTCTGTTGTTTGGCTTACTTTAATTTCGCTACCTACTCATAATTGTTTTCATAGCTAAGTACCTAACTATTTTATATCAATCTGGAATAACTAACTGTCGACAATACGATAATCATACCTAGATCAACACTAATTGGTTTAAGTTACTTATTACTAATTAACAAATATGGGCTAATAATGTCGTAAAGGTTGATAGTTATTCTCACTCTTGGTTTTAATGCCACAGCAGTTCTGATAAACTTTTCCAAATGGGTGTTGTTAGAGTAACTGTCGTTATTGTATTATATTCAATTTTTTACGCTTTTGCTTTAAATACACCTGAAAATGAAGACGTAAATCAACTACTTGAAACAATTCCTGATGACAGTTATCATACTTCAACACATGGCATTAAGAATGACCTCGATAACGGAATTGAAAAAATATTCACTAATATAAAACCAATTGGTAACAAAGAAAAGGAAGATGTTTTCGAAACAGCAGAAAGTAGAGATTTTGTGTATCGTCCTCTTTATGTTTACAAAAGAATACAACACAGCAAACGGAGAATCACCATGTTCAATGCATTTGCTGGATAAAATTCATAAAAATCCTTATTGTAGTAGGTAGGTAGGTATGAATGTGTAAATTGCTTGGTAAGTGACGATATACTCGATCGATAAAATTGAAACTAATTGCCAATTACTATAACAAACTGTAAATTTGAAGTTTTAAGATCTGTTACTCAATTTTAACATTTGTTCATTTTGTGGTTGCACGAATGTAAACTTGGGTGGCACCCGATCATTGTGCAAAATGAGTAGAGTTATTATTTGTTTATTTGTGTTGGATATGTTTGTAAGTAGCTTTGAAATATTTGTACTTTATTCAGTGAGAGATGTAAAAAAAATACGTTTTCCTATTTTGTAGATAACCAGAGCCACCGCTGGCATTTCTCCTGTCCACGATCTTAAAGCTAAACTCGATTCTACAGCCCTTGACGAGCCATTTCTTTTTAATTCACCACACAAAGTCCTTAAGCATTTAGATACCTCCTTGCTTAAAGCTACAAAGAATGTCACGCAAAATCCGCAGATGGAAGAAAACTTGTACAACATCTCAAAAGACCTGGTATCCGCTATCTTATCAAAATTAGAAATTCAAGATAAAATTACTAGAATAACTAGAGAGGCCCTCGAAGCACCAGGAAAAAATAAAGGTATCACTGCTATTGAAACAAGAAGAATTTTAGATTATATTTCAAGAACTTTATCTGGTAACATCTTGAGTATTACTAGGGCTTCCACTGAACCAGAACTCCATCGTCTTGTCTACGGATTAGCCCAAATTGCTGCAGAAGTTTCCATTGTATCTGCTTTGAAAGATATAACTTACGCAACTGCTCTATCGAAGAAGCAATCGGTTGATTTGACTTTGCGTAAAAAGAGGTCAATAGTATCTGAGCCGCTTAAAAATCAAGTGACTAGCTCTCCGGACACTCGAGTGATTCCAACAGTTTATGGCGCTATATTAAATAAATCTACAACAGAGGCAGCACCTAGTGCACTTCCTAAACAAAATGGCATATTGATACCTGATTCACCATTTGCAGTTTTACCACGAAGTAACAGAATGTCGCTACATGTTTTGAACTCTAAGCCAACTGATAATAGTAACGCAAAAGGATTTCTGAATCAAACTGCGCTTGATATTGAAAATAATATCCGTGATGGCAATAATAGTGATCCAATTCTAATAGAAAAATCTGTTAATGGACCCCATGAGTTAATAGCTGATCCACCAAATACAGATGCGCAAGAACCTCTCACGGACGAATGGGTCGACGGGAGACCCAGTGAACTAAATGCCGATGTTGTAGCAGACATAAATATAGATCATTCCGATTTTGAAGACGAGGCTAAAAATGAAAAAAGGGTTAAACAGAGAATGGATAGACTTGAAGCTAAAGCGAAAAAGGCTATCCTGTTTGCGGGTGATGTGGCTTATTTGACTGCAGCTAGTGTTGTTGCGATGCGACGTGCGTTGACAGCTTCTATTGAGGTCCAGATGTCTGTGAGGTACGCGAAGAATGGTATGTCTAATCACCAGGAGTTGATGATGAATTTGGCTAAAACAGCGGCGCAACAGGCTGGCAAGGAAGCTAAGAGTGCTGGTTCGAAATCTCTTGCTTGTGAGAGGGTGATCAAGCTAGCGTTGAAGTATACGGCTCAGTCCCACGGAGCGAAGTTAAACCACGTGGCGAACAGGATTATAATGGACTCTCTGTCGTTAGCCACGCTGGCGAAGTCGATGGCTTATGTGTCTTCAGACATCGCGATTAACTCTTTGTACCAAGCTACTGATGTTAAACCTCCATCGTAAAAATATTTTCATATTATATTTTAGATTGAAATATAGATATTTTAGTTCAGTTAGCTGATCTTGTCACTGGCGGAGAGCCTAAAATTATTTATTTACGACACTATAGTAGAGCGAGTAAGAGCTACCTATCGTTTTAAATTCTTCGATGTAATGCTGACTGTATGCATTTTATTTTTAAACATACCTTCTGATTACAATAAAATTTTGTGTATCTACAATTTAAATTCAGAATAGAAATGTTTGATTTTATTGCCTTATGTTAACATGTGGTTAAGTAGAGTAGAATGCGTTGCTGGTTTTAATGAATCCGCTTACTTTAGTTAGTCTTCAATCCAATTTGAAAAGCTTTTATTTGAAGTTTGTTTTAATTCATGGTGAAAAAATACGAATCCTTCACTTCTTTATACGAGTTTAACTCGACATGTTTCGGGTTAATCCGTAGCACTTCGTCTCGGAGCACACGCCACGGCGGTTGCTGCCAAATTCATTTTGAACCTTCAATACAATTTTTCAATTAAATACAAATGTTATAAGTACCCGAGATAAATAAATACAAACACACTAACATTCTAACTTTCATTAGCTGACTCACGACTACATGAGGGTCCGTTAATCATGAACTAGAACAGTTGTCTATTAGTGAAAGAATTTTTAAAATAGCTTCCGTAGTTCCAGAGATTACCCCGCAAGTAAAAACAAAGTTAACGTCTCTATTTTATTAGTAAAAATTTGTTTTGTTTCGTTTTAATCCACAATTAACTCCGGGATCCTATCGATGTTTAGAAAATTTTATTTCCGAAGGTTTAGAATCCCGAAAACTTCATTTGTCCGAAAGCATTTCTTTCTGAAACTGTAAATATTTCAGAATTTATTTCAGGACCATCGTGTAGAACCCTTTAGGTTAGGTTAGGGTTGTTTTATAAAAATCCTGAAATATTTACAGTTTCAGAAAGAAATGCATTGGGATAAATGAAGCATTCGGGATTTTAAATATTCGAAAAAAAATAATTCTAAATTTTGATAGGTAACCATTAACTCCTAAATAATAATGAAGACTGTGGTAGAATTCGCCAAAAACAAAATAACAGGTTTAAAGGTGAAATAACTTTATTAGAGACACTACGAGGGGCGTTCAATATAAAGTGAGAATGAGATGCAAACTCTTTTAATATTACGAAATTAAATACTGGCCGGTAAAGCTAATCTATCTAGCTGATTGCTATGAAAAAAAAAACGAACTGTCTTTTGTTTAAAAAAATATACGGTAATTTCTTTGCAATGCTATTGAGTACGTTAGCGAAAATGGAGAAAATTGAACTGCGCGCCGTTATCAAATACTTGTGTTTGAAAAATTTTTCTACGGACCAAATCAATTTGGATTTGCGGGACACTTTAGGGTCTAATGCTCCTCCGTATTCGACAGTCGCACGTTGGTGCGCCGAATTTAGACGTGGAAGAACATCGACAATGGACGACCCCCGCTCCGGACGCCCTACTACAGCAGTAACTGAAGAAATTGTGAAAAAAGTCGAAAACTCAGTTTTGGCGGATCGTCGTGTCACGGTTCGTTTTATTGCTGAAAATGTAAAGATTTCAACGGGGAGCGTGCATAATATTTTACATGAACGTTTGGGTATGAAAAAGGTATCTGCGCGTTGGGTACCAAGAATGCTTACTGACACGCAAAAACAAACTAGACTAGAGATTTGTCAAGAAGCTTTGAACCTGATGCAGCAAGACTGGGAACTTTTTTTGGCGCGATTTATAACAATGGACGAAACATGGCACCAACATTACAACCCAGAAACGAAACTGCAGTCTATGACATGGAAAAGGCCATCATCTCCAACTCCGAAGAAATTCAAGGTGAGCCCATCTGCCGGTAAGGTCATGGGCTCTGTTTTTTGGGATGGTAAAGGGGTATTAATGATTGAGTATCTCGAGCATGGAGCCACTATTACGGGCACATTATACGCCAAACAAATAGCAACATTGCGCAATGAGATCCGCGAAAAACGGCGAGGTAAACTCTCGAAAGTTGTGCTGTTCCACCAGGACAATGCCCCGGCACACAAGTCCGCCGTTGCAATGGCTGCAATTCGTGATGCTGGGTTCGATATCCTTAAGCATCCTCCGTATTCACCAGATCTCGCTCCCAGTGATTTCTACCTATTTCCGAGATTGAAACAATACCTGAGAGGCCAGAAATTTGAAGACGACGACGCGGTAGTCGCTGCAGTACAAGATTTTTTAAGTACTCAAGATCAGACCTTTTTTAAAAATGGAATTTTACGTTTAGAAAAAAGATATACTAAGTGTATTATGCTAAAAGGTGACTATGTCGAAAAATAAAATGACATTTAGTAAAAGTTGTTTATAACATACTCATTCTCACTTTTTATTGAACGCCCCTAGTATTATACTATCACACAAGTGAACTGTAAGTTCTTATGATTGTTATTTAAGTTCAAATCAATTTTGCGATGCCGTATGCCTTCTTGTCGTTGCAGGTAAGTACTACTTAGTCGTTCTAAACGAAATCCTCTTGTTTACCAGTAGTAATATCGGTAGTAAGCCCTGAAAATGTCAATTGAAAATCTATACATATAAAATCCTTTGTCCTGACTGACGGATCAACGCACAGCCTAAACCGCTGATCGTAGAGACCTGAAACTTGGAGGGTGTGTTCTTTGTATGACGTAGGCATCCGATAAGAAAGGATTTTTCGTAGTTCTATTCCTAAGGGGGTAAAAAAGGGGGGCAAAGTTTGTATGGGACAACGTGATTCCTTGGTCCAATCTACTTCAAATTTTGCATAAACATTCTATAACAGAATTGATGGAAGACGTGTTTCGTATTTTATTGAAATTCATCCCTTGACGGGGTTAAAAAGGAGTAGAAAATTATTTTGGGGGTGATTTGCTTCGAAGTTGATATCAATACTCCTTAGTGCTTTTGATTTAAATTACTTTTTATTTTGACACAATGTAAACGAAACGAAACTTCAAATTTTGCAAACCAATCCATTCCATTTTGCATAACTAATTATATGTATAAGTATTTGCATTTACACCAAGCTTTTGCTTTTACAAGCGCAGCGTGGGACGTCCACCAACGAGATGGACGGACGTTTTGGTGAAGGCCGCAGGTTCAGGTTGGATGCAAGTCGCTTCCAACCGTAATGATAGGGCGTCAATGAGGGAGGCCTATGTCCAGCAGTGGACGTCCTACGGCTGAAATGATGATGATGATGATGATGAAGCTTTTATGTGAGTTCAACCTTTTTCGAATAAAATCGAATTGAGTATTCAAAAATCATTGTTGAACTCGCATAAAAGCTTGGTGCAATGCAAATACATATAAAATGCTTTGTCGTGAAGTCCTAAATGACTGACTGGCGGATTATCGCACAGCCTAAACCGCTGTATGTAGAGACCTGAAACTTGGAGGATGTGTCCTTTGTATGACGTAGGCATCCGATAAGAAAGAATTTTCCGGAATTCCCACGGGATAAGGAATATACGGGATGTATATATTTCATCAATCGAGAGTGACCCTATCCCCATAACGAAGATTACTAAACTGTTCCAATTGGGCATGCAAGTAGACTATTAGAACAGGTATAAAGCTAATTTCAATAATTTTGAAAATTTCCACGGTATAAGGCTAAATCAGGATTTATATACTCAAATCAACTGGATCCTATCTCCGTAACTACAATTAAGTACTAAACTTATCAAATTCAGTATAAACGTAAATGGTCATACACAACAGCAAAAAAACTTATTGCAGGATTATTGGAAATTCCTGTGGGATAGATAATCTCTGAAACTTCCGAGCCGATTTAAAAAAAAATCTTTTACCAGTAAAAAGTTACACTATCCATTATTGACATAGGCTACTTTTTTCCGGAAAAATGCAAAATTCCCAAGGGATAGAAATAAAAATTCAACTTCGGAGCTCATTTTAAAATGTCTTTCACCAATAGAAAAGATACACTGTCCTTGATAAACATAGGATGCTATTTTCCGGATAAATGCAAAATTCCCGCGGTATAGAAAATAGTAAACTTAACTTCGGGGCTGAGTTTAAAAAAAAATTACCAATAGAAAGCTACACTATCCTTTGTTGGTATAGGCTAGGCTACCTACTATTTATTCGGTAAAATGCAAAATTCCCGTGGGATAGAAAGAAATGAACATCACTTGAGGGCTGATTTGAAAATTTCTTTCACCAATAGGAAGTTACACCAACCATTATTTACATAGGCTACTTTTCTCCGTGAAAAAGCAAAATTCACACGGATAAAAAATAAGTGAATTCAACTACGGGGCTGATTTTAAAACTTCTTTTACCGGTAGAAAGCTACACCTTTAAGGACATAGACTACTTTTTCTCGGGGAAAATGCAAAATTCCCGCGGGAAATATAAGCGAAAATTTGCATAGAATAAGGACAAATTTGTTGAAATTCCCACGGGATAGTGAATAAACGGGATTTATAATATTCACTAACTGATACTGATGATGATGAAATGATAATAATAATGGATGTTGCCGTTGCCGGTTTTTTGTTTTATACAATGAAAGAGATGAAGCTTTACCACAAATTGGAATTCTACGCGGACGAAGTCGCGGGCAAAAGCAAGTCTATATATATAAAATTCTAAACTGACTGACTGACTGTTGATATATCAACGCACAGCCCAAACCACTGGACCTAGAGACTTGAAATTTTGCACATAGATACCTTATACAATCTAGGCATCCACTAAGGAAGGATTTTTGGGAATTCCCACGGGATCGGGAAAAAACGGGATTTATAGATTCGATTCCGAGTGACCCTATCTCAGTAACTATAATAACTAGACTCTTCAAATTTGATACACAAGTAGGTATTACAATAATGAAAACATCTGTATCAGGATTTTTCAAAATTCCCACGGGATAAGGAATAAACGGGATTTATATATTCAGTTCAACGGAATCCTATCAACTATAATTACTAGACTCTTCAAATTTGGCATAGAAGTAGGCAATTATAATAGTAAAAAACAGATTTAAGGATTTTCGGAAATTCCCACGGGATAAGGAGAAAACGGGATTTTTCGTTTTACTGGTCGTAGAAAGCTGAAATTCGGCATGAAGGTTGCTTGGGGAGTGTAGAGGAGCATTGTGAGAGGAATTTCCAAAATTCCCACGGGAACGGGAAAAAACGGGATTTATAGATTCGATTCCGAGTGACCGTATCTCAGTAACTATAATAACTAGATTCTTCAAATTTGATACACAAGTAGGTATTACAATAATGAAAACATCTATATCAGGATTTTTCAAAATTCCCACGGGATAAGGAATAAACGGGATTTATATATTCAGTTCAACGGAATCCTATGAACTATAATTACTAGACACTTCAAATTTGGCATAGAAGTAGGTAATTATAATAGTGAAAAACCGTTTTAAGGATTTTCAGAAATTCCCACGGGATAAAGAAAAAACGGGATTTATCGTTTTACTGGTCGTAGAAAGCTGAAATTCGGAATATAGGTTGCTCTAGCGGAGTGTAGAGGAGCATTGAGAGAGGACTTTCCAAAATTCCCACGGGAACGTGAAAAAATGAGATTTTTCGTTTTACTGGTCGTAGAAAGCTGAAATTCGGCATGTAGGTTGCTTGGGAAGTGTAGAAGAGCATTAAGAGAGGACTATCCAAAATTCCTACGGGAACGGGAAAAAACGGGATTTTTCGTTTTACTGGTCGAAGAAAGCTGAAATTCGGCATAAGGTTGCTTGGGGAGCGTAGAGGAGCATTGAGAGAGGACTTTCCAAAATTCCCACCGGAACAGGAAGAAACGGGAATTTTCGTTTTACTGGTCGTAGAAAGCTGAAATTCGGCATGAGGTTGCTTGGGGAGTGTAGAGGAGCATTGAGAGAGGACTTTCCTAAATTCCCACGGGAACGGGAAAAAACCGGATTTTTCGTTTTACTGGTTGTAGATAGCTGAAATTTGGCAAGTGGGTTCCTTGGGGAGTGTAGAAGAGCATTAAGAGAGGACTATCCAAAATTCCCACTGGAACGAGAAAAACGGGATTTTTCGTTTTTCTGGTCGTAGTACGCTGAAATTCGGCATGAGGTTGTTTGGGGAGTGTAGAAGAGCATTGAGAGAGGACTTTCCAAAATTCCCACGGGAACGGGAAAAAACGGGATTTTGCGTTTTACTGGTTGTAAGCTAAAATTTCAAAATTCATAAGTTTATACTGTAAGTAGGCCGCAAAGGGCTCTTTAACCGACTTCCATTTTATGTATTTTGTTATGTAGGTATGTTCACCAATTTCTCGGTCAATTGTGGACCGATTTTAAAAATTATTTTTTTATTCGAAAGAATATAATATACTCCTGAGATGTTCCCATTGTCACGCAAGCAATCTTGCTTGCATGCTTGCTTGCTTGCCTGTATGCTTGCTTGCTTGATATCTTGGTTCTTTGGAATTCTCACGGTACACGCGAGCGAAGCCGCGGGCAAAAGCTAGTCTAATATAAAAATCTCGTGTCACGGTGTTTGTTATCGAACTCTTCCGAAACGGCTCGACGACCGATTTTTACGAAATTTTTTTCTCTGCATTCGGTAGGTCTGAGAATAGGTCGTACGTAGGCTATTTTTTATACCCCTATTCTTCACGGACGGAGTTGCAGGCAACAGCTAGTCTAATATATAAAAATCTCGTGTCACGGTGTTTGTTATCGAACTCTTCCGAAACGGCTCGACCGATATTCATGAAACTTTTTTCTATACATTCGGTAGGTCTGAGAATATTTCGTAAGCTACTATTCTTCGCGGACGGAGTCGCGGGCAACAGCTAGTCACATATAAATAAATATCACAGGGCAATTCACACCAATGACCTAGTAAGCAAAGCTTGTGTTATGGGTACAAGGCAATGGACAAACATACTTAAATACATATCAAACATCCAAGACTCGAGCACAAACATTCGTATTTTTCACACAAATATCTGCTCCGACCGGGAATTGAACCTAGGACCTCAAGCTTCTTAGTCTAACGACTATAGGCCATCCGGTCGTTTAATACATATATATATACTTTGTAAAACTTTACTAACGGCTCTGTGAGCTGGAGACCTCGCGAGTCTATCATTTAGGTACGTTTTCAACCCCCACGGCTCCACCAATTTAAATCTTCAAAAAGCTAAATATAACTTTTGGTAGCACTGTGGATGGTGGCAGTACTCTGAGGATGAGCTCTGGTTGAGTTCGAAACGCGTCAGTGTAGTTTGGTGGTGGTGATATTTGGGTTTGTGTGATTTGTGTGTGTTCATACAGTGTGGAGGTGGAGGAACTGCATGAACACGCATTTTTTACATAAACGTAGCTATCGTAAGGTCGCGGGTGAGCAAAGTAATTGTTTCAGTTCATATTAAAAAAATAAAAAATAACGAACCTGCTTAAAAATCCCACGAGAATCGTTTGAGAAATACGACCGGTAGAGGGGAATAGCCGATCGAGTTGAATTGTGTGATAAGCAAGAAATGGCAACTCCTGTAAACAAGACGTTTTTCGGTATCCCGCGGCAACTATGCAATTTTCCGGGATAAAAAGTAGTATCCCATATTATGTTAATCCAGGTCATTTTATGAACTGTATAATTATGTGCCACATTTCATCAGAATCTGTCAAACCGATTTAGCGTGAAATAAACAAACATCCACACATCCATCCATCTATACAAACTTGTCAGTTTATTATATTAGTGGGATTACATTGTTAAAATAAAATTGATCTTACCTGGGTCTGTAGTATCTATACTAGGGGTATCTGTAGAAGGATCTATAAAACGGCCACCAAAACGTCGCGTCGGTCTTCAAGCCATCCCCTTCAACTTTGGAACCATATCTATCTCTTCAGTAAATGCAACTGGTACAAGTCCATTTTTATTCGAAGGATCTTCGGAGAGCGAGTCAGAATTAAACGGTACATTGCCAGGAGGTAATGGTACATTTCCGGCTGATAGAGGTAAATCTTCAGGTGTTAGAGGTACGTTTTCAGGTGCTAATGGTACATTCTCGGGGTTTTCTGTCTCTGTAGGTTCAATCTCTTGTTCGAGGGAAGCGTAGATAGCGCCTACCATTATTAAAATAGCAATAACTTCTCTGATCTGAAAAGTCGGATAAAATGTTTAGAGGCTAAATTTTAATTGATACGCTCCCTACCTACTGGTAATGCCGTCTTAAGCAATCGCAGCCGTTTGTTCATAAGAAATCACTAGGAAGTTGTGGTAGCTTATTGATTTGACCTATGGCCTCTCAAGGGTCGTGGGTTCAAACCCAGATTCGCACCTTTGAATGTGACGGACAGACGAAGGGACAGTATAGCGACATGAACAGGGTTCCGTTTATTACCCTTCGGGCACGGAACGCGAAATACTGTTTCGAGTTGCGTATTTAATTTACAGTGTCTCCATCAGATATAATATTATCTAAGTAAGTATCATCTTAGTTATATTGTTTTTTACGGCGTTTTAACAGAGTAGCGATCATAAGTAGTTGTTGGGAAGTGTTCTACCGTTGTGGTTATAATCGTGGAAGAGTATTGAATGACGTTTGATTCGAGCGGTCCAGACGCGTGCATTATCACCCAGTTCAAAGGCGAATTGATTCAAGGACCATCCTTGTTGATATTGAATTGTATACATTATGCTGATTCCAATTAGGGTTATCCAATATCACCAAGGATGGAGCTTGAATCAATTTGCCTTTTAACCGTCGTACACCTACGTCGTGCGGTGTCCGACACGGTCAATGGAAACAAAGTTTAAAAATATTCCAAGAAACTTACCATTTTGGAGTTTGCAAGGAACAAATATCTTCGAATTGCACAAAACTAATAAGCGTCCCATCTTGAGCTCGGCTGTATTTATTTGGAGTGTGGGACAGGGACAGAAGCAAAACCATAAAATCGAGACCCCAGGTCCTGATAATTTTTAAGGCAACTTGTTTGTCGTTTTTAGGGTTCCGTAATGAAATTACCAAAAATATTATAGATTAATTAAATTATATTAATATAACCCTTTTAAATTTGGCCATGTCCGTCTGTCTGATCGCGACTTAGCTCTGACTCTTTCAAGTAGAGAGTTTTAATTTGGTATTTATAGGAATAAAAGCGAAGCGCTTTGTGCGGGCCAGTGGAATACTACCCACATAAGGGTGAAGATGCTATGTCATTGTATTGTATTGTATTGATGCTCCTGGGGGCCTGGATGTCCGTTAGTAAAATGGAGATGGAGAAATTTAACGACGACGGCATCTAAGCTGAAACTCTTACGTCGTTATATAGCAGATTTGCCAAACGATTTTTCGTATCTGAATTTGGAATATGTATAATCATAATTAAGTTAGGTAGTACTCGTACAGAACCCTACGTTGTGCGTGACCCGACACCCAAATGGTCGGTTTTTTACCTTTATGTTTCTAATTTGGGTTCTCTTATTATTTATAAAATGCGTTTCGTGACCAAGCATTTTATTGCCGCTTTGCATTTGAATGCATTTTCCAAACACTTTTGGCAAACTTTGCTTTTGTTTGTACCTTCGCCTCGCATAGATTTTATGTCTATATGTAGACATCCATCAAAATCTGCAATTTGTGTGTAACATTCCACTACCAAACCAAAGTGGTCCAGAGGGATTGCTACCTCGCCAGAAAAGAAGAAAGAGGTGGAAAGGGTCCTTGTATTGTATCGTATATTGGATCCTGTGTCGTCTTTCATTGATCACCGCTAAATTGCCGCCAGGAATGCGCTTTTTGGGGTACCGGAGCCAAAATGACAAAAACGGAACCCTTATAATTTCGCCATTCTGTCTGTCCGTCCGCGGCTTAGCTCAGACACTATTAGGGCTAGAAAGCTGTAGCTTGGCGTGGACATGTGTTGTGTATTGTGTAGCAATTATACGGACAAAGTGAAAAAATAAAATTAAGAAAAATAATTTTTTAGGGTACCTGCAATATGGGTGATTTTTTTTTTCGTCTAACCTTATAGTGTGGAGTATCGTTGGATAGGTCTTTTAAAATCGTTCCAAGTTTGTGACGACGATTTTTTGATATAGTGTTTGGTTTGCGAAATATTCAACTTTAAAGTGCAATGTGCAATTAACGACCGCTTTAGCCTAGTTGGTAGTGACCCTGCGTACGAAGCAAGAGGTCCTGGGTTCAAATCCCGGTAAGGGCATTTATTTGTGTGATGAGCACGAATATTTGTTCCTGAGTTATGGATGTTTTCTATGTATTTATTTATCTATATAAGTATGTTTATCCATTGCAAGCTATTGCCGTCTCTCTCTCTCTCTCATGGCTTCCAAGCTGTGCACGTCGCTCTAGACTATTTAATTACTAATAAATACTTATTGTGGTGAAAACCAATAAAGTTTGTGATAATCTGCCTGCGCGTATAATTTAGAACCAGTCCTGCATAAGAATCCTTCATTTTGGTCCTTCAAGCCGGATTTTGTATGCATGCAGGTGTGTTTGTTGACTGTTGGCTGTATGATTGTGTACTAGATAGGTTTGTCTGTTGAGTGTATGTAGGCATATTCTGTGTCTGTTGACTGTAGCTAGGTATGTTATGTGTCTGTTGACTGTAGTTAGGTATATTGTGCGTCTGTTGAGCGCAAGTAGACTTGTTGTGTATATCCTGGCCATATATCTGCTCTTGTTGGTAACTATTGTCTGCAACTGCGGCATAGTTGACCTTTCGCGGAGGGCTGTCCAGATGAATGCTTGTGTGGTGCTTGCTACGACAAGTAAAGCAACTAGTTTTAGTGCAATTATGTTTAGGTTGATACACCTGTAAACAGTTAAAGCATAAGGATTTTGATTTAATAAATTCAATTCTCTTGGGTATGGGTAGTTCGAGGTAATTTGGACACTTATGTAACCTATGTGACCCATTACACATTGAACATATAGCATTAGTATTATTATTCGAAACTGACGTTAGGTGTGACATTCTTGTTTGTGAAGAGCTAGGCTTTTCAGTTTGTTTGTCAGTTAACATTTCAAAGGCAGTAACTCTTAAATTCAGAAATTCTAGTAGGTCTTTGAATTTGGGAATTGTTGTTTCCTTACGGCTCATTTCCCACGCAGCACGCAAAGAGTTATCAAGCTTTTGTGTGATTAAAAATACTAATAGCACATCCCAGGAATCCACTGGCAAATCCAGGGATCGCAAAGAGTCCAAACTTTGTTGCAAAGCTACAAGGAACTCTTTTAAATTAAACCTAGTGATAGATGAATAATTTACAAATGTTTTTATGTGATGATTTACAATTGCTAAAATTGCTTGGAAATTATTTGTAGTTTAAGAGTAAATAGTAGCCTAAGGTATAAAACATACCTAAACTTGGATGATTCCGTACACATACGAAATCCTTAGAAAATTATTACTTGATTTTTTTGTAATGGCTACGGAACTCTACCTTGTGCGTGTCCGACACGCTCTTGGCCGGTTTTTATTTTTCAAAATTTTTAACTTTTAGAGGGGAGGGAAGCTTGATAACAAAAACATTAAATAAATAAAATAAATAAATATCATGGGACAATTCACACCAATTGACCTAGTCCCAAAGTAAGCTTAGCAAAGCTTGTGTTATGGGTACTAAGTGTTCCGAATAAGACGGAAGCTATTGCCGTCTCTCTCTCTCTCTCTCATGGCTTCCAAGCTGTGCACGTCGCTCTAGACTATTTAATTACTAATAAATACTTGTTGTGGTGAAAACCAATAAAGTTTGTGATAATCTGCCTGCGCGTATAATTTAGAACCAGTCCTGCATAAGAATCCTTCATTTTGGTCCTTCGTTCGTCGGTGGCGAGAAGAAATACTTAGTAAAATTAAATGACAAGAAGGTTATCGAAATCGCCATTATACATTGCGTTGACAGTTCGTGAGTACTATACAAGCAGATCTTCCACAGACAGAGCATCGAGCTTCCGTAACACCGGACTTCACAATACCAACAAAATAGGTGTCAACATAACAGTAATAACTGCATAGAGAGAGCAGGCTCGATTTCATCATGAATAGCGGCCTTAAAACATAATCGTCAAGCTGACAGAACTATATTAGTCATAGACGCATAGATACTTAATGTCAATATTGTCATTACATTATTCGATCGAAAATAAATAATATTCAAAATATATGGGACAAGAATACATACAGAAAACAGCCTAAATTTCGTTGAACACAATGGATTTACAAAGTTTGATTATACAAAGAGGAAGTCTCAAAGGTAAACTAACACGGATTAGTAACTACGTTCAAATATTTAATACCCTAACGGACGACACAAGCAATCTGAAAGTACGTTACGACGATTTAGTTTCGCTTTTCGACAAAATTGAGAATTTAATTAATTAACTCGTAGATCGTACAACAGCATAAAACACGCCAATCTACCCGCGAAGCTTATTATACACCCGAGCGCTGGCGAGGGTTGATGTTCAGTCGAGGGTTAAATGGGTTTTATCAACGAGTTATACACTCTGCTTTTCACTTCGAATCCAAGAAGGTTACTGCACTGACGTAATCTAGCGGGAATACTAAGAGTAAGACAATAGGGGAAATTGTTGGCACAAGATGCAGCTGCTTACTAGGGGCCTTCAATAAAAAGTGAGAATGAGTATGTTATAAACAACTTTTACTAAATGTCATTTTATTTTTCGACAAAGTCACCTTTTAGCATAAAACCCTTAGTATATCTTTTTTCTAAACTTAAAATTCCATTTTTAAAAACGGTCTCATCTTGAGTACTTAAAAAATCTTGTACAGCAGCGACTACCGCGTCGTCGTCTTCAAATTTCTGGCCTCTCAGGTATTGTTTCAATCTCGGAAATAGGTAGAAATCACTGGGAGTGAGATCTGGTGAATACGGAGGATGCTTAAGGATATCGAACCCAGCATCACGAATTGCAGCCATTGCAACGGCGGACTTGTGTGCCGGGGCATTGTCCTGGTGGAACAGCACAACTTTCGAGAGTTTACCTCGCCGTTTTTCGCGGATCTCATTGCGCAATGTTGCTATTTGTTTGGCATATTAAAGTGCCCGTAATAGTGGCTCCATGCTCGAGATACTCAATCATTAATACCCCTTTACCATCCCAAAAAATAGAGCCCATGACCTTACCGGCAGATGGGCTCACCTTGAATTTCTTCGGAGTTGGAGATGATGGCCTTTTCCATGTCATAGACTGCAGTTTCGTTTCTGGGTCGTAATGATGGAGCCATGTTTCGTCCATTGTTATAAATCGCGCCAAAAAAAGTTCCCGGTCTTGCTGCATCAGGTTCAAAGCTTCTTGACAAATCTCTAGTCTAGTTTGTTTTTGCGTCAGTAAGCATTCTTACCTTTTTCATACCCAAGCGTTCATGTAAAATATTATGCACGCTCCCTGTTGAAATCTTTACATTTTCAGCAATAAAACGAACCGTGACACGACGATCCGCCAAAACTGAGTTTTCGACTTTTTTCACAATTTCTTCAGTTACTGCTGTAGTAGGGCGTCCGGAGCGGGGGTCGTCCATTGTCGATGTTCTTCCACGTCTAAATTCGGCGCACCAACGTGCGACTGTCGAATACGGAGGAGCATTAGACCCTTAAGTGTCCCGCAAATCCAAATTGACTTGGTCCGTAGAAAAAATTTTCAAACACAAGTATTTGATAACGGCGCGCAATTCAATTTTCTCCATTTTCGCTAACGTACTCAATAGCATTGCAAAGAAATTACCGTATATTTTTTTAAACAAAAGACAGTTAGTTTTTTTTTTCATAGCAATCAGCTAGATAGATTAGCTTTACCGGCCAGTATTTAATTTCGTAATATTAAAAGAGTTTGCATCTCATTCTCACTTTATATTGAACGCCCCTCGTAGGTCGGGAACGCATCTGCGTGTATGAACTGCGTGAAAAGTGAAACAGGAAGTTGTTTGGTTTAAATTGAACATATCGTTCTGTTCTGCGCTGGCTTGAGAACCATAACTGCACTTCGTTCTAATGTAACTATGAGCATAATGCTTAAAAAACGTGGCAAGAGCGTGTCGGACACGCCCAGGATAGGGTACTGCAGCCGTTACGATTAAAAAATCCTTGCGTATCTTATTAATTTTACTATTAATTATACTTTCCGTATTAAACAAGCAATATTTTATAGTTCAGGCTGCTATTTACTCTTGATCTACTAATAATTCTCAAGCAAACATAGCCATTATAGTTTTTCTTGTTAATTTGATATATTTCCTCCCATCCTCATTTTTAGGGTTCCGTAGTCAACTAGGAACCCTTATAGTTTCGCCATGTCTGTCCGTCTGTCTGTCTGTCTGTCCGCGGCTAAGCTCAGAGATCGTTAGTACTAGAAAGCTGTAATTTCGCATGAATATACATATCAGTCACGCCAACAAAGTGATAAAATAAAAAATAAAAATAAAATTTTTTTTAGGGTACCTCCCATAGACGTAAAGGGGGGGTGATTTTTTTTCTCGTCTAATCCTATAGTGTGGGGTATCGTTGGATAGGTCTTTTAAAACCATTGCGGGGTTGCTAACATGATTTTTCTATTCAGTGATCTGTTTGCGAAATATTAAACTTTAAAGTGAAAATTTTCATTAAAATCGAGCGTCCCCCCCTCTAAAATCTAAACTGTTCGGTGGAAACATTTGAAAAAATTCAGAATGGTAGTAAATATATCAAATTTACTAGGAAAATTATAGCGGCTAAAATTGCTTGGAAATTATTTGTAGTTTAAGAGTAAATAGTAGCCTAAGGTATAAAACATACCTAAACTTGGATGATTCCGTACACGTATTCAAAAATAGAATTCTTTCGATAGCGAGTGCTTCAACACGCGAGACGTAAAATAACTTTTCACCCGTGTATAACACAAAACTTTTCACCTCACTACAGCGAGGAAAATAAGAAAAAGGGTTTGTACTATCAATTATTATTTATTTACCTCTTTGTCAATACAATAATTTTGAAGTACTTATAGAAATATTGGTAAAATCAAAAATAATGCAAAATAGCCTAAGCAAATCCAGTCTTTATGGAACTATTCCAATACCGACATATCGTCACTACTTTGAAAAAACTCGTATCTCCAATCAATGAATAAACCAAACTGAACTTTATTGCACATCGAGTAAAGTTCAATTAGCCAGATTATCGATTTTGAGATACGAGCAAACTGTATTACTGTTAAATTGTATACCGTTTTGACTTAAGTTTTTTTTTATTATTTCGGATGCGTTTTGATCGCACATCGACTTACTTGGACTGTCAGAACATTTTATCCGTTTTTACAACAAGAATGAAGGTTAATGTTGAATGCTGATATTTATGAATTAAAATAAAGTTGTAAGACTGTATTTAGTGTTTTTCACTCGATGCAATTCATTAATTGTGATGTTAAAAATTCAGCACTTTTAACGTTTTACGTTTTGTTAGCTGTCAAATATCACTTAAGCTGCCTTCAAATGTCAAAACTCTTTCTTCACTTGTGGATAAAAAGCGATTTTCTCAATAGATGTCAAACAAACAAAAAGGGCTTTCCGAGCTAGTGAGGTGAAAACGTAATTTGCGAAACATTAGTAAACCGTATTCACCATCTCTTTCTGTCACCAACTTATACCGTTTGACAACAAGCGCGCTGGTCATCACGCCGTCTCCGCCTCGGTCTGCCTCGCTGTTGGTTCATCGAGTGGTACCCACCATGTGGCTGAGTCCACACATCTTCGCGAGTGCATCCGAAAGACAGGAAAAAAAAATTAAAATGTTTAATCTGAAAGTAAGCCGCAAAGATCTCTTTTACATGTCACTTTTTTAAAGTACCAGCGCTTTCGGGAAGACCATCATTGCTAAGAAGAATGCGCCGCAAGAAACTTAGCAGAAAAACATTTAAAAGAAAATTAAAATTACAAACAAATAAACATAAATAATAATACTTATAAAATTAAAGAAAAATAATACTTATGTTAAAAAAATACAGGGATATAGAGGGAGTAGAAGTACAGGGATACCTACTATACACTTATCCAGGATATAACACGACCGGCCCAGTCCTATTTACGCTTGGCGAACGCTTTTCCAACATCAGCGATTTGAGTTTTGGAGCGCAATAATAATAATAATAATTATTATTATTTATTCATTAGATAACAATAGATCCATTTTGTTAGTAGACAACTTACAAGCTAAGTTAGTTTCAATAATAAACAATTCAATAAAATAAAATAAGGCGAAATCATTAAGATAATCACAATTCATTATCAGTAAAAATTAAATTCAATGTCCAAATGAAATAAATTAAATTTAGTAAATTAAGAGACAAATAAATGTGGTGTCCCGGATTCTATCACGGTCAGAAGGCGAATTGATTCAAGCGCCATCCTGGTTGATATTGAATTATACACGTTATGCTGATTCCAATTGCGGTTATAACTTCAATATCGCCCAGGATGGCGCTTGAATCAATTTGCCTTTTAACCGAAATATAACTTTGCCTCTGGCCCGGTACCGGGATATCGTTGAGTTTTGGGACGGACACCCTGTACGTGGGTCACTAAATAAGTTTTGAGATAAAGAAAAAGTATTCAACATATAGCTACAATTTATTTTACATTTTTTCGAAATACTCTCCACGATGCTCTATACAAACTTCCATTCGTCTGAACCAACTTTGGAAACACTTTTGCCAGTCTTGATCTGACAGGTCAGAAATACCTACTTCGTAGGTAGCAACGGCTTCTTCGGGACTCGAAAAAAACTTGCCTTTAATTTTTTCTTTGACTGTTGGAAATAAAAATAAATCACAAGGAGCTAAATCAGGGCTGTAGGGTGGGTGAGCTAGGATTTCAATACCGGATTCCTCAAGAAACGCCTTCGTTCTGAGGGACGTATGTGAAGAGGCGTTATCGTGATGCAGCATGATTCCGCGAAGCCCGCCCTTTTGGTCCACGCTCTCGCACAGCTTGGATAACTTCCGGCAATCCTACTGTTGTATACCATTCCGAATTAACTGACCTACAATTTTCCAGCATAGATGTCGATAAATGACCGCTTCGAGAAAAAACCGGCCAAGAGCGTGTCGGACACGCACAAGGTAGGGTTACGTAGCCATTACAAAAAAATCAAGTAATATTTTCTAAGGATTTCGTATGGGTACGGAATCATCCAAGTTTAGGTATGTTTTATACCTAAGGCTACTATTTACTTTTAATCTACAAATAATTTCCAAGCAATCTTAGCCGCTATAATTTTCCTAGTAAATTTGATATATTTACTACCATTCTGAATTTTTTCAAATTTTTCCACCTAACAGTTTAGATTTTAGAGGGGGGGGACGCTCGATTTTAATGAAAATTTTCACTTTAAAGTTGAATATTTCGCAAACAGATCACTGAATAGAAAAATCATGTTAGCAACCCCGCAATGTTTTTAAAAGACCTATCCAACGATACCCCACACTAAAGGATTACTCGAGAAAAAAAAAATCACCCCCCCTTTACGTCTATGGGAGGTACCCTGAAAAAAATTATTTTTTTATTTTTTATTTTACCACTTTGTTGGCGTGACTGATATGTGTATTCATGCCAAATTACAGCTTTCTAGTACTAACGATCTCTGAGCTTAGCCGCGGACAGACAGACAGACAGACAGACGGACAGACATGGCGAAACTATAAGGGTTCCTAGTTGACTACGGAACCCTAAAAAACTAGCGACCATTTTTTTACCAACGTTACGAGGTCTTTGCAATTTTGTTGGTAACTCTGCCCCTGAGTAGACCCAAACCGACGATTGCTTCTTAGTTTCGGGATCATACTGATAGATCCATGTTTCGTCGCCTGTAATGATTTCCGAAACACGTCTTGACGCCCCGTTTTCAAAACGTTGACGCATTTCACGGCACCAATCCACACGAGCCTGTTTTTCGGTTTCGGAGAGCAAACGCGGGATCCAACGGCAACAAAGCTTCCTGACTCCAAGATGTTGGTGTAAAATGGTGTTCACACTCCCCGAAGTAATACCCAGGATCTTCTCGATGTTCTTGTATGTAATTCGTGGGTCTTCCCGTACCAACATTTCCGTAGTCCACACATTTTTTGCAGTTACTGCTGTTTGCGGACGTCCGCTTCTTTGATCGTCTTCAAGGTCAGTTTTACCGCTTTTGAATTCACTAAACCACCAAAAAATTATTGCCCGTGAAGGAGCAGACTCTCCCAATGCAGACTGTAGTCGTTGCAAACTTAGGTAACTGTTCAGTTAAACCAAATTTAAAATCGTAATAGATCATGACACGCAAATGTTCGCGGTTAAGTTCCATCTTGTCAGCAAAAAACATGGGAAACGTGGTAGTAAAATGACTGGAACATCATATATTTTTTTTTTAAATTGAGGAAATGGCTCATTGCGCTCTATTTTTAAATAAATTCGCTTTTTAAAAACATACAACACAGATGTGTTCCATTTTTAAATTTCGAGCATCTCAAAACTTATTGAGTGACCTACGTATAAGGTAGGTACTTATTGTTAGTATTTTTATATAGGTTTCTTTTGAGTTCATGTATTGTATTGTATATTTAAAACATTGTACTGTAGCTTTTACTATTTCTGACTTTTAAACTCACTATTTGTCGGTCCCTAACTAAATCCTTCTCTCATCCACTAAAGATCTCTTAAAAAAAAAATAGATAAATTCGCCTTTTACAGTTGTGTTTCTTTATTTTTTAACCGACTTCAAAAAAGAGGAGGTTGTCAATTCGTCTGAATGTTTTTTGTACAATAAATAAAATAAAAAAGATATATAAACCTAAAGGTTTTATTTCGAGGGATTTATGTTGAAGAAAGAACACCATTCAACAATCTTACAAAACATTTGACCGCGCATCTCTCTATATCTAGATGTACTTACATAAATAACTACATATTAGAGATAGTAGGTAAATAAGATTTATAATTTTATTATGTGGATAAACACGCCATCTGTTATAACGATTGTGAAATTACCTGTATCAACTAAACATATACGTACTGTGCGTGCATACGTAGTAGCATACAGGCAAACTTTACACATGAGTAAAGGTAGATCCGACCGAACATTATAGAGCTGTGTAACAAAACGGTAACACGGGTTGCCACAAGATGGCGTTAGTAGATTGTCAAAAATAAATCTATAGTAAATATCTACTGTTAATTTGAATTCCAATCAATCAGAAATGAGGAGATCCGCTGGAGAGAAAAATTCACTGATAGGTATAGCTCGAAGAGTTGCCAGAATTAAGTAGCAGTGGGCAAGGCGGGAGTGTGTCTGGTGGCATAAAACGTTTAGTCATAATGTAATGTTTGTCATCATTTTTTCCCATCGAAATCGTAAATTTTTCAGAAATTTTTAAATGGTTATCCTGCAGAACTCTACACGATGATTTTTAATTGGTGATCAGGAGTAACAAAAAGCGATAAAGACGATTAACATTCACACGAGCATTCGGTTTGCAGGATCCCGCAAACCGAATGCTCGTATGAATTACAGTAGCACGTATACTACTAAACGGGATCCTGCAAAAAACCGAAACCGCAAAAAACGGGACGTTGCCAGTGTGAAAGAGCCGTAAGACCTAATACCAAATAATAATGTCACATACTATCTAATATCGGTAGTAAGCCCTGAAATAAAAATGTCAATTTAAAATCTAATATATAAAAATCTCGTGTCACGGTGTTTGCTATCGAACTCCTCCGAAACGGCTTGGCCGATTTTTATGAAACTTTTTTCTCTATATTCGGTAGGTCTGAGAATAGGTCGTAAACTATTTTATATACCCCTATATTCTTCGCGGACGGAATCGCGGGCAACAGCTAGTCTCATAAAGTAAACACACGTATTTCTTTCAATAAGAATTAATACTTATTACATTCGTACACGTCTCAAGGTAGCATGACTATAATACCATCGAGACCGTGAATATCGCAACATTTCACAATGTACAATTAATTCTACTGTGCAGTGTTCACATTTACCAAACCTAAACATGATCTTGAAGTTTCGACGGACGGTTTCCTTTCTTCCGTTATGTTTATAATAGTGAGGTTTCACAATAGTAATACTGTAAACCATGGTTGCCTAGTGGTTTTAGGTTTTACTATTCTCTTATATAGATGATCGTGGGTTTCAATCCGGATTTTTTTTTATACAATATAGGCTTGCGTTTGACTACAATCACGCCCGATGGAAAGCGAAGATGAGGCCTACGATGGAGCACCGCTTGCCTAATAAATGCTCATTCATTTCATTAGTACTAGAAAACAGAGAATGCACGTAATTGGGGATGTCTATTTTTTTGCACTGTATAATAAATCGAAAACCATGTCGAGATGAATGCTTTTTAACTCGTTTTCTGTAGTTATTTAATTTTAATATTATGTAATGAATTTATAATATAACAAATAAGCAATGACCTTCATTTGACATTGGTGTAAATTGCGTGACCGGTTCAAGTCATACTTTATTCTGTGTGGTTAGAATTCTTAACAATTTATTCGTGGATTATACTACGGAGTTTGATTTGGACCCGCTGTCTGACATCTAGCACTTTGACAGTGCCAGTAAAGTGACACAGTGTATAGTGTACCACTACGCAAAAAATAATTAAAGGGGTTGCCTTATCGTACGCATTTTAGAAATTTGGCATTGTGGGAGCCCTCAATTATAATCTGACGTCATCAACTAAAATAGTTTAAATAATTAATTTTGAAAAAAGTAGAGAACTAAATGACTAAATATTGAAATTAGTTTCTTATAATTGACTTTTCTATACAAAAAGAAATATAAAAACCATGGGTATTTTTTTTTTAGACATCCCCAATTGGTCTGCGATAACGACGATGCACCGGCACATACGTCCCACTGCAGGGCACATATTTAAATATTATTATCTACTACATTAAATTACATAATTATGATTAATAGATGAATAAACATGACATGTAATTATTTGAGGTGCCTTTAACTAACAAACAAAAATCACGAGAAATAAGAGAGAACGCTTTGCTAACTCTATTAAATAGACAGGGTATAGACTTGAAGGTGCCAAATTGTAGTGTTCAGGGAACACAGTCGCAGGCAGGGAATTCCACTCCTTAGCTGTGCGGTTGATGAAGGAAGAGCGAAAAAGCTTTGTGCGGATTTTGGGAATACTGACAACGTAAGGGTGGAGACCCCGCCTACGAGGGGCGTTCAATATAAAGTGAGAATGAGATGCAAACTCTTTTAATATTACGAAATTAAATACTGGCCAGTAAAGCTAATCTATCTAGGTGATTGCTATGAAAAAAAAACTAACTGTCTTTTGTTTAAAAAAATATACGGTAATTTCTTTGCAATGCTATTGAGTACGTTAGCGAAAATGGAGAAAATTGAACTGCGCGCCGTTATCAAATACTTGTATTTGAAAAATTTTTCTACGGACCAAGTCAATTTGGATTTGCGGGACACTTTAGGGTCTAATGCTCCTCCGTATTCGACAGTCGCACGTTGGTGCGCCGAATTTAGACGTGGAAGAACATCGACAATGAACAACCCCCGCTCCGGACGCCCTACTACAGCAGTAACTGAAGAAATTGTGAAAAAAGTCGAAAACTCAGTTTTGGCGGATCGTCGTGTCACAGTTCGTGTTATTGCTGAAAACGTAAAAATTTCAACGGGGAGCGTGCATAATATTTTACATGAACGCTTGGGTATGAAAAAGGTATCTGCGCGTTGGGTACCAAGAATGCTTACTGACACGCAAAAACAAACTAGACTAGAGATTTGTCAAGAAGCTTTGAACCTGATGCAGCAAGACCGGGAACTTTTTTTGGCGCGATTTATAACAATGGACGAAACATGGCTCCATCATTACGACCCTGAAACGAAACTGCAGTCTATGACATGGAAAAGGCCATCATCTCCAACTCCGAAGAAATTCAAGGTGAGCCCATCTGCCGGTAAGGTCATGGGCTCTGTTTTTTGGGACGGTAAAGGGGTATTAATGATTGAGTATCTCGAGCATGGAGCCACTATTACGGGCACTTTATACGCCAAACAAATAGCATCATTGCGCAATGAGATCCGCGAAAAACGGCGAGGTAAACTCTCGAAAGTTGTGCTGTTCCACCAGGACAATCCCCCAGCACACAAGTCCGCCGTAGCAATGGCTGCAATTCGTGATGCTGGGTTCGATATCCTTAAGCATCCTCCGTATTCACCAGATCTCGCTCCCAGTGATTTCTACCTATTTCCGAGATTGAAACAATACCTGAGAGGCCAGAAATTTGAAGACGACGACGCGGTAGTCGCTGCAGTACAAGATTTTTTAAGTACTCAAGATGAGACCTTTTTTAAAAATGGAATTTTAAGTTTAGAAAAAAGATATACTAAGTGTATTATGCTAAAAGGTGACTATGTCGAAAAATAAAATGACATTTAGTAAAAGTTGTTTATAACATACTCATTCTCATTATTTATTGAACGCCCCTAGTACTTCTAGTCGACCTGTGGAAGAAAGGAGCAGGCGGAATAAGGTCGTGCAGTTCCGAAGCACATTCACCGAAATGCAGCCTGTAGAATACCGATAGGGAACCCAACCCACTTTTCTGCGATCTGCTATTCCGGACTCGCCCTTCTCAATTTTCAAAATGTATGTAGGTACGAAATTTTCCGTGAGGTTTCGGTAAAGGAAAACATCTCAAGGACATCAACAGACCTGTGAATCAAGTTGATGGTGTCGACTCGCGAGTTTAAAGACGAACTTAAGCTCGATGAGGCCTTAATAAGAAGGTACGGGTACGTCTGCATGATTTCGCCAATCATTGAAGGTCAAGGCGTATACAATACAACCTGATACTTAGAGCGCGCGCAGACAGAGAGCGGTCTGGAGTTCCGAGTTCCGCGTTCAGAGTTCTGTGTTTTGACCGCTCGAGAGTTCCGACCGCCTGCTGTGTGCGTTATCGTAAGGGACTCAGTACATTCGAAACAAAAGAAGCAGAACTCGGAACTCGGAACGCGGAACTCCAGACCGCTCTCTGTCTGCGCGCGCTCATAATGTTTAGTCTTTTAATTCTCCTTTAATTTCTTTTTTACCAATTTCAGGTAGACGTCGTAAGTCCTGGTCACTGTCCCAGACTGGGACTCCCAGTGGTTGTCATCTTTAATTTTATCTCATTCATTAGTTCATTAGCTATAGAGGTGACAGCAGGGTGTCATGTATCCGGCATTTGGATGTCAAACATTGGGACATTGATCGTAATTGTTTTTTTTTGTAAAAAAACGTGTTTAAGTTTTGTAAATAATATCAAGATGATAAACGACTGTTATTTTCCAAGACCATTAATCCACGTTCAGGTAACAACTGGCTCGGAAATACAGTGCATTGAGGCCAGTATGAGACAACCAAAGTATAAGTAAGTACGCATTATACCTACGCATAGGACGTTGACCGCCCTTTCGCTTGCTTCTAGATGCTTCCGCGCAATCTGAATCCCGCTGAAGCACATCTAGATATTGTGTAGATATTGCTTCCAATTTATAGAGATGCCGATATAAATATATAAATAAATATAAATATAAATACAAGTTTTGGAACACCTGTTTAAGCTGTTTTTGCATGTTAATGCTATGTACATAACATAAGTATTTGTGTGCCAACATAAAGTTGAAATTATTGACATTTTACCTATTTTTTTCAAATTAAGACGGTATATTATTTCATTGATCCATATTAACGAACTACAACACTTTGTGAATTAGTTACCTACTTTGCTCACCCGCGATCTTATGATAGCTATATTTTATGCAAGAAATGTGTGTTCATGCAGTTCCTCCACCTCAGATCTTCAGAGCCTCCGAATATGAATATTATTTATTTTTATTAGCAATACGGCTGCTCAACGAATCTAAGATTATTTAAAAGCGAAAAACACTGTTGGCGTATGTAAGCTATTAAGAATTTCGGGGAAGTCGGTTGGGAGCGACGTGGTTCAATTGGTAGAACACCCAGGTTGGGGCGCATACCCGGGAGACGTGGGTTCGAATCCCGCCGGCGCACCCGAAAAACTTTTTCGCTTTTTAATAACCTCCGAATATGAGTTCTGGTTGAGTTTGAAACGCGTCATTTAGTGTGGTGCTGGTGATAGTTGGGTTTGTGTGTTTGTGCAATCTGGAGGTGGAGAAACTGCATGAAAACACATTTCTTGCATAAGGTCGTGGGTGAGCAATGTAATTGTTTCAGTTCATTGATATGGACCACCGCAAAGTAACGCCTGATTCAAGAAATTACAACACCTTTGCCTCGTTTCTCGGATACCATCTCTGCTCCTCTCTCATCTCACTTACTCTCTCTTACAATTAGGTACGCCATTTTTTTTCCGGACAAATTATGATTTTAATATATTTAAGTGCGGAGTAAAACGACTGCGTATCCACGTCTCAGACAAAGTGTTTTTTTCTAGAAGGTTGCAAAAGTGATTGACCCATGCAACAGTTGAAGGCCGCATCGCAGAATGCTGCGCTGCTCTTACGCCATGTCAACAAACTCACAGTAAGTATAAGCCAGTAAGCAAGTAACTAGTCTAGGTACAAACACAAAGTAACTGAGTTTTGACATCGCCCAAGCGCGGCTCGCTCGATCTCTTCGACTGCGAGCTTGGGGGCTTCTACGAAATTCGAAGTTCGTATCGTGCCGTCTCTTTTACTCTTGTTTATTACTACTATAGTAGTTCCAATCATTTATTTTCTCGATGACAGCTCCCGTAGAATGTAACTGCGTTTAGTTACGCAAAAATTAACTTTTAAATGCGAGATACAAAAAATACGACAACTGCCTAATTTTGTTCCTTGATCCCATATAAGATTCATCTAAAGACACATTGAGCCTATAATAATGCAGTAATTTTTTTTTAAAGTACGATAAATAATAAACATTTGAATAAAGTTACATTCTATGGCAATACATATGTCATGTTATGATTGCCATAGAATGTAACTTTATTAAAACGTTTATTATTTATTTTATCGTACTTTAAAAAAAACTACTGCATATATGGACTCAATTCGTCTTAGATGAATATTATATAAGATCAAGGAACAAAATTAGGCAGTTGTCGTATTTTTTATACCTCGCATTTAAAAGTTAATTTTTGCGTAACTAAACAAAGTTACATTCTACGGGAGCTGTCATCGAGAAAATAAATGATTGGAAATACTATATATAGCCTACACGGAACTGAACGACACAAAGTTCAATAGGTGATCGAATTTCGTAGTATAAGTACCTTAATATGCCAGCGGGCAGCGGCGCGGCGAGCGTTTTCTCTGTTCTTTGCCGTCTTTGCGTGGGGCTTCGATCAACAATACAACAGTTGTATTGTTGATCGAAGGCGTGGGGTCTATAATGAATGACTCCCATAAAAATTTTTGTTCCGAATTTTCTGACTTTCAAAATTCGAATAAAAAAGATTATGGGAGAAAAGGGGCTCCCCTTTGCGTGTGCTGTCAGTCTACTACGAAATTAGATTTTCAAAGTTCGTATCGTGCCATCCCTTTCACTCTTATGTTTAGTACTATTAGCGTGAACGGAACGGCACGATGCGAAGTTCGAAAATCGAATTTCGTAGGTTATTATATTTATTGAAACTTTAACTTAACTTTTTTATTGAAAACAAAAGCAGATTTTTAGGGTTCCGTACCCAAAGGGTAAAAACGGAAACCCTATTACTGAGGCTCCGCTGTCCGTCCGTCCGTCTGTCTGTCCGTCTGTCCGTCTGTCACCAGGCTGTATCTCGGGAACCGTGATAGTTAGAGAGTTGAAATTTTCACAGATGATGTATTTCGGTTGCCGCTATAACAACAAATACTTACTAAAAAATGGAATTAAATAAATATTTAAGGGGGCTCCCATACAACAAACATGATTTTTTTTGCTCGTTTTTGCTCGATATTGATAACGGCAACAGGTAGACACTTGAAATATTCACAGAATATTTAATTATATATTAACTTTAAAAATAAATCATTAAATTAAAATAAAAAAATATTTAAGGGGGCTCCCATACAACAAACGTGATTTTTATAGATATATTGTACGGAACCCTTCATGCGCGAGTTTAGAATATAAGGATGACTCTGTCCATTAATGGAATTATCTCAGTTTAATGAGATACTAAACCGTACTATCCGTACTGGGCCCGCGTGGGAACTACGGCCCAAGTCCTCTCATTCTGAAAGAAGGCCTGTGCCCTGCAGTGGGACGTATATATAGGCTGCGATGATGATGATAATGAAAGAGATACTATGCCAAGCAATGTAGTGCCTGCACGCTTAGTATAAGTTTTACTTCACCAAAATACTTCTCGATCGCGTTTACGTAAAAAAATCAATTACTTAAAATCCTTAAAATTAGGATTAAGGACTCGTTTTGCATGTTTTAAAAAATGTTCTTTGCTTGAAATAAACAGCTTAAAATTTAAATTTAAATTTTAAATTAAAAAAAATATATATTTTTTTTACTAGGGAAACATGGAGAGCGCCTCCGCGGCCGCGCGTCCATTACGCTTAGTATAAGTTTTACCTCACTAAAATACTTCTCGATCGCGTTTACGTAAAAAAATCAATTACTAGGGAAACATGGACAGCGCCTCCGCGGCCGCGCGTCCATGTTTCCATAGAATTTAAATTTTTACGTAAACGCGATCGAGCAGTATTTTGGTGAAGTAAAACTTATACTAAGCGTACATGTTTCCATAGAATTGAAATTTTTACGTAAACGCGATCGAGAAGTATTTTGGTGAAGTAAAACTTATACTAAGCGTAAGTAGCATGCATACGCGTATTGGTGTGAGTGCTGATTGCGTTGTTGACGTTGTTGTACTCAGTTAAACTGTGATCCAGTCGCTGGTTTAAGTAGATAGGTAGTAAGACTGAATACTCGCGAACTGCCACACCCGTATGCTTGTTTACTTACGCAGTTACAGAGCTTATCTAATACACAGATATTGGCGACTTTGATACTAAACGCATGGCCTAATTCTTTCGCGGACTGTTGCACTTATTTTATACTGGCTGTTACCCGCGACTCCGCCTGCGAAGAATTCGTTTATCGCTGTCCAGTCTAAGATAATCTTAGATCCTGAGATTTATCACGTCCTTCCCAGGGTCTCAAACTGTTTTCATACCAAATTTCATCTAAATCGGTCAGCGGTTTAAGTGCGAAGAGGTAACAGACAGACAGAGGGAGCTAAAATCACTGTCAATTGAAATTGCAAACAATGTAAACAAACCTTGTACCTATTTAAAATGTCTTTAATTTCCATTTTCCCTCATCAAATACTACTAAATCCGTGTGTTATTTAAACAGTACTTACCACAACATTATCCTAAACCATTAAAACAATAAACAAGTGTTAGACTATAGATAAGGCTGTCCCAGAAGTAAAGAGACAAATTTCAAATTTCAAACTGGTTGAAAAGATTTTCATTTTTTTAAGAAAAATAACTTTCATGGCCGCCGTAGGCATTATATCTGTCAGATTAAGCGGGAATTTTGAAAGTATTTTTAAAGTTTTAATTATAAAGAGAGCTGAACACGAAGTATTTGCAAAAAGAATTTTTCAATTTTATAAATGTCATGGAAAACGGACACGACACGTCATTTTTCTCCAGAGGGAGTCAGAAGAACTACTTTGTATCGAATTATAAGCGTTTTGAAGAAACGCACGGAGATATTTATAAAAATATTTCTGGAAGAAAACGTACTGATTCGTCACCTAAAAATATAAATAAGGTAAAAAAGTTTATAAACGGAATCCCTCGATGTCTGTTAGAGTTGCTGCGGATAAATTGAAAATATCGAAGTCAAGTATAGCTCGAATGAAAACACACGACCTATAGCTTAAAGCGTTTGCAAAATTATCTGCTCCTAAATATATTAAAGACCAGGAAGTGCGAGCTAAAAAAGGATGCCGAAGAGGGTATGAAAAACACCGAAAAAAGTTCTTATAATTGATGACGAGACCTACGTGCCCGTAGACCCAGTGGATGTTCCTTTCCTGGATACTACCATGCAAACAATTGGGTTCGGGAAGCTGTAGCTTATTCACAAAAAATCATACCAAAGGCCAAATTTTTCAATAAATACCTACTTTGGCAAGCCATAGACCAGAGTGGTAATACGTCTGAACCATATATTTGCACAGGCTCTATGAACGCACGCATTTACCTGAGAGAATGTATAATAAAGCGATTGATTCCCTTCATTGATAAATATTACCATAGGGAAGAAATTATATTCTGGCCGGATATGGCGTCATGCCACTACGCCACCGAAGTCACCCAACATTTACAGGCTGCGGGGATAGATTTTATACGAAAACATAAATGATGCCCCAAATGTCCCCCAAGCTCGTGGTATTGAAAATTTTTGGTATTTATGCAAACGAGAATATAAAAAACAAACGGAAAACCCCAAATCATTGCCTGCATTTAAACATCGATGGACTAGATCGGCTAAAATTGTGGCAACTAGGTCAGGAAAAGGTGTAATGTGGCGAGCAACAATAAACCTCAGAAAAATTGGCTATAAAGGCATTCCACAAGCAAATTTAATATAAAATAACAAATTTGAATATATTCTTGATTGGACTTAATGTAAATTGTTAGCACTTTATTATATTTTTTCATCAGATATTTTCATTTAAATCTTGTCTCTTTACTTATGGGACACCCCAGTATTTCATTAAATGGTTTATTTGCATTGTTAGCAATTTCAATTGACAGCGACTTTACTTCCGCATTTAGAATATTATATTAGTAAGGATCTCATTCTGAGAGGAGACCTGTGCCCTACAGTGGGACGTATATAAGCTGGGATGATGTTGCTTAGTAAGGATAAAGAAAATATCATCATGCATGAGAATTCATGAGTCTTCTAAGTATACGTGGCCCGTGGGTAGGTATAGGTAGTTTCGAGTTTGTGTATTCGCGAGAGTAAGGTGATTTGAAAACGAAAGACAAGTAGGTAAGTACTGATATACATATTAAAAGCACTCTACTACCAATTTTAGTTAATTATTTTCATAGATTTTTAATTTTGTTTGTAGGTTTGTAATTGTAGGGTCCTTACGTAAAACTGTAAAACCGTCCCCTTGAACGATATCTAAAACTTTCCGATTATATTAATACCTATCCAATAAAACAATTTCCTTTGTCTGCCTTTGTCACCACTAAATCATTATCATACACTTTCTCCTGAATAGATCTCAAAGAATTTAATTCGGTATACCAATTCCACAGAGTGTATTGTCAATATAACCGAATTAAATTCTTTGAGATCTATTCAGGAGAAAGTGTATGATAATGATTTAGTGGTGACAAAGGCAGACAAAGGAAATTGTATTGTTTTATTGGAAAGGTATCAATATAATCGGAAAGTTTTAGATATCGTTCAAGGGGACGGTTTTACAGTTTTACGTAAGGACCCTACAATTACATTTCACAAAAATCTAAAGAGACTAATAAAGGGTTCTTTGTTTGCCTTTGAAGCCGAACAACAAAAGAATTTTGTAATTCCCATGAATCCGCAGGCGCCAATTCTATATGGATTACCTAAAATTCATAAAGATGATGTGCCTGTTCGTCCAGTTGTCTCATACGTGAGTGCTCCAGCATATAAATTGACGAAGAAATTAAATAGTATTATTCGTGTGAAGGCTTCCTTTAAACCTTCTTATAGTTTAAAAAATGGTTTAGATTTGGTTAGTAAAATTAAGGACATCAGCATACCGCCGAATGCAACGTTGCTTTCTTTGGATGTAGACAGTTTATTTACTAACGTACCATATAGTGAGACACTAGAAATTCTAAAAGACCACTTAGAAAGGAAGCGGTTGCATCCGGGTGAAGTTTGTGAATTAATAGATTTGGTAACTTTATGCATGAAACAAAATTATTTCCGGTTCAATGGTCTTTATTACTTACAGAGTGATGGTTTAGCTATGGGTTCACCTCTGAGTCCTTTAATGGCAGATATATTTATGGATCATTTTGAGAATCAGTATATTGTGGGTAATAGTAATATTGTGTACTATTTTAGGTATGTTGATGATTTGATCCTATGCAGGAGAGGGAGTATGAGACAGCTTGACGTGTTTATTAATGGTTTGAATAACAAGCACGTAAAGATAAGGTTCAAAAAAGAATTGGAGGAAAATTGTTCGTTGAACTTTTTGGATTTAACGATTTCAAAATTAAATGGTAAACATCAATTTAAAATATACCGTAAGCCCACGTACACAGATGCTGTTATACCAGCATCTTCTAATCATCCGTGGCAGCATAAACTGGCTGCTTTCCATTGTTATGTTAATAGATTGTTGACTGTGCCTCTTTCTAAGGAACATTTTGATTTAGAGTTGAGTACTATTTATCAGATAGCGATCTCAAATGGTTATACAAAATCAATGGTAGATAGTTTAGTTCAAAAGAAGCAGGCACGGTTAGTAAATAGCATGCTTTACGCTGCGTTACCTTCTCAGTCTACTAACAAATATAGATCTAGCATCTCTTACGTCGGGGGTTTGTCTGATAAGATTTATGGCATTTTAAAATCAAACAATATTAATGTTGCCTTTAAGACTAACAACTCTTTGTACTCTAGGCTATGTAACCACAAAGAACAGGTAGATAAGGGAACTAGATCGGGGGTATACAAGCTTACTTGTAATGACTGCAATGGGATATACGTAGGACAGACAGGCCGAAGTTTTAATACTAGATTTAAAGAGCATGTTTCGGCATATAGGAATGAGCATCCAGATAGATCGAATTTTGCAAAACATTTGTTGGAATCAAATCATTCATTGTTAGATTCAGATTCTTATGAAGTGTTACATTATTGCGGCAAGGGGTTGCGTCTGGATGCTCTGGAATGCATGGAAATAATTAGGTGCAACACTATGGGGTCTATTATTAATGAACAGGTAAATTTAGTATCTTCTCCTTTACTGCGGCTTGGGTCGAATTTGAACAGTTAGTATTAATTAAATATGCCTTATAAATAAATAAACAAAAAATTCAAGGTAGTTTTATAATATGTCAATAAAAGTTAATTTTTGTGGGGTAGTTTGAGAATAAGAAAAATAAAGTGGGTACTTGAGAAGTTACAGTGACAAGTTAAAACATTTGTTTTGGTTTGTTAGTTTAACAGTTGGTAGCATAGCATACGGTTGTGGTAACTCTGAAGATGAGCTCTGGTTGAGTTCGAAACGCGTCAGTGTAGCTTGGTGGTGGTGATGGTTGGGTTTATGTGATTTGTGTGTGTTCGTACAGTATGGAGGTGGAGGAACTGCATGAACGCACATTTCTTGCATAAACGTAACTATTGTAAGGTCGCGGGTGAGCAAAGTAATTATTTTAGTTCAAAATATAGTTCGCCCATTTCGAAAAACTCGCCTGCACAGATACACTAATTTATTTAGGTATCTAGTTTAGGTAAATTAGGCTAGGTTTCCTGACGAACTTACCAAGTTGCACAACTTATCTATTTACCGTAATACTAATTAAATCGAGCAGAAACACAATACATTCCATGTAACAATGGCGTTAGATTTGAATATGACCTATCATATTGATCTATTGCAAGCATTACATTAGAATCGATTAGCACGTACGAGTACATCACGGTCTGTTGTGACGACTGTGTCATGGTAACGTCCTTTCTTACTTGACGGCGATACGAATAAAGTTACGAGGAAATTAACAGTGCTATCTCCCACTGCAGTCAGCACATAATATTTATTTTAGATAAGCTAGGTACATGTCGGTACAATATCTTAGTCGGTTTTGCCTATATGTCGCACTGCTGAGCAGTCTTCCATCTTGCCCTCCACAACTACCGGTCTGACGAGTATTGTACTTAAAGCCTGACCAGAAATATATGACTATTCGCCATGTTGCGGAAGTTCATTGGAACTAATTTCTTACACTGGCAATAATTTTAATGATTGTCACTGTGGCGGTTTCTTTGAACAATAACAAAAAATGCCCAAAACGATTCGTAGTCAACAACGGATCATTGTAAGAATGTTTATAATAAACTATTGAAGAAAAAAAAGCTTGAGGAATGAAACTATTTCGCTACAAAACCTTTCCAAATTAACATTAGAGCTAACAGGTAAAATCCAGGGGGTAAAATCAATGTGAATTGAATTTGCGAACAATGTAAATAAACCATTTAATGAAATATCCATATTCTAGCACCTGTTTATTGTTTTAATGGTTTTGGATACTTAGTGTTGTGGTACGTAAAAACTTACAACTTTGCCTTTTCATTATAGCTTTACCCACCGCGTCACATTTCAGTAAAAGCGAAATATACCAAAAATAGTTACAAATACACTTTCAAATAATTTATTGAATCAGGCGTTACTTTGCGGAGGTCCATATTAATGAACTAAAACAATTACTTTGCTCACCCGCGACCTTACAATAGTTACGTTTATGCAAGAAATGCGCGTTCATGCAGTTCCTCCACTTCCACACTGTACGAACACACACAAATCACATAAACCCAACCATCACCACCACCAAGCTACACTGACGCGTTTCGAACTCAACCAGAGCTCATCTTCAGAGTTACCACAACCGTATGCTATGCTACCAAATGTTAAACTAACAAACCAAAACAAATGTTTTAACTTGTCACTGTAACTTCTCAAGTACCCACTTTATTTTTCTTATCCTCAAACTACCCCACAAAAATTAACTTTTATTGACATATTATAAAACTACCTTGAATTTTTTGTTTATTTATTTATAAGGCATATTTAATTAATACTAACTGTTCAAATTCGACCCAAGCCGCAGTAAAGGAGAAGATACTAAATTTACCTGTTCATTAATAATAGACCCCATAGTGTTGTACCTAATTATTTCCATGCATTCCAGAGCATCCAGACGCAACCCCTTGCCGCAATAATGTAACACTTCATAAGAATCTGAATCTAACAATTAATGATTTGATTCCAACAAATGTTTTGCAAAATTCGATCTATCTGGATGCTCATTCCTATATGCCGAAACATGCTCTTTAAATCTAGTATTAAAATTTCGGCCTGTCTGTCCTACGTATATCCCATTGCAGTCATTACAAGTAAGCTTGTATACCCCCGATCTAGTTCCCTTATCTACCTGTTCTTTGTGGTTACATAGCCTAGAGTACAAAGAGACACAAACAATATTAATGTTGCCTTTAAGACTAACAACTCTTTGTACTCTAGGCTATGTAACCACAAAGAACAGGTAGATAAGGGAACTAGATCGGGGGTATACAAGCTTACTTGTAATGACTGCAATGGGATATACGTAGGACAGACAGGCCGAAGTTTTAATACTAGATTTAAAGAGCATGTTTCGGCATATAGGAATGAGCATCCAGATAGATCGAATTTTGCAAAACATTTGTTGGAATCAAATCATTCATTGTTAGATTCAGATTCTTATGAAGTGTTACATTATTGCGGCAAGGGGTTGCGTCTGGATGCTCTGGAATGCATGGAAATAATTAGGTACAACACTATGGGGTCTATTATTAATGAACAGGTAAATTTAGTATCTTCTCCTTTACTGCGGCTTGGGTCGAATTTGAACAGTTAGTATTAATTAAATATGCCTTATAAATAAATAAACAAAAAATTCAAGGTAGTTTTATAATATGTCAATAAAAGTTAATTTTTGTGGGGTAGTTTGAGAATAAGAAAAATAAAGTGGGTACTTGAGAAGTTACAGTGACAAGTTAAAACATTTGTTTTGGTTTGTTAGTTTAACATTTGGTAGCATAGCATACGGTTGTGGTAACTCTGAAGATGAGCTCTGGTTGAGTTCGAAACGCGTCAGTGTAGCTTGGTGGTGGTGATGGTTGGGTTTATGTGATTTGTGTGTGTTCGTACAGTGTGGAGGTGGAGGAACTGCATGAACGCGCATTTCTTGCATAAACGTAACTATTGTAAGGTCGCGGGTGAGCAAAGTAATTGTTTTAGTTCATTAAATACACTTTCATTCTAATCTGTGGCTTATAGCTAAACATATTGCAGGCAACACTGGCCTATCGGTTGACGCGTATCTATCTTCTGTCACGCGTGAGCTGGCTTGGAGTGCGGACGTGTTTTTTGGCGGGCCAATTAGTACGAAAAAACTTCGAGTGTATTTTAAGCCAGGAAAGTCCCACAAGTATTTAATTTTAACTGTAACTAATATTCAGTTTAAAAACGATGTAGACAAAATCTCAACACCTTATCTCTATTAATTTTGTAATTATGGTAGTGGGCAATGTCATGAACGTTTTTCGTATTACTTTTTTTCAACTTTGCCCAGCAAAATTTTACCCTTAGGGTTGTCACTAGTATGTTATATAAAATCATCATCATCATCCCAGCCTATATACGTCCCACTGCAGGGCACAGGCCTCCTCTCAGAATGAGAGGGGTTGGGCCGTGGTTCCCACGCGGGCCCAGTGCGAATTGGGAACTTCACACACACTATTGGATTTCACCGCAGGTTATATATAATAAAATCCGTTTATTTCAGACAGATGAATGTGGTCCATAAAGTTTAGATTATTGTTTAATTTTACACTATTGAATCTTAATCTTAAAACATCTAGTATTATCTATTATTATTAAAATATGAATATCATACTGCACCTAATTTAGTCGTAGTCGGGTAAAGGCAATAAGTAAAAATTGAAAATAGCATATCCAGGATTTTGTATGAAGGATGTCAATTTTTTTTTACGACTTTGCCCACACGAGTTTGGAGGTTAAATATATCACTTAAAGGACTTATAATACGACACAACGTTGCTATGCCTATTCTAGATTATAGACTTTAAGAATCATGACCATAAAATTGATAATCCCGAAGTTATGAAAGTATAAACAAATGTGGGCAATCTCGAAATTTTTTCAATATTTTGGCCCGCCTGTTTGAGGCCCGTTTTCTAGGGTACGGAAACTCATTTTAAATGTAGTGTTCTCATCTACACAAAGAAAAGTATGTCAATATGTGAGTGCCACAGATAAAGTTGCACAATACAGACCAATTGACTCTAAAAAAAGCAAAAGATCGCAAAAAGCGGGCAAAGTTGTACGTTTTTACGGTAAGTATTGATTAAATAACACACGGAGTTAGCAGTTTTTAATGAGGGAAAATGGAAATTAAAGACATTTTAAATACAAGGTTCTTTTACATTGTTTGCAATTTCAATTTGACTGACAGTTTAAACGTTGTAGACAAGTCAAGATGTCATTGTTCCGACCATACTGAACTATTGCCATATAAATAAGAACAATAGCGCCCTCTTGACAATAGTCATATATTTTTGGTTTACCTTTAATCTCGTTTCTTTATACATACATTATAGGCCCAAATTAACCCGCCATATTCTTCATGATCTTTTTAGGGTTCCGTACCCAAAGGGTAAAAACGGGACCCTATTACTGAGACTTCGTTGTCCGTCCGTCTGTCACCAGGCTGTATCTCACGAAGCGTGATAGATAGACAGTTGAAATTTTCACAGATGATGTATTTCGGATGCCGCTATAATAACAAATACTAAAAACCAGAATAAAATAAATATTTAAGGGGGCTCCCATACAACAAACGTGATTATTTTGCTCGTTTTTGCTCGATATTGATAACGGCAACAGGAAGACGCTTGAAATATCCACAGAATATTTAGTTATACCTATATTCACTTTAAAAATAAATAATTAAATTAAAATAAAACAAATATTTAAGGGGGCTTCCATACAACAAACGTGTTTTTTGCCGTTTTTATAGATAATGGTACGGAACCCTTCGTGCGCGAGTCCGACTCGCACTTGGCCGTTTTTTTTTGAATATATATTTTTTTAAATTAATTTTTCAGTTTATTTAATTCGTACCTTTAGGACAGAACAGTACCTAGCATCAATCGGCTGTCGCTCAACCGTTTATCGACCGGTGTCCGTCGATCAGTCAAACCTATCACAACCTGCTCATTAAACATTTAACAACATAGACAAGTTTTAATGTAAACAAAAATAAGTTTTAGACGACCGACGACTACAATATGTGAAAGGTCGTAATGAAGATGTTAGTCGAGTTCCGTTCATTTCCATATTATTATTAGAAATTATATTTGTTTGCGTCATCGCAGACGTCGGTAGAAACTCGAGTGGGATTCTTGAAGTGACTGAGTGGACAGTAGGTTCAACCTGCCAGAAACTTTGTTTACCGTTGTACTCAGAGAAATAAGTATTAACTAACACTTTAACTTTTTTTGGAGCGACGACCTGGTGAAGGTAGCGGGAATGCATTGGATGCGGATGGCGCAGGGCCGTTCTGTTTGGCGAGCCTTGGGGGAGGCCTATGTTCAGCAGAGGACGTCTTTCACACACTATAACACAAAAAGCTGTGGTATTCTAGTGGTGCATCTCAAGCAGATGATCGTGGATTCGAGCCCCCGGTTCGCACCTCTGAGTTTTTCGGAATTTACATGCGAAATTACGTTTGTTTTATAGCTTACTGTGAAGGAAAGCATTGTGAGGAAACCGAGGAAACGTGCACAACCTGCGAAGAAATTCAATGGTGTGTGTGATTGTGATGTTCCCATTCCGTGTACCTTTAATTAACTTTCTGAGAGATAACAAGAAGTCAGTTGCAATGTCAGATTAGTTGCGCCAACATTGTAAGTACCACCTTTAATTTCCTTCTAAGTACGTATTATAGCTTAAAAAAAACCATCGTAAACCCGATATTTTATTAAAATCGTCAACACAAGTGGCAGTGGGCAGGCTACATCACTTGTGCAACGGATGGCCGATATCGGGGCCAAAAGATTCTCGATTGGCATCCACACGGACCGGAAGACGCAGTGTAAGTAGAAGGTATGCCTCCATCCAACAAGATGAAGCGACACCCGGGTTAAAAATGGCGCAGGTCCGGTCTGTTAGGCGAACCTTCACCTATGTTCACCAGTGGACGTCTTTCGTTCGGCTGAAATGATGATGATGAAGATCTTCTCAATAAACTTGTGCCTTGTTTTTGGTAGGTACCTACACACGGTTAATTTATTTTGTAGAATTAAACTATGAATAACAACCATTTGCTATTGCGCATAATTTTTGACAACTACCACCTGTGTACACAAAGTATACAAACTTGCCACGATTCGAGGAGAACGATGCAAATCGTAAATGGACTTTGATCGACCTTGCCAGCTGCTCGTGAGAGTCGATTCAAGCCAGTTCTGCCGACGGCACTTCTGCGAGATAATTTACTTGGGCCTTGTGAAACCGATTTCATTATGGGAGTTCCTAATTTAGTAAGTATCCTAAAATAAACATGTTTACATGCGAGTTTTGCTATCGATTTAAATAACAATCAATGTAAACAATGCATTGTTTACATTGATTGTTAACATGTTAAGTCTTAAGACTTGCTGAGCGCAAAACTCAAAAGCGGCTGGAACTCCGCGAAAGGTTCGTATGGAGAGAAAATTCGGACGAATTAGGTTTTAAGTAGGTACTAGTTATCGCTGGATTGCGAAACGAATTCTTCACAGACGAAGTCGCAAGGTAGAGCTAGTAGGTGGATAGTATGTCTAAAGGCTAAAGGTTAGGTCACTCTTCAGTGCCTTATTCTAATTATAAATATAAATTGGTCGCTTACAAAACAGAGAAGCTAACTTTAGCACGTCCATTTTCGTAACGGTGTTTTCCTTGACTTTGATGGTGATATGACATTACAATCAATGACATACACATAAGGATTAGTATCAGATGGCCGTAAACGCAACTGGACTACGGCATCAACTCGTCTTAAAATCATCTCGACGAAATTACAACTAGCCTAAAAAGTAACTCGCCTATGAAGCAGCTCGTCAGAAAATTATTTTGTCTACTGCCCTATTATCAATTCGACTTAAATGTAAGTGGTCTAAATAGTTGGTCGCCTATTAAGCAACTCGTCTTAAAAAACAAGTGATCTATCAACATTTTTTTCAACGAACACATTCACAGCTCCCTCCACCCTTTGAGCCACCTTTAAACAAAAGCACAGTGAACTGTCCTGTACCTCCCTCACCAGTAACTTGATCAAAATGACGGTCTATCTTTGACAAATTATCTATCTTTGAGCTTTTTACGTGTTTGTTGTGAATAAAATTTGTATCTATCTATCTATCATCATCATTCCAACCTGGAGCAAGCCTGCCTGAAATAAAAGAAAGGTGTACAAGGTTTTGTCAACTTGATTATTACATTCAGACTCAAGCAGCATACGCATACCAAATTTCATGTCAATCTTCCTTAGAAGTTCAAAATTCACAAACTATAGTTTGTATATAGATGTGACAATAAAAAATATAGAAACCTGATTACCTTACACTTGATCGTTTCGTTTTTTGAGTAGGTAGATATCGAGGACGTCATTTGCTTGAATATTAATTTTATTGTATTAGTTTTGTTTTTTCCGGAAGTTATTTTAGGTCTCATGAGTTATTTGAGGCTCTAAATTTTTTCTAAGTAATAGGTATGTATTTTTACTGATCAGGTTCTTCGCTCCAACTTCTCAGACCAATCGGTCACACAACCGGACATATAAATTGTCAACATACGTACGTATGTATGTATTTATTTTAACAAAATTAGATAATTGTTCAGTAGGTAATAAGAAAAAAAAGGCGGAAGAGTAAACATTGTTTTTAATTAAAGTCATAAACCGGTTGTCATTCTATTGATTGAATAACTTTTCTCCGAATTTTTTTTATTTAATCAAACGGTAGGTACATGCCTTTACAAAAAATTTTGCTATCGTCAAACTGTTACCAGTTTGTTGGCGGTGAAGCACTTAATACCATAATCGAATCATACACCTAGATACATAAAACAGTTAACAACTAAATAAACTAACATGCACAACTACCTACTTACACTTTTTACATATCTTTTCTAAAAGGTGTTTTTCATTCTTTTTTTAAGGAGCGGTTTACTAAGCTTAGGTTTTTCTCTTAACCATCCTATTAATATCCATCCTATTTCCTATTTGTTATACAGAATCCTATTTTCGACTAAAACCTTTGTGGTAAAGTTTACCAACTCGCTAATAGATAACATTCGTTATTTTTCGTTTATCAGTTAATTTAATTACTTAGATAAACCTAAACGCATTATTTTCCGGAAAGTATTATTATGACCTTATCATAAACTTTATACGATACTAGCTGATGTTGCTCGCGGCTTGGACCCCTTTGTATTTTCCCTTAAATTTCTTTCATAAAAACCTTTTCCTGACCATAACAAAAGCAAAAAAAAAGAATTAGCGAAATCGGTCCAGCCGTTCACGCATATGCCGTGACCAAGGGAAACAGGTATTCATTTATATATATATAAATGAATACATAATAATAATTCATTTATGTATATACTACGGACCTGACAAACGTTGTCCTGCATGAACCTAGGTACCGACTGCAGCACCATATGCCGGGCTGATTTGTGAATCTAAACCATCCAGGGCGCCACCCAAACGCATACAAAAAAAAATATACAAATCGGTCCAGCCGTTTAGGAGGAGTTCAGTGACAAACACACGTAAAGTGGAATTATATACACCGTGAAATTTTAGTGGTTGTTACTTAAATGTATAGCGTCGCGAATCGCGATCCAAAGCAGACGAGAAGAGACGAGATCGCGTCTCCGCCTCTCGCGACGTTTCTATACATTTAGCATCGATATACACCGTGAAATTTTAGTGGTTGTCTTCCCGAAACGAGGTGATTTAGTATCGATTGTACAATCGATTTATAATTACTATTTTGACTAGAGTCAAAAATCCAATTGTGAAAAACGAAAGTCGAAAATGACCGCAAACCAATAGTAACGCTTCGTTGGTACCTAACCCATCGTACGATCGTACGCTACTTGTACCAACGAAGCGTTACAATTGGTTTGCGGTCATTTTCGACTTTCGTTTTTCACAATTGGATTTTTGACTCTAGTCAAAATAGTAATTATAAATCGATTGTACAATCGAAACTAAATCACCTCGTTTCGGGAAAACAACCACTAAAATTTCACGGTGTATAGGCAGGTTTAGACAGGGTCAGTAACTGACTTCGAATTCGAGACAAGTCAGCGCTGACCCGAGAAATACCTACCCAATGTAAATTGATTTGAAGTCAGTACAGCGGTGGGGGTCAGCGCTGACTTTCAATTTACATTGGGTATTTCTCGGGTCAGCGCTGACTTGTCTCGAATTCGAAGTCAGTTACTGACCCTGTCTAAACCTGCCTTAAAGATATAGAAGATAGTCAACGGCCGTTATGTTATGAGCAAGGGTCTGCAAAACGCCCGTCATTTTACTTTTATGAACCATTAATGAGTCGATGAAGTTCGTTTACAGTCTACGAATGTCATTGGAGCGTATTATAACATTGAAGGAAGGTTACGTATCAAAATATCTAAAATTTAAAAAACCTAACGTAAAATAACCTACGTTCAAAATACCTAAAATCTAAATACCTAATGATTTTAAATACCTAAGCAACTAACACGTAGGTGTTACCTAAACGAATACGAATTACCTAAGTTTAAAATACCTAATGGAGTAAATGTCTATAATGTTTAAAATATCAACAGCTATGACACCTAAGTTTGATACACCAACATTTGAAATACCAAATGGTCAAAATACCTAAATGAAACGAACATCGCTTAATTTTTGGCGAGCGAGCGAAGCGAGTGAGCAAGACGGTTCGGGGCGAAAGCGACTCGGAATGGTTAGGTTCAAAGGCTAATGCGGGAGCGTAGCAGAGCGAAGCTCCCGCATTAGCCTTTGGTGTTGGTTATTTTTTTTATTATCACGTGAAGATCTAATTTGTTTGATAAAATTTGGTAGGTATATGATTTACATTTAGGTACATTTCATAATGTTAAAGACAATAATACCTAATGGAAATAATCATTTTCTGTGCTGTTACAAAAAAAATACCTAACATCGAAGGCTAAGGCGGGAGCTACGCTACGCTTCGCTCCCGCCTTAGCCTTCTGAACCTAACCTATCCGAGTCGCTTCTGCCTTAAAAAATCTTGCTCGCTCGCTTCGCTCGCTCGCTGCCAGCGAGATACCGGTTAGGATATATGAAAGTTTTCGGTATTTTGAATATAAGTGAAAAAATCATTAGGTATTTAGATTTTAGGTATTTTGAACGTAGGTTATTTTACGTTAGGTTTTTTAATTTTAGACATTGTAATACGTAGGCATTTTAAGCTTTCGGTATTTTGAATATAAGTGAAAAAATCATTAGGTATTTAGATTTTTGGTATTTTGATTTTATATTATTTTGATACGTAACCGTTATGAAGAATACTGGCACATTTCACAGCATGAAGTTTCTGAATATTGGCAATGTGAACTAAAGGGAAAAAACCGGCCAAGTGCGAGTCGGACTCGCGCACGAAGGGTTCCGTACCAGTATCTGTAAAAACGGCAAAAAAAACAAGTTTGTCCTATGGGAGCACCCCTTAAATATTTGTTTTATTTTAATTTAATTATTTATTTTTAAAGTGAATATAATTATAACTAAATATTTATATTATTTATATATATTTTGTGAATAATTGTTGCCGTTATCAATATCGAGAAAAACGAGCAAAAAAATCACGTTTGTTGTATGGGAGCCCCCTTAAATATTTATTTTATTCTGTTTTTTAGTATTTGTTGTTATAGCGGCAACCGAAATACATCATCTGTGAAAATTTCAACTGGCTAGCTAGTATCACGGTTCCTGAGATACGGTCTGGTGACAGACGGGCAGACGGACAGAGGGACGGACGGACAGCGAAGTACCCTTACGGGATCAGAACCCTAAAAACGCTATACTTACTTCCTTACTATTCCGTCACACGACCAATTGGGCATAGTCCAAGCGGCCCCCCGTCGAGTAAATATAGCATATTTTTCCTATGTTTCACATTGTCAATATTCAGAAACTTCATAGTTGGGCAAAAGTGTCAGGATTGAGTGACCGTTGACTGTTTCTATTTTTATAAAATCAAATTTACGTTACATGAAACTCCACCGATACTTACCGATTAGATACATATTCACTATTGTCTTGTCTTGCACATGATAGACAGTGACATCACAAAATATATAAATAGTAACGAAATTAATCAAGCACGATTTATTGAAACAAATAATAAATACCTATCATATTTGAAGGAAATAAAGAAAACATTTATTTATACCTAAGCGTTACAACAATAACTGATAAAAAAACAGCCAAGGACAAGGACCATAACTTTATGGGCACATTGAAATACCTACCTAATAATTTAAACAAGGCAGTCTACAGATCTACTATTTGCAGTCAGGCCATTCGTCGAATCCTGATCTGATCTGATCTGATCGAAACTAATTATAGTTTCGACGATAGTCTCCTTTTGCTACATAGTTTGGTGACGACGTAGCGTAGTGACGGTATCAGTGAACAATATAGCTTATCTTATCATTGCCTAGAAACAACGAACTCATTTTGTACTGACACCCAGTCTAGACAGTTCTAGGGCTGAGCGTTTGTGGGATTGTTTTGTTTATCAAACATAGCTTTATTTACTTAGTTGTACGACTCTTTACTCAAGAATGCAAGGGGTGCAAGAGTCCTAGGGCAAGCGCATGCACTTATTGCCCTAATAAAGGTATTTTATTACTCGTGTATGTACCTTTATCCGCGAAGTATTGTGGTAGGTAACTGTGGTAGGTTTCCCAGAGACCAGGGTGGTCAAGAATGCCATAAGCATACTCCGACGCCCAATATGGTTAAGACGGCCTTGCTTGGTTATTTATGTATACTAGGCCCTGTTTTACCACTCTCTAATAAATAAGTTTCCGGTATTTCATGTGACAGGTGTAATGCCATCTCTATGTTTGTCGAGCAAGAATAGACAAAGACGGCGTCACAAATGTCTATCAGATAAAATACTAAGAACTTATTGGAAAGCGGTGCAGCAGGGCCTAAACTACGGCTTAGTTTGGTCTCTAAATAGGGCTCATGGTGCCTCGAAAGGCATCCGGAGAATCCACAAGCATCAAGTATTATTTTTTGTCCGTTTTACAATGGCATGTCATATCCGTGGCAAGAGACAAGGTCCGGTTGGTCTTTAACTTGCTAATTGGATTTTAATAGGGTGACAACACCAGTAATGGACAAGGACCAATTATGGACATTTTTTTCCGTAAACCCAAATTTCAAGAAACTATACTTACACTACATTTTTAAATTATCAACACTATGCTCAGATAACTGGTGATTATAACTAGTAAAGTCCATGAGTGGTGCGCTATAAAGCATTGAATCTTTTGCTGTCCATTACTGGGGAACTACTGTGCTTTAACATGTGCATGATTGGTGCCGTCACCCTAATGTGATTATAATTTACTTAAGGTACATTCATTTTGTTTCTTCATTAATAAGTACACTGTTTTGCATCACCACGATAAGCCTGTTGACTCCTGATAAGAATACCTTAAAATCACCAACGAACAAACAATAAAATCAGTATGTATTTGTGGATCACGAATAAATAAAAGTGTGATCAGTGATCACGTACCTTTCATTGTCTACTAAAACTTTGTGTGGCAAATGTTATTCGTGATGTACTAGATAATAAAAGTTAGTTGCGTCGAGTATTTTCTAATAGAAACTTGAAGTGTGCCCTAAGATCTTATCTTCTATCTGTTATCTGTCTAAATGTAACCAATGTGTAGCAGTCGTGATAGTCTATTGGTTTAACCTATGCCTCTCAAGCTAAGGGCCGTGAGTTCGAGCTCCGGCTCGCACCTCTTAGGTTTTCGGAATTTACGTGTATGTCCGAAATTCCATTTTAAATTTATCATGAGTCTTACGTTCCTGAAACTTGCACACATCTGCGAAGAAATTAAACGGTGTGTGTGAAGTTCCCAATCCGCACAGGGCCTCCGAAGGAATAGGGATGTTGACACCACCAATCAACTGACATACTTTTTATGAGCTGTCAAAACACATTTCTCCCATAGAGTTTGAATGGCAATAGCAACATATGATGTCACTTGTTCGCATACTCAATTAACTAACTATTTATTTGTTTTAAAGCAACAAAAAATCTAATTTTGCAGTTAATCGAAAATTAATCTGGGTTTTAGGGCTAAAATAAAGCGTTTTTTTACTGGAGTCGTGTCTTCGAATTATTTTTTAATGGTGTCAACATCCCTATTACGGTATACTTTATTCCGTATATAAGCCCTCTCATTCTGTCCCTGTTCCGTGCAGTCGGATGTAGGATGTAGATATTACCTATGTATAGGTTGAGATGAAATGTGACAAATGTCTGATATTTTGTTGGTTGTTGGAATATTGACCAATTATCTATCTCTAATATACAGGGTGTTACAAAATAACCCCTAAAGCCTGAAACCCCATGAACAGTAAATAAAACTGTAATTTTGCGCGCTGTTCTTTTTTTTCTAGCTATAATGGTTATGGAAAAAACCGATATCGAAACTTTTTGAAAATATCGACATGTTTTTTAGAAGATTCCTAACACTAGCGATCAGCTGTTCTGGTCATTGGCTTTTAAATCATAGACTAACTATTTATCAGAATGTTAATTTGTCAGCAATTTTACCTTAGTGCGACGTTTCAGTTTTGTGACGTAATTAATAACTATTTTTCTTTAAATAACCCGTAGCGGTCATCCATAAACGACGTCACACCATTTTTGCCCCCCCCCCCGCCCCCGCCCCTTATCACACTTGAAAATTGGAATTATTTTGCTCCCGTGTCACAAATTGCCAGACCCCTCCCCCACCTAGATGTGTTTCGTTCTTTATGGATGACCCCATATTAATCTGACATTGGTGGCGGTTAGTTCAACATTTCCACCATGTACCTGGTTTGAAAATGTGTCGTGAAGGGTGTCGGAAACTCTCACTTATTTTTAATTTGACATAAACAGAGAGAGAGTAACTAAACTGAGCTGAAAAATTATCAGTGCAAACATCAATTTAAACTAAGTACGTACCTGCCTAACCCTACAATACGAAAAGACTCGTCTGTCTTAGTTTAATCTTTGTAATTGAAGCTTTCCACTAACTCTTATGACGCCTGGTCAAAATCATTCTTATTCACTACAAGCTCCGCCTTCTTTGATTTTATTGGCTAGCGTAAAATTTGCTCACGCGCAGTGCTGCGTTCACACCAACTGTCGGGTGCAGTTGCGCTACAGTAACTGAAGTTATGATTATGTAGTCCTAGTAGCAAAATTATTTTAACATGTGTTTTTTTAACCCCCGACGAATAAAGAGGGGTGTAAGTTTGGAAACGTAGCTCCTAAACGGGTCAACCAATTTGAATGCGGTTTTTTTTATTTGAAAGCAGGGTTTCTAGCGATGGTTCTTAGATATGTTTTATCAAAATCGGTTCAGCCTTTTTTGAGATATTGAACTTTTAAATGTCAATTTCGGTGGTTTCCAACTTTTTGTTGGTTAGGTTATTTATGTTAACAACTTGTGTAGGGTCCTACCGCATCCACTTTTTTAACTAATACTGGCACTAAGCAACAGTGCTTGTGTTTCAAAGTGGATAGTGAGAGAGCCGAGTCCCAAGCAACACTCAACGGTGCTAGCAAGTAGCTTAGCAGCATGATAGGTGAATAAGATGGCCATCCGCTTTTTATCTAGTTAATCCAGTCGCTAAGCAGCAGTAAGCATGTTTAGTTGTGGTCCCACGTGAAAAGTAAGAGAGCCAGGATTTAATTGCAAGCACTCCTTGCTACAGCCCAACGGCACGTAAGTGTAGCGCTGACCATTAATTTCTGCGCATGTGACAGTCGCGCCCGCCAATCAGCACTACGGCTATGAAGCAGGTCTCGAAAATCTCGCACACGATTACAAAATTAAATTTATTAAAATTTAGGATTAGGATTGCCACAAACCACCTAGCAATTGTTTAAAGCTAGAAAAATAGTACATTACTGCAGAGGCCGTGAACTAAGGGATTGATGGATGAGCTTGGGGTAGACGGCCGAGTCGTAGACAAGGCCGGATAAAACGAGTCCTGCAATCACTGTTCCGGCCGAGCGGCGGCGGTGTTACTCAAGCAATGTGAGGAAATATTAAAATTAAAATAAGTACCAGGTAATCAAGTAAATCCCGTTCGTATCGCGCGGTCCCTCTCACTCTCTTAATAAATACTATTAGCTTGAGCGGGACGGCACGAAACGAAGTTCGAATTTAGCACTTTGTAGTAGCGAGCCAGAGCCTAGTGGTGGTTGGCAGAATGTAATTTTTCCTTCGTCAGTTTAATGTTAGTAAGCAAATTTAAAAAGTTAGAGCAGCGGACAATAATGGTTTTTCTTAGGATTTTCATTGCTCTATTGCATTGCCTAGGCCAAGAAGTAATGTAGGGAGCCATAAACAAGAAACTTCATGTCTTCATTTCGTGACATTAACGTACATATTTCCGAGCATGTTTAAAAAAAACAGTTTTTCCAGTTTTATTGGAACTTAATACACTCTGAAATATCATAATAATATCATTAAAAATGTGAACACAAATTAAAAACTGCAAATAATTCCGTTCCCGCTTCCATTGACTCAGTACTTAACTAAACATTAAGTAAAAGAAACATAACTAATCACTTGACTATTTTCCTAGCTAAACGAAGCTTTACGCACCCTACCCGGAGCGCAGTTTGTGTCATATTTTCTAGTGCCGTCTCTTTCTGACCTACCCAGTAGGAAAGAGACGAAGGAGAAGGCGGCATTTCTTTGAAAGAAAGCCGCCGCAAGCGGCATGTCCTTTGTTGTTCACTAAATAAATTTAAATTTAGTAAAAAATAGCCAGTATTTCGCGGTCATCTGATTCGAACGGACATAGGTACGTGCAAAGTCAAATTATTAAAATCGTTGTAACCATGCAGTTCTCGAATGCCGAATACTACGAAATGATTTTATGTGTAGGGCGAGCTGATGGTAATTTAGCTCAAGCTCGTGAGCTGTATCGCGAACGTTTCATTGATGGCAGACCAGCCGCTGAGCAGCGGCAACGGCAATTACCATCTTACCAATGTTTCCACGATATGGTAACACGGCTTCATTCCACGGGCTCCTTTCATCGTTCACGTGGCAGTGGACGACCGAGAGCTGTCGATGCCAGGCGAATGGAAGAAGTACTGGAACTTTTTGAAGAGGAACCAACTGTCAGTACCAGGCGTGCCGCGGCAAGACTCGACATGAACCACGTCTCAGTTTGGCGCATTCTTCGAGCTGACCATCAACATCCGTATCACTACCGCTGTACACAGGAGTTGATACCTACCGATTTCGTCCAAAGAAGAAACTTCCCTGTGCCTTCAAGAAGGAGGACGGCATTTCGAACCTCTACTGTAAATACGTCCCTAGAGAAGATTCCTAGGTACCTTTTTGATTACGGGCTGGACTGTGCTTGTACCATACTAAGCAAACTGTCGAAGATGTAAATGTGAGCGTGTTTTTAGTGGCGTTTGTGTATCAATCAGTTCAGGATCACATCTGGACTGTGCTTGTGGGTGCCATACTAAGCAAGCTATTGGAAATGTGAAAAGTAAGCGTGTTTTAATGGCGTGTGTACGTGTATCTGGTCAGGGGCACAATGTAAGTAGTTTTTGCTAAGCTGTTACTAAAGTTTTGAACTGAACACATGGAGAGTTTAGCCCCGCGTCGTGCAACGCGCTCCCGCGTGGCAAGTTCTAATACCTGGTTTACACTCGCGTACGAGTGGCGAGACGAACTGCGGGACGAGCCACGAGACGAGAGTGTGAACAGGCGCGCCTCGCACCTCGTCTCGTGATTTGCCTTGATTAGGCTCGCGTCCGGAGCGAGACGACGAGCGCCTCGCGCCTCGTCTCGTGATTTGCCTTGATTAGGCTCGCGTCCGAAGCGAGACGACGAGGCGAGGCGCGAGGCGAGGTGACGAGGCGAGAGTGTAAATCAGGTATAAGATTTTAAAATCATACTAATTACTCTTTAATCCTCATGACTACCTAGTCATAATAATAATTGTTCACTGCAAGTTACGTCACGCCCCGCTCATCGTCATTCATAATAAATTTGTCCCTTTCTGTCTCAGGAAAGAGAAAAATGCCCCTTTAACCTCATTGGCTCATTTGAATCTGCCTACGCGCTTACGATACGTAGTAGTAGTACGTAGGAGGTAGTAAGTTATTGCTCCTAGTAAGTTCATGAACTTAAATAGTGATGTGCGTAATCTCAGTCGATATTTTAATTTACTATTAAAAACACTTATTTTTCCGACATTGAAAACATACCTATGGAATAAAAAAATATATACTAATTTAATTCTTTACTGGAGTACTTCCATACCCTTCAGTTATTACGGGTAATTTTGTAACACCCTGTATAAAAATCTCGTGTCACAGTGTTTCTTATCGAACTCCTCCGAAATGGCTTTACCGATTTCTATATATTTTTTTATCTATTTTTGGTAGGTCTGAGAATATGTAGGTCGTAGGCTATTTTTTATACCCCTATTCTTTACAGACGGAATCGCAGGGAACAGCTAGTTTTTGTATAAAACTTATTTCTTTTGATAACAATAAATAAATAAATAAATAAAATAAATATTAGGGGACAATCTTACACAAATCGACCTAGTCCCAAACTAAGCAAAGCTTGTACTATGGGTACTAGACGACGATAAACATACTTATATAGATAAATAAGTACTTAAATACATAGAAAACATCCATAACTTAGGAACAAATATTCGTGCTCATCACACAAATAAATGCCCTTACCAAGGTTTGAACCCAGGACCTCTTGCTTCGTAGGCAGGGTCACTACCAACTAGGCTAAAGCGGTCGTTACAATTAGTCAGCCGACTTTGATGTGCGTCAGTAAATAGGAATTGAATAACAATTAATTGATTCTCTAATTAGTCTGGGTTAAATATTTGATGTCAGGGTTTTCCATAGCTTAACTTTGTAACTCTACATTTTTTCTGTCAGTTTTCGTTTCTGTATTTCTATACATGTGATAACTAACGGAAGTACTTAGGTAAAATACAAGGAATAGAAATTTCACACGACCTAAAAGTGTGAGGCGGCCATATGACTGGAAAGCCACAAAAAAAAAAAACACTAGACTACACACACACACACACACACACACACACACACACACACACACACACACACACACACACACACACACACACACACACACACACACTACACAAGACTATTGATTGACATTCCCAACTCCGTCTGTAATTAAATCAATAATTTAGTACCTACCGTACTTTTGCTATTACCTATGAAAACTCAAAAATCGAAGAGAGGCGGAAAAGTGGTACTTCAAGAAGTTTTTTTTTAATACAAAGGCTTGCGTTTGACCACAAACACGCCTGATGGAAAGCGAAGATGAGACCTACAATGGAGCACGCTTGCCTAGTAAATGCTCATCCACCCTAGACTTAAATTTAGGGGAATAAGCAGAAAGAAGGCAGTTGAGCGAGGTGTTGCGCGCGCCCCTAAGCAGTGCAAACCGTAACGCATCAGCGTAACAAATACGAGGCACTGTAACCGGTACGCGTGCGCTGCACAACTGCTCAGACCCTTCCTCCAGAATGGCTACTACACTACAGGCAACAGGCCGGAACACGACGAGTCGCTTGGCGGCCTGGCTCAACCTATAGGGTGGTGAACGACGGCCGAAGCCTACCACCGGAGTTGTATCGCTCGTTTAGCACCACTCAGGGGTCATGTCTAGGGTCTCGAGGGTAAACCTACGGACGCGAGCGATTTCGACCCCCAAAAGAAGTAAATAAATACGATAACATTTCTATTCCGTAACTAATTTTTGATTGAGACTCCGAATGTAAGCGTGAACCTGCACGTAAGTAACAATTCACTACTCAAGTAAGTAAAATTACATGTTGTTCAAGTGACTAAGCGGCTAATAATATTGTAATACCACAATAAAAACATTATTTTAAATAAAACGTCACGCTATCCTACAATCATAGACTAAAACATGCAGACGTTCCCATTAAAAAATTGTGACTGACTGAACTTGAATGACAATTTGTTTAATTGCTTTATACCCAGTTTGATATTTTTGAATATTTATTTTATGTTCTTTCTTTTTAGTCTAAATAATATCAAAAAATTTATGTCGTCGTAAAATATGACGTCGTGCGTTTTTCGATACTGCAAAAACACGGCAAAAAATGTCAGCGAATCATCAGGTGTCAGTTTTCATAGGTAAGTTGAGTTTCATAGGTAAACTTGGGATACTTTTTTTCTCCTAGTAGGATCGAAAGAGCTCGTGATTCTGAGCAGAAATCACATAAAACTTTCCGAATTTAAAAAAAGTCAAAAGGTACAACTAAAAATAAAATTGCCCAGGTAAAATAGCTGTGTCACTTCTGCGGTGTATAATCTATATCGCGATGACGTCTTGTCACAATCCGGTATTTGAACATATTGTTGACATGAAAAGTCTTGTCTATCGGTAGAATATATGTCAATGACATTTAGGATGTAAACTGATTCAAGGGGCTGTGCGACTGCGACGCGCCCCCGTCCCACATCTCTTCTGTGTGGCTTGCGCCTTAAGTACTATTCTGTCACACGCAACAAGTTGTATAGTATAGCATTTAATTTCCCATTAATGGCATTGTCAATATTCAGAAACTTCATAGCACATAAAATTCAGCATGTGTGAAGTTCCCAATCCGCACTGGGCCCGCATGGGAACTACAGCCAAAGCCCTCTCATTCTGAGAGGAGGCCTGAGGCCCTACCACGAAGTGCATAATTCGAACTTCGTTTCGTGCCGTCCCGCTCACGCTAATATGATTTGACACGAGAATGAGAGGGATGATACGATACTAACTTCGATTTTCGAATTTCGTAGTAGCGCCTCTGTGCTCTGCAGTTGAAAGTATGTACATAGGCTAAGATGATGACATTAATATTAGGTACGGTCGACCAAGAAAGTGGTCTACTAGTTTTGACAAAAGTTTCTGTGACATCTAAATATCCGTAAGTCACTGTCATCATGTTATTGCAAGGGAAAATCGACCTCGTTGTACCATGACGTGCAAATGAACTTCGACCGTAGGGGGTAGACCATATTTTTAGCCGACTGTACCTGCCTACAATATTTTATTATTTACGTCTATCCTAAACTAAAAGTAGGTAGGTATGTAGGTAGGGTCAACGTCATAAATAAGTGATTACTTTTGTACCATGTCACTTTAACGTCATGTTTGAAAAGCCATACGAAATTATGTAAGTAACGACTGAAAGCGACAAGGTACAAAAATGATCACTTATTTATGACGTTGACTGTACATTCAAAAAAACAATGTATGAAAAGGTTCCAAAGAGTCTGGCAGCGTTCCCCCTTTGAATAGCCAAATAATCAGAAAATAATTGAACATAGGTATCTACGTAATTGCTGCAAGTTTGTAAGAAAACGAACGGAAGTTAATTAATGAAACGCACTGCACTGTTCTACTATACTGAATTTAAACTACAGTTCAACCTTCGTACTGGTTTTTATCACGCTTTTAATTGTCATTGCCCAGTAAGTACCCGTGTGGTGTCGGGTTTAGAATTACACCTCTCCATTTCTTCCGTGGATGTAGTAAGAAGCGACTAAGGAAGTAATATAGGTTTAGTTTAGGTAGGTATATTGTGTAGGCGATTGGCTCGCAACCAGTCACTATTGTACCTGGGCAATTTTATTTTTTGTTGTACCTTTTGACTATTTTTTAAATTCGGAAAGTTTTATGTGATTTCTGCTCAGAATCACGAGCTCTACTAGGAGAAAAAAAGTGCCCCAAGTTTTTTTCCCGTTCCGTTACCATTGTTCATATACTTTATATGACCGTAACGGAATGGAATAATCAAAAATTATATGAAAGTTTTGAGACACTTTTTTTCTCCTAGTAGGATCGAAAGAGCTCGTGATTTTGAGCAGAAATCACATAAAACTTACCGAATATAAAAAAGTTAAAAGGTACAGTCAACGTCATAAATAAGTGATCACTTTTGTACCTTGTCGCTTACAGTCGTTACATAATTTCGTATGGCTTTTCAAACATGACGTTAAAGTGACAAGGTACAAGAGTGACCACTTATTTATGACGATGACCCAACAACAAAAAATAAAATTGCTGACCTACCACCCGAAACGCAAAATGTCAAAATATCTACGCTACGTGTGCTATGTACCCCCTTTGGGATACAGGCGTAATGTATGTATGTATGTATGTATGTAAAACTCTTTATTGTACGTAAAACATGAAAATTAACAGTTAACAAGAGAAACAGATGTACAAAGGCGAACTTATCCCTTAAAGGGATCTCTTCCAGTTAACCTTTGAACGATTGACAGGACACCAGAGACAAGAGTAGGCATACAATGCACAGTAAAAAGAGTCGAAATCAAAAGTAAACCCAAACCAATAAACTGAACATAAGCAATACATAAACATACAAAGAATACACGCAAGTACACACTAATATAATATATCATGAATACAAAAGACTAATACATATCATATCAACATAAATAGACTAACTACATAAAAATTACATAAATACATTAATATACGCATATACACTAAACAGAGAATACAATAGAGATTGTCTCTATTTAAGAGGAACTGTCAAGCCAGTACGCCCCCAAGCGACTCCGGAAGATGGCTACCGACTGCGACTGCCTGATTTCACTCGGCAACCGATTCCACAGACTAACAGCGTGCACGGAGAAGGAGGCCTATAATGTGTGATGTATTAATTGTCATTTGCACAACACGCATAGGCCGGTTAGGTACTTAACTAATTTATAATTTCAAAGAAGCAAAATAAACTAAGGTAATAATTGCTATCTTTAATTTTATGTCATTAGCAATAGAGGTGACAGCAAGGTGTCATCTATTTATTGGCCATTACAATGCCTTAGTTGTTCCGAACGACCTTTTTACTTGTTTAGTGAGTGTTTTAAACTTCATCTGTGGTAAAATAAGGTAAACCAATGTTCGACTCAACGCCCAAGAGATGACACCCATCTGTCACCTCCCTTACTATGACGTGGGGTTCAGTCAGCAGAAATTAAACAGCTGATTTCGACTTAGCCCCCTTTACACATAAAATAGAAAATAGCTGTTTAATTTCTGCAGACTTAACCCCTTTTTCACTAGAGCCACAGATTTTCGCTTTCCATCAACCGTGATTGTGGTGAAATGCAAGTCATTTCGTAAGATACCGCCAGGGGGAGGCAGTGTCATAGTGTTATTGAAGCAATCCTTCAAGTGTACATTGACTGCATTGCATTTGCTTTCATCTCGAAAACTTGAAATTTGCATTTACGTCAGTAACAACGTATTGTTTTAGAGTTGTGATATGTATAAATATCTACTTTTGGACAAATTAATACCTGAATGAATTTAGTCTGAATATTGATACAACCTTCGGGTTGAATATAGATTTATTTGCTATTTAATCCGTGTCCTACTCTTTTATGTGCGAGTTTATATCAGAGTTTGGATGTAATGTAGACCGTGATATCTTTGTAATAAATATTCAAAAATTTTGACTCGTCTAACAGTGCTATGATCACAAGAAATTGTAGATTGATGTAAATATTGTGTAGAACATTTAAAACTGATAAATAAATAAATAAATAAATAAATAAATATGAATATTTTAACATCATTCAATTTGGCTGTATGACCTAAAGTTCCCGGGTCCATTCTAAGGTAGTGAAAAAAAAGTTTAAAAATAGCGGGAATTTGTTTTGCTTTGCACGGAGTTCTTTCAATTAAAGTTGAAAGAAATAAAAGAGTTAATCACTATTTAAATGACTTTTTATCTGTGAGAATTTGTGGACTTTGGTGAATTAAGTGATGCAGAAATGTTGACGCCGCTAGAAATAAAACTGGCGGCAATTGAAGTGAGCAATAATTTGCTACTTTTAAAATGGAAAAATTCATTTATTGTCCGTTATGTAAGTAATCATTATTTAATAATTGTTTATTTTGAACTCGTAGAAAAAGTAATGTATGCAACTATTCATAATCGGCCATTAAGACACTCATGCGTATCTATTATGTTATGACATTCGGCTTCGCCTCATGTCATAAACTCGCATTCGTGTCTTAATGGCCCTTATTATGATACAGTTGCATAAAATACTATTACGTAATCAGTGGTTTATTGGCTATTCAGCAAATACTTTTTTATTTCAAAATCACGTAGTTTTTTTACAAAATCACTTGTTTTAGGTTGAAAGGCGGGAAAATGTAAAAACTTGAATAACTTGAAAACCAATGAGTTTTGACCCCTGGTTGACTAGACTTATATCATTGCAAATAAGTTGTAAAATACCCCCTTGAAGGAATACGTCGAATTTCCGGTCACCCTGTATGTTGAGCGACCACATCAAAAGAGAGTTAGTTATTAGGTACCTACGTTATAAGTATTTCCAATCATTTATTTTCTCAATGACAGCTCCCGTAGAATCTAACTGCGTTTTTTACGCAAAAATTAACTTTTAAATGCGAGGTATAAAAAATACGACAACTGCCGAATTTTGTTCCTTGATCCCATATAATATTCATCTAAGACGAATTGAGTCCATATATATGCAGTAATTTTTTTTTAAAGTACGATAAATAATAAAAGTTTTAATAAAGTTACATTCTATGGCAATACAAATAGCGATGTTATAATTGAAGTATCGATATTGTATCGGTATTGTATTTGTTGAACTACATGTGTTCCCGCGACTTTGTAAAGTGACAAGGTACAAAAGTGATCACTTATTTATGACGTTGACCCTACGCGTTGTAATTTTTTTCCCGGGATATAAAATAGCCTATGTTACTCAAGTGAAATAATTTTTTCACCTCACTAGCTCGGAAAGCCCTTTTTGTTTGTTTGACATCTATTGAGAAAATCGCTTTTTATCCACAAGTGAAGAAAGAGTTTTGACATTTGAAGGCAGCTTAAGTGATATTTGACAGCTAACAAAACGAAAAATGTTAAAAGTGCTGAATTTTTAACATCACAATTAATGAATTGCATCGAGTAAAAAACACTAAATACAGTCTTACAACTTTATTTTAATTCATAAATATCAGCGTTCAACATTAACCTTCATTCTTGTTGTAAAAACGGATAAAATGTTCTGACAGTCCAAGTAAGTCGATGTGCGAACAAAACGCATCCGAAATAATAAAAAAAAACTTAAGTCAAAACGGTATACAATTTAACAGTAATACAGTTTGCTCGTATCTCAAAATCGATAATCTGGCTAATTGAACTTTACTCGATGTGCAATAAAGTTCAGTTTGGTTTATTCATTGATTGGAGATACGAGTTTTTTCAAAGTAGTGACGATATGTCGGTATTGGAATAGTTCCATAAAGACTTGATTTGCTTAGGCTATTTTGCATTATTTTTGATTTTACCAATATTTCTATAAGTACTTCAAAATTATTGTATTGACAAAGAGGTAAATAAATAATAATTGATAGTACAAACCCTTTTTCTTATTTTCCTCGCTGTAGTGAGGTGAAAAGTTTTGTGTTATACACGGGTGAAAAGTTATTTTACGTCTCGTGTGTTGAAGCACTCGCTATCGAAAGAATTCTATTTTTGAACCACTCGCTTCGCTCGTGGTCAATCATAGAATCCTTTCGATAGCTCGTGTTTCAAAATGAACACTCGCAGTTAAAATACAACTTTCCCCCCTTGTATAACAAATAACTATTTCACCTCAGCACCTCAAACAGGCAGGTTTTTCTATTAAAAAACAGTGAGCAAAATCCGATTTTGCTCACTGCGTGAGACAAAGTAGCTTTTTAATTATTTTTTTAAATGTCGAGGACAATGATGGGTATACTTACTGAATTCGAAAGATTTCAACTTCAGTTTGATCTGTCACTTTCATTTCGATACGAAAAGAGCGAGAGATAAGATCAAATCGATTCTAAGTTCGATTTCAAATTCTATACCTAGTAGGCCTAAAAAATAAATGAAAGATTGAACGTTCGGATACTCATAATACGTACTTAACCTTAAAATTGTAATTCTTCTGTTAAGGTTATAAATTTAATTATTGTACTGCATTAATAATTGGATTATATTTTATGAACTAAAACAATTACTTTGCTCACCCGCGACCTTACAATAGCTACGTTTATGCAAGAAATGTGCGTTCATGCAGTTCCTCCACCTCCACACTGTACGAACACACACAAATCACATAAACCCAACCATCACCACCACCAAGCTACACTGACGCGTTTCGAACTCAACCAGAGCTCATCTTCAGAGTTACCACAACCGTATGCTATGCTACCAAATGTTAAACTAACAAACCAAAACAAATGTTTTAACTTGTCACTGTAACTTCTCAAGTACCCACTTTATTTTTCTTATTCTCAAACTACCCCACAAAAATTAACTTTTATTGACATATTTAAAACTACCTTGAATTTTTTTTGTTTATTTATTTATAAGGCATATTTAATTAATACTAACTGTTCAAATTCGACCCAAAGGCGCAAAGTAACGCCTGATTCAATAAATTATATTTTATAAAATCAAAAAGTAAAAATGTTGTAGAAAATACAAAGTTTAACATGTATCTATATAATTATTAATAATTTTAACAGTCTTGAAGATCGTGATAAATATCGGGTGCAGTATCGGAACGCATCTTTAAAAAATAGCGGGATTCAGATTTTAATTCTTTTCTTCTTCTGTTTCGCTAGTTGCAGAGTTCGATATCTAAGAGTTTGATACACGATCAAAGGCAATTTGGAAGTTATAAGAATAGTAATAAGTTCTTATTTAATAATTTTTTGAATATGATATGAGTGAGTCCAGTGACAAAGTCAACGGCAGTAATACAAAATGCAGAGTTAAGTTCCTTACTTGAAAAGTCTCGCGAAAAATATTTAAAAGCTTATGATATTTTTAAGCAAGGGGACTAGCAAAGGGTGCAAACACTTTTTCGGATACTGTATTGTTATATACCTAGGTACAATTGTGGAGTATTTACTCAATGTTGAAAACCACAACAAGGACATAAAGACGACTTTATATACCTTTAACAATTTATTATGTTTTCGCTGCTGAGGTGAAAAGTTGTATGTGTCACACGAGACCAAAGTTTTTTTGCATCTCGTGTGTTTGAATCACTCGCGCACTCAGGATTCTAACTTAGAATCACTCGTTACCGCTCGTGATTCAATTATAGTATCCTTCGCTGACTCGTGATTCAAAATCAACACTCGCAGTAAAAACCAACTTTGCTCTCTTGTTGCACAAATAACTATCATTTGTTCAGTAGTTTTTAGATTATTCATTACAAACATACAAATCTTTCCTCTTTATAATATAAGTAGTATAAGTACAGATAGGTAATCGACAATGAAATGAAATAATTAAAATAACAGGTAATTTTTATTTATTAATTTTAAAATTGGATCGATATCGTATCTACTTATCACTTATTTGGTCACAACACTATAACTTTCAAACTAGATCTGTCATCGAGAAAATAAATGATTGGAACAACCTTACCTACTATAAGAAAATTGGACAAATATTTTTTACCTACAATATTATTCTCGTGGCTGAGGAAATTTACATAATGTAGATTTACATAATGTAATAGTTTTAAACATCTACAGTTAGGTAATTACATTATAGCTAATTCAGTAGGTATTATTTAATATTTCACAAAATATTATTGTTAGCTTACGCTTCTTCTCGGCGGCCACATACATACTCTAACTAATGTTGGCAATCTTCTAACTAGCGCCATCTGCGAGTGTTTTGGTGCTTCCGGGATGACATCTGTCAAACGAAACGTCACAAAGAACGGCCGCGCCACCAGCTACCAACCTCTCGGACTAAATAATCCTACCAATCAGCGTCGAGTCCGTCCCGCCTTTTTGGTGTGTTTAAAACTGACAGTTAACGGCGGGGCGCGCCCATTCTACTGATTTTTCTTGTGACGTAAGGTAGTTCTCGCATTGTAAGTGAATCTAGATTGTTTCTTATATATTATTGAAGTTATCCTTATAGATTAAGAAAAAAAACGGTTTGTGCTAAATATTTAAAAGGTATGTTAACATCAGAAGTGGGATTGGAACCAAAGTAGATCAAGGACATCGCCCGTGCCGCCTCGAAGAATGTCCAAAGTGACTCGGAAAACTAAAAGAGCAAAGCCACAAGCGATATACCGGGACGGCGTCAGCAGAACATATGAAACAGTGGATTAAAATCCACGACTGGGATTTCGGTAATTAATGACCTTCAAGCACTTGTTGACAAGGTAATGTTCACCATGTTATAATTTATGATTTTGTTAAAAGCTAATTTCGAATATTATAATAAGCTAATTGAAGACAATTGCTAGCTTCCTCGTCTTTCCGTAATCTGAATGCCAAAAGATTCGCCTAAGATTTGCCTAAGCCTAAAGGCAAATGACTATGACAATCTGTTAAGAAAATGTTCCCTAAGCCTAAAGGGGCATTTTATAATTGGTATTGGATAATGGAACACACATGCTTAATGTTACAAAGATTACCTAAGACTAAAGGAATCGAATTAGAACGTAAACATGTACATAGTATTGTGTGGTCACGAAAGGCCGAGCGTTTAAGTACATGTACATATACAATAATCATGTTTTATCAATCTGTGCCAGGACGACAGTGGCCTGTGAATATCTTGGAGGTCCTGTGGGCATGCGCTATGCAGAATGGCCGTGTTGGCAATCTTCTAACTAGCGCCATCTGCGAGTGTTTTGGTGCTTCCGGGATGACATCTGTCAAACGCAACGTCACAAAGAACGGCCGCGCCACCAGCTACCAACCTCTCGGACTAAATAATCCTTCCAATCAGCGTCGAGCCCGTCCCGCCTTTTTGGTGTGTTTAAAACTGACAGTTAACGGCGGGGCGCGCCCATTCTAATTATTTTTCTTGTGACGTAAGGTAGTTCTCGCATTGTAAGTGAATCTAGATTGTTTCTTATATATTATTGAAGTTATCCTTATAGATTAAGAAAAAAAAACGGTTTGTGCTAAATATTTAAAAGGTATGTTAACACTAACTAGGTTGACGTTGGGCTGTCAAAGGCGGCGGTTGCCAAATTTTCATCTATTCGTTTTAATTAAATAAATTTTCATTTAGGGAGCGTTTTGCGTTAAATATGAGTGAAACGAGTATAGGGTCTTGTGACCCGGGTGAAGGAGTCAGTGCGTCGTCTTCAATGTTTGAGTGTGGGCAGCGAACCAAGTCGACGTCGTTGGACAGCTTGAATGTGCTGGGGTTGGCGCCGGTGACTCCAATGGATGCCTTGTGCGGTGAAGATGCCATGTCAGAAGTGCGCGCGGCGTCAGAGAAGAGATTTGGTGGCCCGAGTGATGATAGTTGGGCCTCTGATGCCAGTTTCATTACCGTAGGAAGGAGACCCAAGCGTTTACGGGGTACAGCGGCTACAACTTCAGTACCATATGATGAGATTTTTGAAGTATACCTAATTTCGACGACGGATCTGCCAAAACAGATAGGTTTGGCCAAGTTACTTCAAGCCAAGGGTATACAAGGCATTTTAAGAATTAAGTTCTCGGGCCCCTGTAAGGTGCGCATACAATTCAACACGAAGGAAGAGGCAGAGAAGCTTTTATCGGCGGTAGAATTTAACAATGATGACAAACGTGTGTACTGGGCAAATCAATTGAATTACATTTATGGCATCATAAAGAATGTGGAGTTAGATGTTAATGAGGAAGAGTTTTTAAGGAATATTGATAGCTCGGAAGAAATCATGTCGGTAAAAAGGTTGAATCGTTTGAGTAGTGATGGTCAATGGGTGAAGTCAGAAGCTATACGTCTGTGCTTCAAAGGCTCCTGTTTGCCCCCCTATGTTTATGCCTATGGCTGTCGATTTAAGGTAAACCCGTATAGTTCTCCGGTTACCCAGTGTTCAAAATGTTGGAAGTTTGGGCACCTTATCAGGTTTTGTCCATCAGGTAAAATAATATGCCCGAAGTGTGGAGGAACACATGCCAATTGTGAGACAACTAATTTTAAATGCCTTAATTGCAAAGGGCCTCACATGGCTCTAAATAAAGCTTGTCCGGCATTTCTCAGAGAAAAGAAGATAAGAGGAATCATGTCGAATGAAGGCTGTGCTTATAAAAGAGCTCTGTCGCTATATATGCAGGAGAGTAGAGATCAGCAGGGTGCGCCATCATCATCGCATCGGCCAATGAAGGACGGATTAGATATTGGCAATGCTGGAAAGGAGAGAGCTGGCAAGTCATATAGGGATGCCATTCTGACCAAGCTCGTGAACGGAAACGCGTCGGAGCGGGTCAGCAGTCAGAAGCCTATAGTTCAGAAGCCTAGAAGCCAAGGTTGTACAGAGGTTGAAAGTCATCAAGAGGTCAGAAAGAGAAAGAAGCCAAAGAGAGTCCCCGTAGTGAATGAAGATGAAGATCCTACTTATGAGCAGCCCCAAAACATTTTCACTGAGGATCGAGATCAGAGAAGGAAAAGAAGGAAACGTAGCTGTTTTGAGCGGTTTATTGAGAAAGTAAAGGATATTTTATTATCAAACGAGAGTTGGCAGGAGAAGTTTAAGTGTGTTTGTAAGTTTATTGTGGAAGAATGCTTGGAAATGTGTAAGAAGTATTTTAAGGATTTTGAGTTATTTCAGTTTTTTTTTAGTAATGTAAATAATGGCTAGACATAATTTAGATTCCTATTTGAATATAATTCAGTGGAACTCTCAAAGTATGAGGCCTAAGATAACTGAGCTTGAACTTTTTTTAAACAGAGAAAAAGTTCACATTGCGATAATTAATGAGACATGGTTAGATAACAGTAACGTTCTTCGTATAAGCTCTTATAATGTATTCAGAAAAGATAGATTAGATTCGTATGGAGGAGTGGCTATTATTGTCCATGATTCTGTAAAAGCTCAGGTATCTCATATTGCTTTAAATAATTCTGGTATTGAAGTTCTTTGTGTTAAAATTTTAAATTGTGCCTCGTTAAAGTATATTGTGTCTCTATATTGTCCATCTTCAGTACGGACGTCGCAATATGATTGGGATTCAATTTTCTCTTTATTTTCTGAGAAAGCCTTAGTCGCGGGCGACTTTAATGCTCATCATACAAATTGGTCTTATAAGTGTGACTCAAGAGGTGGTCAGTTGTTTGATTCGGCGCTCGAGCATGATTTTGTATCTCTTAATAATGGGAAGCCTACAAGGGTTAAATTTGTGGATGGCATTCTGCGAGAAAGCTCTCCTGATGTTAGCTTTTGCACTTCAGACATTGCTGTGGATTTTACTTGGGATGTGTCCAATGAGCATTTGGGTAGTGATCATCTTATTATCAAATTAAGTTTAAATTACAGGGATTTTCGTCATTTTATACAAAAATTTAATTTCAAATATGCAGACTGGCCAGGTTATCGAGACTCTTTGAGAGATTTTTTTATGGATAATTCCTCTTTTGTGCAAAATGATGTTCATCTATTATATAATATTTTTGAAGCCCGTGTTAAGGAGGCTTTAACCAAGAATGTCCCTATAACTAAAACTTGTACAGATCCTACGCGCATTTTTAAGCCCAAGAGTTACTGGAGTCCCCTACTCTCCAGGGTTGTTGCGGAGAGGCGGCTTGCGTTGCGTCATTTCAGGCGCAATCCGACTCCAGATAATTTGAGTTTTATGCAGAAAAAGGTTGCGGAGGCACAGCGGCTTATTCGAAACGCCAAATCTCGCAGTTGGCAGAAGTTTTGTCAAAGTATTGATCACACTACGACTGCGTCGGATATGTGGAATCGTATGAGATGGATGAAGGGTTATTCTCGATCTAGAATTATTGCGTCTAAGGAAAGCAGACTAGAGTTATTGTGTTCTCTTACGCCTGACTATGTGCAATCCGAAATACCTGCGTTTAGCTCGGCCAATCCTTTTCTCGAGGGTGAATTTTCGTTAGAAGAATTTAATAGTTGTTTGCATAAGAAAAATTCTGCGCCAGGTGTCGATGGGATAACGTATGAAGTGATTTTTAACTTGCCACTTGTTGCTAAATTGTTTCTGCTCAAGATATACAACTTGATCTTTGCGTCCGGTGTTGTGCCTAAGCAGTGGCGGATGATTCAGGTCGTTCCTATTCCGAAGTCAACTCATGTACAGGATCAGTTAGTGAAGTTGAGACCCATTTCTTTAATCTCTTGTGTGTGCAAAATTTTCCATGTGATGTTGATGAAACGTTTAGAGTGGTTTATAGAGAAAAATGAAGTTTTTTCACGTGATACAATAGGCTTCAGAAGAGGTCAATCTTGCATGGATTGTTTAGCTCGCCTTGTGTCTTATATACAAGCGGGCTTTTCGAAGAATATGTCTACCTTGGCATGTTTTTTGGACATTGAAGGAGCATATAACAATGTGTCGGTTGGAAAAGTTGTTAATATTTTAGATTGTTTAGGTGTTGGTGCAAAATTTTGTAAATATTTATGGGCTTTCTTGAGTGAGAGGCATCTCATTTTACGAGATCATAATGATGATTCTTCTGTTATTCGATGGACTGATAGAGGTTTGGCTCAAGGAGATCCACTTTCCCCTCTTTTGTTTAATATTGCTACATATCAGATTTGTCATGAGATAGACAAAGTTCATATTGCACAGTATGCCGATGATTTTGTGTTGTATATTAGGTCCAAGTCTTTGCAAGATGGTGCTAGTAGTATGCAAGATTCTTTAAGTATAATGATAGATGTGCTAGATAGTTTAGGGCTAGATGTTTCTGCCAGTAAGTCAAAATTCTGTGTATTTAGCAAGGGTCATAAGGTTCAGCATGTCAGTCTTAATATTTGTGGTATACAATTGAGCTCTGACATTACAGCCAAGTATTTAGGGATGTGGTTAGATCGATCGTTGCGTTGGGGAAAGCATATTGGTTATGTTGTTGAAAAAACTCAAAGATTTCTTGGTATCTTAAAAACTTTAGCTGGTTCTTCTTGGGGTGTTCATCCTAAGCATCTTCGTAGATTATACATTTCATTGATTCGTAGTAGGATGGACTACGCATGTTTTTTGTATAATAACAGTGCCAAGACGCATGTGTATAAGCTTGAAAAAATCCAAAATCAGGCTCTAAGGGTGATTGGAGGTTTCATTAGGTCAACGCCTATTCATGTCATGGAGAGTGAACTCTGTATAGTTCCTTTACATGTCAGAAGACGATATTTAGCGATTAGGTTTAGTTTAAAAGCTTTGACTTATTCAAATAATGTTACTGTTGACATGATTCGTGAGTTAGGCAATGTATGCCAAAGTGGTTATTGGAATGGCAAGAGGAAGCCGTTGCTAGCTGATGTAATTGTGGAGGTTTCTGATGAGCATATCTCCTCGTCGTGTCCATTGCCTATGTTTAAATTAGATGCCTGGGTGTCAAAATTCCATTTAGGTGATGTTTTGTTCGGTAGTCTGGATTGTATTCGTGGGGCTAAACGTGAATACAACGGGCACGTTCTTCGTCTTGAGGTAATCTTAGAGTTGGAGAAAAAGTATTCCAGTTATCATAAAATATTTACTGATGGTTCCAAGTGTGGCGATAAGTTAGGGGCAGCATTTTACGACCCTGTTAATAATGAAAAGGCACAATTTAAAATTTTGGGCGGCCTATCGATTATGTCTGCGGAACTTTATGCAATTGCTGAGGCTTTATCATACGTCCATGTGTTAGATTATAGTGATATTGTGATATTAACTGACAGCAAAAGTTCTGTTCAGCACATAGCTCGGTGTACATCGGGCAAGCGTTGTTTTTCTACGGCTTACAGAATTTTGGAACTGATTTCTTTATTCCAACATTCAGGCAGACGTATAAAAATACAGTGGATTCCGTCACACATTGGCTTACTGGGCAATGAGGAGGCTGACCGGCTAGCCGCGTCATCTGTGACTGAGGGAACCGAGGCCGTTATTGCTCCTGAGTTCTCAGAGGTAATTTTGCGGTATAAGAGCAAATGTTATGATCTTTGGAAAGAACATTTTAGTGATCGGTCTCAGTTAAAGGGCATTTGGTACAGAACTATGCAGGCTGAGCCTCCTCATGTGCCTTGGTTTGACTCTGCTAGGCTCTCCAGAGCAAAACTGGTTTGTGCGCATAGGCTTCGGTCTGGCCATGTTCCTCTAAATAAGTTTGCGCATTTAATGAAGAAGACGGAGTCGCCAAATTGTGATGAGTGTGGTATGGTTGAGGATGTGCATCACTTATTGATGGAGTGTGCAAGGACTCGAGTCAAGAGGGATACGTTCTGTAGAGTCTGGGACCTTACCCTCTTAAATATTGGTGTTTTCCAAGCTATACTGTCGGAGCCCTTGTCGCAGGCTGCTAGATTTGTATACGGATTTTTAGAAAGTAAGTAAATGGACTGTGTTGCGTTTATTTAACAGAGAATCCGTGTACGGGTTTGGTGGTCTGTGTCAGGGGCTTCGGCGTTGTGATTTGGGGGTCGTGTCGTATCCCCTCTTGGCTTGAGCCATGTGTTTTAATTGTAAGGTTGGTAGTTTTTTTATCTAGTTAAGGCCTATTGGAACTGACATGTTCAATCCACTTGATCAAAGTTCCTTAAAATAAAGATTAAAAAAAAAAAAAAAAACACTAACTAACTAACTAACTAGTTTGGCTCAGTGACCCAAAGTCCAAGCTTCTCAGCAAAGGCACATACACACTCAGACATTATTTTTAACGGGATGTAAACAATGATGACGACCGAGTCAGCCTGTCATATTGTACCTACGTCAATGGCCTGTCGTTATCCTGCGAAATCCTTGCAAAGTTGATATTGGAAGGGCGAATAGAAGGTAGGGAGGCAGGGCAAGACCGAGACGGGCATTTATAGATCAAGCCAAAGAAAGAAAGAAAGAAAAACATTTATTTATAACAACAATAACACGTACACAGGCTAAAATTAAGAGAAACAGTCAAATGTCATGTAAGTAGGTATCAGGGGCTGAAAACGTTGGCAGAGAACCGAACAGAATGACGACGAAAACATTTGTTTTGGTTTGTTAGTTTAACATTTGGTAGCATAGCATACGGTTGTGGTAACTCTGAAGATGAGCTCTGGTTGAGTTCGAAACGCGTCAGTGTAGCTTGGTGGTGGTGATGGTTGGGTTTATGTGATTTGTGTGTGTTCGTACAGTGTGGAGGTGGAGGAACTGCATGAACGCACATTTCTTGCATAAACGTAGCTATTGTAAGGTCGCGGGTGAGCAAAGTAATTGTTTTAGTTCATAAAATATAATCCAATTATTAATGCAGTACAATAATTAAATTTATAACCTTAACAGAAGAATTACAATTTTAAGGTTAAGTACGTATTATGAGTATCCGAACGTTCAATCGTTCATTTATTTTTTAGGCCTACTAGGTATAGAATTTGAAATCGAACTTAGAATCGATTTGATCTTATCTCTCGCTCTTTTCGTATCGAAATGAAAGTGACAGATCAAACTGAAGTTGAAATCTTTCGAATTCAGTAAGTATACCCATCATTGTCCTCGACATTTAAAAAAATAATTAAAAAGCTACTTTGTCTCACGCAGTGAGCAAAATCGGATTTTGCTCACTGTTTTTTAATAGAAAAACCTGCCTGTTTGAGGTGCTGAGGTGAAATAGTTATTTGTTATACAAGGGGGGAAAGTTGTATTTTAACTGCGAGTGTTCATTTTGAAACACGAGCTATCGAAAGGATTCTATGATTGACCACGAGCGAAGCGAGTGGTTCAAAAATAGAATTCTTTCGATAGCGAGTGCTTCAACACACGAGACGTAAAATAACTTTTCACCCGTGTATAACACAAAACTTTTCACCTCACTACAGCGAGGAAAATAAGAAAAAGGGTTTGTACTATCAATTATTATTTATTTACCTCTTTGTCAATACAATAATTTTGAAGTACTTATAGAAATATTGGTAAAATCAAAAATAATGCAAAATAGCCTAAGCAAATCAAGTCTTTATGGAACTATTCCAATACCGACATATCGTCACTACTTTGAAAAAACTCGTATCTCCAATCAATGAATAAACCAAACTGAACTTTATTGCACATCGAGTAAAGTTCAATTAGCCAGATTATCGATTTTGAGATACGAGCAAACTGTATTACTGTTAAATTGTATACCGTTTTGACTTAAGTTTTTTTTTATTATTTCGGATGCGTTTTGTTCGCACATCGACTTACTTGGACTGTCAGAACATTTTATCCGTTTTTACAACAAGAATGAAGGTTAATGTTGAACGCTGATATTTATGAATTAAAATAAAGTTGTAAGACTGTATTTAGTGTTTTTTACTCGATGCAATTCATTAATTGTGATGTTAAAAATTCAGCACTTTTAACATTTTTCGTTTTGTTAGCTGTCAAATATCACTTAAGCTGCCTTCAAATGTCAAAACTCTTTCTTCACTTGTGGATAAAAAGCGATTTTCTCAATAGATGTCAAACAAACAAAAAGGGCTTTCCGAGCTAGTGAGGTGAAAAAATTATTTCACTTGAGTAACATAGGCTATTTTATATCCCGGGAAAAAAATTACAACGCGTAGGGTCAACGTCATAAATAAGTGATCACTTTTGTACCTTGTCACTTTACAAAGTCGCGGGAACACATGTAGTTCAACAAATACAATACCGATACAATATCGATACTTCAATTATAACATCGCTATTTGTATTGCCATAGAATGTAACTTTATTAAAACTTTTATTATTTATCGTACTTTAAAAAAAAATTACTGCATATATATGGACTCAATTCGTCTTAGATGAATATTATATGGGATCAAGGAACAAAATTCGGCAGTTGTCGTATTTTTTATACCTCGCATTTAAAAGTTAATTTTTGCGTAAAAAACGCAGTTAGATTCTACGGGAGCTGTCATTGAGAAAATAAATGATTGGAAATACTTATAACGTAGGTACCTAATAACTAACTCTCTTTTGATGTGGTCGCTCAACATACAGGGTGACCGGAAATTCGACGTATTCCTTCAAGGGGGTATTTTACAACTTATTTGCAATGATATAAGTCTAGTCAACCAGGGGTCAAAACTCATTGGTTTCAAGTTATTCAAGTTTTTACATTTTCCCGCCTTTCAACCTAAAACAAGTGATTTTGTAAAAAAACTACGTGATTTTGAAATAAAAAAGTATTTGCTGAATAGCCAATAAACCACTGATTACGTAATAGTATTTTATGCAACTGTATCATAATAAGGGCCATTAAGACACGAATGCGAGTTTATGACATGAGGCGAAGCCGAATGTCATAACATAATAGATACGCATGAGTGTCTTAATGGCCGATTATGAATAGTTGCATACATTACTTTTTCTACGAGTTCAAAATAAACAATTATTAAATAATGATTACTTACATAACGGACAATAAATGAATTTTTCCATTTTAAAAGTAGCAAATTATTGCTCACTTCAATTGCCGCCAGTTTTATTTCTAGCGGCGTCAACATTTCTGCATCACTTAATTCACCAAAGTCCACAAATTCTCACAGATAAAAAGTCATTTAAATAGTGATTAACTCTTTTATTTCTTTCAACTTTAATTGAAAGAACTCCGTGCAAAGCAAAACAAATTCCCGCTATTTTTAAACTTTTTTTTCACTACCTTAGAATGGACCCGGGAACTTTAGGTCATACAGCCAAATTGAATGATGTTAAAATATTCATATTTATTTATTTATTTATTTATTTATTTATCAGTTAGGTACAATTACATATTGTAAACAATAGCACAATTTAAACCTTACAAGATTAACATGGGTTTGTCTACAACACAATTACAATAGGGATGTTTCCTAGGTAAAAAAATAATAATTCTTATTAGTCCGTATTTTACATTATCAAAAAATATTAGACACGTAATTTTTCTTTTGACAATTAAACAAAAAATGACGAAGATATGGCCCGTTGAAGTTCCGCGTGACGAGGCGTGACGTCACTTGTTCCTAAAACGCTCATACAAAGTGTAGGAACAAGTGACGTCACGCGAAACTTCAACGCGCCATATCTTCGTAATTTTTTGTTTAATTGACAAAATAAAAAATACGTGTCCAATATTTTTTGATAATCTAAAAGACTGACTAGTTAGGAAAGTAGCCAATTGTACACAACATTTATGCACATCAGAAACTAATCATTCGAACCTACTTATTTCCATATTTTCCTACTACACAAAAGTTATCTATTTTTATATTTAATAATGACTTTAAAATTCATTTATTGCCAACGTTATTTAAGTATTCATTATTTAATAATTGTTAATGCAAACATATTTTAATTAATGTATAATGACTTTATATTAATTTCCCGCTTTATATTTTTTAATTTGCGACCGTACTCGTACGTACCTTAGAGCTTGATCAGCGTGTTCTCAATTACGAAATTTCGCTTGAAAAAATAAACCTTGATTGTGATTGGTCCTACCTGTTCTTACTCATTTTTAAGCAACCAATCACGTGGCACACGCATATTTAAAGAAACTCGATTATCAAAATTGATTTAAATATTCTTTTTTTGAATTTTATTATATTACTCTGTCCCGTAACATAATGAAGTTACTATGGGTTATTATGTTACTGATATTGCACTATAGAGTATAGAACTTGGAACAGACTTATAACGTTAGTTATTATTGCATAGTTTTTGACCATATAATTGAAAGATTATACTACAGGAGTAGAAAAAATAAAAAAAAAATACAGAATATTCCAAAATTATGCAACTTTGAATTTTTTGAGGATGAACTGAGGAAATTATTTCTGTAATTTGTATGCGAAGTGTTGTTACTGTTTTTTTAGTTATGCCTTTAAAAGTTACAAAATTTTGAAAAAAATACAAAAAAATCCGACTTCAAATCCTCCTATTTGCAAAATTTTGGAATGCTCTGTCATTTTTTTTGACAAATATTTGTATGAAAAATACGATTGTTTGCTCTCGGGACTTGGGTGTTTAATATATATTTAAGTATGTATCTGTCTATATAAGTATGTTTATCCGTTGCCTACACATAGCACAGGCCTTGCTTACTTTGGGACAAATGCATTGGTATGAATTGTCCCGTGATATTTATTTATTAATTTTATTAAACAATAAATAATAAATCTGCTCACTTCTTCTTCTTAGTCGGGCACTCTTCAGAGTGGTCGTGGTTGCGCAGACGAGGAACATAGAGAGACGTTCGGGGGGGTCGCAGAATTTTTCGAGGACAGCCCTCTTAGCAATGTGCTTCCATTTCTCCCGGTTAGAGGCGGTACGAGTACACTGGACCATGGTGGACTCAGTAGCTTTTTAAAATAATAAATACTCTCCTAAAAATAACCTACCTAACTGTAAGTAGATAGGTACCTACAATTCGCGTTATTCTTATCCCTGCGGAAGACTGTCATAAGGCTGGCAGCATTTCCGCCAATACGTTGGCCAAGAAATTCATTTGACCGTACCCGGATTTTTATGTTAAATGACTTAATGCATCTAATCCTCATCAGCCGAATCATTAACTATATCGCATTTACTTACCTGTACTGTACTGATATGCAACGGATCCTGATAACATAACCGGTTTCGTCTTGTACGCAGACATGTAGGTTTTAATGAGTCCGTAGAAATAACGAAGATTTAAATTACCATAAAAGAATATTCTAGAATGATTCTGCAGTCATTTGATAGGGTTACATCGTGGATTGGACTTTGGACCGAGCGGTTTCTAACTTGTGTCGCATATACCGTATGGCGAATGACGAACTCGAACGTTTGATGGTTGGTTCGTGAACCTCCTAGTTGTTTTTCTTCAACTTCCTCTGAGAATTTATTATTATATTGCTATACTAGCTGTTGCCCGCGACTCCGACTGCAAAAAATAGTTTATCGCTATCCCTCGGGAACTATGGGTTTGACACACTTTAGTATGGATTAGTTTGGTAAATTCTTATGGTCCGTTACCAGGGCTCTCATATAAATCAGATGTTTCTATTTTCAGCTTATAGACGTAATAGTGTCCTTGGCAATAATAAAATGAGCAATTGTTATTAATTAATTAAGTACCTATGTACGAGGGGCGTTCAATATAAAGTGAGAATGAGATGCAAACTCTTTTAATATTACGAAATTAAATACTGGCCGGTAAAGCTAATCTATCTAGCTGATTGCTATGAAAAAAAAAACTAACTGTCTTTTGTTTAAAAAAATATACGGTAATTTCTTTGCAATGCTATTGAGTACGTTAGCGAAAATGGAGAAAATTGAACTGCGCGCCGTTATCAAATACTTGTGTTTGAAAATTTTTTCTACGGACCAAGTCAATTTGGATTTGCGGGACACTTTAGGGTCTAATGCTCCTCCGTATTCGACAGTCGCACGTTGGTGCGCCGAATTTAGACGTGGAAGAACATCGACAATGGACGACCCCCGCTCCGGACGCCCTACTACAGCAGTAACTGAAGAAATTGTGAAAAAAGTCGAAAACTCAGTTTTGGCGGATCGTCATGTCACGGTTCGTTTTATTGCTGAAAATGTAAAGATTTCAACGGGGAGCGTGCATAATATTTTACATGAACGCTTGGGTATGAAAAAGGTATCTGCGCGTTGGGTACCAAGAATGCTTACTGTCACGCAAAAACAAACTAGACTAGAGATTTGTCAAGAAGCTTTGAACCTGATGCAGCAAGACCGGGAACTTTTTTTGGCGCGATTTATAACAATGGACGAAACATGGCTCCATCATTACGACCCAGAAACGAAACTGCAGTCTATGACATGGAAAAGGCCATCATCTCCAACTCCGAAGAAATTCAAGGTGAGCCCATCTGCCGGTAAGGTCATGGGCTCTGTTTTTTGGGATGGTAAAGGGGTATTAATGATTGAGTATCTCGAGCATGGAGCCACTATTATGGGCACATTATACGCCAAACAAATAGCAACATTGCGCAATGAGATCCGCGAAAAACGGCGAGGTAAACTCTCGAAAGTTGTGTTGTTCCACCATGACAATGCCCCGGCACACAAGTCCGCCGTTGCAATGGCTGCAATTCGTGATGCTGGGTTCGATATCCTTAAGCATCCTCCGTATTCACCAGATCTCGCTCCCAGTGATTTTTACCTATTTCCGAGATTGAAACAATACCTGAGAGGCCAGAAATTTGAAGACGACGACGCGGTAGTCGCTGCAGTACAAGATTTTTTAAGTACTCAAGATGAGACCTTTTTTAAAAATGGAATTTTAAGTTTAGAAAATAGATATACTAAGTGTATTATGCTAAAAGGTGACTATGTCGAAAAATAAAATGACATTTAGTAAAAGTTGTTTATAACATACTCATTCTCACTTTTTATTGAACGCCCCTAGTATGTACAGTCAAGTGTAAAAATATGGGTGCACACAACTCTTATGTCGTCGAATTAAGATAGGTATAGGTATATAACGATGGGAGGATTAAATCGATACTTATTTTTGCACTTGACCGTACGTGCCTTGTTGTTAAGAAAAACAAGTCGAAACTTGACTAAAATTTAAAAAGTGTTATATTGTTTTTCAAGCGCCACTGACTAAAGGCCACAACAAACCGGGAGCGCGGGACACGCTCCGTCGACTCCTAGCGCTCCCGGTTTGTATAAAATTTGAAACCCCGTGAGCTGCCGAGCCTTTAGCTGGAGGCTTCAGCCAAGATTTGATGTAAAAGGCTACTTTTATTAATTTTCGTTACTTTTAAAGACAACCTCAATGATGAGCCAGAAGCAGGGGCGTATAGCTATCGCCTATCTGCCGTATCAATGATACGGGCCCCCCCGGGCTACAAAGGCCCCTAACGTGTATACCTATACCTACCAACGTGTACCTTTCATTTGGGCCCCCCAATTAATTTTGATACAGGGCCCCTCTAAGGCACGCTACGCCACTCCAGTACCTCTACCATGAGTTACACTAGTTTACAGTACCACTACCATGAGTTTATACTAGTTCACAGTGACCGTACTCGCTAGCGACGGCGTAAATGATTTGTATGGAGAATTGTACTTCCGTAAGTGACCGCTAGAGGCGCTGTACAATTCTCCATACAAATAATTTACGCCGTCGCTAGCGAGTACGGTCACGTAAACTAGTGTAAACTCATGGTAGAGGTACTGTGACCGTACTCGCTAGCGACGGCGAAAATGATTTGTATGGAGAATTGTAATTCCGTAAGTGACCGCTAGAGGCGCTGTACACAATTCTCCATACAAATCATTTACGCCGTCGCTAGCGAGTACGGTCACTGTAAACTAGTGTAACTCATGGTAGAGGTACTGAAGCGCTACCAATTGGGTTGCGTGGGATAAAGCTATCGAGGCAGATGCAAACTGAAAAATGTCGGGACGATTTGGACGCATATAAAATCGAGCGGCAGGACTAAGTAATATGCTCTTTATAGAAACCCGTAGTGGAAAGATGGAGAGGCCTTTCCCAGGAATTGGACAATTAATGGGCTATTAAAAAAAAGGTATGGGTGGTTCTACTCAGGAGGGACGAAAATGAATTGATTTTCGGCACAACATTTTTTTGGTATCTAAGGTCAGAAAAGTAGCTTGACGTCTAGCTTAGGTGGTTCTTTTACTGATCTCAAACGGGCCAGTCAAAAAAATAAAATGTAGCAAAATTATGACCATTTAAATAAATTATAGGCCCAGGAGACTGAGGCTATGAACAGAATACTGAGAATTTGATACAAAAGAACTTAAAAACCGTTGTAATTATTTAAATAAATATAGGTTTTATTAATGAAAATAGTGTATTCCATGGAATAATTCTATTGTAAGACCAAAGACTCAAATATTACCTAAACATATTTTTCATTTTTATCCAAAAACAAATAAATTAAAATGGAAAATGTAGAAAATCGAAGTTTTTGCTTCGAGAAATTCTCAGCTTATTAATTTATGATAACTATGATAAATAATGATGTACTAATCAAATAATACATAAATGTACCAATCTATACATATAATAAATCTGTAACAAGTCGGTGTCTGTACATTGAAGATATTTGAGAAAAACTGTCACTAGGGCTATTTATTAGCACAATAGAACCCAAAACAATGATTTTTAGAATTATTGTCTGTTTGTCTGTTTGTCTGTGCGTTTGTGTGCGCTAATCTCAGAAACGGCTTAACCTAGAAGGAATCGGTTCACAAATAAAAAGATACGTCTATTTTAAGAATTTATCGAACAGGTTTTTTTGTTTGAACGCGCTAATCTCAGGAACTACTGCTCCGATTTGAAAAATTCTTTCAGTGTTAGATAGCACATTTATCGAGGAAGGCTATAAGCTATATATCATCACGCTAACACCAATAGGAGCGGAGCGGAGCGGAAGAATGTTTCAAAATCGGGGGTTTTTGAAGTAAAACTTCTATAGGCACGCTTGACTTGGGAGTACGGTGCACGGTGTTGAATGTGAACGCGGGTGTGCGGGGGGGGGGGTGCGGGGGCGGGTAATTTTTTTATATCAAGGAACTAAGGACAGCCATAATTTATGAAAAAGCAAATTGGATAAAAAAAATAAGCTGCCCAAATTACTAATTCCACGCGGACGGAGTCGCGGGCAAAAGCTAGTAATTAATATATCAATCATGATAACTGGATTACTATACGTGCGGGTCCTTGATGAATCTCAGTCTCCTGATTCATCCTCAGTCTCCGGCCTATTATTTTTCCAGGAGACTGAAGACAGGATACTGAGATTATTTTAAGTTTTTAGCCAATAACTACGTCAATGCAACATTTAATATTGAAATTATGCAATTCTGTACTTATTATGCATTCATAGGTCGTAAATTCGTTACATTAGTAACGCATTTACGACCTATGAATGCAACAAAAGTATACATAAAACAATGGATTTTAACAAAAAAACGTACCAGGATACTGTTAAGCTGACTGGCCGCAGCTCAATCTCGCACGCAAAACTCACCGCAGCGACAAAGCCAACCGCGAGCCGAGACGGACGCGAGTGGTTATATCCTAACTTCACTCCGATCTTTCACTCAGACCGAACAGCATCTCGCTAGACGCGATAATTCAAACTGATTTTAACGTGTTTTGATGTAGCAGGAGACAGGTAAAAATCGAGGGACAAAATATAATGCCCTTTTTTTATAAAGTTTCGCATTTAAGGCAAAATTAGACAAAATAAATTGAAACTATATATAATATACATTTCTATTTTAGTGCAGATATTACATACATACTCAAAATAAAGTTACGATGCAGCCTTTAAGCTTTACACACTTTAGACATGCCAGGAAACTGAGAATTTGGCACTTTAAAGTACAATTTTTCAAAGATATATATTTAGGAGTGAGCTAATTTTTATTGTCATACTAGAAACCATTTAGTTGTACAGTTTCGATCGTAAATCAATGTAATTTGCCTACAAAAACTATACAAAATAAGGTGAGCCGCGGAAAATTCCCTTGCGAGTAGAACCACCCGTATAAAGCATTGGCGCCAGTTCAAACACTTCTCGACTTTGTCCAGTAAGAGTAAGTACGTAATATAATGTTTTCAGGAAAATATATCTTACTCTCCTTTATTTTATTTTCCTGAAAACATTATATTACGTAAGAACCTACTTTTTCTAAAAAGGGCGACATCGCACCTGTAATTTACTACTTTACTTATGTTATGGATGTCCTTGTGATGGTGATTACTTTCCATCAGGGGATCTGCCTGTTCGTTTCCCCCCTATCTCATTAAAAAAACCCTAGACGAATGTACGTAAACGCTTCTTCTTACTTATTATTCACCGTAGGTACCTACTTCTATCGCGTATATAAATAAATACTTCAGCTGTATAATGAAGTAGTTTCTTGTTATTATCACGTTTGTTGATAGTATACGTACCTACTACAAGTGTATCATATAATTATTTTAAAATCTTCATGAATAGGTATTAATGGTAATTTCTCAGTCGCAGGACAATGGCTGCTTAATAATGTAGGCGAAATAGGTTAAAAACCATGCATTGTTGTGTGTGAATATAAACTGGATAATATTATGTAAAATTGTTTAAAATATGCTAAGTCTTGTAGGTATGTTATTTATTACATACCCCGGATTGACGGGAGCAAATGTTGTACCGACGTTTAATTAGTGCGAGGACAAATTAAACTAGGTAATTTTATTCGTTGATATCGATAAAAATGACGTGCATATAGATTAAAAAGTTCTAAGATTTTATATAGTCACATACAAAAAAATAAACTTTTGAAGAATTAACTTATTTAATATGTTATATAATTTAAATAATTATGTAAGTAAGTATATAGTTTAATAATTACATTAATATTTTTATGTCAAAAGTGATTTGATTAGAGTCCAGTGAATGTCAGATATCGGTTATTCATAGTTGCGATGCGATAAGTATAAATAAAGGTTTCCACATAATTAAAAACTATTCAAACTTGGTCATTACTTAGTTATGACACTGGTGACTAAAATAGTTTTTTATCGATGGCGATAAACTCTTTTAAACTTTCGTGATTTTCACTCATAATTACTATAGTCCCGTTTAGTATAGTAATTATGTCGATAAACTCTTAGTCAATATTTAATGAATCACTTAGCACTGGTACAATTTTTGCTCCCGTCAATCCGGGGTATTTAAGGGGGATACCGCGTTTTTCGCGCTAATCGATTTTGGGTGGGCGATTTCGGGCGTGGGGCCTCTTGGGGGAGGCACGATGGCTCAAGATAGTTTGGTTGGACTGCGCGTGTTTTTGGGTATTTTCATCATATTATTAAAACAAATACATATTTTTAAAATGTAGCCAGACTACGCCCTAGAAAATATCTTGTTTTATTAACATTCAAAAAGTCATGACCTTCCGTGCAGTATTAGCGTCTAACGAGTTTAATTTATAATTTTAGAGACGACTTTGGATTTTTTTTCTATCGAGCGAACTACAAGTAATCGCGTTTCGAAAAACACTAGTCACTAGAGTGAATCCTCAAATATCTTACATATGAATTTCAGGACTATTGCTAGTACCTAATGATACAGCACGAGTTTAAATGAATGCAATAAATGCGCCAAAAAAACGGTATTGTGTAATCCTATTTTTTTTTGTTTGCTGGATCTCCAGTCTAATATGTATAATAATGTACTGTTTTGAACCACTTGACACTTTTTTCAGACTGGAGACAGAAGGAAATATACTATACCGGTATTTTTTTAATAGCTTGTACTTGTTATACACGCTTGGGTGAGTTGCGAGGCGAGCCGCGAGACGAAAGTGTGATGAGGGGGCCTTGGATTTCTCATCAGTCTAAACTAGTCTAAGGCCCATACTACACGGGCGGTTTCCCGCCGCGGGAAACCACTCGACGGAGCTGCGCAGTGCAGTTTGCACCATACAACTTCCATATAAAATTGTGTCTAGTGGCGGTTCAGAAGCGGTTTCCCGCCGCGGGAGAACCGCCCGTATAGTATGGGCCTAAATTGTGTCGCAGTGCATCGAATGTAGTGTCTTTCCCTACCTACCCTCCTGCGCAACATTTCAAATTCCACTTCGTCACTAGCAAGCATTTGTTTCTTAGCAGAAGGCTTCTTGCTGTCCGGTACGTATAATATTCAAACAAAGACCGCCTTAGCCTAGTTGGTAGTGACCCTGCCTACGAAGGAAGAGGTCCTGGGTTCGAATCCCGGTAAGGGCATTTATTCGTGTGATGAGCACGAATATTTGTTCCTGAGTTATGGATGTTTTCTATGTATTAAAGTATTTATTTATCTATATAAGTATGTTTATCGTCGTCTAGTACCCATAGTACAAGCTTTGCTTAGTTTGGGACTAGGTCGATTTGTGTAAGATTGTCCCCTAATATTTTATTATTTATTTATTATTTATTTGTTCCTGAGTTATGGATGTTTTCTATGTATTTAAGTATTTATTTATCTATATAAGTATGTTTATCGTCGTCTAGTACCCATAGTACAAGCTTTTGCTAGTTTGGGACTAGGTCGATTTGTCTTAGATTGTCCCCTAATATTTATTTATTTATTTAGGTATTTAAAGATCAGAAGAAGGCCACCAACACGTACCTGCCTCAGTACATATTTAATCAAGTCTACTTCAAATATAACTGCTCATTACCGTTTTAAATTAAGGCAATTAAGTAGAACACAAACCTAGAACAATATGCCGGCCGATGCTTGTTAAATTGAGTTCAGCAAGATAGGCATTTTTATGATAGGTATTGACTGGTAGGAGGTGTGTATGTATGCAAACCTACTGTTTGTGACGTCAGACCAGATAGATAATTTTCGTGCCGAGTCGGTGGGTGTGTATTTAATGTCATTATAACCCCGATAAATTGAGTATACACGTGGCTATTAAGTTTGCCGTCAGGCTTCTTGGTGTGATGGGTAATTTTTAACTTAGTCGTGTAGGTGGCCAAGGTTTCGTGTTTTACCACCGCGGTGTTGAATAGCGGCATACCCCACCAGGCGGTACGATCGATAGCACGCTTTCTCGTGAGTTACGCGCGTAAATCATCCGCGAAACGGATATTTTTCACCTTTTTTCTTTCACAAAAAGAATCACAGAAAATGTATTCAATCGCCGAGGCAACTCTAGCTTTCATCGTTCTTTACCTCTTTTCGTTCCTTTTCGAAGTTGTAACGGGATTAGTGGCGTAGAAATGTAGCGTTCTGAGTAATATTTTAAAATGTGATATTTAAATTAAGTTTTAGTTTTAATTTAATAACTTATATCTAAGCTACGTTCTAAGTCAAAATATCAATGCAATACTAGGATAGGTTTGAAAAATAGTATTTATTAAATTCGTCAATCACGTCGTGTACAGCTTCACAAGTAAGTACTTTCAGTTTTAATTCTACCTCATCCAATTAACGGTGACAAGAAGACCTAGTTATTGTTTTTCATAAAATTACTGTTTATTTATTATGTAAAATTAATTATTGTGCGAAGCAATGATACTTTATTATTTACGATTATTACGATCACGTAGATAATTTAAGACAAGAATTTTTAAATGTAGCGCCAGTTTTCGACCCGTTTTCCGCGTTTCGGTCTCAGCAGCGCCATCTGTTGGCCACATTGCTTCTTCTTAGTACCAGGCGACCTTTGATCGTACGATGACTTGCGAATATTGTGTAATAGTATCGATAAATTAATGATTCTAATGTGTTTTGCGATGTGATGAAATAAAAATTGTGATTAAAATACGCAAAAGAGTAATATAGCATTGTTTTCGTAAAAGAAGTATTGGATTACTCCTAATAAGTGGCATAATGTTTAAATTTGCCCAGTGGGTACCACTGTCACTATTGGTTTAAAAAAAACAATCTGTCAAAAACATTGCGTCAAAGCCGTCAAAAACTTCGATGGTTTTGCATATTTTCAATTTCTTTTTTTGTTAATTAAAATTTACGGCAATGGTTTTACGTAATATTTCTAGAAGTCTGTTGCATCGATATAAACAGCCTGTACCGTGTAAATGCAATTATTCAACGGTTTCTAATAAAACATGGCAAAGTGTTGTGGGTTTGGAAGTGCACGCGCAGTTAAATACTGAAACTAAACTATTTTCGGGCGCTCAAAATATATTTGGTGGTCTAGTAAATAACTGTGTAGCTTTGCTCGACGCTGCAGTACCGGGTACTTTGCCTGTGTTAAACAGAAAGTGCGTAGAACTAGGGGTAAAAACTGCACTAGCACTCTCTTGTAAAGTGAATGAAGTGTCCACATTTGATAGGAAACATTACTTTTACGCCGATTTGCCGGCTGGTTATCAAATTACGCAGCAAAGAGCACCTTTAGCGAGCGATGGTGTTATTAATTTTCAGGTAATGGTCCTCACCAAATAATATTTTGATTCAAAAAGTAAGATTGGGTTGTTAAAACTATAATAATAACTGCAGTACATTAAGCAGGGTTAAAAAACGCAAACAATTAGTTTTTCTTATCTGTAATAATAACTACCAAAGTAAGCTTTCACTTGCGGTAATAAACTAGCTTGCCTTTTGTCATAAAAACCCAAAGAAACTTTTTAAACGGATACTACATGGTTAATTCTAAAACCATATTGTCTATAATGTTCCCAATAACAATTGCCTTCAACTTTTATTTCTGAATCAAGAAATAAAAAAATGTAGATCCATCATTACTATAGATGATTCTGCCAATATCGAGGTTGAGAATGACACTATCACTATTATATAACATGTGACAGATGGAAATAGTGACTGAATGATTTGCTTGGCTCTTCATATGCTATAAATAAAACAAAATCCTGCATCTAAGTTAATACACCAAAGCCATCAAACAAATAATCAAAACCGTTAGTGTCTTCTTCAAACTCTGCATTGGTGTAATCATCAATAGTATTGAGAGAGCTAAGTTTTAATTGAATTTTGTGTCTTAGCTGACAATATTGCTCAAGTCGGAAATTGGTCATGTGACATTTTATAAAATATTCTTACTGGATAAGGTATAAATATATAAATATCACGGGACAATTCACACCAATTGACCTATTCCAAAGTAAGCTTGACAAACTTGTGTTATGGGTACTAGGCAACGGATAAACATACTTATATATAGATACATACTTAAATACATATTAATCCATAAGAATTTATGAATAAAGAAATAAAGGAATTAAACACCCAAGACCCGAGAACAAACATTCATATTTTTCATACAAATATCTGCCCCGACACAGGAATCTAACCCGGGACCTCAAGCTTCATAGTCAGGTTCTCTAACCACTAGGCCATCTGGTCGTCTAAAAGGTATAAATCGTCACATGTTCAGTTTCTGACTTGTATGGTATTGTTAGCTAAGTGATAATTTAAGTCTCATTTGTCTCTTGTTTGTGTATTTTTTTAAAATAGAAAAAATAGCCCTAAATTTTTGCAGAGATCGGTTTAGGCTATACAAAAGGTTAATACATTAAACCTTCTTTTTGTTTCAGGTATTTACTCCCGGAATCCACAAGAAACCGTATAAGAAGAGTTCAAAGATCAAGCAAATCCAATTGGAGCAAGACAGTGGCAAGTCTCTACACGATGATGAGCTGAAGCGCAGCCTGGTGGACCTCAACAGGGCTGGAGCACCCTTGATTGAGCTGGTGTTCGAACCTGATTTAGAGGTAGGCTTCAATTATTAACTTATTAAACCTTAAACCATTTGACAATCCTGTTAAGACCAAAGATTTTGGACCGTAAATGTTGCTAATTTGAATTGGCTTTGATTTCTGCTTGATGGCAAATATAGGGTGTAACATTTAGATTGGTCAGTATGGGAAAATCTGAAACTATAAGATATACGAGGGGCGTTCAATATAAAGTGAGAATGAGATGCAAACTCTTTTAATATTACGAAATTAAATACTGGCCGGTAAAGCTAATCTATCTAGCTGATTGCTATGAAAAAAAAAACGAACTGTCTTTTGTTTAAAAAAATATACGGTAATTTCTTTGCAATGCTATTGAGTACGTTAGCGAAAATGGAGAAAATTGAACTGCGCGCCGTTATCAAATACTTGTGTTTGAAAAATTTTTCTATGGACCAAGTCAATTTGGATTTGCGGGACACTTTAGGGTCTAATGCTCCTCCGTATTCGACAGTCGCACGTTGGTGCGCCGAATTTAGACGTGGAAGAACATCGACAATGAACGACCCCCGCTCCGGACGCCCTACTACAGCAGTAACTGAAGAAATTGTGAAAAAAGTCGAAAACTCAGTTTTGGCGGATCGTCGTGTCACGGTTCGTTTTATTGCTGAAAATGTAAAGATTTCAACGGGGAGCGTGCATAATATTTTACATGAACGCTTGGGTATGAAAAAGGTATCTGCGCGTTGGGTACCAAGAATGCTTACTGACACGCAAAAACAAACTAGACTAGAGATTTGTCAAGAAGCTTTGGACGAAACATGGCTCCATCATTACGACCCAGAAACGAAACTGCAGTCTATGACATGGAAAAGGCCATCATCTCCAACTCCGAAGAAATTCAAGGTGAGCCCATCTGCCGGTAAGGTCATGGGCTCTGTTTTTTGGGATGGTAAAGGGGTATTAATGATTGAGTATCTCGAGCATGGAGCCACTATTACGGGCACATTATACGCCAAACAAATAGCAACATTGCGCAATGAGATCCACGAAAAACGGCGAGGTAAACTCTCGAAAGTTGTGCTGTTCCACCAGGACAATGCCCCGGCACACAAGTCCGCCATTGCAATGGCTGCCATTCGTGATGCTGGGTTCGATATCCTTAAGCATCCTCCGTATTCACTAGATCTCGCTCCCAGTGATTTCTACCTATTTCCGAGATTGAAACAATACCTGAGAGGCCAGAAATTTGAAGACGACGACGCGGTAGTCGCTGCAGTACAAGATTTTTTAAGTACTCAAGATGAGACCTTTTTTAAAAATGGAATTTTAAGTTTAGAAAAAAGATATACTAAGTGTATTACGCTAAAAGGTGACTATGTCGAAAAATAAAATGACATTTAGTAAAAGTTGTTTATAACATACTCATTCTCACTTTTTATTGAACGCCCCTAGTATGAAGATCTGTTCTTAGGAACCATATCATTGATTTTAGTGACAAGAAATACTGCATTCATACATTTTAAAAAAACTTTTACTCAGCTCGGGAATCGAATCCGGACGTTTTGAAGAATAAAACTAACACTATTTCTAACTACGAAACATGATGTCTAAAATTAATAAAATGCATTGTTTTCATATCCCTTCATTTATTTTAAATAGTAGGTGTTCGAAATGACTACCATTTTTTTTTCAATTCAACATTCTTATGGTTTTAGACTTTTCCATACTGACCGATCTAAATGTTACACCCTGTATATTGCCGGTATCTATTTAAGGGTTAACAAGATCTGTAGTTATTTTTTTCAATGTCAATGTAGACACATGACATGACACACATGAGGAGACTGTTAAGTGTAAGAATTTTTTAGTTTGGGGGAAGAATATACAGGAGACCTAGAACGTAACATAACATATTATGTTACGGTATGAATGGTTCACAAACAACATAAGACATTTTACTTAGTTCTTTAATAGGGAGGAGGAGGAGGAGGACGGAAACGACAGATGGCTAGGCATGCTAGCAAAAAAGAAAGAAATGGAAAATGATACAGAAAATATAGTTAGAAGAAGCATGCTGCAGATATAGGCATATAATGGAGGCAGGTGTTCCTCCTTACTATCCCTTTCGAGATGCCCATTCATAATACATCCCTGATATTGATATTTGCTTAGTTTGGAACTAGGTCAATTGGATAGTTCCATGATTTATTTATTTATTGTTGTTTCCGTTGTTTTGTTGCAGGATGGCGAGGAGGCGGCGGCATTGGTCAAAGAACTGGTACTGATAGTGCAGCGTCTTGGTGCTTGCACGGGACGCATGGAGCAAGGGGCGCTCCGGGTTGATGCTAATGTGTCCCTTCGGAGACCCGGGGAACCCCTGTCTACACGGACTGAGGTAAGTTTTAAACTTCCCGATTCTCATTATTATTCGGGAGTTAATAACAAACTACTTAAAGCTAAAATTACTTCGACGTTTCGACGTAGTTCGTAATTAAGTCCCGAAAAATATTAGTTATGACTGAGGTAAGATCGCCTTCACAGTTAAAAGGAAGGAAGGGGCAACAATAAAATCTTAACTCTTTATAATATTACTTTTTATAAACTGCGCTGCCTTTGACAGTCTACTTAGTTTATGGTTTTAGCGCCGTACCTAGAGATGCCAATTAAACTTAAATAAATATTAAATATTGTTGTCTCTGAATATGTTTGTAAGAAAAATAACAGATAAGATAAAGAATTAGAGAGTCCCTCACGTTTGAATTTGAATGTACCTACTGTACGTATGAAATTGTAATATCTCACGTTTATGATGAAACTGACTCCATCCGAAATATGTAGTAAATAATCATTTGCAAAATAAACTTTGTGTAAAAAAAATCAGGTTTAATTTTGAAATCAGAATAATTCGGATTGAGTCATTTTCATTCTAAATGAGCGAATATCTCAGTTTTTAATAATTTGAACATTATATTCAGTTAAATTAAGTCAAAGATTTTTTTTGTTAAATTTTTTATCCCTAGATGATGACGATGACACTACCAACCAGTTGACGTACTTTTCATGATCTGTCAAAACACTTCTATGCTAACCCAATATACTAATTCTTTATTTGTTTTGAAGAAGCTAAAAATGTAATTTTGAAGTAAAGTGGAAAAAAAACTGGTTATCAAGACTTAAAAGGTTTTTTTTACACCAGAGTCGCATCTCGGAATAATATCTTTATAGTGTCATCTCCCCTATAGTAAGATAATTATCATTCACCGTGAAAACGTCTTATAGTATTGGTACATAGGTTAGGTTAGGTAGTAACGGGTTATTTTCCGCAACTCGATGTCTCTGTGCGCCTGTTTGGCGTGACTGGCTGTAGGCACTATTCATACCAGCCCAACTCCTTAAGGAAGCCTAGCAGACCCTTCACGTCGCCGACGACTTCCTGGAGCGACCTCGGTGTCCCGAGGTGTAGTGCCCTGTAGCTCGCCACACTAGCGCACTCCAGCAGGATGTGTGAGGCCGTATTGGTACATATTTTTGTAAAGAATAATTTGTATTACAGATAAAGAACATCGGTTCAGTGCGAGGCGTGGCGGGGGCGATCCGGCACGAGATCGAACGGCAGAAAGCCGTCCTGGAGTCCGGCGGCCGCATCGTGAACGAAACCCGGTCGTGGGACGCCGTAACCCGAACCACCATCGCCATGAGAGACAAAGAAGTTGTACAAGATTATAGGTAGGTTTGTCACTGACCATTATTTTACGAGATAGTTATTGCCCGCGACTCCGTCTCCAAAGAATTCGTTTATCGCTTTCCCGCGGGAACTATGCAATTTTGAGGGATACTAACTATCCTATGTCCTTCCCAGGGTCTCAAACTATCTCGATAACAAATTTCAACTGAATCGGTTCAGCGGTTTTAACATGAAGAGGGAAACTTTCGCATTAATAATATTAGTATGGATAGGGAAGATGCGCAGGTGAGTCCTCAGATGGAAACAAATCACGGTGATGGATACCCGTAACATAAATAGGACAGGTGCGTTGCCTGCACATTGAAGAACGAAGAGACACGTTTTTTAAAGATCCCTAAGTTGTCATCATTGGCAGCTGGAGCTTGGTACAATGTTGTACAAAGCGTCAGTGATACTGCAATACCGCGTAAATAGCTTTTTACCATAAGGCTTAATTTGAAATGAAATAACAGAGACAATTAGATAATATAGACCTTACGGGTAATGCTTGTTACGCGGTATTGAAGTATCACCGACGAAAGGCCTCCGCCTTAGAACGCCACAATAAACGACAACTCGATACTTGTATCTGTCGTGGCCATATCGTAGATTTGCTCACCTCACAGAATAAGTAATAGTACTAACGTACAGAAGGATCACTCTCGAACAAAGGTCAACTTTAGGTATAAAAACTTTCCTACTCCTGCTGCGTGCACGCCAAATTAAAACTTATCGTGTGATACGAGCGTTCATATTCCGTTGGGCACCGCTGATCCGAAACCAAGGGCACAGGGTTCCCACTCGCCCATATTTGGTAGGTATATAAATCAAGAAAGATAACAGTGTGTATTAATTCAGTAAACTACCTTTAGTATGTAAGTAAGTTATTTATAATATCGTTTAAAAGTCATTGTTTGTTGCAAAAATCACAGAAAAAAAAGATGCTTAATTAGGCGCGACGCGGCTAGCGTGCGAACTGAAGGCCGCGCGACAACCTACTGCCATACTCCTCCCGGGAGGAGCGCCGACCCAACATACCTAATCTGCGGAGTGAAACCCCCCTGCTTCGAGTAACGATTTCTTATCATTGATCTGCCCAAACCGCATCATGATGTGGCCAGACAGTGAAACATTTCATGAAATACGACAATTTCATGAAATTCTCGAGCATTTCATGAAGTGAGCAAATCTACGATATAGCCACGACATATCCACCAGTTGGCTGCAACTCTCGCGATGTCAGTCCACCTAGTGAGAGGCCTGCTAACACCTCGCCTTCGATTCGTGGTCGCCACTCGAGAGCTTTTTCCTCCTATGGTTATCTGTTAAACTTGGATATTCTTCGAGCCATGTCGGTTCCTTTAGTTTTTCATGAACTTTCTGTGTTCCGGATTCTATCGTACAAAGAAACTCCGAGCATAGCTCTCTCCGTAGCTTGTGGCGTTACTCTTGAGCTTCTACAAGAGGCCCACAGTCAAAGACCTCGTCTCAGAAAGTCCCTAAGTCATACCATGTATCTGTTTACACTTCAACCACTAATGGATTTTTCTTCTGAACCATAAATAATTTTCTCGTGGGCAGGTGATAGAAAAAGTGAATACTAACTTAAGTAAGATTTATCATTAAATAGGTTTTCAATTTTGCCACGAACCTACCTACTTACCTGACATGTGACTGATAAAGATAGTTAATTTTACACGAACTATTACCACTTCGCACGCTTAAAAAGAAACTGACTCAATCCGAAATATTCTCATTTCAAAACTAAAACTAATTTATTTTACCCAAAGTTTATTTTTGAAATGAGGTTTCGGATTGAGTCACATTTCATTTTAAGCGTGTGATTCCTGCATTTTTTATATTAATTTCAAATTTGGATCCCTTACAAAAAGTTGATTTATAACCGGTTATTTCCGTTTTCCAGGTATATGCCAGAGCCGAACCTCCCACCGTTACGCGTGAACCTACACACCAAAGAAGACAGCCAAGATGTCATAAGCGTACCTCTCATCCAAGACAAAATGCCAGAACTCCCTGAAGACTCCCGAAGTAAACTCGTCCGAGACTACCAGCTTCGCCCCGACGCCGCTATACAACTTGTCAATGAACCAATACTACTCGAATACTTCCATCGTTTAACATCACAAGACATCCAACATTCAACAAAAATAGCCAATCTTTTAATCAACGATCTCCTAACAGTCCTTAATAAGAAGAATTTAGACGTCGAAAAGTGTAACATCACTGTAAAACAATTGAAAGAGCTAACCGATATGCTCTTACAAAAACAAATCAGTTTGGACGTTTGTAAAAAAACCCTGAGCGAGCTCATTGATTCTTCTGACAGCATGAAATCACCCGCTGAAATCGTGAATGAGAAAGGATGGTCGTTGCTAACTGATGAAGAAGAAATAACTAAAAAGTGCTGGGAAGTGATCCAGAACAATCCTAAAATGGTGAAGCAGTATAAGGATGGAAAAGTCAAGGTATTCCAAGCTATACTTGGGATGTTAGTTAAGAGCACTAATAATAAGCTAGACATGTCCTTGGCGTCTAAAAAGATGGAGGAATTGTTGAAGAAGTGATTATTAAATGTTGAAAAGTTTTAGTTTGTTTTTTATTTGAAGCTTTGCTTTTGGGTGTTTTGTTTGGTTCATTATGTCTTAGCACTCATACATGATTTATAATCAATAATAGCTTGTCATATTCTCAGGTCAACATACCACATACTTACCACAATAGTCGAGGAAATTGAATTGTGTATCTTTTCACAGTCAATTTCACTAAGATTTCTTTAGCAAGATGTATGGAAAGTCAACATGACGTTTGCAGAGAAAAAGTTCCACCCTGTTACGCGATTTAATTTCTTCGACTGTGTCTGACCTATTTAATAAAAGAACACTGTTCATATGCTATTTGTATGGTCACAATACGACGCTACGCTACGCTACGTGGGTAATCAACAAAAAGTGTTCCTCGGAAATTAGTCCATTAGAAATTTACTGAAATCTAATTTTTTTTATGCAATATAGGCTTGCGTTTGACCACCATCACCCCTGATGGAAAGCTAAATTAAAATGGTAAATTATTTTGAATTGATGCTGTTTTGATCTGGGAGTGCGATATAATCTGTTTGTTACTGTGACACGACACGAGAAATAATTACAAGTGTAGGTATTTATTACTATTAAAAAGGTACCCTGTGACAGACGACTGTCAGACAGCAGAGCCATTGTAAATAGGATCTCTTATGGGGGGGTATGTATTACAATACCGAAGTACGAAAGACCGAATGTATTAAAACATCGAATGGGTCAAAAGACCGACACGATTTTTTTCTGAAACCGTAAACTTCTCAGAGTTTATTAAAACGGCATCATACAGAACCCATTAGGTTAGGTTAGGTTTGTTTTATAACAATCTTAAAAAGTTAACGGTTTCAGAAAAAAATCGTGTCGGTCTTTTGACCCATTCGATGTATTAATACATTTGGTCTTTCGTACTTCGGTATTGTAATACATACCCCTTTTGGGTAGGTACGGACGGAACCCTTGAGACATTCTACGTTGAAAATTAGCCATTGAAAAATACGCTTGCTATTTTTTTCTAGTATGATACAAAGTATTAATTAACGTACCTATCTACATATACAAAAAAGAAGAAAAAACATTTTGCTAAACGTGAAAAAAAAAGCTTGCAATATCTGCAGGTATTTTAATTTTGACTACGTATCTAATTTCGCCATTTCTAAGTAAGGTATTGAGCCAAAAAAATAATACTGTGGAATCTATCTAGGTACTGATCCAAAGTTGAATTAGATAATTGCGGCTTCTTACATAACCAGTAGATAAATTATATCGTAGACGTCCAGTTTGCCATTGGAACGTCAACATTTGTATTTGCTCACTTGGTATGCGCGCTGACGAAGGTTGTTTGTGGACGCGGCGCACGCGCCCCGAATATTGCACGCGCCAGGGGCGCTCAACCGAGGGCTAAAGGCTAGAACCTGCACGTAAACATAAGTAGTTCGTTTTCATCATTATTACATATTTTATTGTATGCTACCATTTCCCAGCCATTTTGTTTAAACTATCCATTTTCTAGGTTGGGGGTGGGAGAGAGAGCATCATCGGCAACTCTAAATTCTCTGAGAAAATTGATCCTCTACCCTAGCACAAAATCAAAATATATATATATTCAATTTAGCCTAGGTAACCTACTCGTATAAACAACAACTACAAAGTGCTTAGCAAATTCGAAGAATTTATCACCGGTTCGGAAAAACCCTGTTGAGAAGAGTCTGACAAGATAAAAAAACTTAACAAGGTATATTTTTCTCTCTTCGCTTTTTCGCAGGACGTCAACTTTGGGTTTAAGGCAGGTCTACAACGGGGAGTTTCCGATGATCCTCACTTCGATAGATGGCATTTCTCCGCTGTACGGCTTAGCAATCTTCTTTGCCCAGTATCTATCTTTGTGCAAATTCGGAATGATTTTTCAATATGGTATGACGCGGGTGCCCTTAACAGGCGAGTAAGTATCTGCTGTTTTTTGCAGAGCCGGGAATGCACTAGCAGTAGTCCTAATGGTCAGCTTTAGTATAAGAAATGCTGATTATAAATAATGTAATAATTCGGTTGTTGATCTGTGTTTTTCGTGTAATAAACTATAAAGTGCATTTCCTACGATCTCACGTTACAAATTTGCCCACTTTGATGGTATCAAATCATTCGTTTCGATATTTCCCGTACCTAATTGCAACAAATCGGCTCAAAGAAACCAAAATGAAACAATTTAAATTGGTTTGCGTAGTCTCAAGGAACAACAAATCGATGTCAACTTGTCATTCGCTCATTAGACTCATGTATATAAAAAAAAATTGACAACCCCTGAAAACTCTCATTCGGTTGTTATAAACAAACAAACAGCAGGACAATTAACTCAATCACGTGCAGTTGCATCACACACCCTTACTCGCTGACGGGCCTTCGTAGAACACTTCAGAACACCACCGACCATCAACAATGTTGTCCGAGATCGCTGTTCTCTCTGTAATAGTAGCTATATCTTTTGGGGAACCGACAGCCCCCGGGATAGATAGAGTTGTGAGTGAAGGAGTCAACAGTCTGGGCTACAGAGTGGTCTACGGGGACGAAGACCTGACGATTATTAACGAAGTGGTAGATGACGTGGAGAAGAGAGCGCTGAAGAGTAAAGTTAGACAGAACAACGGGATTGACCCTCTGCCGGCGATGGACGTTAAATGCTTGATGTCAGCTGACAACTACTGCTCCAAATCAATGAAGGAAACCAAGAGTAAGAATTATTACTTTTACTTTTCCTTTAAATTAATTCTATACGCCCTTTTCTAAAGTGCAATCGCTTTCATATTGCAGCTACTCTAACGACTACGTCCTACAATAATCTAAGTAAATATATTTAATACAATCTTAGTTAGGTATATCAAAGCGGAGTAAAATCCAAATGATGTTCAACATCATCAACCTCCTGCCGCCCACGTCAAATTTTGTTCAATGAAATTTAAACTTTTTCACTAATGAATTGAGTTCAATGTCACATTAGAATAAGTCCTAATAATAGGACATCGGACCTCAGGCGGTTAACTCGACTACAAAAAAGCGATTACAGCAAACAAAGGACAAAATTACAAAATTATGTCTACACCACCTTAATGTAAAGTCAATAAAGGCGTGTATACATTTTATTTTTATTTTGGTGTTATCGATCTTTTTGTAGTCGACTGTACGTCCCAATGCTAGGCATAGACCTCTCAGAATATACAACGTGCCCACCAGTTTTCCGCGAGAGTCTAACCACGCATTACTGAGGCCCTATGGAGTAATAAATGTTATCTGAACCTAGGTCGAAATATGCTTAGCTCTTGAGATATTTCTATTTTTATGTTTAAATTTTACTATGAAAGTGGTGGAGGTGCTGGGATTGCGTATTTATTGTATGAAAAAATAAAATAGTTTAAAAGCATAATTCGACCTAGGTTCACATAACATTTATTACTCCATATGGCCAGGAATGCGTGGTTAGACTCTCGCGGAAACATGGTGTGCACGTTGTATTGGAAACATCACACACCCTATAGAATTGCTTCGCATACAGGTTTGCCCACGATGTATTCCTTCACAGAAGAGCTCTTTGTAATTTCGCTCACACATTCCGAAAAACTCAAAGTTGCGAGCTTGGGCTCTAACTCACGACCCGCTGCTTGAGAGGCTAAAGCCGCTATCTCTATTACCTTGCTGACTGAAATTTAAATAGTGCACATAATTTTTGTCACACTTCTGCACCTCCTAAGTAGTCATACTGTTTTTTAACCTAAATTTAAACTGTGTAAATGTTTTGTCAGATGGATTCAAAAGATGTCTTGTTACAGGTGTCATAATTCAAGCTATTAAAGACGATTGCAAGGAATGTACTATTGCCCAAAAAGAGGGCGCTGGCAAGGTGATAGCGGCCATGATGGCTCATGACCCCGCGGCCTGGAAACTGTTCCTTACCAGGTACCGAGGCATCAAGAAAATTGAGAGGATCCTAGGATAGATTTTAAAATAAATACTCCTAATGTCATGTTACATAAGTCTCTAATTTTGTCCCGTAAACGGCGATTGTTTAATAATTGGTAAAAGTGGTCTAAACTAAGAGTGCTTAAATTCTTGGCCGGCCGTGTATCTAACCTAACCTATCCACAAACAAGTGAGAAATCTGTCTCAGAAATTGTCTTGCCTGCTAATATCGGTACCTATAAGATAACAAAGTATAATGAATTAGTAAACTATTATTTAGGTCCTACGTCCAGGTAAATGTCAACTTATCTAAATTGACGTGGATCTTTGGAGACGGCTTTTAAGCGTTCAAGGCTGAATGTGATAAGCAGTATTCCGTAAACATTGTAGGACCGCTCTTCAGATGCGCCCCGAAGAGACGACCCCCAAGCCTGATGTAGAGCAGTATAGAGAGGTAGGAGAGCCCGAGGACGTAATCAGCTCCGATCGACACGTAATGCCAGGAGTCAAAGTGAGGGTGAAGAGGTATAACATGGAAAGGGTTGAAATTTAACTTATAAGTCGAAGGCTCAATGTGTATAATTAGCTGGTGGGAGTGGGAGAATAACAAATAGGCTAGGTAGTTCTTTATTCCGTAGAAATATAAAATATTAGTATTTCTGGCACATAAGGAATGTCGGCAAAATTGCAAGCCTCCAGTTGTTTGTTAGTCAGTCACGTTGTGAAATTAGAAAGCAAGGGAATGCATTTTATAAAATTACCGCTGTGACTTCTTCGGCTGTCGTGAATGCCCGTTGTCCAAAAATCTATTACCTATTAAAATTAACTAACAAAATAAGGAAGATGGCAAGCAATTTGCTTCAAATTACTATGATTATTTTGTAATTAGTAGATTTGATACTTCTTTATTTCTCTTTTTTTGTTGTACCGTGCAAGGTTTGCTTTGTACGGATTTTCTATAATTAAGAGTTAAGATAGGATAAGTGGCCAGTAAAGTATGTTGGCGATTGTTCGAATTAAATTTTATTTATTACGTATTTTTTAGTTTTAATCTGTGCCTTATACTTAGGACCAAATATACCTGAAAGTTCTAGTTACTTTTTTACACTTTTAAGGTTCGGCCACATCGACGGTACGGAGTCGCAGTGACGTGCCGTTAAAGTCACGATTTTACTGTGAAGAGCATGCGGTAAAGTCTGACGTTTCCAGCACATCAAATATTGAGATGCAGCCCTGTGACGGACAGACGGACAGTATAGAGACATTAATAAGATTCCGTTTGTTACCCTTCGGGCATGGAACCCTAAAAATTACTTCATTTCTACATCAGTTCCGTACTACATGCATGAATCTACAGTCAAGTGATAGATACTTCAAATAGGGCTGTATTGTGTCAAAGATAACTTTTAGATCCTACTAGTAAGGTACAAGATAAATACTTATTTAAATTAAGAAAATAATGTCCTTTATAATCCCATTTTATTAGCGACTTTCTTATCAATTGCAGGTATCCATAGTTCGTTGCAAAGTTGTCTTGATACTCGTAGGTATATGTAGGTCTTTGTATAGTTTTTTTAGCAATTGAAATGAAATAAACAATCTTAACTTGTCTTTTTATTAATTACTACGTATCTACGTACGTATATAGAGCGGAGAACACTCCTAGTAAGTATTCACTGAAGACACTTAGACGCGGGAAAATGGACATTTCATACGATACGACGGCTTCTAGACTATTTAAGAAGGAAAGATCGAGGGGAAAAGAGGAAGAGGTCGGCCTAGGCGTAGCTATATGGATCTAGTAAAGAAAAAAGCCGGTGTCGTGTTATATCAGGATGACAAGGAGATTGCTCATGAGAGGGATGAGTGGAAGATACTCCACCGACAAGAGTGTAACTTAAGTTTGAAGTTTGAATGAAGACAAGAGTGTAACTTAAGTTTGAATGAATGAGGTAAGTACATATGAAATAATAACAATATGAATGACTACGTCACATCATGGCACTTGCAACAGAGCGGGTGCAGCTTCTGAAGCAGTAGAAAAACCGAAAACACATCAAATACAGGGGTCTATATAGGCACCGAATACGACATTGTCCCATTCAGTGTCGAGACTCTTGGTCCATGGGGTCCTGGCACTGTGAGGTTCAATAAGGAAATAAGTTTTGGCAAAGAGGTTTAGTCGATATCACAGGAGATCGAAGAGCTGGCAGCTACCTCGGATAAAGAATTAGCTAAGCTAATCAAAGAGGGAGCGCTGCCAGTGTCTTCGGAATCTTGCCGAAAGGGCCTCCTTTTCCGTGTAATCCGTATTATGTTTTAGTTATTATTATTTTTATTAGTTACAGTGTTAGTTGCTTTTACTTGTTTTAATATTTTTCAAGTTAAGTATGAAGTATCTTTTTCTATTTATTTTTTATTTTCAATAAAAAGACAGGCCAAGATTGTTTAACTTATTCCTATTGCTAAAAAACGAAGTAGGTATAGTTAAAGTACTTAACAAAGATAAAGTTACGAAGATTCGTCATTCTTAGTTTCCGCGGACGTGTTGCTTTGCGTTTTTTCTTCCTTTACACCAGTCTTAGTAGAAGTTTCTTCGGCATGCACCTTTGATTCTAAGTATTTTCTTTTATAAGAGCCATCGGAGTTGTATCTGAAAGAAAGGTTTGCAGGTAGGTAGAGCAAAAATAATGACTAACTTAGATTTTTTTAATACAATTATAGGCTTGCGTTTGACCACAATCACCTCATGGAAAGCGAATATGAGGCCTACGACGGAGCACGCTTGCCTAGTAAATGGTCATTCACCCTAGACTTGAATTTAGGGGAATAAGCGGAAAGAAGGCAGTTGAGAGCGCGGTGTTGCGCGGTGTTGCTGGTGATGTATCTAAATATTGAGAATTAATACTTATACCGAATATATTAAGATATCGAATGGGTTATAACATCGGAAAGGTTATATTATAACTAATATTTTGCGGGACTTAATCACTAACTATTACTTGATGTTTATCGCTAATTTACGTCGACGTTTCGACCACCTTGCAGCGGTCGTGGTCACGAATCGTGCAAACCACTAGCCCACCTCAAAACCTATGGCCTTTCAAGCAGAGTGTGTGCAATGTATGTGCAAAATTATATTTGAAATATACCATAAGCTTTACGGTCAAGGTAAACGGGTACCTATCAAAATTTAGAATTATTTTTTTCCGAATATATAAAATCCCGAATGCTTCATTTATCCGAATGCATTTCTTTCTGAAACTGTAAACCCTAACCTAACCTAAAGGGTCCTACACGATGGTCCTGAAATAAATCCTGAAATATTTACAGTTTCAGAAAAAAATGCTTTCGGACAAATGAAGTTTTCGGGATTCTAAACCTTCGGAAATAAAATTTACTAAACATCTATAGGATCCCAAGGTAAACATCGTGAGGAAACCTATATAGCTGTTATTCAATAGTGTGTGTGAAGTTTCCAATGCGCACTGGGCCCGCGTGGGAACTATGGCCTCTCTCATTCTGAGAGGAGGCCTGTGCCCTTCAATGGGACCTATATAGGCAAGGATGACATGATAATAATGAATTGGAGTCTCTGATCTGAGTGCAGTGACTTACTTGTTTTTTGATTTTCACTCATAACTATTTTTACCACACCCGGGACTTATCACGCTAAACAATCGAATAAATACCTCAACGTTTCGGCCACATTCCAGTGGCCGTGGTCACGAGTTGACACGTAGTATGTCACTGCACCCAGAGAAGTCAATTCATCATCATCATGTCATCCTAGCTTCTCCGGCTTCTTTGGCTTCAGTGCAGGACAATACTTCGTAAACGGAATAATAGGAGTCTAATTTTCGTTAACTTTGTGTGCAAGGCTCGGACCACACTTTAACTTTCTTCCTACCCTCTTTTTTGTAGGGTTCCGGAGCCAAAATGGCCAAATACGGAACCCTTATAGTTACGCCATGTCTGTCCGTCCGTCCGCGGCTTAGCGTAAATAGAGACTATTAGTGCTAGAAAAGAAAGCGGTAATTTTATAATGTCCAACATGCTCTTGGCCGGTTTTCTTGTTCTACCGTGTCCTCTGGCCGAATAAATTCTACTTGCTTTTACTTCTTCTCCCGTAGCAGCAAACCCCGTATCACTGTGACTGTTGGAGCTCGGTCCAACCAATGTAGGATCTCGGATCCTATTTAAGTTGGTTGGGGTGTGGAAAACAGAGTTTTATTGGAAGAGAGTTTTGACAATCGCCATTTTGGCTATCGTAAATCGTCGTAGGTGGCGCCGTCTAACGTGTTTGAACTAAACTTCTAAGATGCCCCATTACCGAACTAGATTGGCATAATGACACGAAGTACATAAATGATCTAATAGATGTCGTTACCCGTGACAGTGACCAGTTATGAGTGGTAGCTCTACACTCGCGTACGAGTGGCGAGACGAACTGCGAGACGAGCAACGAGACGGGAGTGTGAATAGACGCTCGCGGCTCGCCTCGCGTCTAGTCTCGTACTACGCAACGCTCGCGACGCCGAGCCGAGACACGAGACGAAGCACGAAGCGAGGTACGAGGCGAGAGTGTAAATCAGGTAGCATACTTCTCCTCAAGTTTGTTCCAGTCGTCGGGGCGGTGGTCTATGATGTAATGCATCACTTTGTCGGCCCCTTGCTGCTGCCGCTCTGTGCATTTGCTGCAGTCGTTCGATATGGCGTCCGGGAGATTCTCTGCAATCATTAATTAAGGGGAACAATTAAAATGTACTATACCCCTAATCAACATATTAACAGTAACACAACACAAACAATCGTTACGCCCTGCGACATGTGACGCACGTAATTGAGTAATTAGCAAGTAAGCAATATCTATCTATAAGTATTGATGTTAAGGTAAACTAAGTGTCTTATATTTTGATCTACCGAGAATATAACATCTTCGGTGAAACTATGCCTGGTTTTACTTAGAACCTCCAAGCGATTCCTCTGAAATCTCAACATATCTCATGGCGACCCATACCAGTGAACCAAAAAGGAAGAAAGAAACCCCTCGAGCATCGAACATAATAAAAGAAGAATAAACCGCAGAAATTGTAACAAATTATGTTACAACAAAAGAAGAGCCTTGAAGAACGAAAAATATTGGGAGAAAAACAGCTTGAAGACTCATTTTGAAGATTTTGGCGACTTATGAAGAAATATGAAAAAACAAGAACATAACAGAACACACGAAAATTAAGAAGAACGAAGAGCGTTGTCCAGGGTTTACCCGGTTTATAAAAGAACCTATGACAATAACTACGACTCCAGGAACATCCTTGGAAAGAATTTCCTTAGATATTTTAGGACCCTTAGATGTAGATAATAATAACTTTAAATACGTTTTAACAATTCAGTGCGAATTATCGAAATTCGTTGAGGCATACCCTTTAGAACGGAAAGACACTGAAACTATTAGTAGAGTTTTTGTTAATAATTTTATTTTAAGATATGGAGTACCGAAAGATATTATTACGGATCAAGGTACAGAATTTATGTCTAGTGTATTATCAGAAATCTGTAGGTTATTAGGCGTTAATAAGTTACATTCGACAGCTTACCATCACGAAACTCTAGGCGCGCTTGAAAACACGCACAAGAATCTAGGAGCTTACCCTGCTTACCTCCGGAATCAATGTAGCAATAATAGAACCGACTGGAGCAGTTGGTTGACCTATTGGTGTTTTTCTTACAATACTACCGTACATACGGAGACACAATATACGCCATATGAGTTAGTTTTCGGTAAAATATGTAGATTACCAAGTAATCTAATTTCTTCTGTCGACCCTCTTTATAATTATGAAAGTTATCCAAAAGAATTTAAGTATAGGTTACAGAGAGCTCAGAAGCTAAAAATAATTTATTGTTAAGTAAGACTAGTAGAAAAATAACATATGATAAGAAAGTTAACGCTGTAAAATACAAATCAGGTGACTTAGTACTCTTAAAGAACCAAGTCGGAAACAAACTAGATCCTATTTATACCGGACCATACGAGGTTATGGAAGATATGTCACCAAATGTAAAAATTTCGAAAAATAACCAACCATATATAACTCATAAGAATAATACTAAATTGTACTTTGAATAATAATTGAATATTTATATTAAGTTTTATACCTAAGTTAACAGATAAAAAAAAAATGTTAAACGAAATTACGTCTGTCACATTTTTTTCTTGTTTGCGGGGGTGAAGAGTAGCTTTTCGGGGGAGGTGTACTATACCCCTAATCAACATATTAACAGTAACACAACACAAACAATCGTTACGCCCTGCGACATGTGACGCACGTAATTCAGTAATTAGCAAGTAAGCAATATCTATCTATAAGTATTGATGTTAAGGTAAACTAAGTGTCTTATATTTTGATCTACCGAGAATATAACATCTTCGGTGAAACTATGCCTGGTTTTACTTAGAACCTCCAAGCGATTCCTCTGAAATCTCAACATATCTCAAAAATGACCATCAATAGGTAAATATTTACGAAAATTTTATGCTGAACGTTGGTATGGCAAATGATATTATGACAAATGGATTTATGGGAAATAATTTCATTTGCCATACCAACGTTCAGCATAAAATTTTTGAAATGCCACATAAGAATGCACTAGGTTAGGTTAGTTTGATAAAAAATCTGAAGAAAATACTGTTTCAGAAATAAAGTCATCATCATCCCAGCCTATATACATCCAACTGCAGGGCACAGGCATCCTCTCAGAATGAGAGGGCTTGGGCCGTAGTTCCTACGCGGGCCCAGTGCGGATTGGAATCTTTACACACACCATTGAATTCCTTAAGCAGGTTTCCTCACGATGTTTTCCTTCACCGTAAAGCACATGGAAAATTTCAAATGTAATTTCGCACATAAATTCCGAAAAACTCCAGAGGTGTGGGGCGGGATTTGAACACACGACCCTCTGCTTGAGAGGCCATAGGTCAAACTGGTAGGCCACCACGGCTATAAAATAAAGTAGGTGCTTAGTAGTAGAATTAAAGTACTACCTATATGAAAAATAATAATTATTTTCGGTTACTTTAAACATGAAACTACCGTGAGACTCACTCATAGTGAAAATATACGGATCACTCACGTCTTAAAACACGTTTAACTAGACTTGTTTCGGGCTAATCCGTAGCCCTTCTTCCAGGAGCCACACGTCACGGCGGCTGCCAAACGTGCACTCAACGCCGTAACGCGTTTTAAGACGTGAGTGATCCGTATATTTTTACTATGGCTTTGGGTTAGTTTAGAGCTGCGTCAAGGCGCAAAACTCCCAAAAATGCAGAACAGGATCTCCAATTCAGTACCATATTAAGATAGCAAAATTAAACGGTTTAGTTTCAGTTTGTTATGTAGACGTCGTGGTACAGTCAACGTCATAAATAATAAATAAGTGATCACTTTTGTACCTTATCGCTTTCAGTCGTTACATAATTTCGTATGGCTTTTCAAACATGACGTTAAAGTGACAAGGTACAAAAGTAATCACTTATTTATGACGTTGACCCTACACAGTTTGGAAGATTCAGATAAGATCGATAAATGGAACTACCTTTGGGTCATTCATGAAAATATTGTGGTTTTTTAAACACGCAACTCACTCTTCAGTTCCTTTCCATCAGGGGTACATGGTCTCAAATCCATCAAGCAGTTGATGTAGCCAGTCAGCAGGCGGCTGCTGGCCAGTATCTCGTCTAAGTCGATCCCGTCATACTTCGTCGTGTACGTCGGAGCTTCGGCGTGGCATTGGCACGAGAGGTAGACGACGAAGATGACGGCAAGGATCTTCATTGGGAAGCTTCGTCACGTTGCTGTATTATGTTCTGTGGGTGCGTAACAAATTTAGAATAGAAATACATAGGTACGTTTCTTCACACAACACATCATGACAAAAAATAATTTACAAAATGAGCAAACAAATAAGGTGAAGTTAAAGGTCCTATATGGAAATCTGTTAAACCTTTTTGTTTATATTTTCGGCGAACTTGCACGGACCAGAGTTAAGTGCTAACCCATGGTTAAGTAGTGTTATAACTATAAATAGTTTTTTTAAAAACTCCCAACGCAATTAAGTGTAAGAGCCCTTCCGCAGCGTACTTAAGAGCTGATAACTTTGAAACGGCTGGACCAATTTTGATGAAACATATTTAAGAACCATCGCCAAGAAACCTGCTTTCTAATAAAAAATATCGCATCCAAATCGGTTCACCCGTTTAAGAGTTATGATGCCACAGACAGACATACACACATACATAGCGGTCAAACTTATAACACCCCTCTTTTTGTGTCGGGGTTTAAAAATGTATGGAATTGACGTCCATCACCCAGAGTTAACTATTTAATTAGAGACCGTACAAGGAGCCATTAACAAAAAACAGTTAATATTTTTTGATAAGAGTTAATAGTGCAAGTACAGTTAGCAAAAAGGACAATAAGAAAAGAAGCATGTGTTTTTTTTTTTAAATCTATGATTGCCGTTTTTCTTTTCACTAAAATCGATAATAATGGTTCCTTAGAACAGATCTTTCTGCTTTTAATGTTTTAAAATTACCCATACTAGGTACTGACCCATCTAAGTAGGCTACACTGTATATAAGTGCCTGCGAGATATAAATTATTCTATCATCTTTTTGCGTATACGAATATTAAGAATACGATAATTTCAGGAGCTTATGCGCTGGCTTACCGGTGTCAAAGTACCTATACTTACTTCGTATTTTTAGCATTAGAAAGAAGGTGATCTTGACTGTCTTTTTATTGAAATACACTTTTGAAAAATAAGCCACAGCTAATATGTAAAAATTTGAAAGGAAATATGGTCATTTACACTCTTTTGGTTTGATAAGTAATAGTTACTATTTTTTTTAAAGCGTTTTTCAATAAAAATACTCGTCAAGATTGTTTACCTTATTTCTAATGCTAAAAAAACGAAGTATAGGCACGCGTGTGTCGACGTTTGTACAGTCGAACCAACTGAATCGTGAGCCACTGTAGAGCCTTTACACAGAAAATATCACAGTGACATCGCATTGCTTGACAAGGAAAATCATTATGACACATACTGTGAAAACGTTCTAAGATGGGTTAGAAATCAAATGGTTCGATTATACAAAGACTACGTTTAACTTTTTATGGCGCAGCGCCATTACCGAAACCCCACTTTGGTAAGGGTGCCTTTCCACCAGAGATGTGCTACGCTACGTTGCTATGGATGTGTCTGATATCCACCAATCGTGTTCATTGGTCCACATAGCATAGCACTGGTGGAAACGGGTTCAACTAAGCTATGATTTTTATATGGAATGATGCGTGCTATGGATGGTCGCGAGTCGTGTGCCGTCACCGCGCTGCCGCTCCGCGCGCCCCTGTCGATACATGGCATAGCTCGAGCTGCGCATCTTCTTCGCACAGCTGCCTCGCGGCTGCTCATCTACATAGCGCATCTTCCTCGCACAGCTACATAGCTTAGCATTGGTGGAAACGGTCTCACAGTTTTGTAGCATAGCTTTCACATCTTCGCAGCATAGCTGCATAGCACATCTCTGGTGGAAAGGCATCCTAAAGGTCGCAGGAAATGCTTGGAATCGGGAATTGCGGGAAGCGCAGGACTGATTGTTGTGGGTCTTTGCGGGAGAACTTTGTTCAACAGTGGATGTCTTTGACTGATGTGATGATGACTGATGGAAATAAAGTAAAATCTTTTTTACCTTTGCGAAACGTAATATTTCTTCCCAAAGCAAAATACCACAGATTACTCGTGCTTTCAAACCGATCGCTCATCTTTTATAAGGTTTAGAAAATTGATGCCTAATTTGCTAAATTGTAGACATAAATATATGTTTACTTGTCGTCTGTAGTAAGAGTTGAAGTAAAACACGTTTATCTGTTCATACTTACATCTTTATTATCGGCTCCGCTTTGTTCACAGACACAAGTAACAATAAAAGGACGAAAATTGCGTAACAAAATACAAGCAAATAGTATTAGTGAATTTCAATACAAAATAGCTATAATACTATTAGCTTGTAATTTGTTATGCAATTGGGCCCTTATCGCATGTATTTTCCTCCATAATTAATGTCAATTTACCAAAAAAATACGAGAATTAATTTTCACGCAAAGTATATAAATATACGTCTTTTTTTTTACTGATAGAGGGAGGAAAACGAGCAAGTGGGTCACCTGTTGGTAAGCGATCACCACCACCCATGAGAACCAGAAACCCCAGAAGGGTCACTAGTCCGTTGCCGGCCTTTAAGGGAACAATACACTCTTTTCTTGAAGAACCCGATGTCATAGTTAGTTGGAAACACCGTAGACGGGAGTTGATTCCACAATTTTACTGTGCGTGGCAGAAAATGCCGACGGAAACGCACAGTTGTTGTAGATGGATATTCATCAAGGTGGTGACGGTGGAACGCAGACTTACGGCGCGACGTGCGATAGTGGAAGCCCGTAGCTGGTAATAAATTGAATAGCTCCTCGGAGCACTCCCCGTAGTAGAGCCTGTAGAGCACACAAAGAGAACCTACGTCTCTTCGCAAGGAAAGAGGATCCAAACGACCGCTTTAGCCTAGTTGGTAGTGACCCTGCCTACGAAGCAAGAGGTCCTGGGTTCAAATCCCGGTAAGGGCATTTATTTGTGTGATGAGCACGAATATTTGTTCCTGAGTTATGGATGTTTTCTATGTATTTAAGTATTTATTTATCTATATAAGTATGTTTATCCGTTGCTTAGTACCCATAACACAAGCTTTGCTAAGCTTACTTTGGGACTAGGTCAATTGGTTTGAATTGTCCCGTGATATTTATTATTATTATTTATTATTTAAGGGTGATTCTTCGAGGCCCCGATTTTCGATGTCCGCGGGCTAATTTTAATGAACCCTTCAGTTTAGAAGTTTGATTTTTTTTTCAGAGGTAGCATATATCTGTATTTAACTGGGACTTATGTCAGTTTTTGTGTAACTGGTTCTAATTATTTACAAAAAAATAATTAACACCATGATTTTTACTACTCTGTCGTGTCCGTTCCCCATTTTCATGAAAACATACGATAATATCTCGGAATCAGTGAACTGTAACATTATGTTGAGTGACCACATTCAAAGAATATTAGTTGTTACGTAATAAACAACTGATGAATAATTTTTACTTGTAGTATTAACTTTATAGCTGAGGAAATAAGATGTGTCCGGCGGAAATTCTTTATTACTCTGGAGCGCGTTTCAATCAGTTGTTTCATAAAGAAAAATTAAGAAACTGGTGATAAATTCACACGTGGGCTGTTTTTACTCGCGTTTCGAACATGTCTAATAGTGGATATTTCAGCTGGTGCAATTAGCTCCAGAGATACGAAGGTAAATATTTTATTTCTCTGTCCTTGGTTCAGGTAACATTTTTATTACTCTGCCAGGTTTTTTGACGCTTGTATAACCCTTATTTTTTTTTTAATTATGCTTGATTCACTGCTTTTAGTACTACCTATAGTATATAGTATTAACGGCAACCTTCCAGAATGTTCGTATTATGAATCATCAGTATTTTTATTTACTTTTTTTATTCCTCTGTCCTTTATTCCTATGGATAAATGGACAATGAAATAAAAAAAAATACAGTTTTCATAGTAGTTTTTGAATAAAAGTACAGTTTACTTAGTTATTTTGAAATAAAACATGCCTTAACAGAAAAAAAATAAAATTTCAAGGTAGTTTTATGTGACGTATTAAAGCGGGCGGTTAGATTTGCCGGTGAGTATGTAAGTACAAATAATAAGCACAGAAAATGTTTTCAAGAAAAATTAGGTACCTAGATTGTTAATTTTTACGTCTAATTACTATTTATATTTTTTTATTAATTATTTAACGTATATTTTTACTACTATTTTTATTCCTCTGGACACAAAAACTAAAATGTTAATTATTTTCAAAATGGTTTCATAAAAATACAATAATAATATAAATACAATAAAATATAATAATAACAATATTTATACATTTCGTACTAAATACAAACTGAAATATAGATGCACAGAAAAAACCCCAGAAAAAAGACCAATGCTGGGAATCGAACCCAGGTCCTCAGCATTCCGTGCCGCGTGCCATACCCCTACACCACCACTGGTCTAGAGATTAGACACGAATCTTTCCTATACATCATACATTTCAATCTGCTAAATCATCACCTTATGCAGTGACAAACGCACATCTATGTTACACCCTCATCGAGAGATTTTAACACTCCTTCGGAACTAACCGCTCACCTGGACAAGAGATGGCGCTACTGTGCAACTTTAAACAAGTTAGCTATGAAGTATCTTTTTTTTTGTACTTATTTTTTCAACTTCATTTTTTTATTACTTTTACGGTCATCCCGTGAAATCATACATTTCGTACTAAATACAAACTGAAATATAGATGCACAGAAAAAACCCCAGAAAAAAGACCAATGCTGGACCAAGCTGGATGCTGGATGCAAGACCAACATAGATGTGCGTTTGTCACTGCATAAGGTGATGATTTAGCAGATTGAAATGTATGATGTATAGGAAAGATTCGTGTCTAATCTCTAGACCAGTGGTGGTGTAGGGGTATGGCACGCGGCACGGAATGCTGAGGACCTGGGTTCGATTCCCAGCATTGGTCTTTTTTCTGGGGTTTTTTCTGTGCATCTATATTTCAGTTTGTATTTAGTACGAAATGTATGATTTCACGGGATGACCGTAAAAGTAATAAAAAAATGAAGTTGAAAAAATAAGTATAAAAAGATACTTCATAGCTAACTTGTTTAAAGTTGCACAGTAGCGCCATCTCTTGTCCAGGTGAGCGGTTAGTTCCGAAGGAGTGTTAAAATCTCTCGATGAGGGTGTAACATAGATGTGCGTTTGTCACTGCATAAGGTGATGATTTAGCAGATTGAAATGTATGATGTATAGGAAAGATTCGTGTCTAATCTCTAGACCAGTGGTGGTGTAGGGGTATGGCACGCGGCACGGAATGCTGAGGACCTGGGTTCGATTCCCAGCATTGGTCTTTTTTCTGGGGTTTTTTCTGTGCATCTATATTTCAGTTTGTATTTAGTACGAAATGTATGATTTCACGGGATGACCGTAAAAGTAATAAAAAAAATGAAGTTGAAAAAATAAGTACAAAAAAAAAAAAAAAAAAAAAAAAGATACTTCATAGCTAACTTGTTTAAAGTTGCACAGTAGCGCCATCTCTTGTCCAGGTGAGCGGTTAGTTCCGAAGGAGTGTTAAAATCTCTCGATGAGGGTGTAACATAGATGTGCGTTTGTCACTGCATAAGGTGATGATTTAGCAGATTGAAATGTATGATGTATAGGAAAGATTCGTGTCTAATCTCTAGACCAGTGGTGGTGTAGGGGTATGGCACGCGGCACGGAATGCTGAGGACCTGGGTTCGATTCCCAGCATTGGTCTCTTTTTTCTGGGGTTTTTTCTGTGCATCTATATTTCAGTTTGTATTTAGTACGAAATGTATGATTTCACGGGATGACCGTAAAAGTAATAAAAAAATGAAGTTGAAAAAATAAGTACAAAAAAAAAAAAAGATACTTCATAGCTAACTTGTTTAAAGTTGCACAGTAGCGCCATCTCTTGTCCAGGTGAGCGGTTAGTTCCGAAGGAGTGTTAAAATCTCTCGATGAGGGTGTAACATAGATGTGCGTTTGTCACTGCATAAGGTGATGATTTAGCAGATTGAAATGTATGATGTATAGGAAAGATTCGTGTCTAATCTCTAGACCAGTGGTGGTGTAGGGGTATGGCACGCGGCACGGAATGCTGAGGACCTGGGTTCGATTCCCAGCATTGGTCTTTTTTCTGGGGTTTTTTCTGTGCATCTATATTTCAAAACTGAAATGTATGATTTCACGGGATGACCGTAAAAGTAATAAAAAAATGAAGTTGAAAAAATAAGTACAAAAAAAAAAGATACTTCATAGCTAACAATATTTATGTTACTGAACAAATCTATTTTCATGGGAGCTTGAATTTTTCTGTCAAATAAGTAAAAAAAAATACGACAGAGGAATAAAACAAAAATCACGACCTCGAAGAATCACCCTTAAACGACCAGAAACTAGCGGGTCGCCGACAAGTCGAACTGCGCGACGTTGGATACGGTCAAATGGAAGGAGAAAGCATTGGGGCGCCCCCGCCCAGAGGTGAGAGCAGTACTCTAAGTGCGGCCGCACCTGGGCCTTATACAGTTGAAGAAGCTGCTTTGATGTAAAGTACAGTCTGGAGCTGTTCAATACCCCAAGCTTTTTCGAAGCCAATTTGGCTTTTCCCTCCAAATGACCGCGAAATTGAACGTCACTCGTTATGTCCACGCCGAGAATCCCTATGCTGGATTGGATATCCAGGGGAGCGCCCTCAAAGCGGGGAGATAGCACGAACGGGGACTTTTTCGCGGAGAACACACACACCTGCGTCTTTGTGGGGTTGAATTTAACAAGGTTGGCCCTGCCCCAATCCGAAACCTTTCCGAGAGACTTCTCAATTTCGGACACAAGTTTAGTACGGCACTCAGCGACATAGTCCCGAGAGGTGTCAGCTTGGCTAGAGTATCTTACATCCCCCGTACTGTCGTCCGCATAGCAATGAATATTACAAACACCTATAGCGATTAGCGACAAGACCACATATTTTTTACCATTTGTGGTATTCAGAAATACTTGCATTGTATTGTAGAGGTATTGTACATACTTCAGACAGACCCAGTGATAGGTGTACCTACCTAATGTTAACCTTCCAATCAAACACCTACCTACGATTCCTACGTACTAAATTAAAATCGTCACATGTTTATCACATCGTTGATTTCAGTACCTACCTAGGTACCTACATAAGTTCAATATTAAAACGAGTAAAGTCGAATGCAACTCATGTAACTCGTTTCATTCAATTTTCTAAGCAGTTGTGATTTAATGTTGATAACAGTAAATTGGTAGTACTTAAGTTGAATGTTGTGGAATAGGATCGTCATTCCAGCCTGTACGACCCTCTGTAGGGCATAGGAATTTTCACAGAATGAGAGCGTTTAGGCCGTAGTTCCCACCCGGGCTAAGTGCGGATTGGAAACTTCAAACAAACCATTGAATAGGTATTTGCCGGTTTGGTCAAGAAGTTTTCCTTCACCGTAAAGCTCATGGTAAACAAATGCACACATCGAACATCCATAAAGGCAGCGGCAGCAGCAGAAACGGCAGAAATTGCCAAGTCAGGAAAATACAGTGATCTCGGCGCCGAATATAATTTTGTACCTTTTGGTGTCGAGACCCTTGGTCCGTGGGGCCCTGGCGCTCTGAGTCTCTTGAAAGACTTGTCAAAGAGACTCAGAGATACCACAGGAGACCGAAGAGCTGGCAGCTTCCTCGTTCAACGCATCCATTATACGATCCAGCGAGGAAATGCTGCCAGCGTCTTTGGTACCATGCCGCAAGGGCCATTTTTAGATTTAATGTAGGTTTAGTTTATTTTTTTTTAATATAGGTAGTTTTCTTTTAGATTTTTAGTGTATTATATAATAAGTTTTCTATATTGTAATATGTGGCAATCAATGAATGTGAAAATCATTTCGCACGTTAATTCCGAATACATACAGACGGTGAGCTCGGCTCGAACCATAGACCTGCTTGAGAGACCATAGGTCAAAACCACTGAACCACCACTTTTGTTTGAGGAATAGTATACTTAGGCGCAAGCCACATAGAAGAGATGCGAGACGGGGGCGCGAAGCAGTCGCGGTGCCCATGAGACAGTTTTCATTCTTTATGTATAGAAGCGGGGTATATAATGACTCAAATAAAAATTTTCTTCCAAATTTTCAAGCCCATAACGTTTTCTGTCATAATTTTTCTTCGTCATATTATAGGAAGTCATAATATTAAACAACATAAATTGGAGTTACGCGGCGGTTTTCTTAAGTCATAATTATTGAAAGGACTAAATAAGTTAAGTCATATCATTCAGTGTCATGGATGCATTACTCTTCATAATGTTAAAGGTAATAAAAAGTCACTCATAATAATTATTGCAAGGTCTTTTTTCGCAAGTCATAATTATTTTTAGGCACAATATTACTTTGTACCTAATAACATTCAATGTCATGGTTGTACGACATTTCATAATATTAAAGGAACTTCTGAACCTAACCTGTCCGAGTTGCTTCTGCCCTGAAAGGTCTGCTCGCTCGCTGTCAGCGATATGCCTTACAATGTTTCTGAATAATCAACGATATTCCGTTAAATGTTATTGATATCAATATTATGACTTTTTAAAGTTATGATCAATAGGATTATGGATCATTGAAGTTAGAACTTAAAAGTGATATGCTTTAAAAAATATGACCATCGATATTTATGAGCAAGAATATCATGGATATCAATTAATGACTTTCAAAATTCGGATAAAAAAGATTATGGGAGAAAAGGAGATCCCATAGAAGCGTCGCGATCCAAATCGGACAGAACAGACGGGGCGGAGACGCGGTCTGCGAACAAAAGACGCGGACTGCGACACGCCCCCGTCCCACCTCTCATCTGTGTTTCTTGCGTCTAACATAAAACAAATTATAAAAGACGCCAAACGTATCAAATTATTCAAAGTAGGTAATTGCTCTCTAGTTTTGACTCTTCCTACGTCATTCACTTTATAGCAAAACATTTACCTTGTCCTCGAATAAGCGAAGTGTTGTAGCTCGACTGATTTTAAATTATACATTGTAGTTTACGTCACAAAGCATGTTTGACACCGACTCATGAGTCACATAAGATGCATGGCATAAAAACAAATGACTAATTTTAACCCCTCTATTGCCTTTCTGACCTCCGTTTAAGAGGTGTTAGGACAGGCATTTGCATCACAATAAGCATTAATAAAAACAGCAACCAGCATCAGGGATTGCGTCAGTCTTAAGGTTTTTTTTGTCATCGTATTTCTTACTTCCTACCTCTCATCATCATCATAATCCCAGCCTGTATACGTCCCACTGCAGGGCACAGGCCTCCTCTCAGTCCTGTTTATATATCATAAATCGAAATTTATCCTGTGTGCTATTTATATTCCGAATAATATTTCGAGCCTGTTCTGCGGTTTGCCACAAATTCCATGGCCAGCAACATTATTATTACAACAACCACATGGTTATTTTATAGAGTCCCATTACGATAACAATCGAGTCTTTACAGATTGTTTTGAGATCAGCTGCAATAATGGCAAATCGTGAACATAGTTGCTTAGGAATAGACGAATCCACAAGCACTGGCGTGAATGGTATGAACGAAACTAATGTATTTTTTGTAAAACTGTAGTACTATTTCGTCGTTCCAGAAATATTGTTATTATTCCTTAATGGAGATTTGTATAAAAACATTGATAAAATAATAATTGAGTTCCGTAAACTACTTACTTTAGGAAATTTTTGGGTTACTTTGATAAATTTAAAATGGTTATAAAAACGCAAATATTCATAGCTCGATTGAGCAAATGACGTAAAAAGTTAGGTCATTTATCAAGGTAGTTATTTCACTGCCACCTTCGATCAACAATACAATTTATTTAAACATATTTAAAGTTCCTTATTAACTGAATAATTTGTACGTTATGTTGTAATCTTTTTTTGTCACACGCTTGCCTAGTAAATGCTCATTCACCCTAGACTTCAATTTAGGGGAATAAGCAGTCTTCCCGACCAGTAGCAGGTAGTAGGTAGGTAGATGTTAATTCTCTATTAGCCTATAGGTATTGACTGATGGAATGACGTCAATTCCAGAGAAATATACATTTATGTTTACAAACACGGCAACAGAGTGGCGGGTAAACTCGAAACGAGTCATGACCAAGAATAAAACTTGATCCTTAATGACGATAATGTCGGCAGGTGTAACAAAAAACATGGTTTGAATCGGTTTAATATTGATTGCACACGTATATTTTAACAAATTTAGACCATTTTTAGATTTAGGTATTAAACTAAATCTTCAATTAGTGATATTTTCAGTGACTCATCTAAAGAATGAAAATCAGTAGTATTCTCAATGCAATATCCCGGTAAAGAGACAGAGGGTAGAAATAAACTACTTTGTCAGTCAATTTTGATCTAGTTTTACTACTCCAAAATCATAATGAAATATGTTTATAAATACACAATATTCTAATCGCTAAATCAACACTATCTAAGTACTATACTTTACTTACTGGAAAATAACTTAGCCTACCGCACGTATGTAACGTATGCTAATTAAGTATGTGGAAACTGCCACGTCTATTACAATTTTTCCCGCGAGAGTTTTGGAGCAGACTTAAACAGTTTTGGAGACACTTAAATAAAAACGACCCATGACCACGACCAGTCCTCCATGATTGAGAAGAGTTACTATCATAATATTAATTAAAAAGTGTTTAAACCAACGCACATGGATCCTACTTTTTACAAGCTTTTATTTAACTTACAATAATTTGTATTTAATTAATGGATTTATTCAGATAACAATGTAAGTACACTCAATAAAAAAAACTCACACATTTTTAACATCTCTTTACTTCATTTATTGTTTGGAAGAATCTCGATTTATAAATGCTATAATTATTTTATTATGTATGTAAATGGTTGCTTCTAATTTAATTACAAAAACTCGCCACTTTTGGAGTCATTCACTTTTTATTGACGAACATTTTGAAATTTTATGTCAAGACAAGTTTAAGTAAAGTAACTGAAGAAAACTAAATAGTTTTTGTTAAATAAATTTTTAACAAGTGGTTTAGGCTGCGTTTCCACCAGAGATGTGCGAGGTAGCTAAGCGGTGCGAGGATGTGTAACGGTGTGAATGTTTCCACCAAAGATGTGCGAGGAAGCTGTAGTCGGAATCCTCAGGGAGGAAGGTGTGAGATTTTGCGAATTGCGTCGTAAAGGCAGGAAGTCGAAGTTTTCGGAAGAAACACTCAGGCTCATGGAGGGACGACGTGAACACCCACCAGTTACTTCGTCAGAACGACATGCTCTAAACAAGAGAATTGGCAAACTTGTACGATACGATCTCCGATGCTCCAACACCCGTTCAATAGAACGAGCGATCGAGCAAAATCGGGGATCAAAGGTTTTTGTCAAATCTCTTGGAAGAAGTCATCTGACGAAGCTGACCACTACGGATGGAGTAGTTGTTTCTTTCAGGTCTGGGATTCTTTCGGAAATTGAAAACTTCTACAGCCAGTTATACGCTACGCATGCATCTCAACCTGATCCCAAAAATGAGGAGTCCAGAGCTGCATTAACACGCCACTTTACGGAAGACTTGCCAGAAATCAGCCTGGACGAAATCGCGATGGCTCTCAGGCAGCTTAAAAATGGAAAAGCCCCTGGAGAAGACGGTATTACGACTGAGCTCCTGAAATCTGGTGGTAAACCTATAATGAAGGAGCTCCAGAACATTTTTAATACTGTTTTTTTGATGGGAGAACTCCAGAGGCGTGGAGTAAGAGTGTTGTCGTGTTGTTTTTCAAAAAGGGTGATAAAACTCTTTTGAAGAACCACCGACCAATTTCACTCTTAAACCACGTCTATAAGCTGTTTTCGAGAGTCATCACGAACCGTCTTGCGCGAAGGCTCGACGAGTTCCAGCCCCCCGAACAGGCCGGCTTTCGATCGGGATACGGCACCATAGACCACATCCATACAGTGCGGCAGATTATACAGAAGACCGAAGAGTATAATCGGCCCCTGTTCTTAGCGTTTGTGGACTATGAAAAGGCCTTTGACTCGATCGAGATCTGGTCTGTTCTGGAATCTTTGCAGCGATGCCAAGTCGATTGGCGATACATCCAAGTGTTGAGAGGTCTGTACAACGCCACTACTATGGCCGTCCAAGTCCAGAATCGGCAGTCTGAACCTAGTCCCCTTGCATCGTGGTGTGAGACAAGGGGACGTTATATCCCCCAAATTGTTCACAAATGCATTGGAGGATGTGTTCAAGACGCTGGACTGGAAGGGGCGCGGCATTAACATAAATGGCGAGTACCTCTCACACTTGCGATTTACAGATGATATCGTCATCGTGGCGGAAACGCTGCAAGATTTGCAACATAATTATGTTGAATGGCCTAGCTGATTCTTCTCAACGCGTTGGTCTTCGGATGAACCTGGATAAAACCAAGGTTATGTTCAATGAACATGTAAGTCCGGAACCAATTATAGTTCAAAGCAATATTCTTGAGGTTGTTAAGGAATATGTTTACCTCGGCAAACTATGCAATTGGGTAAAAACAACAGAAGAATACAGCTGGGATGGGCAGCGTATGGGAAACTGCGTCAAGTCTTCACGTCGCCAATTCCACATTGTCTAAAGACGAAAGTCTTCAATCAGTGCGTCCTACCCTTCATGACATACGCCCATATGCGCATGTCATGACGGGTAGACCGCGCCCTCATACATACGCGCATATTTGTTACTGGCGGTGCCGTCGGCGCGTACCGTTGCTCGCAGGCAGTCTCCGCTGGTTCGCGCGCTGTGCCTTCTTAATGGTCTTCTTGCATCAGCTCCAGAGTGTGACGTGTTTGCTGATTTCTGGAATAGTGTATGCGATTAATGTCTGAGGTTTTGCGAGATGATGGATGCTCGCGTGTCCACTTGTATTTAAATGTGTTGTTATGTTAATTTATGTTATAATTTTATTTTATTTTCATTTTTTTTTCATCTTTTTGTTAAATTTATTTACTAAATCTGTAAGTTTTTATAGTAGTTACTTAAGTTTTTAATATGTTTACGTTTCTCGGTGAATTGGTTTTACTGTAAATAAACAAATAAATAAATAAATACGGTGCTGAAACGTGGACACTTACAGTAGCCAGTAGGGCTGGTACAAAAATTTAAAGTTGCTCAACGTGCTATGGAAAGGGCTATGCTCGGAGTTTCTCTGAAAGATCGAATTCGTAACGAAGTGATCCGACAGAGAACCAAAGTTATCGACATAGCCCACTGCATTAGCACGCTTAAGTGGCAACGGGCAGGCCATATAACCCGAAGAACCGATAACCGTTGGGGTAGACGAGTTCTTGAGTGGAGACGGACGGACGGACGGACGGACCACGGATCGGCAAACGTAGCGTGGGACGTCCTCAGACTCGGTGGAGCGATGATCTTCGCAATGCGGCTGGCAAGAGCTGGATGAGAGTGGCCGAGGATCGTGCTCAATGGCGTGCCATGGGAGAGGCCTATGTCCAGCAGTGGACGAACGTAGGCTGATGATGATGATGATGATGATGAAATTGAAGCTCAGTATTTGACTTAACTTAGCCTTGCCTTCCAATAAATATTTGGGCTGTATTTATGAAATACTAGCTGTAGTGTAGCTGATGCCCGCGGTTTCGCCCCCCGCTGAATGAGATATTTTCTGGTGGTAAAAAGTAGCCTATGTCACTCTCCAGCCCTTCAACATGTCCATACGAAAAGTCACGGTAATTCGTCGCTCAGTTTCGACGTGAAGGAAGGACAAACAAATAACAGACTTTCACATTTATAATATCGATACCTTAATTCACACTCATACTAATTACAATGAACTGTACATATAAATTAGCACCATATGTCCAAGTGTACAAACCTATTACTTAATTGTGCAGTTCATTGTAATTAGTATGAGTGTGAACTAAGCTATCGATATTAGTATGGATATGGATGGGGTGCTAGTTAAACTAAGAAGTTTTAATACCTATATATATATATATATACGTTAAATATATTTTGAGAACCTAATTAAGCGATCAAAAGTTGTTCTATATAGTTCGAGTAATGTTTATTACGTATGGTTCCTGCGTCGCTAGTACCTTTTTCTTTTAACTTGGCAGGATACCTGCCGCGTATCTCTACATTTATTTCGGAGAAGCTACAAGGCCCTGAAAGTAGTATGAACGAGGAAAATGGATCTACCTATACTATTGTAGGGATTTTTTTTATATGAGAGGGAGGCAAACGAGCAAACGGGTCATGTGATGGGAAATGATCACCACCGCCCATAAATATATAAGGAAGGACTATGGCATTGTAAACAATATGCGTGTCAAATTAACGTCCATATAAAAATAAACATAAATAATCCTCGTTTTTATGTTTTTTTTACATAGCCATTACAGAGTTGCGAAGATTAAAATGATATAACGATAGTTCGTACGACGACGTACTTAAATTTATGAGAATGTCAAAAAGATTTTTTATGGATTAAGAACAAAGGGCTCACACAGTCACTTGGTGGGTGCCGGAGAACGGCCTGCGACGACGATTTTTATGAAACTTATCTGTGTATTTGGTAGGTCTAGACTAATTTTGTTTGCAGACGGAGTCGCGGGCAACAGCTAGTCTAATATATAAAAATCTCGTGTCACGGTGTTTGTTATCGAACTCATCCGAAATGGCTCGACCGATTTTTATGAAACTTTTTATTCTGAATTCGGTAGGTCTGAGAATAGGTCGTAGGCTATTTTTTATACCCCTATTCTTCGTAGGCAAAGTCGCGGGCAACAGTTAGTAATATTATATTGTAGTATCGCGCATCTCTTGCAGCAATAACTAGTTATGTATATATAGGTATTATATGTAAAGATATTTTAATTTTGCCTAAAGGTCGGTAGACTAGTCATGCTTTATTCGTTTTTATGTTATTTTTTTTTATGTTAGAAAGGCCAGACAAACGAACTAGTGGGTCACCTGATGTTAAATGATCACCACTGTCCATAGACACCCGCAGCGCTTTACGCGATGCCAGTGAGTTGTCGGCCCTAAAGGAAAGGGAACAGGGAAAGGGGGTGAGGGAGGGGAAGAGGGAAGGGGTGAGGTATTGGGCCCCCGGCACTCTCACTGACCGTACGAAACGCAAGCAGGATTACTGCTGCTTCACGCCGGTGTTCTGTGAGAGGGTGGTACTGCCCCGGACGAGCCGGCCCATTTGTGATGCAGCGGCTAGCTACAACATGGCTCTACCACTACACTCTCTACTCTCTTTTTTCTCCATTTCGTCATTGAAGTAGATACTTACATTTATTATGTACCTAAGTATTATAAAGTAATGGTAGAGATATATCGTTATTACTTTAAAAAGCTAGTAACTCAAATCCTTATGAAAACTTAAAAAGAACCTTAAAGCGACGGAGTAAAGTTGATGATATGAGAGTTATTTAAAAAGTAGTGACATGCAAATACACACGTGCGTCAGATTTAAAATCAAAGTGCACAATTTTGTCAATATTTTTTGCAATCATTTAAGATTGTTAGGGAAAATGTGATTTTAGCTAAACTACTGCGGTAACTATACTTCGTTCACTATAGCATTAAAAAAAAACCGGTCAAGTGCGAGTCGGACTCGTAAATTCCGTAGCTCCGTACAATGTTTTAAGCACTAAAATCGCAAGCTTAATATAGGTAGGTTTTCGAAAAACATCCAAACAGCATAGGGTTGCTGCGCGTAGGTATGTGCGGCCATGGCTATGGCTGTTAATCCTTGCCTAGCAACTGTCAGCTGTCGCCTAACAACCAGCACCACAGTTAAAAACGCTGGAAAAGACACGTTTCTTGTATGACGACCCCCTTTAATTGGCTAAGTAAAGTTTTTTGAAGAGGTGCTAATTATATTTTTTTCGGCAGTCGGCGTTCTGGAGATTGAGAAACTGCAGCTGTTTTATTTTTATCTCCTATTGTTTACTGGAAATATTTTTTTAAGTGTTTGAGGTGACACTTGTGAGATTTTATGGTTGACAAGCCGTTCGTGCTCAGAACTTAGTAGAAACAGAAAAAAAAACCGAAGTGAACTGTCACTGCTGTCAATGTCAAATCGTTTGCGTTTCGTTTGCTTTGCGTTTTGGTGTGCTCACTGCTCAGTGTGATTTTTTTACTATTTTTATCGACCTCCGCATAAAATCCGGACTTTCAATTTTACCGCATTTCTCCACAACTTATGCACAATAATTGGATCACGATTGAATACTTTCGATCACTATTTTGGAACTGCTTCTTGGACAACGCAAAGCAAACGAAACGCAAACGGTTAGATTTCATTTGACATTGACAGAAGCGACAGTTGAATTCGTTTTTTTTTCTATTTCTTCTTAGTACTGAGCACGAACCGCTTGTCAGTCATAAAATCTCACAAATGTCATCTCGAACACTTAAAAAAATATTTCCAATAAATAAAAGGAGATAAAAATAAAACAGCTGCAGTTTCTTGGTGTTGAAGTCGACCACTGTCGAAAAAAAATATAATTAGCATCTCTTCAAAAAACTTTACTTAGCCAATTTTTAAATTTATTTTATTTTTAGTATTTGTTGTTAAAGCGGCCACAGTATATACACAACCGGTGAAAAATTCAAGTGTCTAGCTCAAGTTTCAAGAGATAGAGCCCTGTGACAGACGGATGGACACACAGACAGCGGAATCTCAGTAATGGTTCCTGTTGACATGTTTTGCGTACGGAACCCTAAAAAAATTAACGCAAGCTTTAACACAGTATTCATAATTGCTTAATCCGAGTTCTGAAGCTCTATATACTGTGCGTACCAAATTTGAAGTCCATCCAGCCAATCGCAGTTGCAGACAGTAGGTCAAAATTTTCTTGCAAATATCATAATCATCATCATCATCCCAGCCTATATACGTCCCACTGCAGAGCGCAGGCCTCTCAGAATGAGAGGGCTTGGGCCGTGGTTCCCATACGGGCCCGCGCGCATTGGGAACTTCACACACACCATTGAATTTCTTCGCAGGTGTGTGCAGGTTACCTCTCGATTTTCGCCTGCACTGTAAAGCTCGTGGTGTATTTTTAATGGAAAGTAGCGGCTTCGCTTAAGTTATTTTTAATTAGAAACAGGTGTATATAGGTTAGGGTCACTTATTGCCGATTCACCGCTGATTGACCACTTTAAATTTGATAAATAATAACTATCTTTATGATTTTCGAAGGTGTTTTTAATGAGGGCTTAGTTTAGTATTAATGTTTAATTAAACAAATACGACTATTGCTATTATTTTAGTATTAGTAGACTTTATTAAAGTTATTAATTCAGGAAATAATAAAGAAATAAATTGGTTAACTTGTCTCTCAGCTTGTGTTTACGGACATAGTAAGTTGTTGAAGATATTAAAATTTTCCTAAAACATTTTTTTCTATCGTGCCATTTATTTATTTATTTCAAATTTCACAAAACTTAAATCTAACTTTCCAGGTAAGCCCAATGCAATAGACAAATCAAATAAATCTAATTAAATTATAGCCTTACAATTACTATGATTTATGTATGTAACTTTAATTAAATTCATGTAGGTGTACATATTCGTGTATAGATAGATTAATAAAACAATAAATTAAAGTTTTAAACTATTTGTTTAAGTTTTTCTTAGGAACAATAGGTACGTTGTCAAAACGTAACAAATATTATATAAAAAGTATGTATTTGCCTTCACAAATAAAAATAAACTAGTAGAAAATTCTAAAGACTCATGTCGAATGTGTCATGATTAATATAAAATATCATAATCAACATCGTTGCTAGTATGCTTGCTTGCATGCTGATTGTTTGCTTACTTGCTAGTATGCTTGCAGGTTTAATTGCTTCCTTAAAATGCTTAAGATACAGATAGACATAATATGCTAGTATAAATCATCCTTAAAACGAGCATACTATTTAGCTGAGAAACATTGGCTTGAGAAACGCATGTTCGTTTTAAGCATGTTCTTAAATTAGGTATGGTCATTTCAGGTAGCAATCGCTCATTAATAGCATGATTTTGTGCTAATAGGTAATGAAGATGTCTATCTGTAACTATATAAGTATAGGTACATTATGCAAACGACGCAGCGGGTAACATTCTAGTTATTAGTACCTATTTTTTAACATGAAACTACCGTCAGAGTCAATCGTAGTGAATATATACTGTTTTAAACTTTCGTGATTTTCACTCATAGCTAAAATACCATAAAAAAGACTTATCACGCAAAACACACGAATAATATTTACCTCGACGTTCCGAATACTTTAAAGTGGCTGTGGTCACGAGTAGATAGACTAGAGGTCTACTCGTGACCACGGCCACTGTAATGTGGTCGCAACGTCGAGGTGTACTCGTGTATTTTGCGAGATAAGTCATGTTTATGGTATTTTGGCTATGTAGTGAATATAGTTAGTAATTTCGCTGCCATATCTATTATTTCGCTGGACAAAAATGCCAGCGAAATTACGCCACCGAGGATTACGACAATTAGGTATTTTTGCGATTACTGCTAAACTATATACATGATTAATATAAGCTCTTTACTGTGAAATAAGGACTAAGTAAACTAGTAAATAAAAATATAACCATTTAATTAAAACCACTATATATCGCACAACAGGAATCCACGGAAATTACTTTTAAGCGAACCAAAATACATCGCGCGAAAGAATCACCTTGGTAGGCACACAAAACTCAGTAGTAGGACGTCCACTCCACGTGACAACTGGACCACAACTAACATACTCTTCCACAAAAATGTGAACATGGCGATATGATCCTTCACCAATGAGATATTAGCAGGTATTTACGCAAGGTAATATTGGTAGCTAGAGGTGGGACAAACACAAAATGGCCAACCTATTTTTAAATAACATTTTATTAAGTATAAAAAAGTTATAATCGAATGCGTCATGTAATTAGCTTCATTTTGATATATATTTAGTCTAAAAATGGCTCCTAGACACAAAGTTATGCTCAATTGATTCAACAAAACCGCGTGTGGGACAGGCCTCACAGACTTACTGCAGTTAGTGTTTCTAAGATTTGGATATTTTTTATGCAGTCTTAATTGAAGTCAACAATGTTTGTAATGTTAAAACTCATTGTATTGTATTGTGTACAATGTATATAAAATTGTGTGGTAATCATTTTTTGTGTGGTTTTTTTTTAATTGACTTGGGACGTCCAAAAAAGTCGCTTCGAAAATTCACTCATTTATAAATTAACTAGCTGGCCCGGCAAACGTTGTTTTGCCTTATCAATTACGATCCGCCCCGGCTTCGCACGGGTACAATTATATTATGCATGTATTATATATCCCCCTTTAATACTCCCGCACCCCGCATTGTACATCCTGGCGTTCGCCGCTCTCTTGCAACTGCCCTTCACCGCTCTCTTGCAATAATTTGCAATAAAACAATATTGTGACTTCCTATAAATTGAGATGTAAGCTATCCTATCTCTCAAGTTGGATCAAACTGCACACGGTGTGCAAATTTTATTAAAATCGGTTAAGTAGTTTAGGAGTCCATCGCGAACAAACAACGTGACAAGTAATTTATATATATTAATATACCACAAAAAAAATTAACCCACGGTAATAAAATTAAAAATAAATTACATTTGAACCTCACCTTACCATTGCTTGACACAAACAAGCCAATTTTTATCCAAATTTTATAATTATAATAATTTTAACAATTAAAATTAATTGTTTCATTAATGACTTCTAGCTGATTCTAGGCATGGAATTCTACAGCCATTATTGTATTTTCACGACACTGCTCGAAAATTTGGCCATAGATAACCTAAATCCAGTACCTACCCAAACCTGCCTATAATAAGTAGGTACATTTATCAGCTGACTCATTTATGGCACGCAAAATACGACAACAATGTAACACATTATGAAAACAGGACGTATCAATATATGTATTTCATAATACGATACGACTTTTTGAAAGATAATTTCTGAATTTCATTCCCGGCGTGCTGAAACGATAATTGGACCAATCAAAAGTACCTAATCGTCTGCTGCATGTGAAATTAAATTGACCAATGAGAATGCCATTGGACAGGGTACGTATCATAATGTATAAAATCAAAATATATACGTTTACAATATATACGTTCAAAATATATAAAATCGAAAAATATAATAGTTAAAATAAATAACAATCAGAATTCATAAAGTACGTTTTTCATAATGGTCGGAATACATACAATTAAAATGACTAAGTTCACAATGTATAAGTTCAGAATATATACAATTAGAATATATAATGTTTGAAAGAAATAACAAGAACGTTTTTCATAATGGTCGAAATCCATACGGTCAAAACACATACAATCAAGATGCGTACAATAAGATTGCTTCCATCGTAATGTAAGCATTTTGATAGTATGTTCTAGGATTGTATACTTATATTCTATGTGAAAACACGAACCTTTACGATTAAAACCGAAGCATCCCGAAAGTCAAAGTGGAACCTATTGTATTGTTTGTTCATCAATTCATCATCATCTCCAGTCTATTTACGTCCTATTAATGTCTATTAGTGGTTTTGCGATAGCGATAGTATATCGATCGATAGTATCGTGTGATACTATCGTGGGCTTGAAAATCCATCATATTATTGATAGTACTATCGAAACTATCCACCATCGAAACGAACATTTCATTATATTATACTGTTTCAAAACTATCGATACTATCGAAACGCGTCGATAGATCATAGATAGTATAGATAATATCGACTCTTTTGACGCGATACTATCGATAGTATCGACCAAGTTCAATAATGCCTAATATTCACTATAGAATTGCAGCATGTCGATATTTTTGATAGAACTATCGCGTTATTGACTGATTTCTCAAGATCAACTATAGATAGCGAAACTATCGCTATCGCAACAACACTATTGTGTTTAAAGCTCATATTTTTGAGAGAGGGTAGCAAAGAGTATTATTACCTATTGCACAGAAATAGGGTAGACATGAGATTGTAATTGGGTAGGTACATTATTTGGTCGATCGAATGAGTCTGTATTGCTGTATGATTACTGGTGCAGTGTGCTTTGTAATTTTATTGTCGGTTTAGACGACCAGATGGCCTAGTGGTTAGAGAACCTGACTACGAAGCTTGAGGTTCCGGGTTCGATTCCCGTGTCGGGGCAGATATTTGTATGAAAAATACGAATGTTTGTTCTCGGGTCTTGGGTGTTTAATATGTATTTAAGTATGTATCTATCTATATAAGTATGTTTATCCGTTGCTTAGTACCCATAACACAAGCTTTGCTAAGCTTACTTTGGGACTAGGTCAATTGGTGTGAATTGTCTCATGATATTTATTTATTTATTTATTTAATAATGCCACAGGATAGTATTCAGTTATTTAAAACTCAAAAAGGTGGACATAAAGTGCAGCTCAGCATACATAGGGACAGACAGACAGCGGAAAGCGACTTTGTTTTATACTATGTAGTGATGTCAATGCAATCTTTAGTATATTTAGTATGCACATTTTAATTTGGCCAAATTTTCATTTCATGTCATTTTGTTTTTTACCAAATGCTTTGTTTAACCAAAAAATCTTCAAACAATAAAGATTTAGTACCACTAAGTACACTGTAGTAGATTTAGAAACAAGGGTAACCCTACCATTACACCACTACTAACCATTAGAGAGAGTATCTAGGTAATTTGAAATGAAACAAACTTTGCTTTGCTTTTTTTCGGCGAGCGAGTGAAGCGAGCGAGCATGACGGTTCGGGGCGGAAGCGACTCGGAATAGTTAGGTTCAAAGGCTAATGCGGGAGCGTAGTGGAGCGAAGCGAAAGGGTGTTTTTATATTTTATCGGTCTTTCGGATATAGTGTATTACTCCACTACTAACCATTAGAGTATCTAGATAATTTGAAATGAAACAAACATTGCATACTTTTCGGCGAGTGAGCGAAGCGAGCGAGCAAGACGGTTCGGGGCGGAAGCGACTCTGAATGGTTAGGTTCAAAGGCTAAGGCGAGAGCGTAGCGGAGCGAAGCTCCCTCATTAGCCTTTGGTGTTAGTTATTTTTTTTATTACCACGTGGAAAACCTTATTTGTTTGATAAAATTTGGTATATTATTATTATTTACATTTCATAATGTTAAAGACAATGATACCTAATGGAAATAATCATTTTCTGTGTTGTTACAAAAAAAATACCTAACACCGAAGGCTAAGGCGGGAGCTACGCTACGCTTCGCTCCCGCCTTAGCCTTCTGAACCTAACCTATCCGAGTCGCTTCTGCCCTAAAAGGTCTTGCTCGCTCGCTTCGCTCGCTCACTGCCAGCGAGGTACCGGTTAGGGTATACGAAAGGGTGTTTTTATAATTTTTCGGTCTTGCGGGTATAGTGTATATTAACCTTTGATTATGTATTTCAACCATTATGGAAAACGTACCGTAAACTGGGGTTACTTTGAAATGCGGGGCTACTTTAGAAAAGAGTGTTTTACCCCGTTTCCTTATTTTTTAAGACCATCTGTGGCAGTGAAATAAGTAGGTACCTTGTTAAATCACCTAACTTTTTACGTCATTTGCTCAATCGAGCTATGAATATTTGCGTTTTTATAACCATTTTAAATCTATCAAAGTAGCCCCAAAATTTCCTAAAGTAACCCTTGTTTACCAGTACTGTATATAAGGGTCCTTGCCTCGTAGGGAATCAGAACCTACCAAACTGACTCAGATTGGTGGACACTCAGATGACTTCTACAGGAAGTAAAAGACACGTGTCAAACGAAAGTCAAAAGTAACAAACCAGTACTGTATAAAAATTTTGATTGATATTTTATTTAACTATAATATTTTATAATTTTATGTATTTTGAACGTATACATTGTTAACATATGCATTTTGTGCAATATGACTAGGAACCATTATGCATTGTAACTATTATATATTTTGATACATTATATTTTATGATTTTCGGCATTTCAACTGTATGTATTTCAACCGATATTTATTTTAAATTTATACATTATAATACGCACCCATTGGACACTCACTTTAGGGCTGGTCCACAAATTTAAAGTTGCTCAACGTGCTATGGAAAGGGCTATGCTCGGAGTTTCTCTAAAAGATCGAATTCGTAACGAAGTGATCCGACAGAGAACCAAAGTTATCGACATAGCCCACCGCATCAGCACGCTGAAGTGGCAATGGGCAGGCCATATAACCCGAAGAACCGATAACCGTTGGGGTAGACGAGTTCTTGAGTGGAGACCACGGATTGGCAAACATAGCGTGGGACGTCCTCAGACTCGGTGGAGCGATGATCTTCGCAAGGCGGCTGGCAACAGCTGGATGAGAGTGGCCGAGGATCGTGCTCAGTGGCGTGCCATGGGAGAGGCCTATGTCCAGCAGTGGACGAATATAGGCTGATGATGATGATGATGAATGTGAATGCGTCATTCATGACTTTAATGAGGTGTTTTTTTTCCTTAAACGCATAATATGCACAAAATGCTTTAATTTTTTTAAGTATGAAAAACGCCACAGCGTTAAGTTTTTAAGCCTGCTGCACACTGCACTGCACTGGCTGAACAGCCAGACTCGTCATGTTCATCGTGCTGCCGCAGCCAGACTGCTCAGTGCGCGAGTATACATCCTCGTCATGCCCGACTTGCTGCCGCAGGTCGGACGTGACGAGGATAAGGTTTTAATTTTTTAATTATGTGGTTTTTGGTACTGGCCACTAAGAAACGCATCGCTCGTTTAAAAAAAAATGTCACAAAAGAAAAAGTAAAATCGGCAGGAGCAACGCAGTGTTCCGATGATTTCATTGTTATTTCCTCGCATTAGTCGTGAAAAGCACAATGTTTAGTCTCGGCCCAAAGTGCAATAGATGGACTCGTACTTTCGAGGGCCTCCGCTACGCGTCGGCCCTCAAACAAACTCGTCCATCTATTGCTTACTTTCCAGCCTCTACAACAATGTACTATAGATCCCTAGTGATGATTCTAGTATTTTTTTAATAGTTTTCAATTATAATAATTATTTTTTCATCACACTTGCTCGTCAATGGTGTTATTCCATGCCTGTATACTAAATGACAATGGCCTAAATTGTTCTTAAGGGGTATTGTTCTGTTCTTAATTGTTAGTTATAGATTTACGTACAGTTTTTCCACTCAAGGGAGTTCTAACTTTAGTTTTAAAATCTGCAAACAAGTTAGTAGAAATGTCATTTCAGACTTAGGAGGTTTCAAGTCAGCCAACGTTTTATTTATAATCTTTAAAACTTAGCTATATAACCCAATTTTACAACACAAAACTTATCTACGCTTCAAGAAACGTCGTTATATTTATATTTTATGCGTATCAAATTAACTCGTCCATCTATTGCTTACTTTACAACAATGTACTATTATTATTTGGCACCAATTACTCACCGACCGCAAGGGTAAGCGGTACGCTTAAACCCAAAACGTCCATGACGTCTCTAAAAAAAATCACAAAACATTAATTGAACACACGTCAGATAAAAAATACCCAGTAACACTGGCCTAACGTATATTAATGACTGACGTTTCCATGAGACACAGTAAAAGGCCCAAAACAGGTTTTCTGTTGTTCATCGGTGTTAAACTTGTAATCAGTATAAAAGTCTGCGAGTTCTGTGTGTTGCATCACAAAGCAGTAAACAGGGGCGCCGGCCAGTACTGTCATATACCAAAATAATGTGAGTATCTTACCTGAAAAATATATAATACATTTTCATACGAAGAGGAAAGCTGCCAGCCTTTTGGGCATCTATCCTGAAGCGGGGACGTTTTCCATTTTAGATTCTCATTTATTTTGTTAAAGTGTATTATTTTATGTTTGTTTTAAAGTCCTTTGTCTGTTTACTTAATAAATTTTTATAATCATAATTTAAAGATTTAATTAAATTCAGGAGCTTTCTTTGAAAACATAATTTTAGTGCTTGAAAACGGTTAAATTTTTCGTTCTAATTCAAAATCTATACCGCAAAGAGGATAATTTTTACAAAAATATCAGCAAAAAAGTGAATAAATCCGTGATAAAGACTAGTCGGCTTTAAAGTTTTTTTGACGTAAAAGGCTCGAAAATTACAAAAAAAAATCTTTTATCCTTTTGTTTACACGACTACGGATATGCCAAAAAGAAGTGTATGTAGTGATTTTAGCAGTCTATGTTTGTATTTACGGATGTTCCACCGTAGCGTCGAGACTACTCATCCGATTTTAATAAATAAGGTGTCAATCGATTCGTTATTATAAATACTTTATATTAAAATCACATCAGTCATTAAACTGCATTATCTATAGATACACAGTATTTTTTCGCGGCGCAGATCTACATGATCAACTCCCAAGGGAGCATCACCTACTATTGATCATTAATTAAAATTTACCTTTTGACTCTCTCGCGCTCCCCTTGTAATGCGACAAGTGAATGGTCGTTGTCTCAATGAAAGAAGCATCTTAATCCGACAAATATTTTCCAAGTTGCGGTACTATTACTTATAAATCTACAGCAATACGGCCCCGTAATGTAACGTAAACACTTTCAATATTTCTCTCAGCAAATGGTCTTTTGGTGAGCTCTAGAGTGTTATTCAATCTTTTGATTGTCATATGTTTTTTTCAGCATGAAGAGCTTCATCGTCGTCTGTTTTTTCGCCATCGCCGCGGTGGCTTATGCCCGTCCCGGCGACCTTTACACCGACAAGTTTGACAATATTGACTTGGATGAGATCCTGTCTAACCAACGACTCCTCGTCCCATATATCAAGTGTGTGCTTGAGCAGGGAAAGTGCACTGCTGAAGGCAAGGAGCTGAAATGTAAGTCAGGATAGTTGTTAAGATAAAGTAAATTCACTTTTATACGTACAGTCGCCATCGTAAGCATCGTGGACTGGTAGCTGTTGCCCGCCACTCCGTGTGCGAAAAGTAATAAAAAATAGCCTACGACCTATTGTCAGACCTACCAAATATAGACAAAAAAGTTTCATAAAAATCGGTCAAGCCGTTTCGGAGGAGTTCGCTAGATACGGTAACATACACCGTGACACGAGATTTTTATATATTAGAAGATTAACATGGTCGTGTTCGGATGTTTATGAGCACCTAGACATTTCCGATATTTTTGATGGCGACTGTACGCTGACGGTCATAAGTATCTATACACCGCCTTTATGATAGTGGTATAAAGGTATACCTACAATTATTTTTGAAGTCTTGGTAACGTACATACAAAGTGTCTACTCTCTGTACAAAGACCGAAATCCCGAGTAGAGTTCCTTCTCAGGAATGAATCAGAATCAGAATCAGAATCAGAAGTTTTTATTATCATAGCTGTTACATAATTAACACTTAACATAACATATAGAGCCAAACAGAACAGCCTCGACACTCGTCATTGTGGATTTAGGATACACTATATAATATTACACACATAAAAAATCATTGAAATATTAATTGGTATTATAATGATAATTACTTACTTACTTTTTGTTCTACTTTTGTAAAATTAGTTGATTAAAAACAAATTAAAAAATACTAATTAATACCCACAAACAAATCAACAATAAGTAGGAACATAGGTAGGGTCGGGTCGGGAACGGTGGCTCGGGTTTTTTCGAACGCTCAAATTATGAAGAAAAAGTAGTGGTAGCGGGCTCAAATTCACACTCAACGGCTTTGGTTATTAAATTGTATTCCCTGCATTATCAGTTTTTCAATCAAGACAATAATAAAGTAGTCAAACAATGTTTTTAAAAAAAGGGAATGAGCCACTGTGTACGGGAACTGGGGTACTGTGACTCTACCCTGCTTGTACACAGAGTTTCTAACAGTATACAGTGGCTCAAGTATATAATATTCAACTAAAACTATAATTTACATTCAGTTTCATTTATTTGTTTGGGGAGAAATATACTCTAAGCTTTTTTAAGTGTACTTACTAGATAAAGTAGGTACACGGTGGCTCAAGAAAGTACATAGTAACTCACGAGCCACTGTGTACTTCTTAAATTTGAGATTTTACGACAAGCAATTGTTTCCCAAATATTGTAATTGCAGTTGAAACCAGTTTGTGGCCAATCTGTTTTTAGCCAGTAACAAAGGTTTAAAACTTACCGAACAGACTTTAAAATGAAATTGTTCATTAAAACCTTCGATATATAGTGACTGTCACCAAGGCCGTGGTTATTCGTTTCTATGCAGTATTAAAACTAAACAACAATTTATGAACCACAAACCTCAATGAAGCCAACTTCGTTAAACGCTCGCTTAGCCCGTCCATAGAACCGCAAAGTCCGCACCGCCACTTGGTATTACGTATTACACTAAATAATGTCCGTTATTTATCATTAGTACTAGATAACACTATTTAAGTACAATGTTTTTTATTTACACACCACAATGCACAATATAATATACGTCCGCCGAAAAATTAAGAAGTCCCGCCCTGACAGCTCCTTTCTTTTTTGCCGCAGTGCATGGCATGGGCTTAGCGCCAATCATCCACCGACACCGAAAGCCAAAAAGGATGATAATTCAAAAAATTGTTGCTTATTTAAAATACTTGCACAGAAATAATTCATAAAATTTTTGCTTAACCTTCAATAAGCATATACTCAGTATTAGTGTTTGTGTCAATTTGTACGAGTACCTGTAGCACGAATGCTAATAAATATTTGACATCATTTGACGATCAGATAGCCAAGTGCAAAGAACCTGACTACAAAGCTAGGGGTACCGGATTCCATCCCTGATCGGAGTGGATACTATGTATGAAAAATGCGAATGTTTACTTTCGAGCCCATCTGTAAAAGTATACATATACTTTAATAATATATGTATGCGTTGCGTAACACAAGCGCTTAATTTGGGACTAGGCCAATTGCTGTCAATTGTCCCGATATTTATTTATTTATTGTATACTATCAACGAATGCCACGAATAGAATTTTCACATATCACAATCATAATCCATTTATTTTACAGCTCATATCAGGGAGGCTTTGGAGAATAACTGTGCCAAATGTACTGAGACTCAGCGGAAAGGCACCCGCCGTGTGATCGGCCATATCATCAACAAGGAGGCAGACTACTGGAAACAACTGTGCGCCAAGTACGATCCCGAACGTAAATACGTCGCGAAGTACGAAAAAGATCTGAAGACAATCGCCTAAATACTACGAAATTAGCGTAGATGGTCCCTGTGCGTGAAAATCAGCGAGTAACAACACATTGACCAGTGGACGTCATACTATCCGGTTGGAAGTATACTTAGTAATCGCGCGATGAAATCTACTCGCCGCCATTTTCTCGCCCAACGTGATCAACGTTAATAAAGCAACGACATGTTGCTAGACTTGTGATAGCATTGGATAGTGTGATTTCGGAATAAATTATTAAATTGTTATTTAAACCTTTGTGTTTTATGTAAATAACCCTAAAGCCCTCTTTGATTATGTAGTTGCCACTAAAGTGCATGTTATACAACCGTGTCTGCATAAAGAAAACTAATTTAACCTCTCAACACCAAGCAGCTAAACGTAAAGCTACTTTGAACCTTATATTATTGCGTGAAGATCACTTTGACATTGTACTTTATGACGCATATATCCATCGTTGTTGCTGAAAAGGTTAAGAAATAAGCGAAATAAGTAAATAAATGAAGTTAAAAAAGTTGGGCATCTTAACGCTAAATGGATGTTTCCAATAAAAAGTGTACCTGTACCCAAACTTTGCTTTAAGTGAGGACTTTTTGGGTTTTTCTGATTCAGAATCAGGAGCGCTATTGATCTCGATGATTAAAAAAATCCCTTATTTTCCATACAATTTTTTCGTGTCAGTTTTGTGATGACCCATATAAACTCAATGGAAAAATCGTCACAAAACTGACCCAAAAAAATAAGGACACTTTTTAGGGTTCCGGAGCCAAAATGGCAAAACGGAACCCTTATAGTTTCATCATGTCTGTCTGTTCGTCCGTCTGTCTGTCTGTCTGTCCGTGGCTTAGTGCAGTGGCTATTAGAGTTAGAAAGCTGTAATTTTGCATGGATATATGTATATAACAATGTCCCCGAGAAAGTGATAAAATAAAATGTAAAAATAGTTATTTTAGGGTACCTCCCATAGACGTAAAGTGGGGTGATTTTTTTTCTCGTTTCACTTTATAGTGTGGGGTATCGTTGGATAGGTCTTTTTAAATCATTACGGGGTTGTGAAGACGATTTTTCGATACAGTGATTCGTTTATGAAATATTCTAGCGACCCCTGGCAGGTGAGAAGTAATAAATTATTCTAAAATTTCATGGTCTTGAAAAATACACCAACCTTCATCCTACCAACAACAACCAACATCCGGCAAAGATGAGAAAAGCTGAGTTGGTCATTTATAATAACAATAAATAAAACGCATGGTAAGAGAATTATACTTATTCTGAAACTTGACAGACATTTTAGAGTACGTATTAGAAGCAGTGTAAAACAGGCAACTGTTAGTCCATTTCTAAGAATTTTAAGATTTTGGTATTAAAGAAAAGGTAAATAAGGTAGATAATCCCCTAAGAGGGTAGAGAGGACTAATCTGAGTTTGAAGTTAAGCGATTCCATTGATATGGATTATTTAGGTTCTTAATAGTACATTGTGCATCAAGGGCCGTATATAGGGGATTACTAACGAGTATCCTATTAGAAAATTAGGAAAAATAATCCAAAAATAAAATTATTTTGTCTTAAATTGAACAAAATAATGGCTACCCGCCAATACAAATTGTCACTTTTTTGAGTCATCTACCATAGATAATTTAAACTGTGTTTAGTTTAGAATTCGAATGGTCATACGGCCAGATTCTGCCAACATGTTAAAAAAATACTTTCTAAAATTGTTGCAAAACTATTTGATATAAATTTAAAATATAAATATAACGACGTTTCTTGAAGCGTAGATAAGTTTTGTGTTGTAAAATTGGGTTATATAGCTAAGTTTTAAAGATTATAAATAAAACGTTGGCTGACTTGAAACCTCCTAAGTCTGAAATGACATTTCTACTAACTTGTTTGCAGATTTTAAAACTAAAGTTAGAACTCCTGTTAGTAAATAGGAACACAACCATTTTAATTCTATTTTTATGCACCTGTGGCGCTGTGTACGCCACTTGGTCTCTTCTCTCATCTGTCAAGTTGTTGCCGCGCTTTTAATCGTAGAGTAATAAAAGTCTTAATATTTCTAAATAACAAAGTTTATTTATTTACCACAACCACGAAATATTCCTACATGGTAGCAGAGCGTGGTTCCGTAGTGGTACAGACTGAAATAATAAGAAAGTGATACTTAACTTCAATCAGTGAAATTGTCGTTGCAATTTGAATTTGAGGTTAAGAAAAAAACGATTGAACAGTTGCATCCGAAGATACATATTTCTGGAAAAATCCCACAAGATGGGTTCAAATATGTTTAATTTAGAGAAATTGATCGGAAGAGAAAACTTTGCCACCTGGAAATTCAGTATGAAGACATACTTGGAACATGAAGACTTGTGGTGCTGCGTCGAACGAGCTGATGACAAACCTGTAGATGCTATTAAAGACGTAAAAGCCAAGTCAAAGCTGATTTTGTTATTGGACCCACAAAATTACGTACATGTTCAGGAATGCAAAACTGCAAAACAAGTGTGGGAAAATTTACAAAGGGCTTTTGATGACAATGGTTTAACCAGAAGAGTCGGTCTGCTTAAAGATTTGATTAATACTACTCTAGATTCAAGCAACAGTGTTGAGGATTATGTGAGCAAGATAATGAACACTGCCCACAAATTGCGTAACATTGGTTTTGATGTCAATGATGAGTGGCTTGGCACTTTGATGTTGGCCGGCTTACCTGAAGAGTACAAACCGATGATAATGGGATTAGAGAGTTCTGGTATTCAAATAAGTGCAGACTCAGTTAAATCTAAGCTTATACAGGAGATCAACACATCAAAGTCCACCGCTTTTTACTCAAATACTAAGAAGACTAAAAATAATACACACCAAGTAAAATCTAAAGGACCGAGATGTTTTAACTGTAATAAGAATGGTCATTTTGCCAAGTATTGTAAACAGCCGAAGAAACAAACAGCAGGCAAAGCGGAAGGCTCCAGTTTTGTAGCAGCATTTTCAGCCACTATCAAAGAAAGCACATGTGATCAATGGTTTATTGACTCCGGCGCATCCATGCATATGTCAGGCAGGAATGATTGGATGTATAATGTCACCGAACCATCAGTAAAGAATATTACAGTAGCTAACAGAGAGCCGCTAGCGGTGAAGGGAGTTGGCTCTGTTAACATACATATAAGTCAAGATAAGGTAATACAAGTGAATAATGTGCTATTTGTTCCCGGGCTAGCTGCTAATCTCCTTTCAGTAAGCACTATTGTGAAAAATGGACATAAGGTCACATTTAATGACAGGGGCTGTAAAGTTGAAAATGGTGAAGATGAGATACTATGCACTGCAACATTGAACAACAACTTATACATCATGGATACTAGTCAAGAAGTGGCTCATTTAACATCAAGTTCTCAGAATTGTAGCAGCACTTACCTGTGGCATCTGCGAATGGGCCATTTGAATATCTCAGATGTGAACAAGTTGCCTCGTTGTACTGAGGGTGTGACTCTGTCTCAGGAACAAAGTAATGTCACCTGCACTTATTGTATGGAAGGTAGGCAAGCGAGGATGCCATTCAAAAATGTTGGTTCAAGAGCAACAAGGCCACTAGAACTAATACATTCCGATTTGTGTGGCCCCATGGAAGATTCATCATATGGCGGTATGAAATACTTTATTACATACATTGATGACTACACACGAATGGTGCATGTTTATTTTCTCAAAGATAAGTTGAATATTCTAGAAAGTTTTAAAGATTTTAAGTTGAAAGTAGAGAATGAATTGGATCACAAGATAAAACAGCTTCGCACTGATAATGGCACAGAATATTGCAATTATAACTTTGAAAAGTTTCTAACCAATCATGGTATAATTCATCAGACCTCTACCCCGTACACTCCCCAGCAAAATGGGATGGCCGAAAGAAAAAACCGGACTCTAGTAGAACGAGCAAGGTGTATGTTGTTCTGTGCTAATTTGGAAAAGAAATTGTGGACTGAAGCATTGGCAACAGCTGCATATGTTGTAAACCGTTCCCCAACAAAGGCGCTAGAAGGTAAAACTCCATATGAAATGTGGAAAGGCGAGAAACCAAATTTAGCACACATGAAAATATTTGGCTCTGAAGCTATGGTCCATGTACCTATGGTTAAACGTCAAAAATGGGATAAAAAGTCAACAAGAATGATATTAGTGGGATATTGCGAAAACACTAAGGGATACCGTTTCATGGACCCTAAAACGCACAAAATAGTGAAAAGTAGAGATGTTGTCTTTATGGAGAAGTACAATGAAAATGTGAGCATACCTATGAATTGTGAAATTAATGTTACAGTAAAGGACGATCAAACAGCCACTACCAGTTCAGCCCCACCGGAAAGTACTAACTTGGGAAGTCAGAGAAAAGAAATACACACTCAGGAGTCGTCCACATCCGCACCTGTAATGCCCAGTAAGGACTCAGATAAACAAGAAGGTAAAAGTGAAGACTCAAGTGAGTATGACACTGACACTGGGGAACTAGATGCTACTTACTATCCTCCATATCCTATAAGACAGGACTATAGTAGTAATGTAACATTGAGATCTAAGAATAAACACATTGAGACACAGAGTGGAAAAAGGGGCCTATTGTGTTTATTTACTAATTTGACTGATCCGCAGACTGTTGAAGAAGCGCTCACATCACCACAAGCTACAGAATGGAAGAGAGCCATGGATGAGGAATATACTTCCATGATGAAAAATAAAACTTGGACTTTGACAGAGCTCCCACCAGGTAAAAAGGCCCTTCCATACAAATGGGTGTTTAAAACAAAAACTGACCAGAGTGGAAATGTTCTCCGATATAAAGCAAGGCTTGTGATAAAAGGTTATGCACAAAAATGGGGCTCAGACTATGAAGAAATATATTCACCAGTTGTCAGATACACCACTATCCGCTACTTATTTGCTTTAGCAGCCAGGTATGGATTGGCAATAGATCAAATGGATGCTGTATCTGCTTTTCTGCAGGGAGAGATAGACAGAGACATTTATATGCAACAGCCAGAAGAATATAAGGAAGGATCTCAGGTATGCATGTTGCATAAATCTATATATGGGCTAAAGCAGGCCAGCAGACTTTGGAATCTAAAATTAAATTCAGTTTTACAAGAGTTAGGACTGAAACAATCAAAAACAGATCCTTGTGTCTATTTTAATGCAGCTAAGAACACATTTATAGCCATTTGGGTTGATGACTTAATTTTATTTACTGCCGAAGAAAATACAAAAACTGTATTTAAAGAAAAACTAAAGAAACACTTTGTAATGAAAGATATTGGTACGGCAAGCCAATGTGTTGGTCTACACATTACCAGAGATGGTGACAAAGTAATGCTAGATCAAGAGAAATACATTAATGAAATACTAGCAAGATTCAGAATGTCAGATTGTAAACCTGTGAAAACGCCATTTGAAGTTGGCATGAAATTCAATGAAAAGGAAGAAGAAAAAGTGACTGACTGTCCATATCAACAAGCCATTGGTTCCTTACTGTATGTGGCTCAAGGTACCCGACCTGATATATCCTTTGCAGTAAATACACTGAGCAGATTTAATAAAAATCCTACAGCTGCACATTGGACTGCGGTGAAAAGAATATTCAGATATCTGCAAGGTACCAAAGACTTGAAGTTGATTTATACCAAAGATGGTAATGAGAATATCACAGGATATTGCGATGCCGATTGGGCGAGCGATGTGCGCGATCGTAAGTCGTGCACTGGTTACATTTTTTTGTTACAGGGTGGTGCTATATCCTGGCGGTCACATAAACAGCAGACCGTAGCACTTTCCACTGCAGAAGCGGAATACATGTCGATGTCTTCGGCGGCGCAGGAGGCGTTGTGGCTTCAACAGCTACATGCTGAACTCGATCGACATCAACTAAGCAACCCATTCGTCATATTCAGTGATAACCAGAGTGCCATAAAGTTGTCTAATAATGATTGTTACTTACCTAGGTCAAGACATATTGATATTCGCTATCATTTTCTCAAAGACCATGTTAATAAATTAGAGATAAAGTTTTGTTATGTTAAAGGTGAGGAAATGATTGCTGACAATTTAACTAAAGGCACTACTGCCGATAAACATTTGTATTGTGTAATGAAAATGGGGTTGCGTCCCAAGGGAGGGTGTTAGTAAATATGAACGCAACCATTTTAATTCTATTTTTATGCACCTGTGGCGCTGTGTACGCCACTTGGTCTCTTCTCTCATCTGTCAAGTTGTTGCCGCGCTTTTAATCGTAGAGTAATAAAAGTCTTAATATTTCTAAATAACAAAGTTTATTTATTTACCACAACCACGAAATATTCCTACAACTCCCTTGGGTGGAAAAACTGTACGTAAATCTATAACTAACAATTAAGAACAGAACAATACCCCTTAAGAACAATTTAGGCCATTGTCATTTAGTATACAGGCATGGAATAACACCATTGACGAGCAAGTGTGATGAAAAAATAATTATTATAATTGAAAACTATTAAAAAAATACTAGAATCATCACTAGGGATCTATAGTACATTGTTGTAGAGGCTGGAAAGTAAGCAATAGACGGACGAGTTTGTTTGAGGGCCGACGCGTAGCGGAGGCCCTCGAAAGTACGAGTCCATCTATTGCACTTTTGGCCGAGACTAAACATTGTGCTTTTCACGACTAATGCGAGGAAATCATTATCATCATCATCATCATAATCATCCATCCATCCATCCCGTCCATCCTGTCCATTCCGTCCATCCCGTCCATCCGACCATCCATCCATTCGTCCATCTATCCCGTCTATCCCGTCCATCCATCCATCCCGTCCATCCCGTCCATCCGTCCATCCGTCCCGTCCATCCCGTCCATCCCGTCCATCTGCCCATCCGTCTATTCTGTCCATCCCGTCCATCCCGTCCATCCCGTCCATCCCGTCCATCCATCCCGTCCATCCGTCCATTCCGTCCATCCCGTCCATCCCATCCATCCGTCCATCCGTCCATCCGTCCATCCTGTCCATCCCGTCCATCTGCCCATCCGTCCAATCTGTCCATCCCGTCCAACGCGTCCATCCCGTCCATCCCGTCCATTCCGGCCATCCCGTCCATTCCGTCCATCCCTTCCATCCGTCCCGTCCATCCCGTCCATCCTGTCCATCCCGTCCAACCCGTCCATCCCGTCCATCCCGTCCATCCCGTCCAACCCGTCTATCCCGTCCAACCCGTCCATCCCGTCCATTCCGTCCATCCGTCCATCCGTCCATCCATCCCGTCCATCCGTCCATTCCGTCCATCCCGTCCATCCCGTCCATCCGTCCATCCGTCCATCCTGACCATCCCGTCCATCTGTCCATCCGTCCATTCTGTCCATCCCGTCCATCCCGTCCATCCCGTCCATCCCGTCCATCCGTCCATCCAGTCCAATAATGTCGTTTCAGCACGCCAGGAATGAAATTCAGAAATTATCTTTCAAAAAGTCGTATCGTATAATGAAATACATATACTGATACGTCCTGTTTTCGATTAGTGTAACTTTGTTGTCGTGTTTGTGCGCCATAAATGAGTCAGCTGTTAAATGTATGTATGTATGTATGTAAACTCTTTATTGTACAAAAATAAGGAAAAAAAGAAATACATTATTGACAACCGTTGAAATGCATGTACAAAGGCGAACTTATCCCTTTAAGGGATCTCTACCAGTCAACCCTTGAGTGGATGAAAGGAGCATTTAGTAAGGGACCGACAAAGAGTAAGTCAAAATAATACAGTCGGACAAAGCAAAGGCTACAATACAACTTTTAGTAAATACAATACTTAAACTCATAATATAAAGAAACCTAATAAAAATATACTACCATATACAACATATATATGCAAAATACATATAATAAATAAGCAGTGTTCTCAATATATTAAAGTGATGGTGTGAGCCACATCTTCTTCAAAGCTTCCCTGAACGACACCACGGAGGGAGATTGCCTAATGGAGGTGGGTAATCGATTCCACAGTCTAGCAGTAAATGTACATATATAGGCAGTTTTGAGTACTGGATTTAGGTTATCTATGGCCACATTTTCGAGCAGTGTCGTGAAAAATATGTAGACAATTTAGTGTCCATGTCAGTTGGCAGACTTCTACGAGATTGACAGATTCTATTGAAATGAAATTTAATTAATTTCGTTTGCTAGTCAAACAATTCTAGCAAAACACAATTTTTTTTCAGTTTTTGATTTTCCCTCGAATATGAATATTTTACTCTATACATATATACTAAATGCTTTTTATTAACTTGTATACCTATGTATGTACGGGTCAAATCTTAGAAGTGAAATTTGGTATACTTTAAGGTTGGATGACAATGCAAGTACGGTCAACAAAAAGTACAGTCAGCGAAAAAAGTACCCATAAAAAAATCCCAGTAGTCCCAGTAACCCAGTAGTAAAATACCCAGTAGTCTGCTCAACTGCTGCTGCTACCTGTAGTCTACCTCTGTCAATCTTTCGCACGAGTGGGAAGAGCACGAGAGATATATCTTTCGTACTCCTCGCACTCATATACGGCCGACTACCGGTGCCTAGCTGACTACTGTCTTCTTCACCCTATATGCTTTGCATAGTTTTGAGCTAGGTCAATTGGTACAAATTCTCCCACGATGTTTATTTATTTATTATTTTATCATTTATCATAATTTTAAAGTTTTATCGGCCACAGCCAATTCGTGATAACCTAGTGTTTGACCTATGGCCCTTCAAGCAGAGGCTCGTGGTTCGAGCTTGTATACTTAACTTTTCGGAATTTATGTGCAAAATTACAATTAAACTTACCACCAGCTTTACGGTGAAGGAAAACGTCGTGGGGAGACTTCTACACACATGAGAAGAAATTCAATGGTGTGTGTGAAGTTTCCAAACCGCTTGTGCCCTGCAGTGGGACGTATATAGGCTGAGATGATGATGATGATACCTGTGCTGTAGTATTTTTGACAATTCCGAATTCTTATATTGGAATGGCTATGAAGCTGCAAGAAATGAGCAAAATATGCAAATTAGAAACACAATTAACAGCAGACTCGAATGGGTATTAATAAATATCAGGTAAAGTAGTGACGTCGGCGACTGACGGCAGCAGATCGTGACGACGGCAGTTTAGATTTTAGACGCTGATTCATTATTTGCATATTATGGTGAGATAAAATTCGAGGAAAGCATTACAGGATGTTTTTAAGATTGGTTGACGGTTCATTGGTTTTCGACATTAGAGTTCTGCATCGTGGACAGTGTTATAAAATTGTGTCTATTTGGCAGGCGTTTTCATGATGAGGTATAAAGAAGGCTGACTTAGAAATAAATAGAAATATAAATACTTATTAGCTAGGAAAAAAAACATGTAAGCAGTATTTGTGACATTACAAGAATTACAGTCGAGTTCTCCAATATTTATACCAGCCAACCGTTTATACCTAAATAACATGAACCTTACCTTACTTATGTTACGGTAATAAGTTCTATGTACAGATATTTATGAACGGTTGGCTATACAGATATTGGAGAACTCGACTGTACGGTCAAGTGCAAAAATAAGTATCGATTTAATCCTTCCATCGTTATATACCTATACCTTAATTCGACGACATGAGAGCTATGGGACATATTTATGAACAAGTTGTGTGCACCCATATTTTTACACTTGACTGTACAACAAAAACAGAAGAAAAAGAAACACTACGATAACTGCATGAGATAGGAAACACTACTATTGTAGAGTCTTTATAGTTGAATCAAAATGTGGAGGATTTAAAATATTTAGATGATAGTTTAAAGTGGTTGTCTGTTTTTCTAGACGACACATTATCACGATACCGTTAATTAAAAAATTAATTATACGGTAAATCTCAGTAATCGAACTACTGCGCTTTCATACGTCTGCCTTTAGTTCATTAAACTCATCGCCCACAGAACTAAATCAAATTGACGACATCGCATCCATCAATTAGTGTGCCGCAAATTCTGTTGAGAAACCCGTTTCACAGTTCTAGGGAACATCAGTAATATAGTAGGTATAAAAGAAAGAATTAAGTGGCTCGGGGCATATCACATTGGCCACTGGTCGAGAAAAGAGCAAGCTCTAGAGAAAAAAATAACGGCATAGACTAAGTACATTTTTTAAAATGAAGTCTGCAATTTTGATCAGTTTTGTGGCTTTGGCAGTGATGGTTTCGGCTCGGGCTGGCGATAAATACACGGACAAGTTTGACAGCGTGGATTTGAACGAGATTCTGAGGAATCGTAGACTGCTGATACCGTACGTCAAGTGTCTTCTGGGCCAAGGAAAGTGCACTGCGGAGGGTAAAGAGTTGAGATGTGAGTACTAAATATATCCTTTGTCTCGTTTTATCGTGAAATAGTTCTTAGAAATCACAAGACCTACTCGTATTAAGATAAAAGGGTAATTTTAATAAAAGAGTCTTGAATGTTAAATATTTATTTGTAATATGTACATTTCTGAGAGGAGGCCTGTGCCCTGCAGTGGGACGTATATAGGCTGGGATGATGATGTACATCTCTAAGATACTGATAGTAATAAATAGTTATAACAAATTAAAATTATAAAGGGAAAGTAACTAATAACTAAACTTATCGTAGATAAATGTAGAAAAAACCTCCTCCGCGGAATTAATATCCAAGATTTTGGCAGCATTTCCTCGCTGATAGCAATGCTGATACGTTCGCAACTTCAGAATTAAACTGACTTAATTCAAAATTATCTCATTTTAAAACTAAACCTGATCGTTTTTGTATAAAGTTTGTTATTGAGGTGAGAATATTTCGAACTGACTCTGAGTCAGTTCAATTCTGAAGGCGCGCGTTGTTCGAGGAAGCTGCCAGCTCTTCGGTCCCTGTGTTGTCCATCAGTCGATTTTATAATTTATAATTTCTTGAAAATGATTTGGTCGCTGCGTAAATAGTTTACCTAACAGTCTAACATTACTAAATGGACGCCGCAAATATTATTAGGTACATATACATACACGTAATACTATCAAACTGTTTGTTTTCAGTTTAGCGTAATTTGGCTAACTTATATCTTCACCTATACAGGGTGGTCGTGCACAGAAATTATTGTTTCTAACTCAGTTATGTTGGATAGTATAATGCATTAAGTATTTGTTTTAATTAGTCTTATTCAATTTGAGGTGTCCATACATCGAGTTTGTGATTTAATTTCAACAAAGTATGAACATCCCTATTATCAGACTAATTTTGACAATTGAGTTAATGCATTATGTTACCCAGCAATAACTGAGTTAGAAACAATAATTCTGCCGCCACTAGATCAAAAGGCACAACTGCAAACTTCCTCCAAAAAGAAACAGCACAAGTTTACAAAGACTAGTGTGCACCTTATGCCTTTTCTGTTTAGAACAAGTTTTCAGTTGTTCCTTTTTATCAAATGGAGGCAGAATTTCTGTGCATTGCTTAGGATGCATTCACCCTGTATAGTTATAATATACAAAGGTAACGTATTTGACTGATTGACAGACAACTCACTGCCTAAACACCTGGAAAAAGAGACTTAAAATTTGACAGCTATATATTCTTTGAGAATCATGAAAGTGGCCTATGAAAGTTTTTTTCTCACGGGATCTACAGATAGCAAATTTTTTAATACTACACGGAGGCGAAGCAGCCGTGGAGTAAAGCTAGTAATTTTATTATTTTCCTGATTGCTTAGCAGATTTTGGTTTATATTTACATTTAAGTAAGCGTGAATGTTTATATCAAGGCAAAGAAAATGGTTTTGCTTTTTTTAAACGTCACCTATCTGTATGTATACTTATATCGGATCCGGTTTACGAGAAACCCGTTGAAAATGTGTGGATGTTTTAAAAGTTCAGTTTGTCTGCCCGTCACGTGCGGCAACTGTGGTCACGTTTACTAAATGGTTTGGTTTAACGGCGACATGTTTGCTAGACCTTAAGTGTGAACATTAAAGGACTTCGATGTTTGCTGAATGATTATGCTAAGATCAGTGCAAATAAGCAATGCACTTAAACAGGCTTTGAACTCAACAGCTAATATTCAACTAAATGTATTCGGATTTGTGAAGGATTATTCTTTTCTCGTGAGTTCGCTTATGTAACATTCTGACAGTCAAATTGAAATTCTGGATTTTTTCTAATTTCGTCGTCATTTAAGTACATTGTATGAAGAATCATGCACGATTACATGTTTCTAGATTTTGGGGATTATAATTATAAAAAATCCGTGGGAATAATGAAATAAAACCAAGTCTATGTGTTATTCCTGAAACCCAGCTATCTTCATACAAAAGTTCATCTAAATCCGTTTATCAGTATCACTAACCTAACTAATTCCCAATAACGCAGGCTGAATTCTTATCCTTAGTAATATTGTGACCGAAAGTAACTATGCTATCTGTCGGTCTGTTACCAATTCAAGCGCTGAACCAATTCAGATGGAATATGGTTTGGAGATAGTTTGAGACCCTGGGATGGACATAGGATATATTTTATCACAGAAAATTGCATAGTTGCCAGTGGATAGCGATAAACCAAAAATTAAAACGTCGGATGTTTATATGATCGAAAGTTCAAAAGCCCGAAAATACGTTTGACCGGAAGCCTAAAAGCCGGACTACAATCCCGAACATTAAGTACGAAAAATTATAAAAATCCCGTTTTAGACAGCGAGCGAGCAAGACGTTTTTGGGTAGAAGCGACTCGGATAGGTTAGGTTCAGTACGCTTTACTTCACCAAAATACTTCTCGATCGCGTTTACGTAAAAATTTCAATTCTATGGAAACATGGAAGCGCGCGCGCGGAGAGGCTGTCCACTATGCTTAGTACTTCACGAAATACTTCTCGGTCGCGTTTACGTAAAAAAATCAATTACTAGGAAAACATGGACAGCGCAACCGCGGCCGCGCGTCCATGTTTCCATAGAATTGAAATTTTTACGTAAACGCGATCGAGAAGTATTTTGGTTAAGTAAAACTTATACTAAGCGTACATGTTTCCCAAGTAATTGAAATTTTTACGTAAACGCGATCGAGAAGTATTTTGGTGAAGTAAAACTTATACTAAGCGTACTGAAGGATAAGGCGGGAGCGAAGCGTAGCGATCGATGTTAGGTTTTTTTTTTATAACAGCACAGAAGTACTACTATGATTTTTTTAACATATTATCCAAAAAAATAATCTAAATCTTTTATAGGTTTTTGGATCCCCTATTCCATCTTTTAATGTTTGGCTCTCCTCTCATAGGTCATATCATAATTTGAAAATAGATATTTCGAACTTCGGTATATCGGTTAACGGTATTTTGTACTTTCGGTGTTCTGAATTTCGATGTATTTAAGCGTCGTTATTTCAACTGTAGGTATTATGATTTTTCGGTATTAAGAATAATACATACCTACCCTGTCACAAGTGTCAGCTAGTTACTAATAACGAACATTTTCTTTTCAGCCCACATCAAAGAAGCTCTAGAAAACTACTGCGCGAAGTGCACAGAGACCCAACGCAGCGCCACACGTCGTGTCATCGGCCACCTCATCAACAAGGAAGGAGCCTACTGGGGACAGCTCGTCGCTAAGTACGACCCCCAGCGAAAATACGTCGCCAAGTACGAGAACGAACTCAGAACCGTCAAGGCGTAGGTTTACTTAAAGGTTTCATAAGACTGAAATGATATTTATAAGATAAATAAATGTTTTAAATGAATAAGTGGTTAATTATTTCCATTTTGCCTCAGACATGTTTGCCCCAAAGGTAATTTATTCTTTTCATGTACGGTCAAGTGCAAAAATAAGTATCGATTTAATCCTCCCATCGTTACATACCTATATACCTTAATTCGACGACATAAGAGCTATGGGACATATTTATGAGCAAGTTGTTTGAACCCATATTTTTACACTTATGTATCTAAATCCTTCATTGTGAATAAATATAGAAAATAAACACTATTGACTACCGTTGGGATACATGTACGGTCAAATGCAAAAATATGTAACGGTTTTTTTTTTTTCGAATTGAGAACCTCCTCCTTTTTTGAAGTCGGTTACACACATTTATTTTATCAATAAGATTTATAAGTAAAAATTCTTTTGGCGACTAAGGTCTAAAAGGAAAAATTACTAAGTATAAAAATGACGACATGAAATTACTAAGTTTTTCCCAACTTTAATCGACACAGAAACAGTGTCGACGGAGCTCCGCTACGCGGAGCTCCTTCTGCGTACTTTATGCCCTTCGAGCCAATGCAAACTTAACATAACCTAAACCTACCTTTGTTTCTGTGTCGATTAAAGTTGGGAAAAACTTAGTAATTTTTTCATGTCGTCATTTAAAAAAAATAATTGGAACAATTACTTTGCTCACCCGCGACCTTACGATAGTTAGGTACGTTTGTGTAAGAAATGCGTGTTCTTGCTGCTCCTCCACCTCCACACTGTACGAACACTCACAAATTACACAAACACAACTATCACCACCACTAATCGATTTAATCCTCTCTAATTATGTACAGTCAAGGGCATAAATATATGTACGTTACCAAGGCGTCACAAATATGTATACAACTTTATGCCACTAAACATAAGGGCGGTGTTTGCATATTTTTGACGCGATATGGCTGTATAGATATTTATGCCTTCGATTGTACCGATAGGTACCTATCTTAATACGACGACATAAGAGGTATGGGACATATTTTATGATCAAGTTGGTTGCACCCAAATTCTTACACCTGACCGTACAAAGGCGAACTTAACCCTTTATGGGATCTATACCAGTTAAACTTTGAGTGGATGAGAAGAGCATTTAGTTACGGACCGACATTACCGATAAGCGACCGAGAGCGTGAAGAGAATGTCAGACAGACAGAGATACATTTGCATTTATAATATTAGTTAGGATTTTACTATAGGTATTATACTAAATATATTTATTTTACTTAAACTTTGAGTATCATAGAGGCGCATTTTTTTGTAATTCTTTGAAAATATACCTTCTGTATCGTTGAAGTGCACTATGATGTGACTTTTAGAATTTGTTCTGATAAATGAATTAAGCCAGATCTCTTTAAACTTAATTTTATTCATTTTTTATTTTTTTTAGTAAGTAAATAGGTTAGTAAGGTACAAAATAACATTCATTAGGTATATCTTTACTAACGTCACATTAACTGGCTGATCATTAAAAAACAGAAATACAAATAATTCCACTTTCAATAAAATTGATGACGTTAAGTCAGAACAAATAAAAAGTAAAAACCGTTTTGCGAATAAAAAAGTTAAGCGGATTTAAACTACGCCTCGCCGTGTGCATACTGTTACACGCACACTAGTACACTTCCAACGCACACAAGACAAGAAGAGTTTAAACTGGGCTTAAGGTTTAACACTCCGTCTTTACTTTTTATTTGTACTGAGGCTCTAATGTCCTATACGAAGCTCTAGGGTTAATCATCGCGGGCAAGAAAGGCTTCATACTTCGGCTTGTATTTGTCTCCAGGGTCATATTTGGCTTTCATCTGCTCCCAGTACTCATGTTCGTATTCTTTGAGGTGCTTCACCACTTTCCTAGCGCTTTTCCTCTGCCATTCGGTACATTTTTCACAGCCTGAAGTCATAGCGTCATTTACGTGACCTGGAAAGTGACGTAAGATTTAGTCGCGAAACAAAAGACAAAGACAAATCTCCTCACATCTATCGATGCTAACATGAAGAAAGGAATCTAGGCTTCGGCATAAAACCATCGCATATTGAGCCAAGAACATACGGCTAAAGTTTTCTGAGGGCACTGGGAAAGTCAGACATATCTCAAAAAGGGTTAGAGGGTTCCGACTATAAGAGGGAAGCAAAACTGATCACCTTGAGTAGGTAATTGGGATTTATTATTTAACATTATTGTGCCGTTTTTTGCCCAAATAAACATTAAACAGAATGCTACCACTGCGACTTCATAATGTGCAACTTCCAAAGCCAGTTCTATGACGATAAAGCCTTGTGAAATCTATATGTAAGATAGATAGAACTTCGAAAGATAATAATGAGAACCATCTATCACAAGAAATTTAACAATTTTGACGTCAGAAAGATACAGCCAAATTTGACTTTCTGATAATAGATAGCTAAAGCAATGTCTAAGAGTACGCAGATAAATAACTTTAACTATCAAACAGTATAGGGCCCCCAGTATCGCAGACATTTGCGAAACTAAATAAAACGAGTAACAGCAAACCTGTTCTTGAACTGGTTAATATTTTTGCTATTTTACTTGTTGTAGTTTTGCAAAAAGTGGTTTTAAATGTTCTGGGTAGTAGGACAGGATACAGACGATTTATTCTTTGTTGTAAAAAAACGCAAAAAGTGAGTTATATTACTTAAAAGGTAATTTTGAACACCTGCTTCTTATCAAACCGAGCAGCTTTTATTATTAGCAGTTCATGGTAACGAATAAGTAGGTAGGTATACATATAATAATAATAACAATAAAAATAAATCATGGGACGATCGACACCAATTGGCCTAGTCCCAAACTAAAACGCTTGTACTATGGGTGCTAGACAACGGATAAACATACGTATATACGTATCTGTATAAATGAACACAAACATAATAAGACAATTTACTAATTTATGCCTACGGCTAATCTAGAGCTCGAAATAAATGTCTAATTTAAATTTACTTTGTAATAAATATTAATTTTACTTACTTTTAAGTGCCTTCCCCTCCGGCGTGCATCGTCCTTGGTTGAGCATACACTTGACATATGGGACCAGTAATCTCTTGTTCGCCAATATTTCATCGATATTTATGCTGTCATATCTGTCAGTGTATTGCTCTCCAAGAGACAAACCTAAAAGGCCAAAGCCAAGTAACACTAACAACCAATTCATCTTTGTATTAGTATCGATGAACACTGAAGATTTAATGAAAAACAATTGGCTTTTATCTCAGTTCCCAGTGAGTTAATTGCGCTATTGCACCTTTTAAATTGCTCCAATTAAGATTCTGATTGTTCTAGTTAAGGTTTTGTATTTACATTAGTGTCTATTGTGTTCTTTAATGTAATCTTCAAAGTAACGCTAAGTGATCTTATTCATGCAAAAACTTGCGATCTTGCGATGCGATTGATAATTCTTCTCTTGAAGAAATTCAATTCTTGTCTTGATCTTGTCCATCACTATTCTATTTGACCCCGTTTCAGAATTACACTACCGACAAGGCAAAACTACCCTCATACATCACAGCTTTATTCTTAATAAATAATAAAAAAATAAATATCACGGGACAATTCACACCAATTGACCTAGTCCCAAATTAAGCTAAGTAAAGCTTGTGTTATGGGTACTAGGCAACAGATAAACATACTTATATAGATAGATACATACTTAAATACATATTAAACACCCAAGACCCGAGAACAAACATTCGTATTTTTCATACAAATATCTGCCCCGACACGGGAATCTTACCCGGGACCTCAAGCTTCGTAGTCAGGTTCTCTAACCACTAGGCCATCTGGTCGTCATTCTTGCATTGAAACCTTGGCACATTGCCTTATGGTTGTTTATAGCTGAACACGAGGCTTAATTGTCTAACGCTCTAACGCTTGTCTTCGCTTTCACCATCTCTTTCCGTCACCAACTTATACCGTTTGACAGAAAGAAATAGTGATTGCGAAGGCAAGCGTCAGATGCGTTAGACAAAAAGCCTGCTGGTTTATTATTAGGCCCTTCTTTGGATTTAATACGGGTCAAAGTACCCCGATTTTACGGTATCTGTCTCTCCCTGGTACATACAATATACAGGGTTATTTGTAATTCACTAGCATCCTTTTAACCCTAAACTCCTACCACTTAAACAAATGTTTTTTGTTTTACGGCTTTTGTGATAACTTAATTTTTTTGGTGTATTAATACCTTTTTGTAAATTTGAGATTACCTCTTATTTTTACGATACTCTGTGTATTTGTATGGGAAAAAAGTGGTTCATTTTAAAAAGTCGTAAAACAAAGTGTTAAGGGGATGTCAGTGAATTACAAATAACCCTGTAGTATTACAGAATGAGAATGCCTTACACTATGTTTGGAATTTAAACCTTGTAATTTGTTAATAGAGTCATGGGCCCAATAGCATAACAAATTGGGAATGTCTAAAAAAATTAACAGTGGTTTTTATATATTTTTTTGTATTGAAAAGTCAATTATAAGAACCTAATTTCAATATTTTGTCATTTACTTCACTACTTTTTTCAAAATTAATTATTTAAACTATTTTGGTTGATGACGTCAGATTATAATTGAGGGCTCCCACACTGCCAAATTTCTAAATCTATCTAAATGCGTACGATAAGGCGACCCCTATTAATTATTTTTTGCGTAGTGGTACACTGTAACTAGTGTCACTTTACTGGCGCTGTCAAAGTGTTAGATGTCAGACAGCGGGTCCAAATCAAACTCCGTAGTATAATCCACGCGTAAATTGTGAGTAATTCTAACCACACATAATAAAGTACGACTTGGACCGGTCACGCAATTTACACCAATGTCAAATGTCATTGCTTATTTATTATGTAATAAATTCATTACATAATATTAAAATTAAATAACTACAGAAAACGAGTTTAAAAGCTTTTATCTCGAAATGGTTTTCGAATGACTATAGATTGCAAAAAAATAGACATCCCCAATTCGACGGCTACAATTAAGACTGTCGGAACTACATTTTTTGGCATTTTTCATTTATACATTCCCCTGTTTCACCATCCATTGATCATATTTATTTGACGGATAAATGTGATGCAGTCTCTGTTTGTTTTGTTCGAATAGACGGAGACGGCATCACATTTATCCGTCAGTTAAAATTAATCAATGGGTGGTGAAACAGTCCCTAAGGCCATGTTCAGTACCTCTACCATGAGTTTACACTAGTTTACAGTGACCGTACTCGCTAGCGACGGCTTAAATGATTTGTATGGAGAATTGTACTTCCGTAAGTGACCGCTAGAGGCGCTGCACAATTCTCCATACAAATAATTTACGCCGTCGCTAGCGAGTACGGTCACGTAAACTAGTGTAAACTCATGGTAGAGGTACTGATGACAAGCGCTCAACGCGCGTTTTGATAACGCGCGTTTACAACTACATACATTTTGTTCTGGCCGTACAGTCGACTACAAAAAAATCGATACGGCCAAAGTTACAAAAATATGTATACACGACCTTAATGTTAAGTCAATAAAGGTGTGTATACATATCTTTGTAACTTTGGCGGTATCGATCTTTTTGTAGTCGACTGTACACATGATAACGCGCGTTGGCCAGAACAAAATGTATCGCGCGTTATCAAAACGCGCGTTGAGCGCTTGTCATCTGAACAAGGCCTTAATTAATGTCTTAAAATAACGTTATTTATATCAGTGCGAAATTTTGAAAAAAGTAATATTTTTTCACATAAGACAATGTTAATTGCTGCCGTCGAATATAAAAATAAGAGTATTAGCTATTTTGTATTGAAATTCACTAATAGTATGCTTGTATTTTGTTATGCAATTGGGCCCTGATAATAGAAATGAGCACCAGCTCCACAATTTATAAATTTATAAATTGTGGAGCTGGTGCTCATTCTCATAATCATGAGAACAAATAATTTCTCATTATTTTATTTCCTCCATAGAAATTATGAGAAATTGAATTGAAGATTGCCACACTTTATGCGTTCTGCGGGCTCGGTCAGGTCAAATCGAACGCAGCCCGCATTATGTATGAACAACATTGTCGGTCTCTATATATTTTGTACAGTACCTCTACCATGAGTTAAACTACGATTTTTAATTTCGTGGAATTCTGACATTTCTTAGTGTTACTAGGTAAAAAATATTTCCCGAAAATTTAAACAAGATAAAACAAAAACTAGGAAATTCAGAGCAAAAATTCCTTAGTATCCACATTAAAATTGGACATAATGTAATAAATCATTAATTAATAGGTACGTAGTTAGAATATTTTTTTATCTAACTGTTCAGACGTAATAAAATATTTAACCCTTTTATGAGTAAAAAATAAATTGTCTCGGGTATAATTGCGATGATTGACATATATCGCAAACTTTCGGACTTAAATTATAATTAATAGTTATGTATTAAGTTTCAATCGTCGTCTCAAGAGGTATGTAATTTAAAGTTTTATAGACAAGTTACATACTTAAATAATAAAAACCATCAAATATCATTCTTCTGACAAAACAATATTAAAGTCATTCGGTTTCTGTCTTGAATCTTCGAATGTGCTCGCTCTCCTGTTTCCGTATTATTTTTGTCGTTTGTTATTATTTCCTTGAAAAGTTTTTGTTTTTTGCTATGTATTATGTTTTTTAAAGAGGACTGATATCATTATGAACTGTCTCACACGAACCATGAATACACGAATCTCTTAAAAGCCTATGAAATAAATATAGAATGAAAACTGATAACTTCTTATAGTAAAAGCTCTCTTTCACTATATTTATAATGAGTAATGTGTCTATTTTATTATATTTCTAAAATAATAAAAGATTTAAAATGAAAAAAGGTTTGTTGCCTCTGAAACGTCAAAATCTGGCATTTGTCAGAATTCCACGAAATTAAAAATCGTAGTTTACACTAGTTTACAGTGACCGTACTCGCTAGCGACGGCGTAAATGATTTGTATGGAGAATTGTACTTCCGTAAGTGACCGCTAGAGGCGCTGTACACAATTCTCCATACAAATCATTTACGCCGTCGCTAGTGAGTACGGTCACTGTAAACTAGTGTAACTCATGGTAGAGGTACAGATAACAAATAACAGATATCAAATCCAGTGTAGTACAGACTATGTTTTTGCTTTGGAAAATAACCGATGATTAACTAAACGCCTCACCAGTCACCACTACTACGCCAAGATTACAGAAACAACAATAAAAAGGAATTTAACCGACAATTGTTTATTTAAACGAATAAAACATCAAAAAAAAATTAGTGTTGTAACATAATGAGCTGTTCAAAATGAAACTTTAATTAATTTAATTTATTAAGCCTGAATAGATGCCCACATAATTTATTCGACGTCTTTATAATAGGCGGTAAAATAACAACTTGCAACTGTTAAAAGGGGTATTATCATAGTAGATTGTACACCAAGAGGATAAAGCACTGCATTATGTCACGGGCGCGATATTGAATCCTGAGCGTATCGAGGGACTCCAGATTTAACTCCCGAGCGTAGCGAGGGGGTTCTCAGTTGATTCCCGAGCGAAGCGAGGGAATTAAGATGGAGTCCTGAGAGCAGCGAAGGATTTAAACGCGCCCAAGGCAAAATCAGTTTTATCCCCTAGGAGTATACTCTACTTTTCTCACCTTTTGCGAGACAATAAAAACCAAGGCTACTAGAAAAATACTCGAAATAGACCCAGAAGCACTGATTCTGACACTGACTTTGCGCCTTTCGCAGTTTTACATTTGTCGAAATCTTTGTAAGCTTTTAAGCATTTTACCTTCGACTTCTCTGGGAATACATTATTAACAATTTCTAAGGCCGGCTTGCGCAAACCTGGGTTAGCTACTTAACTCCGAGCGAGTTAACTGCTAACCCAGGGTTAACAAATGTCAAAATGTATGGAACTGTCATTCTTAACCCAGGGTTACCGATTTAATTTTTTTACCCTGAACTGTGCAAGTGGTCCTAAGGCGTCTAATTTAATGGAATCGAGTCAAATCACTTTCGTCACTCGATATTTTTTTAATGTTTTATCTTCTTTTGCAGTTTTGGTACTTAATATTGCAGCGTATTGAAACACTCGCGGCTTTTGTTTAAGTATTTGACTTTGTTTTGGTTCGGCCGCGGAACTGCAAATAAATGAGGCGCGAGCTAGACCTGCTGCGGCCTGCACGCGGAGCGATTTTGAAATTAGACTTTAAGTGCATACCAATAAGAACTACGAGAAGTGAGAATCACATTACTGCCCGGCGGGTTATAATGAAATTCAGTACAACATTACGCCCCGGCGAAAGCCAAGGGCTATAATGATTTACTTTGAGAGAGGTTTGCATGATATATAATAAGGCATTGTCGAGCAGGTGGTGTGAAAAATATATTATTATAAAGTTTGATAAGAAATTATTCATAAGAATTGTTTAATACAACCAAATATACAATAGTTATTTGATACATGTATGGCGATTTTAGATGATTGTTATATTATAAAACACTAACACAACCTAAACAAATCTGTAGATTACACAATCAAAAAGTTCATGTATAGTGTCACTGAAAATTAAATTATATCAAATTACTACTGTGTGTTTCGTCTGGTATTCTTTTTGAACTTTATGAGTTTTGGCACATTCCCGTCAGGATCAGGAGTAAACATGCCGTAAAAAACTATACTAAACTCTGATTGGTTGAAATACAGCGGTTCTGTGCCGCATTACTCAGGTATTTGGATGCCATTGGCTCTGGCGCGCTCTTCATAAATCTTCTTGTATTTGCCTTCAGGGTCGAAGCGAGCGGTCAGCTCCTGCCAGATGGGCAGTTCGTTCTTGATGAGGTGCTCAATGACCTTTGAAGCCCCCTTCTTTTGGGCCTCGGTGCATTTCTCGCAACCAGTTTTGAGTGCGTCTTCGAGGTGATCTGGAAAGGTTATTTAGGGGATATTAGGTAATGGTGGGTTCATATATTTTAAAGACTTTATCCACTGTTACGCCTGCGGTAAAGGCAGTTGAATTCAAATTCAGGGATTTAACGATATTTAGATGGGAATTCCCTAAAATTAGGTACGTCGTGGTTTTTATTTCCGTTTCATAAAGAACACATCTGCATTATGATTTTCGTTTTTTAGGGTTCCGTAGTCAACTAGGAACCCTTATAGTTTCGCCATGTCTGTCCGTCTGTCTGTCTGTCTGTCTGTCTGTCCGCGGCTAAGCTCAGAGACTGTTAGTACTAGAAAGCTGTAATTTGGCATCAATATATATATCAGTCACGCCGACAAAGTGATTGAATAAAAAAAAGTAAAAAAAATTTTTTTAGGGTACCACCCATAGACGTAAAGTGGGGGTGATTTTTTTTTTCTCGGCTAACCCTATAGTGTGGTGTATCCTTGGATAGGTCTTTTAAAATCATTGTGGGGTTGCTAACATGATTTTTCTATTCAGTGATATGTTTGCGAAATATTCAACTTTAAAGTGAAAATTTTCATTAAAATCGGCCGTCCCCCCCCCTCTAAAATCTAAACTGTTGAGTGGAAAAATTTGAAAAAATTCAGAAGGGTAGTAAATATATCAAATTTACTAGGAAAATTATAGCGGCTAAGATTGCTTGGAAATTATTAGTAGTTTAAGAGTAAATAGTAGCCTAAGGTATAAAACATACCTAAACTTGGATGATTCCGTACACATACGAAATCCTTAGAAAAATATTACTTGATTTTTTCGTAATGGCTACGGAACCCTACCTTGGGCGTGTCCGACACGATCTTGGCCGGTTTTTTTTTGTGTAAATCCCAATTCTGCGGGAATATTGGCGAAAAACTAACCTATGACTTATTTCAAATTTTCGCATTATTTGTAAGAGTACGATTATGTGGATTATAAAGTATAGTTAAAATTATTAGACTTTTAATACTTAACAATAATTTATCCCAGCTTCACAGCTGTATACCTATTGTGAATGTATGGTTGTATTGTAAATTGTGTTGTAAAGACAGCTTTAGTGGCTAACTGTCTTCGACTGTCCATACAGTCATATTCATTCTTAGTCCCAATTCATAAATGCTTGTTAAGCTTTTGCTAACCAAACATTAGTTTATCTGTCATTTTTTTGCCTTTAACATTTGCCGTTGCCATAACAATAATATTATTATCAATATTAATGCGATAGTTGAGAACGATTTTAAATTAGAAATTTGTCGAATTTTTTGTCCGTTAAAAACCTTTTTTCGAGGTGTATGTTGAACTTGCTGATTTATTAATGAAAGAACTAGGTATGAAGCAATAGCAACCAGTCTCGAATCCGAAGACGGATGAGGATGAGGTCAAGGAGAGTAACCTCAGCTGTTGACAGTCAAAAACAATGCATAATTTATAGATTTATTGCCGCCTTTTCCACACTTTTAGTCTCATCGTATGGATGTCCTTTAAACCTGAACATAACTCTGCCTATAAAACAAAAACATTGCTTTGATCCTCCTTATAGGCATTGCTTTTGATGTTAATCCTTCATACATTATATTATATAACAAACTGTACACGGACACAAATAAATAACATATTACTCGTGTAGCTTAGATTATCACCTACCATCCAGCTCACCGCCAACGGCGTAAGTAGCAGTTACAGAGGATAATCGGTACCCTAACATATATCCATCTTTCTATTCTACTAGTATAAAAAGTGCATGTATAACATATTCATTATTATATTAACGACCGCCTTAGCCTAGTTGGTAGTGACCCCGCCTACGAAGCAAGAGGTCCTGGGTTCGAATCCCGGTAAGGGCATTTATTTGTGTAATGAGCACGAATATTTGTTCCTGAGTTATGGATGTTTTCTATGTATTTAAGTATTTATTTATGTATATAAGTATGTTTATCGTCGTCTAGTACCCATAGTACAAGCTTTGCTTAGTTTGGGACTAGGTCGATTTGTGTAAGATTGTCCCCTAATATTTATTTATTTAATTTGGGGAACCGACCGTACATTTTTGAGTGGCAATTGCCAAAGAGATAAATACGAGTAGTATTCTAATTTAATACGTGTTTCTGTTTATACGTTTCTGAGACGGTGCATGAACAGTCTGCAAACATATTGAATGAACTAAAACAATTACTTTGCTCACCCGCGACCTTACAATAGTTACGTTTATGCAAGAAATGTGCGTTCATGCAGTTCCTCCACCTCCACACTGTACGAACACACACAAATCACATAAACCCAACCATCGCCACCACCAAGCTACACTGACGCGTTTCGAACTCAACCAGAGCTCATCTTCAGAGTTACCACAACCGTATGCTATGCTACCAAATGTTAAACTCATTAATATGGACCTCCGCAAAGTAACGCCTGATTCAATAAATTAAACATATTTAAGTTCTTTTAAAAGCTTTTATTTTACTTGTCCTGTTTGTTTAGGTCAAAACTTGGAAGTCAAATTAAAGAATTTGGCATAAGTACTTATGTAAGTTGGAAACATATTTACCTTTCAGCTCCTTGCCTTCTGGGGTACACTTGCCCTTGTCTAGTATGCAGTTGACATAAGCCTGGAGCAACCGCTTGTTCTCGAGGATTTCGTCCAAGTCTATGTTATCATATTTGTCCGTATATTTGTCCTCCGCCAGCGCAAACACCGCACAGCACACAACTAAGTAATATTTGAGCATCTGAAAATTATCGCAAATGTTTAGGATTTTAGAATTATAAATTAGACTTGCCACTAGGACTTGAGTTCTGTCGACGCAGCCCTAACGTAACTGCATAGAGATTTTAGCGTATTAACACTTCAAAACTATTTATGTGAATTCAATAATTTTCATTGTAGATTTGGGGGTGGCTGCAATAGAGAGATCTCTCTCCAGGCATATGCCTGGGAACCGAAGTCCGAAGGAAGAGAGTTGGAAGTTTTATTTATGCATCCGAGTTGAGAAACTTCAATAGCGCGATGTAGAACGTAGCGGTTACTCTAATTCACGACTAGATGGCGCTGGAGGACGCACCTGCTTGTTTTTCTGTACCTATTGTATTTTACAATGACTTAATTACATGAACAACAACATTATTTTTATGTGAATTTTACTGTCTAGATGAAACTTGTATTTAGAAACAGTTCTTTCTTGATCACACGGCACTCGTACTCACTCTGGAACAGTACCAATCGGGGTATCTTTAATTGTGGAAGGTCAGATAATACACGAAATAATTATAGTTTAAACACCTAAAAAACACGCTTTAAAGAAAGAAATAAAAACGTTTCTTCGTGACATCTCATCTAATCATCTAAAATTTAAACGAGAAAAACGAAAAAAGAGAAAGTTGACACGAAATTGTCCCAACTCAGCATGATCCTTGGACGACGCAAATGGTAAACTAAATGGTAAGCTTGCCTGATTGCTCCATCATCAGACCCTGGATACCATTGTTGGTCAAAGTACACCCTACGGCTATTCTAACAAGGTCAAACACAACTAGGGTAGGCTGTTCTGTCTTAGAGTTCTTATGTCTAGCTTCCGACTCATGGCAGTATAATTATGGTATGTCAGAGCTGTATAGTAGTCCAGTTTCGTGCTAATACCAAAAAAAGAAGGGAGTGAAATCAAGTTTAAAGATTAAATTACATACATAGATAGTTAAAAGAGAAGCAAATAGGAAGAGTTTGTTAAGTATTTAGTACAGTTCTACCCACTTCCAATGGTTTGATTGATTTGAAATTTGGCATGCGTATGTATGGGTCCCATTCGCGATCCATAACATTGTAAGTCATAATGTCCTGTTTGCCATAATGATCATTTGCCATAACTCTTTTTTTCTTTGAAACCGTAAAATTATCAGGAACTTTGAAGTGGTCACTTTGTAGAACAGAACTCTATAGGTTAGGTTAGGATTAATTTATAATAATACAGAACAACTAATAGATTTAGAGAAAAAAGTTATGGCAAATGATCATTATGGCAAACATTATATTATGATTTTCAATTTATGGATCCCATAATAGATCCCGGTTTTTGAAATGATTTTTAAAGTATAGTACAATAGAATCTAAGACCTACCATTGTGCAACGCAAACAGAATGCAGGTGACGTATGGCCGTCAGTTGCACTAACTAGTGTTTATATAGCTGCTCCGCCTGCGGCTAAAACATCTAATTTGTCCCCAAGTACGTTGTACCTGTGATTGATGTATTGAAACGTCGTCAGTGCGTACACAGGATGTTTTGAAATATAAAGTGTGTCTAAAATACCATTGATGACTGTGAATTAACGTTCCGTTGTCGTCAAATGTATTTATACTTGCCAAATTCTAAGTTAATCTGATATAGACCAGCCAGACTTAAGTGACAGTGGGCAGGGCACATTGGTCGTAGAACTGACGGCCGATGGTTCCAAAAGGTTCTTTAATGGCGTCCACGTACCAGAAAACGCAGTTTAGGCCTACTTCCAACAACATGGACCGCCAGCCTGGTTAAAGTTGCAGGAACGCTTTGATCTGTATCATCCTCATCATAATTTCAGCTGAAAGAAGTCCACTGCTAAACATAGGTCTCCCCCAAGGCTCGCGAAACAGATCGGTCCTGCGCCATCCGTATCCAACGCGTTCCCGCAACTCTAGGTTGGAGGCCTACCCACACTGCGTCTTCCAGTCCGTGGACGCCACTCGAGAACCTTTTGGCCCCATTGGCCGACAGTTCTACGAGCGATGTGCTCTGCCCACTGCCACTTGAGTCTGGCAATTCTTCGAGCTATATCGGTGTAAAAATATGGGTGCAAACAACTTGCTCATAAATATGTCCCATGGCTCTTTATGTCGTTGAATTAAGGTATCGGTTCATAATTTATGAGAGGATTAAATCGATACATATTTTTTCACTTGACCATAGGTCAGGTCAGAGGCCCTACCACGAAGTGCATAATTCGAACTTTGTTTCGTGCCGTCCCGCTCACGCTAAAATGATTTGACACGAGAGTGAGAGGGATAATGCGATGCGAACTTCGATTTTCGGATTTCGTGGTAGCGCCTCAGGACCGTAGGTAGGTAGGACATAAAGTTTGATAAACATAAAATTGGTCTTTTCAATGTGCTCTAGTTACAAAAGTATTATTAGAAAGAAACGATGGAGCCGGGGATCGAACCCAGGTCCTCGTCAATCCGGGGCGCTGAGCTGAGCTACTCTAAGTTACTGTGGTTAGTAAATTATTTGTTTTTAACTAAACAATTTTCTGCAGGTATATTTAAATCATCTTTTTAAAATGCAGACGCAGATACGAGTAACTGCGACAGACCTTTTGCGCGGAACAGGTTTAAATATAACCTTAAAACTGTAATCAGAAACAAGGAAAAAACATTGTAAAATATTCCATTCTTCATCAACCTGTATAATAATATTCAGGGGAAATACGACCATTCTAATAGTGCCACGAGTTTTTAAGTACATACAAACAATGCAGCAGCTAATTACGAATATACGTTGATATTCCATTAATTATAACTCAAACAATTAGCATTAAGAACTAAATAAAAGAAAATAAAAACGTTCTTCCTAAGTAAAAATGTTTTTACGTTTAATTACAAAAATACGAGGGGCGTTCAATATAAAGTGAGAATGAGATGCAAACTCTTTTAATATTACGAAATTAAATACTGGCCGGTAAAGCTAATCTATCTAGCTGATTGCTAAGAAAAAAAAAACTAACTGTCTTTTGTTTAAAAAAATATACGGTAATTTCTTTGCAATGCTATTGAGTACGTTAGCGAAAATGGAGAAAATTGAACTGCGCGCCGTTATCAAATACTTGTATTTGAAAAATTTTTCTACGGACCAAGTCAATTTGGATTTGCGGGACACTTTAGGGTCTAATGCTCCTCCGTATTCGACAGTCGCACGTTGGTGCGCCGAATTTAGACGTGAAAGAACATCGACAATGGACGACCCCCGCTCCGGACGCCCTACTACAGCAGTCTGAAGAAATTGTGAAAAAAGTCGAAAACTCAGTTTTGGCGGATCGTCGTGTCACAGTTCGTTTTATTGCTGAAAATGTAAAGATTTCAACGGGGAGCGTGCATAATATTTTACATGAACGCTTGGGTATGAAAAAGGTATCTGCGCGTTGGGTACCAAGAATGCTTACTGACACGCAAATACAAACTAGACTAGAGATTTGTCAAGAAGCTTTGAACCTGATTCAGCAAGACCAGGAACTTTTTTTGGCCCGATTTATAGCAATGGACGAAACATGGCTCCATCATTACGACCCTGAAACGAAACTGCAGTCTATGACATGGAAAAGGCCATCATCTCCAACTCCGAAGAAATTCAAGGTGGGCCCATCTGCCGGTAAGGTCATGGGCTCTGTTTTTTGGGATGGTAAAGGGGTATTAATGATTGAGTATCTCAAACATGGAGCCACTATTACGGGCACTTTATACGCCAAACAAATAGCAACATTGCGCAATGAGATCCGCGAAAAACGGCGAGGTAAACTCTCGAAAGTTGTGCTGTTCCACCAGGACAATGCCCCGGCACACAAGTCCATCGTTGCAATGGCTGCAATTCGTGATGCTGGGTTCAATATCTTTAAGCATCCTCCGTATTCACCAGATCTCGCTCCCAGTGATTTCTACCTATTTCCGAGATTGAAACAATACCTGAGAGGCCAGAAATTTGAAGACGACGACGCGGTAGTCGCTGCAGTACAAGATTTTTTAAGTACTCAAGATGAGACCTTTTTTAAAAATGGAATTTTAAGTTTAGAAAAAAGATATACTAAGTGTATTATGCTAAAAGTTGACTGTGTCGAAAAATAAAATGACATTTAGTAAAAGTTGTTTATAACATACTCATTCTCACTTTTTATTGAACGCCCCTAGTACTGTGTCATTGCTTGTTTTTGCCGCAGATCAAATTTAATAGCTGCTACGGTAATACATGCAAAAGTTTATGTATGTATATCTATGTGTATTTGGGTACCTACTACACAGCGTAGGAAACAATTACTTTGCTCACTCTAACATTAGTAACATTACACATCATTTGAAATTTTGGTAGCACAGTGAACGGTAGCGGTATTCTGAAGATGAGCTCTGGTTGAGTTTGAAACGTGTCAATGTAGTTTGGTGGTGGTGATAGTTGGGTTTTTGTGATTTGTGTGTGTTCATACAGTGTGGAGGTGGAGGAACTGCATGAACACGCATTTTTTAAATAAACGTAGCTATCGTAGAGGTAAGGTCGCGAGTGAGCGAAGTAATTGTTTCGGTTCATATATCATGAGCTCTACGGTGAAGAAAAACATCGTGAGGAAACCTGCACATACCTGCGAATAAATCCGCATTGGGCCCACGAGGGAACAACGGCCGAAGCCCTCTCATTTTAAGAGGAGGCCTGTGCTCTGCAGTGTGACGTATAAGTATATGTGATGTTGAAATTATGCAATTAATATGCAGCCTGCGTAAAACAAGCAGCCTATTTAATAGCCTATTGTAGTGAGGTGAGTCACTGGCATTGATATGCAAATATTGTTGTTGAATGCTCTGATTTAAGTATAATAATATACCCACGGTAAGTAACCTTCTTGATGCGGTTTCTTCCGCTGCGAATATCATTTAAAAGGTTTTCCTTAAGTAAGGCCAACGCCACCACACACACGCTCAAAAACACTCATAGTCGACGTTGGGAAAAGGACTGCTAAGCTAAAATGGGACACAAGCTGGACACGTCTGTCGCATGCACCCACAAAGGTGGGCTCACATTTACTTGGTAGGTGCCGAAGAACGGCCAGCGACGACGAGGCCGACCAAAAAGGAGATGGCGGGACGATTTGGACGTATACTTAATTGTGGAAGTCGAGAGGGGAGGCCTTTGCCAGCAGTGGGACACTAAGTACAACAGGCTAAACAAAAAAAAGGCCAAAGTACAGCCAGCCATACATACAAAAATGCTTTGAACATGGGCTTTCGTGGGTTCAAATCACGGACTCGCACTTTTGACTTCTTCAGAACTCATTTACGACATTATATTTGATACTAGCTGATGCCAGCGACTTCGCCCCGGCTGAAGTAGATTAAAACGTGTTTTCCCGTAGGAATGAGATGTTTTCCCGTGGTAAAAAGTAGCCCTATGTGAGACTCTCCAGCCCTTCAGCTATGTCCATAATCAAGCATATTCTTAATATTGAACTTGGCTAACATTTTTCACATTTTTTTATATAATATACCTAGGTTTGACCACAATCACGCCTGGTGGAAAGCAAAGATGAGGCCTACGATGGAGCCCGCTAGTCTAGTGAATGCTCGTTCACCCTAGGCTTGATTTAGAGGGATAAACAGGACGAAGGCAGTTGAGCGCGGTGTTGCGCGCGCCCCCAAGCAGTGCAAACCGTACAACAAATGCTCAGATCAGACCCTTCCTTCAGAATAGCTTCTATAGGCGACAGGCGTAAACACGACGAGAGTCGCTTGGCGGCCTGGCTCAACCTATAGGGTGGTGACCAGCTACGACCGAAGAATACCACCGAAGTTAAAAGTTTAAATAGAAAAAGATACTTCATACTTAACTTGTAAAAGTTGGCCTAGTAGCGCCATCTCTTGGTCCAGGTGAGCGGGTAGCTCCGAAGGAGTGTTGAAGTCTCTCGGTAGAGGGCATTAACATAGATGCGCTTTATCACTGCCTAATGTGATTATAACAGACTGAAGTGTACGATGTATGGGAAAGATTCGTCGCTAACTTCTAGACCAGTGATGGTGTAGGGGTAAGCACGCAGCACGGAACGCTGAGGACCTGGGTTCGATTCCCAGCATTGGTCTTTTTTCTGGGGTTTTTTCTGTGCATATTTCAGTTTGTATTTAGTTTGAAATACCACCGAAGTTATATCGCTCTTTTAGCACCACTCAGGAGTCACGTGTAGGGTCTCGAGGGTAAAGCTGCGGACGCGAGCGATATCAACCCCCAAAAATGCTTATAAATTGAAAGAGTTCCTTTTTGCCACTCGGATTACGGAACCCTAAAAATAGCACGCGTTACACCTCCGATTGTTCTAAGAAATAATTACGTCGTAACCCCGAGTCAAGTTTGTGAAGATAAATAATAATCAGTGTAACCACAAATTATGCAAAAGACGTCATAGGCCGTGTTCAAGTGGAAAATAAAATTATCCCAGCCTACATAGTACATATTATGTACAGTCAACCAATTTGATTCCTAGGCCACTAAAAAAAATGCCAAAAACCCTATGCCATGCCATGTTTTGGCCATGTCAAAATGAATCAAAGCGTTTGCTGGTATCCACTGTCGATGGATGGTGGTCTTTACTCAACTGCGGGTGATACACTTGCTCGTTCATAAGGAAAACAGACGACCTGTACGCTTAGTATAAGTTTTCCTTCACTTCAATACTTCTCGATCGCGTTTACGTAAAAAAAACAATTACTAGGGAAACATGGACAGCGTCTCCGCGCGCGCGCGTCTATGTTTCCATAGAATTGAAATTTTTACGTAAACGCGATCGAGAAGTATTGAAGTGAAGGAAAACTTATACTAAGCATACTGGTTATTTATGTCATTGTAGAAATAATTAATAGTTCTGTTATAAAAAGACATCAACGCGTTTTAAAATAAATTGTACCTCATACTTATGCTTTAAATAAAAATCTTACATAGTACATACTTATAGATTTATGAAAACGAATGAAAATTTAATCAACATACTGACATACATAATATGAACATACGAATTGTTATAAATACGAATACGTATTGTTGTAAATATGTGACAGATACGAAAGAATCATTTAATGTCTACTCCTTTTTAGGTGCATTCAGTTAAAAGTCACTTATAGACACTTAAAAAAATATATATTTCACGGGACAATTCACACCAATTGACCTAGTCCCAAACTAAGCAAAGCTTGTATTATGGGTACTAGACAACGGATAAACATACTTATATAGATAAATACATACTTAAATACATATTAAACATCCAAGACTCGAGCACAAACATTCGTACTTTTTACACAAATATCTGCCCCGACCGGGAATCGAACCTGGGACCTCAAGCTTCGTAGTCAAGTTCTCTAACAACTAGGCTATCCGGGCCGTCTAACAACAAGTCGATAAAAACTAAAAACCGGCCAAGAGCGTGTCGGACACACTGTTGCGAAAAAATCCTTACATAATCTTATTAATTTTACTATTAATTATGCGGTGAGCTAAAAATGCCACTGAGTGGAAGCCACAGGATGGATGGCGACGACGGGGTAGGCCCAGACGGCGGTGGCGGGACGACCTGGACATATTTCTCGACGACTGGCCTCAGGCTGCTTTGGATCGGAAGAAATGGAGGACATGGGGGGAGGCCTTTGCCCAGCAGTGGGACATCAATCCAGGCTAGATAATAAAAAAATAATTAATTAGGTATTGGTACTGTCAGTATTAAACAAGCAATATTTTCTAGGTCAGGCTGCTATTTACTCTTAAACTACTAATAATTCTTAAGCAAACTTAGCCGTTATAGTTTTCCTTGTTAATTTGACATATTTCCTTCCACCCTGATTTCTTTCAAAATTTTTATACCAACGGTTTAGCTTTTAGAATTTTTTTCTACATTTTATTGTTTCACATTGTCCGAATAATTAAATAAATAAATAAATAAATAAATATTAGGGGACAATCTTACACAAATCGACCTAGTCCCAAACTAAGCAAAGCTTGTACTATGGGTACTAGACGACGATAAACATACTTATATAGATAAATAAATACTTAAATACATAGAAAACATCCATAACTCAGGAACAAATATTCGTGCTCATCACACAAATAAATGCCCTTACCGGGATTCGAACCCAGGATCTCTTGCTTCGTAGGCAGGGTCACTACCAACTAGGCTAAAGCGGCGGACACATCATGTCCATGCAAAATTACAGCTTTCTAGCCCTAATAGTAATAAGCTGCAGACGGATGGACGGACAGACAGACATGGCTTAACTGTAAAGGTTCCGTTTTTGCCATTTTGGCTCCAGAACCCTAAAAATGAGGAAAGCGCCATCTGTCGCGTCCCGCTAGCATTAAAGAGCGTTAGCTATGAAGATTATCAATGTGCAATCGTTGGCTTACCTTCCGTTCCGTATCATTCGTGAAGCTTCCGCGACCAAAATATAGATGGCATTACGCACTTCCATTATAAGATTTCTTATTTTACTTCGGTAAAGTATGTATTATATTTATAGATCAGTTACAAAAAGTGAAAACTATTCAAGTACCGTGAAGTTACTTTGGTTCTGAAGGGTAAACATGGCCATTCAGTAAGTCGATCTAGATTTTATTACGTTGATATTATTGGTTTCCGCTGACCACCCACATTTTTGTTTTTTACTCATCATCATCATCCAAGCTTATACACCGTGAAATTTTAGTGGTTGTTTTCCCGAAACGAGGTGACTTAGTTTCGATTGTACAATCGATTTATAATTACTATTTTAACTAGAGTCAAAAATCCAATTGTGAAAAACGAAAGTCGAAAATGACCGCAAACCAATAGTAACGCTTCGTTGGTACAGTCGACTACAAAAAGATCGATACCGCCAAAGTTACAAAGATATGTATACACATCTTTATTGACTTAACATTAAGGTCGTGTATACATATTTTTGTAACTTTGGCCGTATCGATTTTTTTGTAGTCGACTGTACATGTAGCGTACGATCGTACGATAGGTTAGGTACCAACGAAGCGTTACTATTGGTTTGCGGTCATTTTTGACTTTCGTTTTTCACAATTGGATTTTTGACTCTAGTCAAAATAGTAATTATAAATCGATTGTACAATCGATACTAAATCACCTTGTTTCGGGAAAACAACCACTAAAATTTCACGGTGTATATATAGAGGCATATGCCCTGCAGTGGGATATATATATATATATATCCCACTGCAGGGCATATGCCTCCTCTCAGAATGAAAGGGCTTGGACCGTAGTTCCCACGCGGGCCCAGTACGGATTGGGAACTTCACGCACACCATTGAATTTCTTCTGTGTACGGGTTTCCTTATCATGTTTTCTTTCACCGGTAGACCGATGTCATCCTTCACCGGCTAATGGGAATCTTCTTTCTAATATATAAAAATCTCGTGTCACGGTGTTTGTTATCGAACTCCTCCGGAACAGCTAGACCGATTTTCATGAATATTTTTCTCTTTATTTGGTAGGTCTGAGAATAGGTGGTAGGCTATTTTTTATACCCCTATTATTTCCAGACGGAGTCGCGGGCAACAGCTGGTCTTCTTCTATTATATAAAAATCTCGTGTCACGGTGTTTGTTATCGAACTCCTCCGAAACGGCTTGACCGATTTTTATAAAACTTTTTTCTCCGCATTAGGTAGGTCTGAGATTGGGTCGTAGGCTATTTTTTATATTATAATATGGCAAAACAATGTTTGCTAGGGTCCGTTGCCTCGTAGGGAATCAGAACCTACCAAACTGACTCAGATTGGTGGACACTCAGATGACTTCTACAGGAAGTAAAAGACACGTGTCAAACGATAATCAAAGTAAAACAAACATATAGAAAACAATGTTTGCTGGGTCAGCTAGTTCCAAATATAATTTCGCACATAAATTCCAAAAAACTCAGAGGTCCGAGCCCGGATTCCAACCCACGACCATCTGCTTGTGAGGCAATAGGTCAAATCACTAGGCTGCCACGGCGTCACTACCAAGTTTTTTCAGATCCTTCTATCTGCAGGTTTCATATGGGTCAAAGTACCCCAACTTCAGGGTGTTTCCGTGGCTTTAAACAGTACGGTAGGTAAAGTTTGTAAAAGGACGTTTTGTTGAACGCGAACAAAATTAGCATGGAAAAATTTCCACAGTTCATTGATTATTATTATCATACGCAAACAATGGGAAAGAAACTGACTTGCAAAAAATTAACGCACAGCTTATGTACCTGCAGAAGGTGTACTATGTATATACCTATATTTGGAAGGTAGCCATTGATTTATTCAGTTTTTAGAGACAAAAAATATATTTTTGCATTTTTCCTTGCAATGTGATGAATATCACATTTTAGACGACCAGGTGGCCTAGTGGTTAGAGAACCTGACTATGAAGCTTGAGGTCCCGGGTTCGATTCCCGTGTCGGGGCAGATAATTGTATGAAAAATACCAATGTTTGTTCTCGGGTCTTGGGTATTTAATATGTATTGAGTTAGTATCTATCTATATAAGTATGTTTATCCGTTGCCTGGTACTCATAACACAAGCTTGCCTAGCTTACTTTGGGACTAGGTCAATTGGTGTGAAATGTCCCGTGATATTTCTTTTATATATTTATTTAATTGTGTGTATCACGGGCAGTAATTACGCCCTTCTTACGGCTCGTAATGCACAATGTACTATTATAAATATATGTAGAGACCAAGCTATTCTAAGCAATGTCAAAGGTGCCAGGCCGCGCAACGCTGCAATTGTGCAACTGCATCCTAATTGCCTTGCAGTTAGCCAAGAATAGGATGTTTTACAATTTGGCGTAAACACTACAATGAAATTCATAAAGCAATAATCTAAGAGACACTCAAAATACCAAAGAATTTAAGTCTCGTTTAAAATAGGTATACAGGGTGAAATTAACGTGATACAAAATTAGTGTTTCTACTTAACCTCCTGAGGTCCAATGTACTTTTATTAGGACTTATTCTAATGTGACATTAGTGAAAAAGTTTAAATTTCATTGAACAAAATTTGACGTGGGCGGCAGAATGCACTTAACCAGTTGTTAGAATTAGTATTGTTAAATTTGAGGTGTCCATACATTTAGTTCATAATTTAACTACAGCAAAGTATGAAAATTCAAAATTTTATCAGACCAATTTCAACAATTGAGTAAATGCATTATGTTATCCAGCATTAACTACTTAAGCTTGAAACACTAATTTTGTATCACGTTCAAAATTTCACCCTGTACTGTGCTCTTTATAGATGTTATAATAGATATATTATAAAATAAATAAATAAATAAATATTAGGGGACAATCTTACACAAATCGACCTAGTCCCAAACTAAGCAAAGCTTGTACTATGGGTACTAGACGACGATAAACATACTTATATAGATAAATAAATACTTAAATACATAGAAAACATCCATAACTCAGGAACAAATATTCGTGCTCATCACACAAATAAATGCCCTTACCGGGATTCGAACCCAGGACCTCTTGCTTCGTAGGCAGGGTCACTACCAACTAGGCTAAAGCGGCCGTTAACCGATCGTTAAGCGGTATGTAATACTAGCTGATGCCCGCGGCTTCGACCCGTTGTATTTTTTCTCAAATTTGTTACTGAACCTTCTCCTGACAATAACAAACGCAACAAAAAAAGAATTATCCAATTTGGTGCAGTCGATCGGAAGTTATGCGCGTATAAACATTTCGGTGATTAAGTTTTATTTATATAGATAGATAGATAGATTTATATAGATATAGATAGATAGATGATTTATGTATATTATTTTTGTGGTATTCTATGATTACAAACTAGTTAATACGGTACCCTTGTCACAATGCAATTGGGACAATATCATTCTTTGGTTTGTTTTTGGACGTAATTACCGATATCCTTAGCGAAGAAGTTAGTTCGATTCAATGCAACGAGCCTCACCCCGCGAGCACTAGATGGCGCTATTATCAAACTTACCGCTGCTATGATTTTTGGGCGTATTTATTTAATATAATTAAGTAAATACGGACCAAATCTGAGCTCTTGTCTTTCCTAAATATTTAATTAATTAAATAATGAGGAAAGCTAAATAAATTAAGTACATCGTTTTGTTGCGCAGTGTCTTCTCTGTGGCACGAACTGTCAAAACACATAACACAAATTACGGTTAGCGTTATCTCGAGGGGCGTGACTTAATTAAGCCTTTAAAACCCAGTGCCGCCAAAAATTCGGCACATTTTGAATCTGAACACAGCTATCTAAAAACAGTACATCTACTATATAATAATCCTGTGGATACTCTGCCCGTTATTGGGCAACCAAGTCGGGGTTAAACCGCCGACCGTTACTGCAGTCTCCACCTCTTGGCACTACACCACCAGCACACTCCGAGCCCTGAAGCACCCTGGTCTCAGCCTGCAAATCTACAACGTCTCTGGAGGTCCACCTGCAACGCCCACAGCGCGTCCTACGGTCTCCTGAATCCAGGGCAGTGTCTGTCCGGAGAAAGCGAATCCCACTCAAGTGCTCTTAGAACCTACGACCCTCTAGTCTCTTGCTTGTTCACAGCTTTAGCGTTGTAATAAACGTCTAGACTTGTTTCTTATGGTTTAATTCCTCACCTCGAGACCTATACCTAAACTGTGACACCCTACCTACAATACATATTTTGACCTTGAATTTTAAAATATTACATACATATTAAATAGCACATCATTAAGAACTACAGGGCGTCATCCAAGTATCCTAGATCATAGAAAGGAATTTCCATTGTTTGAGGTCCTAGCCCTGACATTATAAAGGACTGGTACCGGATTTATTTGCTCAAGACTAACCAAAGATACGTCATACTCATTAGCTGAAGGAATATTTTTTCTAAGAAAACTGTTAATGATGAAACAAGGAAATTCCGAAGTATCATAAAACGTCACCTAAGCCTTGATTAAGGTTAGGCATTGTTTCATAGTAGGTAATTTTACAATTAAATTAACGAGTAAAGATTAATCACATTGATCATTCTGATGATTCTTTGCGGTATTCCTGAAACCACTTTATGACAACTAAAATAAGTAAGTGAAATTATTTATTTCTATTTTTTTTTTGTTTAAAATGAACCACCATATTTATGGTGCAATTAAAAATAGATGACTAGAACTTGTCCTGTCAGGAGGCCTGACACTTGAGATAATCTATACATATAATAAATCTGTAACAAGTCGGTGTCTGTACATTGAAGATATTTGAGAAAAACTGTCACTAGGGCTATTTATTAGCACAATAGAACCCAAAACAATGATTTTTAGAATTATTGTCTATTTGTCTGTTTGTCTGTGCGTTTGTGCGCGCTAATCTCAGAATCGGCTTAACCTAGAAGGATGCGGTTTTCACTGATATGTTGGTATTTTCTTGGATTAACATTTAGTGTTTGTTTCATTTGAATCGGTTCACAAATAAGAAAGATACGTCTATTTTAAGAATTTATCGAACAGGTTTTTTTGTTTGAACGCGCTAATCTCAGGAACTACTGCTCCGATTTGAAAAATTCTTTCAGTGTTAGATAGCACATTTATCGAGGAAGGCTATAGGCTATATATCATCACGCTAACACCAATAGGAGCGGAGCGGAGAGGAAGAATGTTTCAAAATCAGGGGTTTTTGAAGTAAAACTTCTATAGGCACGCTTGACTTGGGAGTACGGTCCACGGCGTTGAATGTGAACGCGGGTGTGCGGGGGCGGGTAATTTTTTTTTTATATCAAGGAACTAAGGAGAGCCATAATTGATGAAAAAGCAAATTGGATAAAAAAAAATAAGCTGCCCAAATTACTAATTCCACGCGGACGGAGTCGCGGGCAAAAGCTAGTTAGCAAATATATGGCCGCGGTATTTGGGTCATTTTATAGACCGGACAGGTCATCGCAAAACAATCGCAACACGTTAATAGAGTCGTATTATGTACTTACAGTATTATTTAGTTATATTTTTGTGATTTTTTGATGTAACTTGTTTGGTAATATCATCTTTATGTAACTGTTTAATACGAATGCCGCATACTGTAACAATATTTCACAGACATTTTACACCATAAGAGAGTTCTTGATAGATAGATGGTGGTTCATTTTAAACAAAAAAATTAGAAATAAATAGGTAATTTTACTTATTTTAGTTGTCATAAAGTGGTTTCAGGAATACCTCTTTGGCAAAACTGTGGCTGAAATGTACCTATTTTTTTTTTGTTTTTATTTAAAACTAGCTGTTGCCCGCGACTCCGTCTACAAAGAATTCGTTTATCGATATCCCCCGGGAACCATGCTATTTTCCGGGATAAAACTATCCTATGTCCTTCCTAAGGTCCCAAACTATCTCCGTACCAAATTTCATTTCAATCGGTTCAGCGGTTTAATCGTGAAGAGGTAACAGATAGACAGACACGCTTTCGCATTTATAATATTAGTATATTTTGAGGCTCGGACTCAAAAATGACGTATATAATTTTATCAATTTCAGAATTATTTTTTGTAAGAGCTAAGGAAATTTTCCGGACACTTAGGTTTAGTAAATCATTTATTATTACCCATTACCATACAATTGCAATTAAATAATAATGGCATCTACTCGTTAGGTTTCATAAATTAAATTATGACGACTCATTACCTTAAGTGAGGAGTTAATCATACCCATACCCAAGAACTGAGTCATTTGTCTATGTATCGCCTAACCACTCTAACCTATAGTATTCGGGAAGTGAAAAAAAAAACCGGCCAAGTGCGAGTCGGACTCGCGCACGAAGGGTTCCGTACCATCCTAACTTCCTAACTAATATTATAAATGCGAAAGTAACTCTGTCTGTCTGTCTGTCTCACTTTCACGCTAAAACTACTGAACCGATTTAAATGAAATTTGGTACACAGATAGTCTAAAGCCTGAGAAAGGACATAGGCTATATATCATCACGCTAACACCAATAGGAGCGGAGCGGAGCGGAAGAATGTTTCAAAATCGGGGGTTTTTGAAGTAAAACTTCTATAGGCACGCTTGACTTGGGAGTACGGTGGTGAATGTGAACGCGGGAGTCATAATTGATGAAAAAGCAAATTGGATAAAAAAATAAGCTGTCCAAATTACTAATTCCACACGGACGGAGTCGCAGGCAAAAGCTAGTTATCTATAAAACAGGCAAAAAAATCACGTTTTTTGTATGGGAACTCCCCTTTATATTTATTTTATTATATTTTTTGGTATTTGATGTTATAGCGGCAACCGAAATACATCATCTGTGAAAATTTCAACTGTCTAGCTATCACGGTTCATGAGATACAGCCTGGTGACATACAGACGGACGGACGGAAGGACAGACGGACGGACAGCGGAGCCTCAGTAATAGGGTCCCTTGGGTACGGAACCCTAAAAACCTGTATTTTAATCTCGACTATCTCAAGCTCACATCAAATCGGGAGCGCGGGGCGCCGAAGGAGCGTGCCCAGCGCGCTCTATAACCACAGGAAATAAACGGAACAGAATAAACGCTTCAAACAACGCCGCGCACGCATTACACTACTACACGCACAACATATGTGTGCGTGACCTGTCACAGACAGGACGGGGGGGGCGTGCACCGGCGCCCGCTCGGAGACAAACCGGTTTGAACTAGCTCAGTGAGTTAGACAAAGTTCAGGTGTGCCGCCAGCGACGACGCGACCGTTTAGCGTTTAGCTACATAGTTCGGGTGTTCGGTTGTTTTTAAAGATGTCTACCTGTTGTAGTGTTTGTAGATATACAGATATTACATAGGTACTTAAGTACTTGTTTGAATAAAATATTTTGATTTTTAATTTCTTTTTACCGAGTGACAACCCTATGGTATGAATTTCGAACTCTGTTCAGAAGTTTTTATTCTGTTCCGTTTGTTTATTCCTGTGCTATAACACTGAATCAAATATACAGTGACACACACTGGCAGCGCGGCACGCTGTATTTGATTACCGTTATTGACCGCGCTGGGCACGCTCCGTCGGCGCCCCGCGCTCCCGGTTTGTTGTGGCCTTCATACACGAGACAAATCAAATTTTACAGATTAAAATAAAAATTTAAAAAGAAAGTCTTAAATTTTGCACGGTTTCGTTCGTCTTGTCTTTTTTTTTTTAAGGTTCACCAACAATAGTTTACAACAATACATTGCATTTATTTTTACAGAATGAACTTATATGGAACATTGTAACTATTACTTAAAGACATAATATCATTTATTCATTAAAAATAGAACTTTATCAGATATGAAAACAATCTGCCACTGAGGCCCTACCACGAAGTGCATAATTCGAACTTCGTTTCGTGCCGTCCCGCTCACGCTAATATGATTTGACACGAGAGTGAGAGGGATAATGCGATGCGAACTTCGATTTTCGGATTTCGTGGTAGCGCCTCAGGCTTCGTCAACCTAATAATAAAACTAGTCATCCAAAAACAAGATAATAATATCCGCAACACGCATCCTCAAAAGCTTAACAAAAACAGAAATAAAAATCCGCAACATGCTTCGTCAAGGAATATGGAATATATCTAATTCCTACTCAGCACCCCGCCCGATCCAAAGGTCCCCATTATACTTAAAGGTAAACTCAGCATGCAAAACTTACACTAACAGTATTGTGCAGGGGATAAAGTAGAAATAGCCGTAGGAGTTAACTAATACAATATTAAATGATAAATAAATTTAAAGACATTATTAATAAAGAAAACAGTCTCATTTTGGCAATAATTGAGCTGAATTAGGTGTGTTCAGCGCGCTCTCTAAGAATTTTCACTATATTACCAGGCGGATCGAAGTGTATATCAAGGTCGATGCATTCATTGGCTATCCGACACATTCGGCTTATTGGGGAATTTCTTCCTGCTACAGAACTTCCCATTGGTGGGCATAAAGGAGTAGGTACAAGGAATACGAGGGACCCGATAAGGGGCACGGAAACGCAGGAGACCCAACAACTGTGATACCTGATTTACACTCTCGCTCGTCACCTCGCCTCGCGCCTCGCCTCGTCGTCTCGCTCCGGACGCGAGCCTCAAAATCAAGGCAAATCACGAGACGAGGCGCGAGGCGCGCCTGTTCACACTCTCGTCTCGTGGCTCGTCCCGCAGTTCGTCTCGTCACTCGTACGCGAGTGTAAACCAGGTATGAGCAATCTATTTTATGGTGCAAAATTTTGTGTAGGAACAGACCATCCAACAACGTTCTACGTGTCTCAAGCGAATCCATGTTATAGTACATTGTTGTAGAGGCTGGAAAGTAAGCAATAGATGGACGAGTTTGTTTGAGGGCCGACGCGTAGCGGAGGCCCTCGAAAGTACGAGTCCATCTATTGCACTTTTGGCCGAGACTAAACATTGTGCTTTTCACGACTAATGCGAGGAAATCATTATCATCATCATCATCATAATCATCCATCCATCCATCCCGTCCATCCCGTCCATCCCGTCCATCCCGTCCATCCGTCCCGTCCATCCCGTCCATCCCGTCCATCCTGTCCATCCCGTCCATCTGCCCATCCGTCCATTCTGTCCATCCCGTCCATCCCGTCCATTCCGTCCATCCGTCCATTCCGTCCATCCCGTCCATCCCGTCCATCCTGCCCATCCGTCCATTCTGTCTATCCCGTCCAACCCGTCCATCCCATCCATCCCGTCCATTCCGGCCATCCCGTCCATTCCGTCAATCCCGTCCATCCGTCCCGTCCGTCCCGTCCATCCCGTCCATCCTGTCTATCCCGTCCAACCCGTCCATCCCGTCCATCCCGTCCAACCCGTCTATCCCGTCCAACCCGTCCATCCCGTCCATTCCGTCCATCCGTCCATCCGTCCATCCATCCGTCCATTCCGTCCATCCCGTCCATCCGTCCATCCGTCCATCCTGACCATCCCGTCCATCTGTCCATCCTGTCCATCCCGTCCATCTGCCCATCCGTCCATTCTGTCCATCCCGTCCATTCCGTCCATCCGTCCATTCCGTCCATCCCGTCCATCCCGTCCATCCTGCCCATCCGTCCATTCTGTCTATCCCGTCCAACCCGTCCATCCCATCCATCCCGTCCATTCCGGCCATCCCGTCCATTCCGTCCATCCCGTCCATCCGTCCCGTCCGTCCCGTCCATCCCGTCCATCCTGTCCATCCCGTCCAACCCGTCCATCCCGTCCATCCCGTCCAACCCGTCTATCCCGTCCAACCCGTCCATCCCGTCCATTCCGTCCATCCGTCCATCCGTCCATCCGTCCATCCATCCGTCCATTCCGTCCATCCCGTCCATCCGTCCATCCGTCCATCCTGACCATCCCGTCCATCTGTCCATCCTGTCCATCCCGTCCATCTGCCCATCCGTCCATTCTGTCCATCCCGTCCATCCCGTCCATCCCGTCCATTCCGTCCATCCGTCCATTCCGTCCATCCCGTCCATCCAGTCCATCCTGCCCATCCGTCCATTCTGTCTATCCCGTCCAACCCGTCCATCCCATCCATCCCGTCCATTCCGGCCATCCCGTCCATTCCGTCCATCCCGTCCATCCCGTCCAACCCGTCTATCCCGTCCAACCCGTCCATCCCGTCCATTCCGTCCATCCGTCCATCCGTCCATTCCGTCCATCCCGTCCATCCGTCCATCCGTCCATCCTGACCATCCCGTCCATTCTGTCCATCCCGTCCATCCCGTCCATCCCGTCCATCCCGTCCATCCCGTCCATCCGTCCATCCAGTCCGTCTGTCCGTCCGTCCGTCCGTCCGTCCGTCCGTCCGTCCGTCCGTCCGTCCGTCCGTCCGTCCGTCCGTCCATCCATCCATTCATCCATCCATGCATGCAGCAGACGATTACTGTTGATTGGTCCAATAATGTCGTTTCAGCACGCCAGGAATGAAATTCAGAAATTATCTTTCAAAAAGTCGTATCGTATAATGAAATACATATACTGATACGTCCTGTTTTCGATTAGTGTAACTTTGTTGTCGTGTTTGTGCGCCATAAATGAGTCAGCTGTTAAATGTACATATATAGGCAGTTTTGAGTACTGGATTTAGGTTATCTATGGCCACATTTTCGAGCAGTGTCGTGAAAAAGTAGTGTCTTAGTAGTAGTACCTAGTGTCTTGAGCATAAAAGTGGTTAAAGTACCTACCTACCTACTTAAACCGGGAGCTGTCTTTAACTTGGTTTTTCTTTTTTAAAGCTTTTTATTAACTTGCAATGTATGTAAAGGTAAACCAAAAATTTATGACTATTGTCAAGAGGGCGCTATTGTTCTTATTTATATGGCACTATTGTTCTTATTAGTATTGTCGGAACAATGCGAATTGGTCACTCGTTTTAACTTACATTCATTCGCCGTAGTCAAAATCAGAATCACTTCTTTTTTTACCGTACAGGTAAAACTCGTATATTTTCCTACGTATCACGCAGAGGTCAAAATCGTCTAATTGTATCTTCTAATATATATAACACATTTTTTTTCTCCTAGTAGAATCGAAAGAGCTCGTGATTCTGAGCAGAAATCACATAAAACTTTCCGAATAAAAAAAAAGTCAAAAAGTACAACAAAACATAAAATGGCCCTTGTCCGCTCATTTAGATTTGAAATTTACCATGAGCACAACATTGCGAGGAAACCTGTAGGTACGTACCTGCGAAGGAATTTAATGGCGTGTGTGAAATCCTCAATCTGCACTGGGTTCGCATGGGAACTACGGCCCAAGCTTTCTCGTTCTGAAAGGAGACCTGTGCCCTATAGTGTGACGTACTTAGGCTGGGATGATGATGATGATTCTTTCGCTCGTCTGTCTCTTCCTCGGTCACAGGGCTGTATCTTTTGAACTATAATAATCTTACTAGTGCAGTCATTGAAGCGAAAAATACGGTCTTACCTCCGAATTTTTTAACTGTGAACCAATTGGCATGAAATTTTGGCATTAGGCTCATCTTACCCTTAACTTCAAAAGTGAAAATGATCTGAACTCCGCCTATTATTTTTAAGGGGTGTAAACAACCCCTTAATGGAAAAATTGACATTGAGCCATTTTATCGCTAGAAAACATGTCTAATAGTAAGTGGTGAAATTGTAAAGTATTTTCTAACATAATTACCTCATATTAAAATCATTTTCAACCCCTTGAAAATCTTACAACCCTTGCAAACAACCCCTAAATTGAAAAAATCACAAAAAAATACTTTGGTATGACATAAAAAGATGTAAGTATAGAGTAAGTAATATTTTATATTTTCTATAATAATTATCAAATTTTTAACCCCCTTTCAACCCTTGAAAACTACCCCTTGATAAAGAATTGTTAAAATTTTTTTTTTGATAAAATGAAAAGGATTTAAATATTATTCCACACTCTCGAAAATGATTATCATATTCTTAAGCTTTTCTACCCTTAAAACTACCCCTAAATTAAAACAGTAACAGCTGATCACATGGCTTTTCGTTGGCCCCTTCACTCAAATGTGTTCTATATACATATAAGAACGTTGGTATGTATTAATGCCTACGTTTCCAAAATATACGAGCCATATTATGTATATATATACACATTACAATAGTTGTGGGTCTCTATTATACTGCGTACTTTCACATTGCTCCAAATATTCACACTCCGAAATTTTCAGTTACTAAGTAGAAAAAAATATGATAAGTTTTTGGACCATAACTCCTTCAATTTTCATGCTATCACAATTTATAAAAAACCATTGTAAAGGTAATTAAGAGAGCTACAACATCCTTCATTGCAATATATCTTATCTTATCTTATCTTACTAATAGGGGTCCTAGCGGATACACTTCGACCCGTAAGGATCTTTTGTGTAATTACCCCTCCTTCGCACTTACTCCATTGCTTTTATCACCTCATCTATAAATTGGATGATTTGACGTAGCGGTAGTGCCTTAAAGTCTCCTGGTGCGGGGTATCCGTCTCCAAAGAGTCTCATTCTTAATCTGGCGAGGGCGTCACATTCACACATAATGTTTTTCATTGTTTCGTCTTCCTCACCACATATCCTACAATCTTCATTGTCCTGTAGTCCCATCTTTACTAATATGTGTTTAGTATCGAAGTGACCTGTAAATGCCCCGACAATGTGTCGGAGTTGTTTCCTACTGAGTGTCCAGAGTTTTTTAGTCCAGCTAGTGTTGACATTTTCAATGAATCGTTTTGAATGCTTTAGACCCACCAGTGTTTTCCACTCTTGTTGGTGTTTAAGTCTGGTGTGGTCGTTTATGGCATTCTTTATGGTTCCCTGTGAGAGTCCCACATACGGTTCGGGTCCTATGTTTTTATTCATCGACCCTTCCCTTGCTAGCTCATCTGCTTTCTCATTTCCGATGAAGCCTTTGTGTCCTGGGATCCATACCAGTCTCACTTTGTTCCGTCTGCCAAGCTTGTTTAATGCTTGTACTCCATTATAGATCAGTCTTGAGTCAACCCTTGGCGATGTGAGTGCCTTGAGAGCTGCTTGACTGTCACTGAGTATATAGATGGTTTTTTCCTTTACCTTCCTATCTATATTCTCTTGTGCACAGGAGATAATTGCATATGTCTCTGCTTGAAAGACAGTTGCATAATTTCCCATGCTTACAGTACTGTTGAAGTCCTTGGCATGAATGCCGGCTCCTGTACCGGATTTCATTTTAGATCCATCCGTGTACCATAAAATTCCACTGTCTTCCGGCAGTGTCAGTCCTTCGGTCCATTCAGCCCTTGTAGGAACATGTACCTTGAAATTCCTACGGAATATGTACTTTGGTTGCATTTTGTCGCATCCCATCGCCATTATTCAATCAAGGTATTTGTTTTGTTCCATTTTAGTGTGCTTCGTCCTCGGAGCGGAATCGTTCCACAGGCCGTACATTTTCATTCTGTGCAACGACTTACGCGCTTCGGATTCTATAGCAATATGCAATGGTGGTAGATCCAGTATGACTTCCATTGCTGCTGTCGGCGTTGTTTTAAACGCCCCTGTGATAGCCATGCAGGCCATTCTCTGGATCTTAGCCAGTAGATTCCTGCATGTGCTTAGTAGTGTCCTAGGCCACCAGGCGAGGCACCCATACAGTATGATAGGTCTCACCATCATGGTGTAGATCCATCTCAGTACTTTCGGGTTGAGTCCCCATGTTTTTCCATATGCGGATCTACACATGCCAAATACTCTCGTTGATTTGGTCACAGTGTAATCCACCTGTTTTTTCCAGTTAAGTCCTTTGTCAAGGATTATTCCAAGATATTTTACCTCACTGGAAAGTTTTAGTTCCCTATCATACATCCTTAAAGTCTGTATGTTTTTTAGGTCCCTTTTTCTGGTAAATGGTATTACCACCGTTTTGCTCGGATTTATGGAGAGATGATATTCGTTGCACCACTTCTCTACTTTGTTAAGAGCCTCGTTCATGATTCCTGATACTGTGCTTGGGAATTTCCCATTGACAATTATTACCAGGTGTAACGTATAACGTTAATTCTTAATCCTAGAATTAATAGTTATAAATAGCTACGAAGTATTTAAATAAATATTGGAATCTAGAACTAGAAAACCTGTTGAAAAAAAGTAAAACTGTTTACAAATAACTTAATATCTACTTAAAATTAAAACTTACAACTAACACTTATTTGCTAAAATACTTAACTTAAATAAATACAGCCAAACTAGTTGAAGAAAAGTATAAAAGATAACTAAAAATCTAGTAAATAATTGTACAAACAAACATACGGAGCGTACGCGCAGGTAATGTTTTACTATAGGTCGCGGAACCGGTCGCCGGCGCTTGTTCATCGAGTATGCGCCGAATGCCCGTGCGCCGGCTGCTGCCGCCATTCAGCCGAGGCCCTTTGCACGCGAAGCCTGTGTCGCTCTTGACCACAGATTTACCTCAGCGCGGAGCGATCGCTCTGACGACGCCGCGACATAATTAAAATCTTTTACTCTAAATATTTAAGTTATTTAAAAGTGAGTGCTCTTTCGTCCCAATTTTGGGTAAGTGTTGCACCTATCATTATTAGTTACGTAGTTTAATGTTTCTAAGCCTACAAATCCTCGATATTTTGTAGAAATGGTAGACGTACCTTTCGCAATCACCTTGCTTGACCTTCCTTTGTGCGCTTAGAACATTCTCGATTGTACATGCATATCGAATATGTATTTTTGGCTAATCACACATTACTTTTAATCACTATTACCTAATTAAATAAGGAATGTTAAATCTGTATCATTCTTATTAGTTATAAAAATGGTAATACTTAATTATAACAAAAGGTTCTACGCCAGTCGATTTTGCCTGTGACTTACATTATTCTCTTGTACAAGCCTTTGCTTATGTACAAATATGTGCCTAGTTATTTATTAATTGATGCAATGAACCTTTATTTAATGTCGTAAACTGTACTTTTGGTTTTAATTCGTGTAAATTGAAATTTAATAAGCTTGAATATACATTTGGTATTCTTAAACGTAAATTTAATACAAATAACTGTAATTATTATCTAAAAATAACGTTTGTGAGAAAAGGCTTTTACTTAAATAGTGCTGATAAAAATGAAACGAATCATTGTGAAATAATTCCATCGAGAATCTAATGTTAACGCAAACACTATCGCTTACCTTCGGATTCGCTTGTGCACATTATCTTAATTATTGAATTATTTTTATTACTATAAAATATTGATAAGCTTAGCCTTGGGTTCTCACTTTACTGCTTGCTTATTTTGTACCTGGACTGCATCATCCTTCATTTCATAATTGCTTTTAATGTAATTACCTACCCCCTTGTACGCGAGTGACCATCTGCAGTCCAGGGCTAGGTTTGAGCTTGTGCTAATGAGGACGATTGGACGCGTTCCAGGAACACCCTACCGGGTGAAGATCGTCCCCGTGTCGAAACACCCTACCGGGTGAAGATCGTCCCCGTGTCGAAACACCCTACCTACCGGGTGAAAAGATCACCGCTTCCAATACCCAACACCACCGGTACCGAGGCTCGCCACCAACACGCACAGCCGCTTCACCACCAAGGCCCTCCGAGTCGAGCTCCGCACCGCCGAGGGGCGTACGGTACCAGAAAGGGAACGGCCACTCTCACACACTTACCAGGCATCTCGTCACGGCCCTGCCTAGAGGCAATCGAACCCTCCCTGAGCTAATCTATAACTTAAACTTAACGAACCTTAAGGATAGTAAAACTTAAACCTAGTAAAAATAAATCTTAAAGTTAATGAATATTAAAATTAGCGAAACTTAAGAGCTAGTAAAACTTAAAATTAATAATCCTTAAAATTAACAGGTCTTAAATTAATAAACCTTAAACTAAAATCGAATGGCTAATGTAATTACTGTAGAATTTTTTATATTTAAATAAATTACTATTCCTTATATAATCTTTTTATTTGTCCACGTATCTAACTTACCTAACTACCACTTAATTTACGTGACAAATTGGCGCCCCTAACGTGTTTTTTTATAGGTTCAGGGTTATTGGTTTGTGTGAGAGTTGGTTTTTTCTTTCTTAAAGCATTTGTAGTGTTGGATTATGCATGCCTAGATGTAGCAAGCTGATTTTCTGCTAAATAATAAGCCTTTCACGGCAGTGAGGACGTGTTCTTACAAGCTTAAGTGAATATTTAATTTCCCTTGACTTAAACATTTTTTTTTTGCTTAAGCTTCTCTTAATATAAATTTTAGTGACACTTCACCACTGCTGCCTCTTTACTGTTTTTTTTTACAGCCTAGTGTATAAGGTTCATTATTATTACTGTGCAACATTTACCTAAACTTCGTATTAACGAAATCACTCTTTCGGCTGAATATAAAGAACAACTAAACTAAATAAAATTAATAACTGTACCAAATTATCTTTGCAAAAAACTATATTTAAAAAAAATTAGTAATCATGTGGCGGCAAATCAAATACTTACAATTAACAAAATCAGAGCTTATCTATGAGGTTAAAATTCGTGCTGAAGAACCTATGGATAGGGTTGAAGACTTAAGGCAGCAAATCACAAAACTTTCGGTACTATACCCTGCTGAGGAAATCTTAGACTCATGTTACGAATTTGATGAAGATCTGGCTGGCATAAAAATTACCTTAGCTAAATCAGCTATTAACTTAGCTTCTCTTGCGCAAGACCCTACTCAAAAAGGTCTACTCGAGCGCACTCACACTTATCTAAACCATGTCTACCATAGGCTTAATAGGATTCCACCTCCAGAGCACCCCGCTAGTGTGTCTTTATTTCGAGAAACTCAAGAATTTTATAATGACCAATGGTCAAAGCTTCAGAACATTTTCAAAACTCTTGGCATTACTGAATATCAGACTTCTCGTCCTAATGTGGACCCGGACCAAGCTCCTGGTGACATAAAATCTCAAAATTCTGTTCTTCAAAATATCAAAGTGACATGTGACAGAGGCAGCCTCAGCTCTGAAATCTCAAAAATAAAATTTGATGGTAAATCATGTGTCAGATCTTTTATCACACGTGTTGAGGAGTTCCGTCAGGCAAGGAACATCACTGACTCAAGTATGCTCGCCCATGCTGCAGAGATTATGACTGGAGATGCCTTGCATTGGTACCGCAGCGCGAGGGAAACTATCACCACCTGGACGGACCTCCTTAATTTACTTAAAGAGGATTTCGATATCGTAGACTATGATTACCGTATGCTAAATGAAATTAGAAATCGCAGCCAGGGACCATCTGAAAACATTACAATCTACTTAGCTATCATGCATGGTATGTTTAGTAGGCTTTCTAGACAGCTGAGTGAACAAGAGCAGCTCGAAATTATATTACATAACATTCGACCCTGCTATTCGAACGTTCTTGCTACTTGTCCAGGTCTAAATACTATCGCAGATCTTAGAATATTGTGTAAAAATTACGAGCACATTACTGCACGCTCAGGTGATTTTAAAGAACCACCATCAATATCAAATAATACCGTGGCTCCAGACTACGCTTATACTAGAAAAGATTTTAAGAACAACTTTAGGCCTAATTATAATGTTACGCAGCCACAAGCCGGTCCGAGTCATCACAATGCTTCACATCCTAAGCCTAATCCGAATCGCCCCTCGTACGTCTCAGCAGTGCAGAAAGACCACTATTGCTTCCGCTGTCGAGTAGATACTCATACCATGAGGCAATGTCCGGCAGAACGTACTATTTTTTGCTTCCGATGCGGACTAAAAGATTTCCGTGCCCCTGATTGTCCGAACTGCAACTCTAAGAGAAATCAACAAAAATCTCCTGCTCATCCAAAAAACTAATTAACGAAAATTGTCGCGACCAACGATTTGATGCCGCTGATTGGGCTAATTGGCTCACAACTATAAAACATTTCTTTAACACTTATAAAGTTGCAACAATTTTCGGTTCTAAGCCCACTAATGATCCTCGCCCCTATGTAAATGTTACTATAGAAAATATCCCTGATTTTAATATTTACGGTTTGCTTGACTCTGGCTCGGCTATTACTATTCTCGGAAATAACTCACATTTACACTTTCTTCAATTTAATTACAATTTATCCTCAAACGATGAGGTTACTGCCATAGCAGCTGGTGGTCAGCGAATGAAATCTCTTGGTTACATCTTATTACCTATCATTTTCGAAAATACTAAACACATAATTAAAGCTTATGTTATTCCTGACATTGAAACTAACCTTATTCTCGGCATCGATTTCTGGAAACAATTTAAAATTTGTCCTAAATTATTAAATAATATTAACTACATTTCCATGTCTGAACCTTGTCTTGCTCAAATTGACACCAACACATCAAACGTGCACCTGCGTTGTTACGGCAATCTCAGTGATTCAGAAAAACATATTGCAGATAACATCATTAGCCAATTTAAGGAGATTTCTTTTGAAACTAAAGGTTTAGGTAGAACTTCACTTATATCGCATCGTATCGATACCGGCACTACAGACCCTATAAAACAAAGGTATTATCGCCTATCACCTGAGAAAAAGCGTATTATAACGGAGCAAGTTGACGAAATGTTATCCTTAGGCGTAATCTCTCCATGCGAAAGCCCTTGGTCGTCTCCTGTTTTGGTGGTTGGCAAGAAAGATGGGAAGCCCCGATTCTGCCTTGACAGCCGAAAACTTAATTCAGTCACCAAGAAGGATGCGTATAGCCTTCCCTATGTGTCCGAGATTCTAGACAACTTGAAAAATGCAAAATATCTTACTAGCCTAGACCTTTCAAAAGCTTTTTGGCAGATACCGATTCATGAGGATGACAGGGAGAAAACGGCATTTTACGTTCCAGGCCGTGGAACATTTATGTTTAACGTCACTGCTTTTGGCCTCACCAATGCACCTGCTACACAACAGCGACTTGTAGATTCTTTGTTTATGCCCGATCTTGAACTTAAAGCCTTCTGCTATCTTGATGATGTCGTCATAGTCAGCGAAACCTTTGACGAGCACGTTTCTGTTCTTTTGCGGGTTCTACAAAAGTTAAAACGAGCCAATCTTACCATTAATTTTGATAAGTGTCGATTCTTCAGAGACTCATTAAAATATTTAGGCTACGTTGTCGATTCTCACGGACTTAGGACGGACCCAGATAAGGTGCAGGCTATCCTGAACTATCCAGTTCCATCTAATAGAAAGGAAGTGAAACGTTTTCTTGGTACGGCATCTTGGTACAGGCGTTTCATTCCAAATTTTAGTACAATAGCCGGCCCACTTAACAAGCTTACTTCAACTAAAAACGGGACAGCATCTTTTGTGTGGTCACCAGACGCTGATAAGGCTTTTCTTGATTTGAAATCTTGTCTCGTTCAGGCACCAGTCTTAGCGTGCCCTAACTTTGATTTGCCATTTGATGTTCACACGGACGCCAGTAACTATGGGGTTGGAGCGATGCTCTCCCAGGTTGTTGATGGTGTTGAGCATCCAGTGGCATTCATGAGCAAATCACTGACTGGCCCTGAGCGAAACTATAGCGTCACGGAGAGGGAAGCCCTTGCTGTATTGACTGCGTTGGAGCACTGGAGATGCTATCTTGAAAACGGCCGCCCCTTCACCGTTTATACAGATCACTCAGCACTTAAGTGGTTTCTCTCGCTGACTAATCCCACTGGTCGCTTAGCCAGATGGGGCGTTAGGTTATCTGCCTTTGACTTCTCCATTAAACACCGCAGGGGAAAGGACAACGTCATACCTGACAGCCTTTCGAGGTGCGTTCCAGTGGCAGACTTGACGTGTAGTAGCCCTACAGCCACATCTGATACCTGGTATCTTAATATATTTAATGGCTGCCTTAATTCACCTACTAGTTTTCCTAACTATCTCATTAAAAACAATAAACTTTACAGACGCATGAATAATAAAAACGTTCTTACATCAGAGTTTAGTTGGAAGGAAGTGGTTTGTGCTGAGGATCGAGCACAAGTTCTCGCTAAATGTCATAGTGAGCCAACGTCAGGACATTTTGGTATTTTTAAGACGTACAAACGCCTGTCTCTTTCCTATTTCTGGCCCAAAATGTACGCTGACGTTGTCAAACATGTCTCTGCTTGTGAGGTTTGCCTAGCCTATAAACATGTTACGCATCGCGTCTTAGGAACGATGGGTAGACCTAAGGACTGCTGTAGGCCTTTTCAGATGTTGTCCATAGATCTGGTTGGACCCTTGCCTAGAACTAGGAAACAGCATTGTTATATATTCGTTGTGACGTGTTGTTTTTCAAAATATTGTCTTATATTTCCTTTGCGACGTGCTACTGCTCAAGCTGTTTCTCAAATCATCGAAGATGATGTATTTTTGGTACACGGCATTCCACAAACTATAGTGCTTGATAACGGAACTCAGTTCAATAGCAACGAAATGCTTAACGTTTTCAAAAAATACAAAGTGCCTAACGTTCACTTCACGCCAAAATACAGCCCACAAATAAACACGGTCGAACGCTATAATAAATCTATCGTTACAGCCATTTCAGCGTTTGTAAACGACGATCAGAGAGCTTGGGATGTGAACTTGTCAAAAATTCGGTTCGCTATGAATAACTCCGTAAATGAAGTCACTGGGTATACCCCTGCATTCCTGGTCCATGGCCGTGAACTTGTCACGTGCGGGTCTCATTATATAGATAACGATACCCCAGACGAGACAGTTTTCGTGCCTCGTGATAGTTATGCTGAAAATCTGGGATACTTGTCTGGCGTCTTTGATAATGTCCAAGCGGCTCTTTGGCAAAGTCATAAGAAAAACTCACAGCGCTATAACACCAGGCGGAAGGCGATTGACTTTAATGTAGGAGACATAATTTGGAAGCGTTGTTATTTTCAAAGCAACAAAGACGCCTATTTCAGCAAAAAGTTAGCGCCAAAGTACCAAAAATGCCGTATCAAGATCAAACGCTCACCTTTAGTGTACATAGTTGAGGACATGGCTGGTCGTGATTTAGGAGCTTGGCACGTCAAAGATTTTAAGCTTTGTAACAGTGCTAATATCTCATGAGGTTTCAACATTTTTTTTTCTTTTTTTTTTTTGGTGTGTTTTGGGATGGTCGTCACCGGTGAATCGGTTTCGATTGTATAATCTCCTGAGCACAACGTTTCTAGTTCTAGTTCACTTACACTTAAAAAAGTATGTTAAGCCTTCACCTGAGTTTCTTAATTCCTTGTAAAGAAGCTCAAACCGAAGCGGGTGGTGACTTCGCTAAATAATTCCTTGAATCTTATGTCTCTAAGAGGCTTAAACTAGGGCAAAAATTTTTTCTATGCTTTTTGGCAATAATTAATACAGCTATTTAATTTTACCACCACTCATTTGCTACTCGAGCGCCGTATTGACTAAATAATGCGTCTCTCTTTTTAAAAGGTGTTTCTTTAGTTGCAATTCTGACTAAGAAAACTATATGATAGATTTGATCGAACGAAAGGTGAGGAATGAAAGTGTAAGTAGTAAATGTAACGCACTCGAGAGTCCTAGAAGGATTTTTCTCAGGAAAAATCCTTCTTCTAGGAGACGATGTACTGTAACGTATAACGTTAATTCTTAATCCTAGAATTAATAGTTATAAATAGCTACGAAGTATTTAAATAAATATTGGAATCTAGAACTAGAAAACCTGTTGAAAAAAAGTAAAACTGTTTACAAATAACTTAATATCTACTTAAAATTAAAACTTACAACTAACACTTATTTGCTAAAATACTTAACTTAAATAAATACAGCCAAACTAGTTGAAGAAAAGTATAAAAGATAACTAAAAATCTAGTAAATAATTGTACAAACAAACATACGGAGCGTACGCGCAGGTAATGTTTTACTATAGGTCGCGGAACCGGTCGCCGGCGCTTGTTCATCGAGTATGCGCCGAATGCCCGTGCGCCGGCTGCTGCCGCCATTCAGCCGAGGCCCTTTGCACGCGAAGCCTGTGTCGCTCTTGACCACAGATTTACCTCAGCGCGGAGCGATCGCTCTGACGACGCCGCGACATAATTAAAATCTTTTACTCTAAATATTTAAGTTATTTAAAAGTGAGTGCTCTTTCGTCCCAATTTTGGGTAAGTGTTGCACCTATCATTATTAGTTACGTAGTTTAATGTTTCTAAGCCTACAAATCCTCGATATTTTGTAGAAATGGTAGACGTACCTTTCGCAATCACCTTGCTTGACCTTCCTTTGTACGCTTAGAACATTCTCGATTGTACATGCATATCGAATATGTATTTTTGGCTAATCACACATTACTTTTAATCACTATTACCTAATTAAATAAGGAATGTTAAATCTGTATCATTCTTATTAGTTATAAAAATGGTAATACTTAATTATAACAAAAGGTTCTACGCCAGTCGATTTTGCCTGTGACTTACATTATTCTCTTGTACAAGCCTTTGCTTATGTACAAATATGTGCCTAGTTATTTATTAATTGATGCAATGAACCTTTATTTAATGTCGTAAACTGTACTTTTGGTTTTAATTCGTGTAAATTGAAATTTAATAAGCTTGAATATACATTTGGTATTCTTAAACGTAAATTTAATACAAATAACTGTAATTATTATCTAAAAATAACGTTTGTGAGAAAAGGCTTTTACTTAAATAGTGCTGATAAAAATGAAACGAATCATTGTGAAATAATTCCATCGAGAATCTAATGTTAACGCAAACACTATCGCTTACCTTCGGATTCGCTTGTGCACATTATCTTAATTATTGAATTATTTTTATTACTATAAAATATTGATAAGCTTAGCCTTGGGTTCTCACTTTACTGCTTGCTTATTTTGTACCTGGACTGCATCATCCTTCATTTCATAATTGCTTTTAATGTAATTACCTACCCCCTTGTACGCGAGTGACCATCTGCAGTCCAGGGCTAGGTTTGAGCTTGTGCTAATGAGGACGATTGGACGCGTTCCAGGAACACCCTACCGGGTGAAGATCGTCCCCGTGTCGAAACACCCTACCGGGTGAAGATCGTCCCCGTGTCGAAACACCCTACCTACCGGGTGAAAAGATCACCGCTTCCAATACCCAACACCACCGGTACCGAGGCTCGCCACCAACACGCACAGCCGCTTCACCACCAAGGCCCTCCGAGTCGAGCTCCGCACCGCCGAGGGGCGTACGGTACCAGAAAGGGAACGGCCACTCTCACACACTTACCAGGCATCTCGTCACGGCCCTGCCTAGAGGCAATCGAACCCTCCCTGAGCTAATCTATAACTTAAACTTAACGAACCTTAAGGATAGTAAAACTTAAACCTAGTAAAAATAAATCTTAAAGTTAATGAATATTAAAATTAGCGAAACTTAAGAGCTAGTAAAACTTAAAATTAATAATCCTTAAAATTAACAGGTCTTAAATTAATAAACCTTAAACTAAAATCGAATGGCTAATGTAATTACTGTAGAATTTTTTATATTTAAATAAATTACTATTCCTTATATAATCTTTTTATTTGTCCACGTATCTAACTTACCTAACTACCACTTAATTTACGTGACACAGGTCATCTGCATAACCCACTGTTTGTACTGGGCCTGTATTAAGATCCTCTAGTAGCGAGTTTATCACCAAGCTCCACAGCGTAGGCGATAGAACTCCTCCTTGAGGGCATCCTTTTGTAGCTGTAGCTGATAATTCTTCTCCTAGTAAGGTTGAAGTTATCAGTCTACTGTTGAGCATTTTTTCCATCCATGTGCAGATAGTAGGTTCAATGCCATGTCTATCCGCAGCAGTTTTGATGGCATGATACGTTGTACGATCAAATGCTCCTTCCACATCCAGAAATGCAGCCAGGCAGAGCTCCTTATTCTCTATTGCGCTGTTCCGCTTTGCTTACTACCAGGTGTATCGCTGATTCTGTCGACTTACCCGGTTGGTAGGCACATTGCATTTTGTGCAGTGGATGCCTTTTAAGTCATTGCAATATATAGTAAAAAACCTTTTTCTAAAACGGTGAAGGGTTAAAGGGCTGTGATTGCGCTGCCACGCGCTCTTTAAACAATCATATCTCCGTCAATTTTTGTTTGACAGAAAAAACAAAAAACCAAATTGTTTGTCAGAAAAATACCTAAATTTTTTATCCGCACACTTTTATACGTATCTGTCGTCATTTTTGAGATATTATGAAAAAAAAGTGGGTTTTTTTTTAAATTTGAAATTTTGTTTTTTTTTAATCGTGACTTTTTTGAAAAATATGTGTCCTGAAGCAGCCAAACTGATATTATCTATCAAACTTCATAATAAAGTTAATTCTAGGCGGAATACGATTAATTTTAATTTTGGTGGAAATGGCACTTATGAAACCCATTGATTTAAAAGAAAAAACATTAGATGCTCCCCTTATTTGCAATACAGCTCACTTATTTTACGTGCAAAAGACTTTTAATAGTGCTCATTTTAAAGCTTATTTCAAGCACTACAAAACCCTTTTGTATTAGAATGCATAAAATGCATCTGCTCGCCGCTAGATGGCATTGACCACAACGATTAAATTTCAGACAAAATAAAAAACGGCTTTGATCTTTAATATCTAGCTTAATATTGCACTTAGAATACTTTATAAAAAACCAAATTGTTCATTGTTTTACCTGCTACAATTTTGTTTTTTTATAAAATTTTCGATAAAACGTATATTTTTGGAGATATTTGCAAAAAACCGATGAAAAACGTGAAAAAATTGCGAATTTTCAATTGCCAATAACTATTCGTAAAACTTTATAGATGATTTTTTGATTAAAATTAGGCCTTCTATCGATATCCGAGGTTATTTTGAAAAAAAAAAAAATTTACCCCCGAGAAGGGGTGGCAACCACCCCCAGGGTGGTTACGGAGTTCAAATCATTTTCACTTTTGAAGTTAAGGGTAAGATGAACCTAATTCTAAAATTGTATGCAATTCGGTTCACAGTAAAAAAATTCGGACCAATAATGCTTCAATGACTGCACTATACTTCTTATCTGACTTAATATTATAAATGCGAAAGTTTGTATGGATGTTTGGATGTTTGTTACTCTTTCACGCTAAAACGGTTTGACGGATTCTGATGAAATTTGGCACACAGATAGTTTATAACCTGAATTAACATAAAGGATACTTTTAATCCCGGGAAATTGCATAGTTCCCGCGGGATAGCGATAAAAGAAAGCTTTGCAGACGGAGTCGCGGGCAGCAGCTAGTATCTAATTATAAAATAAATCGTGGGACAATTGACAACAGTTGGCCTAGTCCCAAACTAAGCCTATAATTTATTTATTTATGCGTCAATAAAAATAAAATACAGCATTATAGTATAACTTAGAGCCAGTGTTAGTGGTAGAGCCATGTTGTAGCTAGCATCTCGAATGGGCCGGCTCGTCCGGGGCAGTACCACCCTCTCACAGAACACCGGCGTGAAGCAGCAGTACTACTGCTGCGTTTCGTACGGTCTGTGAGAGCGCCGGGGGCCCAATACCTCTCCCCCTCCTCTATTCCCTTTCCTTTTTCCTCTCCCTTTTAGGGCCGAGAACGCACTGGCATCGCGTAAAGCGCTGCGGGTGTCTATGGACAGTGGTGATCATTTAACATCAAGTGACCCAGTAGTTCGTTTGTCTGGACTCTCTAACATAAAAAAAAACAATGCGCTGTAAAATTCATAAATACAAATAAAAATACACGAAAATATTATTTTTATTTTATTAGCAGTACGGCTGCTCACCGTTCACCGCCACTGTTGGCGTATGTAAGCGATTAAGAATTTCGGGGGAGTCGGTTGGATGCGACGTGGTTCAATTGGTAGAACACCCGTTGGGGCGCATACCCAGGAGACGTGGGTTCGAATCCCACCGGCGCACCCGAAAAACTTTTTCGCTTTTAAATAAAAATACACGAAAACTTAAATAATACGACTATTTAGGGATTTTTGAAGAACATTTTTGTCGCTTCCCTAAAACGACGGAGCACGACACCTTCCGGCCAGAAGTCGGAGCGCAGGAACATCTGCTGGTGCTTGGCAGGCACATGGAGCCTAAATGAGCTGAAATTATTAGCCCTTTGAGACTCAAGCGGGTTCATCTGTTCATCTGAACAGCTGGGATCCCTGTAACTGACCCTAACTAATAACTAACTATGACTATAATAGTGAGACACTAGTTTAAATACTCTAGGTCAGGATTTTTTTGAGATAACGTTATTTTTGTGCACTTTACTTTATTACATGTTGTTAGTGAAACTGACCATGAAACGTGCAAGTAAATAGAATTGATTTTTTACTGCCTTTAAACTTAGTAACATGTAGTCAACAAGTAATTATTTGTAAACAAATAAGAATTCCAGTAAGTCATAAATTTTTTTCAGCCAACTATCAAATCAAAGAATCTTTTTTTATTATGAGAGGGTGGCAAACGAGCAAGCGGGTGATCTGATGGAAAATGATCACCACTGCCTATACATAAATATCAACAACTCAAAGAGAGTCACCAATCTGTTGCCGGCCTTTAAAGGATGTTTTCCCTTTTCTTGAAAGCCCCGAACCTAGAACTGTATGTCATCGCTAAGACATCCCTAGACACTTATTATTTAAGTTTCAGTTAAAATTTTACTATGTTATTATCTAGATTCAGTTTTAGTTGTTTCTTAGTTAGCGAACCACCTAGTCGTTAAAAAAAACGTACTCAATTAAGGGATTAATTTAATAAAAACAGAACTTACCTAATTGACTCCTTTTTGTGGAAAAAGTTACCCATAAATATATTTTGTGCGACTAACTTTCGTTACACAAAGGAAGATATCGTGATTTTGTTTTGATAAAGCCCTTAACCATGCACATTTTTTTTGAAAACGATCCAGCTATCTATATTTCGAAAAGGGCATATTGACTGTCGTAAAATTATCTAAATAGTTGGACAACAGATTTTTTAAAATTAAATTTGCTATTCCCTGGTTCCTGTGTATCTGTCGAATTTGACCCACTTCTAGTGTCCAGGTAGGCTTGAAATTTGTTATACATAATAATGTATAGTTTAAATGACGATGCAAGTGGGTGAATATTTAAGCGTTTTAACCGCTTGTTTATAACCCATTACCATCCCACGATTTTTACCACAATGGAAACACAAGTGGACGTTTATTTGAGGATCCATTTCTCATTACCTATTTAAATGAGAGTCTTTAACCAAGGTTAAAAATTCTCAAACCCTGTAGGTACCTAATGGCCTACAGGTAAATACAATTAATCAGAAGCATGATGATCGTGGGCATACTAGAATGGCTTACTTTATGGAACATTACGAAGTTTTATGAGTCTTTAAATGCTCTAGGTAAATCAGTTTCCATTTACTTATATCTTCCGCCATTTAACAATTTATCTTGATCTTTGACCTAGGATACGATTCACCTGCTAAAGATGCATATTTTTAGGGTTCCGGAGCGAAAATGGCAAAACGGAACTCTTATAGTTTCGCCATGTCTGTCTGTCCGTCCGTGCGTCCGCGGCTTAGCTTAGAGACTATTAATGCTAGAAAGCTGTAATTTTGCATGAATATGTGCAGCAATTACTCCGACCAATTTGTAAAATAAAATGTAGAAAAAGATTTTCTCTAAGTAGTGTGCCCCCCATAGATGTAAAGTGGGGGTGATTTTTTTCTCGTCTAACCTTATACATTCGGACGATTTTTCAATGTAGCGATTCGTTTGCCAAATATTCAACTAGTGCAAATTTTTGCTAAAGTCGAGAGTACCTCCCTCTAAAACCTTAACTCTTGGCTTAAAAAATTGTGAAGAAAATCATGATGGTAGTAAAAATATCAAATTACCAAGGAAAACTATTACGGCTACGTTTAAGTAGTTTCGAATTATTAGTAGTTTAAGAGGAAATAGCAGCCTAACTTATAACTTATAAAATATACTTACCTACATGGAAAATTCCGTACAAAATACAAAATCCTTCGAAAAATATTACTTAATAGCTTTTGCCCGCGACTCCGTCCGCGTGGAATTAGTAATTTGGGCAGCTTATTTTTTTTTTATCCAATTTGCTTTTTCATCAATTATGGCTCTCCTTAGTTCCTCGATATAAAAAAAATTACCCGCCCCCCTCCCCCGCACACCCGCGTTCACATTCAACACCCGTACTCCCAAGTCAAGCGTGCCTATAGAAGTTTTACTTCAAAAACCCCCGATTTTGAAACATTCTTCCGCTCCGCTCCGCTCCTATTACTGTTAGCGTGATGATTATAGCCTATAGCCTTCCTCGATAAATGTGCTATCTAACACTGAAAGAATTTTTCAAATCGGAGCAGTAGTTCCTGAGATTAGCGCGTTCAAACAAAAAAACCTGTTCGATAAATTCTTAAAATAGACGTATCTTTCTTATTTGTGAACCGATTCAAATGAAACAAACACTAAATGTTAATCCAAGAAAATACCAACTTATCAATGAAAACCGCATCCTTCTAGGTTAAGCCGTTTCTGAGATTAGCGCGCACAAACGCACAGACAAACAGACAAACAGACAATAATTCTAAAAATCATTGTTTTGGGTTCTATTGTACTAATAAATAGCCCTAGTGACAGTTTTTCTCAAATATCTTCAATGTACAGACACCGACTTGTTACAGATTTATTATATGTATAGATATACGGATAGTATTTAATTCATTGTATAATTTTAGGAAATTTAAGGCTATCTCATAAACAAACTTGACGTTCAAATAACAACACATTGGAGTGTGCGGCGCTTGGTATCTAAAAGCGATTACGGGTAGGTACGCAATATAATGTAAGGATGTTTTTCTTAACTGCTACGGAACCCTACCCTGGGCATGTCCAACACGCTCTTGGCCGGTTTTTAGGGTTCCATACCCAAGGGGTAAAATCGGGACCCTAAAGTCAAAGTCAAAGTCAAAGTTATTTATTGCCAGAACATAGTGTAAATAACAAAGATCTTACTAGTAATGAATAGGATGTGCTTATGTTCTACCTACACTAGGCATGCAATATTTTAATTAGATAATGCACTTATTGTAAAAATTAATTGATTTAAATTTATATTCATGCATAACAGTAATAATAATTATTATAAAACATCATCATCAATTTCTAAGGGTAATGTCAACTTTTTTACTGAGACTTCGCTGTCCGTCCGTCTGTTCGTCTGTCCGTCGGTCCGTCTGTCACCGGGCTGTATCTCACGAACTGTAATAGCTAGTATTGATGTATTTCGGTTGCCGCTATAAGAAAAACACGCAAACAATAAACGTGATTTTTTTCTTGTTTTTGCTCGATATTGATAACGGCAACAGGTAGGCGCTTGAAATATTCACAGAATATTTAGTTATAAGTATATTCACTTTAAAAATAAATAATTAAAAACAAATATAATAAGGGGGGCTCTAATACAAAAAAAAACCTGATTTTTTGCCGTTTTTATAGATAATGGTACGGAACCCTTCGTGCGTGAGTCCGACTCGCACTTGGCCGGTTTTTATATTTTTTTAATTATAGTCTAAGATCCGTACTATATCACCCATCTACAGCACTCACACGAAGAACAATGTAGGTAGGTCTTATAGGTAGATATTTATTACATTTTAGTGAGACTAATATAGTTTTTAAGAATTCCCATGTTAACATACCATACTATAGAGTAGAGTAGACCATTATGATATCTCTAATAAATGCTTTCTAATTTAATCTAATTTCAACTCTAACTGTACGGATAATCATCTGTCGCACAACGATAATATGTTTTCAACTTTGAAAATAAACCTAGGTACCGTGAGAATCACTCATACTTAGTGAAAAAATACGGAAACGGATTAGCCCGAAACATGTCGAGCTAAACTCGATCACAGACGTGAGTTATCCGTATTTTTTCACTATGTCTTCTACTCTTCATTTACTTAATCTTCTAAATATTATGTACTGTTCTTCAGTCTTTTTAATTTTGGTGTTGATTTTTGAAGGCGCGTGAATTTGTCAAAATTAGATACTAATGTCTTTGCAATAAGAACCATGGTGAGCGTCATCATGAATGACTCGATCTATATGTATACAGGGTTATTTGTAATTCACTAGCATCCTTTTAACCCTAAACTCCTACCACTTAAACAAATATTTTTTTGTTTTATAGCTTTTGTCATAACTTAATATTTTTGGTGTAATAATGTTTTGAAAATTTGAGATTACCTCTTATTTTTACGATAGTACTCTGTGTATTTGTATGTGAAAAAAGTACTTCATTTTAAAAAGTCGTAAAACAAAAAACATTTGTTTGAGTGATAGGAATTCAGGGTTAAGAGGATGTCAGTGAATTACAAATAACCCTGTATATATTCGGTTTGCATACATCTTTCTACACAGAACATGAGTTGATTGAGCATTCGCAGACACCATTGGCGTTCATCAGACTAGCAGTTCCGGTTCAACAAAAAGAATAAGAATTAGAATTATTATAAATTCTTGCGATATAATGTTACACCCTTAAACGTGACAATTTATGACTAAAATTACCTCGAAGTTTCGACCACCCGCGTTATAGTTACTCTTAACCAGGGCCATCGCCAAACATCGAATTATAGCAAAAAACTGTCGCGTTGAAGTCCCGGTATAGATAGTCATTGATGATGACGCGTGCCGTGGTTCTTATTTCCTATTAACTATAGTGTATATAATTTTGTCAAATTCACGCCTCTTCGTGAATAGCACGAGATACTATACATATAATAAGAATTAAATACATTTTTTTTACTTAAATAGTAGCCTAAATTGCCCATAACCTGAAAAAAAGTTACAACGTTCATTATTTTAATTAAAAACTTCCGCATGAAGAAATTCTATTATCCCCTCTATGCTTATTTAGTCCTGGCTGTTCTGTCGTGTCGCTGACGTCCATAATCCTGAGTATAAATACCATCTAACTGCAAAGCAGGCGCCACAGCATAAAGAAACGAGCAATACAACGGTGAGTTGCAGTCTTAGTTACTTGAAATTACGTATCTTGGAACGGCTTGCGGCGAAACAGTTGAAACTAGATAGTTAGCTGAGTGTTGTGTTAAATAATTCTGCTATACGGTCGCTACTTTAATTTGGGACCGATTTCAAAAAAAATATCCTTTGAATTGATATACAATATGACAGAACTGTCAACCTTAAGTTGGTCCCAAATTAAAGCTCGTGACTGTACAATGAGTCAATGAGTTACAAAATTAGTCCGGGAAGTATCAGTCAGCGTGGATGAGTTGAAGTGAACAGTCCTCTATCATTTCTCCGAATTTCATGAGTGATATATCGTTTTCATTCTATAGTATTCTATAGTTTTCATTTATATCTATTGTCATTGCTGAACAAGTATTTTTTTCAGACTTGTTACCGAACTAACCTAACTTCATCACTACATAGTATAAAACAAAGTCGCTTCCCGCTGTCTGTCCCTATGTATGCTTAGATCTTTAAAACTACGCAACGGATTTTGATGCGGTTTTTTAATAGATAGAGTGATTCAAGAGGAAGGTTTATTTTTATGACTTAAAATCGGGTTTTGTTCCGCGTACCTTGTTTTTGAAGAAGCCCGATATTTCGGTTAGTATCGGGCTTCTTCAAAATCAAGGTACGCGGAACAAAACCCGATTTTAACTCATAAAATTAGTACCTAATGACCGCGATAGTCTAAAATATTAGGAAGGTTTATATGTATAATACATGCATAATTGCACTCGTGCGAAGCCGGGGCGGGTCGCTAGTAACATATAGGTACATTGTATAGGATAGCATTTCAAAAAATCTTGGAATGAAATTACGGTAAACGGAATCATTATATATACGGGTTACATCGCTTACCAACGGAATAATGATATAATATTACATATTTGACAAATTTTACACATGAGCGATTTGAAGATTACAAACCAAAATGTAAATTCAAATTTCAGTATGTTCAAAGTGTACGGTATCAATCACGTGACATCATTTGAATTAAAACTATCGTTGAAAAATCATTCTTAAGTGTAAATACCCAATTATCTGCTGCAGTATTACGGATATTTTTTTTACTTCATGTATATAGGTAGACAGATATACAGAATTTTCCAAAAATGCAGTTTTAAGTTAAAAATAAGCTCGTTTGCCGTTACTAAACAAGTGGTTTTGACAGTGACTTTAATTCTAATAGTTTTAACTTTAGGTGCATCATTTTAACACCCTTTGCTGATTTTAACACCATAATTATGTACTCCCACAGTGGGACGTATTTTCCTCGTCCTGTCCAATGTGCTTGATTAGGGACATCCCTGTTTCAAAAGAATTTATATCATTCTAAATTGGAACAGAGTTGCATTTCTTTTGTTTCATTCGATTTGAAAAGAAATCTAATTCGCAACTTTTTCCTATTTGCAGTTGATTCACATTTCACTGGCATTTTAGATGGTATGGTGGGCAGGTCGAGGTTTAGGCTGGGATAATGAATGCATAATCGTGCATAAAGATCATGTACCTACCGAGTCTTCAAACTTAACAGAATTTGCTAATTATCTAATAGCTAAAGACAAGTCTCAATATACATCGTGTTTTTTTATTTTCCGTTAACTTTAAGAGGACATTCAACAGTACAAATGAAGTTAATTTCTCTAAGACACTAGCGTCGTGACTCCTGTTGTTGAAAAGATAATCAGAAATTAAATTTAATAATTTGTGAATTAATTTTAATTATTATGTGCCACAAAGCTAAGGTTCGCTGTCGAAATTAAAACACTGTCATATTTTGATACTAACTTTTTGTTACTCTAAAGGATCTTTTACAATGACTGTGAACTCAATGTTTATTTATCATGTATGAAACTGTTTTTTTTTTAGTACCTAGGCAAAAAGTTACCATGTAGCATCTATTGATTTCCAAACCATTGGTCGAAGTTAATGGAGTTATAAAAACACGGTGTAGAATAACGTTCGATCTAAACCAGACGGCCTCAGGGATATTGTAATCGTTCCAGTATATCATTACCATGTATCGAGTTTGCATTGATCCAATATTCTCAGAACTGTGCACAAAGTTCTGGTAGCAACTATAGACAAAGCAAATGAGAACTGGTCAGATGCTTTAATAGGAAAACAGGAAATCCAATACTGTCATAACTTCATAAGCAGTAAAACCTTGAGCTAGGTACATTCAATTGTAAAGTTATCGAAGAACGACTGAAAATTAAACACAAAAGAAACCTGGACGATTGACGAATACAGGTAGGTACGATTGAATACAACATGCTGCAGTTGACACATTTTCACAAGGCGTCAATAGCAAATGTATAATTGGAATAGCTGGTGTGTGATTCTGTATGTCGCAATCACAGACACACTGAGGAAATAAGAAATACAAGGCAATATCTCAGCCCTATAAATTGGCTGCGTTTCTGCAATCCCTCGGGTATGGCAAGGGCAGTAGTTATTATTAGCATCAATTGATCCACATTTTCTTTATTCTTCCTTGTTATAAAATGCAAATATCTCCAATGCTTGTCTAAAATAGGTTAAAGATTGTATTTTCACGGCGCGCTTCAGTTTGTTCTTTTCATTCAAATAACGTGACATCAGTCGATTCCCCAACAAGAATCCACTCTTCTATAAAAAACCCTTACTTACTTTACTCTTAATGGAACCTTTTCACAGAGATAGCATAGTGACATCACATGGCTTGACAAGGAAAATCATTATGACACTTACAGAGAGAACATTCTGCTATGGGTCAGGAAACATATAGTTCACTTCCTGCTACGCACAGTGAAATTGTGGAATCAACTTCCGGCAGCACTATTTCCAGACAATTATGATATCAGGGCTTTACAGAAAAGGGTTTATACTTCCTTTAAAGGCCGGTAACAGATCAGTCACTCTTCTTGAGTTGTTGATATTCATGGGCGGTGGTAATCATTACCTATCAGCTGACCCGCTTGCTTGTTTACCTCCCTCTCAGAATAAAAAAAAAGTTCCTGCACAGCGTGGCTAGTACTTGTTAGTGAAGTCACGTGATGTTAAAAATATTAGATCTTTTCTCATACAAGTGTCACTGAGTCTATCTTGATAGAATGTCTGTAAGCAAGGCATAGGTCCGCGGTTCGGCCAAGAGTATTTGCGGCTGGTGACGCAGCGAGCCGTTTTACAATTCATTGCGTGTGTAGCAAACTTATTGATGAATGATGAGCGGTTCAATCGTGCAATGAACAGAAAAATCGCTCTCTGTACCGCCGACTGCGCACGATAGCAGCCAGGCCGTTGTACCGACATGCGCGAGCGACTAAATAGCACCTCGTAACGTATCATCTCGTAAATTTCCAACCATAATTCCTACAGATTGTGTAGTGCTTTGTTGTGTCTAAATCGTTGTACCTATACCACATTTATAATAAGTGGTTAGAAATATCCGATTTTCGAACATCCGCACTGGGTTTCTTTTACTACGCCCGCCCAATTACCTTGTCTCGAAAATTCGGAATCAACACGCAACTATAACTTGACTGAAACATAAGTAAATAAGGAAGATGTTAGCGGAACTGCTGAGCAATTATTTGGCGTAAAACGTTGGTACTTGTAACCTTCATTGCCACCGACAAATGAAGTTATAACAACATGGCTTTACTTATGGGTTTGCTAGCGTAGACCACTGGATCTGCAGTTGAATTGATATTCCGGGTTTTACAAAATTCTCAAGGGAATTCCTGGAAACTAAATCCTGGTCTATATTTTGTTTGCCTAAAAAGCTTGCGTGCAAAATTACATTTATCTAGACATAGCGGTAGAAGAATTTCGGATTTCGCATGCCGTGAAAATATCCGAATAAACAGTAGCTTGTTTTATTCTAGACTTATCTGCATTACGTTTCGTCAAAATCTGCCAGCCGTTTTAGTGTACAAAACTAAAAAAAAAAAAATACGAACACATAACATTTCGTATTTTATTATTTAATAGTTCGTTAAAAAGACAGGCAAGTTTAGATTTTTACCTTTTTTAAAAGCGAAAAAACAAAGTTGTATTTTTAGCACATTTTCACGCAATCGAGCCTTTAATTACTGCAGTTATTTTTGCTAGAACAATGAACAATAGACAATAATTTTCATCAGACATTATCACATAGCGCTGTAGTAAACAATGATCGATCACAATATCGTCTCATGCGACTAAAGAGTTTTTGCGATATGTTGTATGGAAAAAATTTAGGACAGATTATTGGTTTCGAGTGCTTATCAGCTGCAGAACAATAGCAATTGTTGCAATATCCTGGCAGACTTCTTTACAACAATCTCGTTACTTATCTCATTCTTACTATCTTTATCAATAAACCTAAGCATTAATTATGACACAGTTTCACCTTTGCATCGTAGACAGAATGTTCTAGTAAAATTTAATGTGATCTGGTTTGGTTGCAACTTAAATAAGGATAACATTTGGCTTGAGTCAGTCATCGTTGCCAAATAGGGTGATGGTATCATCTTATCTTAATTTATAAAAAAAGTCTTGATTAACTCGTCGACATCTAGCCAAGACCTTGGATCTAGAAAGCTAAAACTCCACAAAGAAGTGTCCTTTATGTATGATGCAGACAAGGATTTTGCAAAATTCCGACAGAAGTACTCGATTTTTATAATGAACAGACAATTATAATACACATTTATTTTTAACTAATTGCAGATAATCATGAATCTTCTACTGGTCTTCACTCTGGCGTGCCTGGTTGCCGTGGCTTTCGGTCGTCCGCAGAACAAGTACACCGACAAATGGGACAACATCAACATAGATGAAATCCTAGAATCCCAGCGCCTCCTTAAAGCCTACGTAGACTGCCTTCTAGACAAAGGTCGTTGTACTCCCGATGCGAAGGCCCTGAAGGAAACATTGCCCGATGCTTTGGAACATGAGTGCAGCAAATGCACGGCGAAACAGAAGTCAGGATCAGATAAGGTTATTAAGCACCTTATTAATAAACGTCCTGAAATGTGGAAGGAACTGGCAGTGAAGTACGATCCTGAACATATTTATGAAGTCAGGTACAAGGACCAGATTGCGAAGGTCAAGGAATAAGGAGGAGAATCAACATCTCCAAGGAGCACTGAAATAGATAGACGTTTTGAGATTGGTTTTTGTTTCTGGACTTATGTAATAAACGTCACTTAACATCATGTTGCTTGTTTGTTTTTTATACTGAGCTTAATTAATTTTAAACTTTACACCCTTATTTATGAAGAGTTATAAACCTGTTATAAGTAAAGTTATGTTTTGTCGGTCTGACGAAGGCAAAAGTTAAATGACTGATGATAAAGACAAACAATTGTTAAGTTACTTAATAGAAGCTTAACAAGCGATTATGAAGGGGCATGGCATGCACATTAAACTCAAGCAAGTTATCTCTTTTTGAATTTACCTGTATGAACTAGGTTGGGTCAATTTTTTATCTAACTTTCCATACTTATCATTTAAAAATATATTATCTTTCATTTCTTAATTCTGAAATAACAAGACGTAATCATAAATACTGTAAAATATGGCTTATATTTACAAAAATTGTTAATTTCATTAAGAAGACCTATCACATTAAGTAATTTTAAATTTTTCTTCATTGTTTATTTTTTTACTCTTTCTCGCCAATAAATTTATCAAAATTTTCTCTATACTTTCCGTCTTTGTCAAACTTCTCAATTAGTTCTTTCCACGAGTCTGGGTGCTTTTCCATGATGGCTTTGATCACTTGCTTTATCAGCTGCTTCTGCTTCGGAGTGCACTTTCCACAGGTAGTGTGAAGAGCTTCGGGGATGACCTCTGAAAATCATATCAGCGATCTATAAGTTGCACGCAAGATCATACAAGTGGATTTCATTAGGCCCTTCAATTAACGAACATATTCAATTGAAGCTGAAGTAGGCGACATTAGGTTATTTAAAGGATAAAATTTAGGCAGCGGCCTCGCACGGTTTTTTCCGTTTGCATGTACATATTGGTGTCTGAAAAATAATCCATTTGTTTTCAGATAGGTTGATCTGGTTAAATATCCCTGTAAATGTATAGCTAACAGTATTTTTTAAAATGTGGTTGACTGTTTGCATTCATTGGTCGATGTAACCAATGAGCTAAATCTTTGGCCTCAACTATACTCACCATCAGGTGAGATAGTCACTCCTTAGTCTTGTGCTTGTATTTGTGGTGTATGTGTGTGTGGTGGTGTGGTTTAAGACCTTTCTTTAGGTATGTCAAATTTCATGATTCTAGGTCTATGTACCCCATAGAAAATGTAAGAAAAAAAGGCTCAAATGGCCTTATCTTTGGGTTGCAGTGACATAGAAGCTTCGTTTTTTTTACTTCAAGGGACCGCAGACATCATTTTTTGATGTTAATTTCAAATTGATACCACCACGCCTTCTTGAGAAAAAGGGTCTTGACAAACTGACGGACAACAAAGTAATCCTATAAGGGTTCCGTTTTTCCTTTAGAGGTACGGAACTCTACACAACTGACTGTACTTAATGAATTGAGACAATTATTACTTTGCTCACCCGTGGCAACTCTGGACCTCCGCAAAGTAACGCCTGATTCAATAAATTACTTAAACTCGTACTTACTTTTAAAGTCTTTTGCGTCAGGCGTACATGGGCCTTTGTCGAGGAAGCATTTGACGTAGCTGAGCATAATCCTATCATTGTCAAGAATGGGCTGAATATCGAAGTCATCGTATTTGGGACTGTAGAAGTCTGCTGCGGACACTGAGAGTGCGGTGACCAGAACTAGACACCGAATTGTCATGTTTCCGCTGATATTGTACGTAAAATTTTAAACTGAAACATTGGTATTGAATTAAATAATTTAAGAAAACATCTACTTTTTTTTGACATTCGGTCGCTTTATGTTAGCAAACACTACTGCCAAGCACTCTTGATGGCAGCATAGAGAAATCTTCAGAAAAATTGTAGTACCTACCTATCACAAATTATGAACGTTATCTATTACAAATATTAAGAATCAATGACAATGATTAAAACTTAACTATAAACTAAATATGTAACTTAAAAACTACTAGACTAATCCACGATTTCACCACCCATTGATTAATTTTAACTGATGGATAAATGTGATGCCGTCTCTGTTTGTTTTGTTCGAATAGACGGAGACGGCATCACATTTATCCGTCAGTTAAAATTAATCAATGGGTGGTGAAACAGCCCCTAAGTCTAAAAAAGGCCCCCGTGGCATCGTACCCAAAAGGCTGGCAGCATTCCCTCGTTGAATGGCGATGGCGATTCGTTGAGAGAGATAGCTGCCAGCCCTTTGGTCTCCAAGTCTTTACTAGATAATTTTAATGTTTGCAACATTTGCATTTAAATTTTTGAAACTAACGAAACAAAACAGTCTTTGGGACTATTTAAATCAAGTCGGACAGTTACAGATAAAGAAACAACAGTTTATCTTTCCTGTGACCAAAAGTTAGCGATTAGGTCAGTCAATATTTTTAGGGTTCCGTAACGAAAATGGCAAAGGTTATGGGTCCGTCATGTCAGTCTGCCTGTCCATAATGTCACAGACAATTTACTCAAAAACTACAAAATGTATATTGTTGACACTTGTCTAGGGGGAGGGGGGGGGGGGGGGTTCTCCATACGTGTGAGAATGTACACTAAAAAAATTATGTCATTGAATAATCGGCTGTTGTTCCTTACAATGAAATACTAGAAAAACGTCGATTTAAGTCTGTTAATCGCTCGATTAGTATAATCATAAGCAAAATAATTTTCCCTGACGATAATGATACGAAAATGACGCCATCTCACTTTTTGTTGCAATTATTTTCATCAAACATTTCCACGTTAATTTCTCACACGCTATTTAAACTTACTGTTATTGATAGATTCACATCAAAAACTAACCTTAAAGTAAGCCAGGAATTCTACTCGACAACTGTGCACAAGGCAGTCAACACATCCTCTATTTATAAGACATGTTGTCATTGTAGATAAATGGGCATTAATCAAACACCTGACCATTATAATGTTTGGATCGTGTGTGCAATGCTAATGGGCATTAAGTACCCAGAGTTTCCGCTGTTGTTTCTTAATCATAAGACTTTGCATTATCACAATTTTTATACGTATGGTTAAGAAGTGCGTATAATAGAAGGCGAAATGTTGGTATGGAGGGATAAACAAGACAGCCTACGCCTAATGTTAGACTTTTGCATGAAAATCATTCTGCAACAATCTGAGGTAGGGAATTCAAGTTATGCATCTACATTTCTACACATTACCTACCCACGACGTGTGTGCGTGTGCGTATGTGGAGAGCGCGTTTTAACATATTCTTTCATAAGTTCTTTATGTATGTAAGAATAAGATTAATAAAGTCCCTATACATTAAGTTAAACTTTTCTCACTGGTATTTTTGTCTTGTCTATCATTGTTATGATGACAGTAAGTGACATCACAATAAAATTTACAGCAATTTAGATTTTCTAGGTTAAGTTTCAACCTGTCCCTGAAGAAATATACAAGAACGAACCAGGTAAATGCAGCATCAATCGCAACTATTGCCAGTCAACTTTCAACCCTGATGCGGTGTTTGGTGCTAGATATAAAGTTGACGTTAGAAGAAGCTTAATAAAACGATGCTTGACTGATGATAGAGTACCAATGGGCATTAATTAAAAAAAACCTATCAATGTTCAACACGCTGAGTTTTTGGAGAAAACTAAAGCTAAATTAGGAGTTCCTCTCTTTCCTATTAAGACCAGCGTCGGCTTCACGGCCGACATCATGCTGAGTTGGGACCATTTCGTGATAATGTTTGTATCTTTTACTGTTTTTCTTTGTTAATTTATGTCACGAATAAATATTTTTCTTTCTTTCTTTCTTTCTTTCTAGATCTTCCACACGGCCATGTTTTTGGTGTAAATACGACCGAAAATGCTGTCAGTGTCTCGGATTGCATAAGTAATTGTGAACTTAATCCGCACAAAGAATTGGTCAAAAAGAGCTTGGCTCACTTAAATACGCTTCGAAAATGTTTATCGAAACGTTTCGACGCACATTTCAAAAACCTTTACTTAGGTTTGAAAAGATTTGACCAATGCAAGACGGAATAGCTTCCTAAGGAACTTGTCTACGATTACTGTTACTGTGCTAGATTCATTCATATTGATACCAATCTGCTGGAGAATTTATTGTTAATTTAGAATATTTATAACGGCTCAGAGATTGAGTAAATCGTTTGTAAACGTGATTAATTTTACACAGGCGTTTTTACATAATCGTACAACTTACTCGGACATGACGAGAGGTGGTCAAGAAGTTGATACGGAGTTGAGGGCTGGTGCTCCTTCGGGGCGGTACTTTGAAAGGGATATTGCTTTCATTCCTGAACAGTATTGTATATAGGGCAGATCAAAATAGTTTGTCTCATGAGACTGACGTTAGGGTGTGCTTAAATCCAAGTATGTTTTCGATCATGGGGCTGACTCATCGTGACATGTTTGCTGTGAGAGATCCACTCACCGTCAGGAAAGTATTCGAAGCGGCTGGAGAAAGGTTTACTGATGACTCATTTGACATGGTTTGGGAAATGGCCCAAAAATACCATTCGCGAGGGCTGGTCAGCTATGAAACTTTCCGCCGAGCATTAAGGGAATTTAAAGGAGAAGAAGAAGAGTAGAAGCAAAGTACCTATTTTATGAAACAATGGCTTAATTAAGTTATTTTAATAGAAGCAGTTTATTAGTAAGATTTAAGTTGTTTAAGAAGTAGGTAACGTATTTGTTTATTGCGTATTCGAATTCGCAGAAATTCTATTATTAATTATCTAAGCGTGTGCAAATTTAAAGACTGCTTTTATTTGTAAGAAGATATATACGATATTCTATAATGAGGTTCATATTTAAAGTTGCCCTAATATCTGTAGTCATGAAGCTGTAGGTATTTTGTATGTGGGCTGTGAATAAAAAAAAAACAAAAATTATTTTTCTATTTATTAAACATTAAATTATGACTTAAAAACTATTAAATGCACTGTCTTTGAAGAATAAATCTCCGTAAAAATACAAATCATTTCAGTGAAATGGAAAAATAAGAAATAGGAAGCTACCGCAGCAGATACTTACCTAAATTAAGCGGTTCATTTTTAGTAGTTGAATAGGTAGAGTGGACAATTTTGCACTCATAAAAACAAAGGAGCAATTGTTCTATTAAATATGGTGTGCTTTACAACTTTCACTTTCGTTAACGCTTGAATAATATAACATGGTGATTGTCATTAATTTCTTTTTCGTTTATTTGACGACTGGTCAGCCTAATGGTTATAATAACCCTGAATATGAAGCTAGAGACATTATTGTGTAATAAATATAAATATTGTGAGTCATGGATGTTTACACGTAGATACAGATGTCTAACTAATTTTTTAAGTATTCATTTGAGTGTAGGGATATCCGTTGTTAAGTAACCTAGATATTACAAAAGTTTTGCTTAGTTTGGAACTTGGTCAATTGGTGTAAATTGTCCTACGATATTTATTCATTTCATTTAAATTTCTTTACCTCAAAAGTCCATGACAGGTTTTCTAAGCTTATTGCAGCGACCTTATTGAATAAAAATATTTAAATTAATTTTCAAAAAGATTTCAAATCTGCAAATATTTATTTTAGAAAAGATGTTAAAGTACAACGTCTATCTAAAACATCTTTAACAATATGCAATAATCGAGGAAAGTGAGTTTGTTTGTTTGTTCCACTTTCATAGTTAAATTATTTGTCATGTCCGTGAATTTTAGCATACAATGTAGTCTTGGGCATACTCGCGAATGTAGCACTAATCCGTGACGGAAATACCGAACACTCGTTTACAACTAAAACGAAAATCTCGTGCAAATAAGGTACATCGCCAATAACTGGCCACCCTTCAATAACTGGCCCCCTCTTACTGAAAATGAACTCTGTTCTCCTACAAACAGAATTCAACTTAGTATAACGTGGCCAATTCTATTACGGGTGAATAGAGTTAATTTTTAGTATAAGGTGGCCAGTTATTGAACGGTGGCCAGTTATTGGCGATTTACCCTATATCGAAATCAAAATTTCAAATCACGCTTGCACTTAGCGTTGAAATCTATACCCGCAAAAGAGTAACTTGACTGAATGACAGGCAGCGCACAGCCTAAACGAGTGTAGCCATAAACTTGATAATTAGCCGAGTCTTCATATAATTGATAGTTACACCCATGTTACACCTATCTCTCTAATTCTTTTAGTAATTTCAGGTAAAACTGAGACAGGGAAAAAATTAAAGGTTTTTCACATGTTTTAAATAAGATACCTACCACAATTTGGCTTAGTTCATTGGACGCGTATTTTCTTAAGCCATCCGATGCCGTGTAAACTTTACGATTTTTTTTGAGATGTCGCTTTTGCGCTTAGTGTGGCAGTATTATGTGTTCAAATTTAGTTGCCGGTGACTAAGAATTTGTACAGGTCATCCCGGTTGGAGCGATCAGGGTCATATTTGTCCAGCAGCTCGTTAAAGCGAGGCTCGCTCTTAGCCCTGATGCCTAGTAGAAGTGTGCGCACGAGTCCCTTCTGCTTCGGGGAGCAGCGGGCGCAGGCTGTCGACAACGTCTCTGGGAGGACGCCTGAAACAATCATGTGGATCAATTGAAATTGTAATTTAAATTGTTTATTAAAATAAATAATTGTTTTACACGAAAAGTCGTTAGTAAGCGCTGAAATTATGTATGTATGTATGTATGTGAACTCTTTATTGTACAAAAATAAGGAAAAAAAGAAATACATTATTGACAACCGTTGAAATGCATGTACAAAGGCGAACTTATCCCTTTAAGGGATCTCTACCAGTCAACCCTTGAGTGGATGAAAGGACATTATGTCTATGTGTTAGTAAACAAACGACCGACATACTAAACTATTCATCATCATCATCATCATCCCAGCCTATATACGTCCCACTGCAGGGCACAGGCCTCCTCTCAGAATGAGAGGGCTTGGGCCGTAGGTCCCACGCGGGCCTAATGCGGATTGGGAACTTCACACACACCATTGAATTTTTTCTCAGGCGTGTGCAGGTTTCCTCACGATGTTTTCCTTGCGTTGTACTGGGCGTTGAGGTGTCGAGCATTGGTACGTTTACCTTACGTGTGCTTAAAGATAATTCGTGTTAGTTTTTACTGCCATGGAAACAACAGATAAAACGACTTTATAATGGGTCTCATGAAGGCCACCCTAACTACGACCTGTTCAATACTGAAGATACATTTGAAACGGATTAGCTGTTTGATATCTTTTTAGTTTTTAAGCCAAATTAGTATGCTGCTTCTCCACTATATTACTAATGCTATTATTATTATTTTTTTAAGGTTAACTGGAAGAGATCCCTTTAAGGGATAAGTTCGCCTTTGTACATCTGTATCTCTTGTTAACTAGTTATTTTCATGTTTTATGTACAATAAAGAGCTTTACATACATACATACATACATACATACATTATTATGTTCAAATTTTTGCACGCATGTGAATCAGAGCACAGTCTATCTAAGGTATGTTCATAACTTGTAAACTTTAAGTTAAGGAAACTTTTGTAGGTACAGTTGGGATATGAAAACCATCGTCAGTTATTTAATTGATTCCTTTGTCAAGTCATTGTGACGGTTCAGGTTCTGAAAACCGTCTCATTCACAAATATATGTTTATATAATATTTTCAGGCCCGTAAAATGGTCTAAGAGGGAAAAACATTAATTATATGTATTAATGTATTCATATGTACCTTGGTAAGGACCGAAGCTATTACCTTATAATTCGTTGGGATATTTAATTGGTATTCTTATGTACCTTGGTAAGGACCCAAGCTATTACCTTAGGATTCGTTGGGTTATTTAAATTCACCTATATGTATTAATCGGATCTGAATTCAACAGTCCTTTTTTACATGCTGGTACAGCCAGTTTCATGTAAACGAACTCAGTTTTTGCCTATGTTCAGTATTGGGTGGGTCTCGGCTGAGATGATGATGATGATGTTAAAATATTTTAATTGCTAAAATGTTCAAATAAGAACACGATGCACGGGTTGACCAACTTACCTGCGAGTCGGGTTAAGCAATACAGCACTTTATGCGAACGACATAAAGACCCTGGGGATTTAGAAATGAATTCTGTGCCAACAATACTGACTAGCGGGTAGACTGCGCGTGAGATACGGGGTTCTCAAGTTGTTTTCATGCCGATGGATCTAGGGCACAGTGTAGTGAATGATCAGTAGAGTATTTTCATACAAACGGCCGGAACGCGGAAAGTACCTATGAGCCACGAAATCTTAGCATAGCTCGGCTAGCATAGTACGTTCGATCAGCACGGGACCGCACATTTATTACGTACGGAGGTAATTGATATGCTACAGATTGGTAGTGTAACCTTTTTATTGGTATTGTGGCTCGTTTCAATGTCGGCCTTAATTTGAATCGAGACATGTAAAAACATATCTAATGAAGTTATTTAGCAGAATGTGAATTTTTAACAATGAAACCTCGCGCATCCCAGCCTAAGAGGTGCAAATACTTCTCCGTAGCTAATTCGTAGGTGGCAAATATACGTAGCTATGAAACTGAATAAAACCGTTCAAAAGTACAATACGGTTTGTGGAGATAATCGAACTTGGTGCAGTCGATCGAAAGTTATGCGCGTGCAATAGATTCAGTGGAACATTTATATATATATATATATATATATATATAATATCATATCGTTATTACAAATCTCAACTTCTAATCTTAATTAAGTGTTAAAAATTATGATGATGATAATTATGTGACATTATCAAAACATAACTGAAGAGTGGCGCTCTATCGCGAGGTTGTGTGCCGAGGTCGCGTAGGTGGGTAGAATTAAGGTCGCTGCCGAGACACCCTACTGATTATTATTATACTGTGATAAAGTGTGTTTCGGTGGGTATCGTCGAGGCAAGGGTATAAAAGGGACTGCGCAGAGTAGAAGGGACTTTTTTTCGCATTTTGACTACGGGTCTGGTAAGGTTCTCCTTGGGTTATTACTTTCTCATTTTTTTATTGTGGCTTTGCTGTGTTTTACCTTTATTATGTGTTGATTTATTTCTTGTGTTAATTAAATGGGGGGTTTTTCTGTGTGATTGCCTGGCTCTGGGTATCTATCGCCAAACATGGTTATAGTATACTCACTGTTGGGAGATTACATGGATATTTGGTAGCTAAGTTGGAGTTCAGCGGGGTCTGGGGGGGGATTGCTGTGTGGGAGTGTTATATTAGTATATTGGAGAACTGATCTAGACTTCAGCTAAGTAAGAGCTGACCTCTGAGAAGGGATAAATGGGTCACCTAACGGTGCCAACTGACAGTTTAGCCCATCTCGGAGGCGTTTAAGGCTAGGGTACCACTCCTTGGAGAAGGGTGGGGGTCTGTATTATAACTCAAGAGTCGGACCCAAGTTCTCCCTGGGTGTTGAAGGGTTTGGAGCGCCATAACCGGTGTTTCAACCTCATCATCTACCTAGTCCGCTTATCTATTTATATATATATTACACTCTGGTATTCATCTATCCCAATCCCCTCAGATGGATGCCAGAAGCACACGGGTATAGGAAGTAGGTCTCGAGTCAACCCGCTCAACGTAGGCATTAGTTTAGGATAGGCCCTCTCTTATCAGTTGGAGAGGGGCCCCGCGGTAGTTGTAAATGTGGAATCCGGATTCCTAGCTTGCCAATTTCGTGTAGAATAGATGGATAGTTTAGCTGCTAGGATAGGTTTATCAGGGATAGGTATTATTACCATTAACTACCTTCTGTTCTTCATTAAACCATAATATGTTGGAGGGCTGTGATATGCCATCTGACTCTCTTAATAATATTACCATTAACTATCTTCTGTTCTGCATTATATTATAATGGGTTGGAGGTCTGAGATATGCCATCTGACCTACTTAATATTATTACCATTAACCAATTATTATCTGCTGTTCTTCATCATGCTAATTGATGTTGGGGGGCATTGCTATGCCGCCTGACTTATTTAATATTACTACCTAAACATGGCAGTTCTTCATTGTGCTATTTTGTGTTGTGGGAAAGGGCTACATTTGATGACATAACTACTAATGCCTGAGGCATTGACTGACTTTGACTATGATGCTCTAGACTTTCCGACGGATGAAAGATTTCAGGGTTTCCCTTTCATCCATATGTCCTATCTAGTAAACCCTAGTAGCTGCGATTTAGTGAGTCAAAATAAAACTCAACAAACTCACTATGAACATTTAATTGTTGAAAAGTAGAATCTCCTTTGAAGTCGGTGGTCGTCCCTGGTAAAGCAACCTTGGGTTATTTGGTCCTGTAGTGGCTAGTTATATCAACTAAATTTGATGGTAAAAGTTATACCAAATGCTTATTTTATAATCTGACAATGGAAGTCACTCTGACTAAAACTAAGGCTGAAGCAAGTTAGTGGTTTACCGGTACCAAGGGACCCGGTAGCTACTCATTAGTCATTATGATAAACCAATGTAGTCTACAATTACCACTGAAGTTGTTTTGCTAATGCAGGAGTATTATGATCACAGGATTGACCCAGGGACAGCCTCTGGCTATAACTGACATTCCCTTTGATTGCCCTCTTCTATTATACAATGTTATAATGTTATATTCTAATTACCTGCAAGGAAAAAGTAGTATGCTCCATCAGAGTACATGCGGGGGAGGTTTGAGTCCCAGTTTGGAGTCGAAGACCACCTTTGAGAGCGGGGAGTGGGCTCTCAAACATAGCCGCAATATAAAATTCCTTGCCTACAAGTACATGACACAGACTATTGACCAATGACTTAATAAATCTGAAATTACCTCTTCCATTTAACTATCTTTACCTCTTCTTCAATACTACTTAAGTTACCTATAACCTGAATCAAAATATGGGCAACCATATATCTTCATTACCATTATAGATAGAATATTATTAAGTTAGAATACCATATTTCTGTCTAATATCTACTCCAAACACTTCTGATTTACTCTTCTAGGCTATAATCTATCTTAAGACTTACTTACCCACTCTAATACATAGATAAAACTCTATAACTGTCTTCTCTTATGCAATTCAATACCAACCATTTCCTCTAAATAAAATTAGCATAAAGTTACTAGCCGCTATATAATAAATATTTATAGGTAGTCCAATCTTTATTCTTCACTAAAAGTTCCAGGGTTACTTAGGCACGGACACAACGAAGGGTTCTCTTAGGTACTAGACGATCACATGGCCATATCACGTATCACGACCAATATAAATAATCTTAGGTTTCTACGCCGTATAGATTTCAGTATTTAAATTCTTTATTTATTTGGTTCAGAGTTAGATACATAGTTTTAATAAGATAGATAGGTAATTTAGTTCAATATTTCAGCAATTCAATTCAGTTTAATTCAGTTTTCAGCCGTCAAAAGATGTAGGATATATAGCTTAGGTAGCGGGGGATTTTTAAACAAGGGGGGGGGGGGAGGTTCCGTTACAGTGAGTAGCCGTGTCCAGGATTCGAGCATAGCTTAATCATTATTTTCAAGATAGATCTGTTTAACTTGTATAGTGATAAATAGGTTCATAACTTGTTAGTTCATAGTTAGCTCAACTGTAGTTATAACGTTCCACCATAAGATATAATTTATGAACTTTTTCTAGAATTTGTCTTGGTATATAGATAGGCAGGTTTTGGTCCAACAATTGTCCTTTATAGCACAATTTTTGGGCCACAGTGTTGCGGTGAAACGGATAAGTGAAAATAAAGATTGGTTTAGTCATAACTTAGTATTGGTTGCGGTAATTAGATAGGTACGTAGATAAATTAAAAAAGGACATTAATAAAATATAGGGTTTTAATCATTTTTTTTTACATGTTTGCTTTAAACTAGAACTTGAAACACTTTGGTTATTACACTTCTTTTGTCCACTTGTAGGTTATGCCATTAATAATTACGCTCAGTCACTGTTTCCACCTTCTATTCGCGTAATCCGCCTTTGTTCACACTTGGGTAGTTCGTTTATTGCGAGTTCGTTTAAACATGGTTGTTTGATTAATTACGTAGCACTTGGTTCTTCCACTTGTTGTACAACTACTTTCGTTCACGCACTGTACCTTTTGGATAGTTATCACTTTTGATGTGGGTACCTTAGCCGTTAGGTAGGCGACCATTTTAAGCTTAAAGTTGACTAAACGACTTATTAATATTAAAACTGACTTGAAATAATAAAATCTATGTCGGTCGAACGATAATTGACGATCAGCGCAACCAACCAACCAGTCAATAGTGACGGTGCTTGGTTTTTAATATTCTTTAGACGAAAAGGTGAGGCAAAGGGTTGGCGTCCATACAACCGAGTACGATTGTGAAGTTTGAGCGTTTTCCCATTATTAATACGAATATTGTGTTTGTTGAGATTTAATTCCAATTATAATAGGTTATTCGTTTTCTATGATATTGAAGTCGGTTAGCTTGATTTATGCGTATAAAATTCCAGTTATACTAACCTTTTAGCGTAAAAGGTATTCTTCATAGTCTAGCTGATCCATTGATTTCAATCATGCTTACGCTTACCTTCCTAAATAAAAAATACTTAGATTGACCCACTTAAAAAAAAATATATATGTTCTTTTTTAGCTTTTAATTAATTTAAAATTACTTTACTTAGCTTATAATAGTATAACGCGTCATAGTGATCTTTTTTAGCCTAGAAGGTATAGTTTTTCTATTGCGACAGTCTCAATTTGTCTACGTTCGTTAATAATAAAAAAAATTTAAAAAAAAAAAAAATACTTGGGTGGTCAAGTGACACGATTTAGGGATTTATGTTGGCACTAACAACTCTTAATAATTAAGAAGTATAAATCTACAGAATGGATAGTTTTTCTGTAGGTGATTTTTCATTTTGTTGTTTAAGTAGTTTTAATCGCCGGTGTGCTAGACGTACTTTTGAATTAAGTAGAGGGACTTGGGAAATGATTAGATTAGTAGTTTTATAAATCTGTGATTTGTAGGGTATGAAGGGTAACCAGTGGCCTGTACACGGGTCTGATAAATTTACTTAGAGGGAATTTCTTAAGAATTGGTTGTTTCGAGAAAGAGATAACAGATACCGTGACTTCGAGAGTTTAATGTATTGGAAATATTCGGGGTGTGTATGCATACAATACAAATAAAAAAGGTTGTACTGTTAGGGAGGCGTACATTCAAAATTATAATACCTACTTTATTTTGTCGTTGTGTATGTATAGTTTAGTCAAATACAAAAAGTTGTACAGATAGGGAGGCGTATATTCAAAGGAAAAAAATACCTTTTTTTTTGTCGTGACGAGTATTTGTCTACTAAGGTAGGTAGTGTTAGTACGGTTACAATTAATGTGGGTGGTAGGACGCGAATAATCATCATTATCGTCGCAGCCTGTATTCGTTCCGTTGCGGCTCGCGGGCCTCTTTACCGAGAGAGTGAGGATGGGCCATAGTTTTTGTGCGGCCTGGGTGCGGGTAGGAAGCTTGACGCGCGTCGTTGGGTATCTTCGCGGGTGTGTGCGGGTTTTTTCACGATGTTTGCCTTTGCCATGGGCTCGGGGTAGATTAAAGGGTAATTTTGCGCGTGACGTTCGAACGATTCCGAGTGCAAGTCCGGATTTGCACCCCTAGGCCTATGCCTGGGAGAATCGGTCGAATCATTAGACCGCCACGGCGTCTTTACAGAAATATAATACGTAGCAAAATGGTTTATTGTATAGTAAATAGTTTTGTAATTAATAATGGAGGGAAATAATCAGATGCATAGTTTAGGTAGGTAGATGGGTAGGTAGATGGGTAGGTAGGTGGGTGGATATATAAGTATGTAGGTAGGTATGTATGTATGTAGTGAAAATAAACGGATCACTCGCGTCTTGAACGGAATTTGACTCGACATGTTTCGGGCTGGTCAGTGGTCCTTCTTCGGGGAGTCACTCGTTGCTGCGGCTGCCAAACGCGCACAATGTATGTATGTTGGTAGATAGGCAGAAAAGTCTGGTTATTATAGATTCGTTAGGCCAAACCATGTTAGGCTTCCCACTAAATATCTTCGTTACTTAAAACTCTTGTGATTCAATTATTCTGATTACGTAGATCAAAGAATGTTTTATGTAGGTAGTTAGACTATCGGTTGCTGGGTTTTATTAGATCTTAGGTATTACTACTACAGATCGAAATACGAGGTCACATAATACCTAAATACGAAGCGGTAGGTTGTCTGGAAGAAGTTGCCTTTAGCAGTTTGTCAGTCCGTTGTCCACCGTCTGTCCGTTGTCCGCCGTCCGTCTGTCCGTCCGTCTGTCCACTGTCTGTCCGTCCGTCCGCTCGCGGCGTGGTGCAGAGACTTTTAGTACTGGGAGGCGTATTTTTGCAATGATGTTATGTGGTGTGTTAGGTGATGAAATAAAATCTGTATCTACAACGGCTAGGTTAGCTTGAGAATTGTTGGTGTTTTGGAAGTGGGTAGCGACCTGATCTATAAAGTGTACCTACTTGGGAGGTTCCGTACCAGATGCAGGGCCCTTAGAAAAATAATTGGTTGATATAAACCGTCACGTCGCAACCTCGTTACGGAAGTCTGTCCTGGGCGTGTCCGACACGCTCTTAGCCGGTTTTATTTTTGTTATGTCACTGTGCTATTTTTGGTGTTCAATAAGGGATATTTGTGTTGTATTGTATTGTGATGTTCACACTTAATGAAGATAGTAATTATAGCGGAGATTAGTTACATAACTTACGTGGTAACCAATAAGCTTAGGTATAATGTTATTTATAACGGGATATTTTTAATAGGGAGTATGAGATTTAATAAGTGTGAGGGAAGATGGCAAGATTGCACTTCAAAGTTGCGGTATCGTATTTTCGCAATCCTTTTGTGTTCGGAATAGATGGTTTATGGTTAAAGACATTATTAGTTCCCAATAAAAAGAATAAAATTCACTTGGCGTTGAGAAATACAATTTACGCAGTTAGATGACACAGTAGCATGCAGAGGACTATTTAAATAACATTAACTAATTAAACATTTTATAATATTAACATTAACTCGGTATGCTTAGGTAATAATATTAGCAATAAGTTTAAAAACAAAATAGGTAGAAACCAACAGTAAATTTTATCACAATGAGGGTAGGGAGCTACATGCGGTTGATATCACCCGTCTTGCGTTGGGATTTCGAGGGACCTATTAAGTATCACTATGGCGATAGCAATTTGAAATTACTATGGGAATGTGGATGTCAGCGGTGGAGTTTATTTCGATAGACCAGTAATCGCTTTAAGATGTGGTGTTTAAATACCTTTTTATATAACAATGGAGAGCTTCTAAATACGTTTGTTGTGGTCAGATAAATTTGAATTTATTATTGATAAATTGAACTTATTATATTATTCTTGATATTAGAGCTAATTTGATCGAGGATTGTTTTAGTTGTAGAGGTTTCTCGGGTAGGTACAGTGTTCTTCATTTATTCGGTTTAGTATGAAATATCCAGTATCATGTAAAGTTGATCTTTAGTTTTATAGAAACTTCAGTGCTTTTTGTTATGGCCAAGTTCAGAGTAGTCTGATGTAATAGAGGGAGCCGTGTTGATAGCCGTTAGATTACCGTGGTGGTCTGTTCCTGTCTCTGGGTTTTTGGTTGCATTTTATACCGTTTATAACTTCAGGAATATTATAAAGAGGAGAGATTTGTATTTTTGTATGTAACGAATAAACTTAAAAACTGCTGGACCGATTTCAAAAGTTATTTTGGCCGTTGGAGGGCGACATTATCACTGAGTGACATGGGGTACTTTTGCCGCGGGAGGGGTACCATTTTGTACGGGAAAAATTAATTTATCGCGGGCGAAGATGCGAACAGAAGGCTAGTCATTTATAATTTATGCATTTATCATATAGTACGTGCAAGTGTAAAATTTTACACAAGGCACACGTATATAGATTGATAGGATAGAACAGTTTAATATAGGTATATATCGCTCTGCACGCCATGACTGTTATATAGGTCGTTGGCGTGGAACCCGCGGAGGTGATATGTCGTTGGCGTCGAAAGGGTTTATGTAGGTAGATTTGGCGCGAAGTCCAATATCTAGCCATGTTTTCCTAAACTCCGGGCTTTGCAAAATTTGAGTGACACAGGCTTCCTTCCAGCATGAGATGTCGTACTGAAATAACTTTGGAAGTGGAGCAGGTTTCTTCACGATGGATACGTTCTTATTTAGCGTACTTAAATTAGGTTCCATTAGTTACGTTATTTTTAGTGACATAGGCTTCCTCCCAGCGTGAGATGTCGTATTGAAATAACCTTGGTAATGGTGCAGGGTTCTTCACGATGGATAGGTTCTTATTTAGCGTACTTAATTAGGTCCGATTGGTTACGTTAATTTTAGTGACATAGGCTTCCTCCCAGCGTGAGATGTCGTAATGAAATAACTTTGGTAGTGGTGCAGGGTTCTTCACGATGGAAAGGTTCTTATTTAGCGTACTTAATAAGGTTCGATTAGTTACGTTATTTTGAGTGACACAGGCTTCCTCCCAGCGTGAGATGTCGAAATGAAAGGACTTTGGTAGTTGTGCAGGTTTCTTCACGATAGATAGGTTCTTATTTAGCGTACTTAATTAGGTTCGATTAGTTACGTTATTTTGAGTGACACAGGCTTATTCCCAGCGTGAGATGTCGTAATGAAATGACTTTGGTAGATGTGTAGGTTTCGTCACGATGGATAGGTTCTTATTTAGCGTACTTCATTAGGTTCGATTAGTTACGTTAGTTTGAGTGACACAGGCTACCTCCCAGCATGAGATATCGTAATGAAAGGACCTTGGTAGTTGTGCAGGTTTCGTCACGATGGAAAGGTTCTTATTTAGCGTAATTAATTAGGTTCGATTAGTTTCGCTTGGTTTTTGATTCGATTTTATATTGATTCCACAACTGGTTGATGTTGGTATGGGTACTCGTGTCGTGTAGTTATAAGTAACGTCAACTTGGTTAACGATTTAAGACACTCATTAGGTGTAAGGACAATCATTTTAGATACTTAAAGTTAGCTTGAATTGTCATAAGTGCATTTGGTTAGTAAAAGGCGGGGTAGTCTCATCACGGTTGTTCATCTACCCGAAATTTTAGAGGTCTGCGGGAAGGGTTCTTTAGGCGTTTTAAGGTTGAAAAGGTTTTAGGTAGGCCGGTTAGCAACCAAGTTAAAATGGTTCCCTATTTTTAGTAACTTTATACGTAATAAAAGTTGTTGCTTTAAGTGGATAGTAGCTGGAATCTGAAGATATAGTGTTTTTGCTTAGTGAAGGAGTTACTAATTAGTTAAATTTACAGCAAAAATTTAGTAGTTACCTAATGTTAAGTTTCTTTTTAATGTACTAAGTACCTTATTATATCTGAGTAAGTAGGTAATTATAATTTTGGGAACTTTTCAATATTTTGAATCTACGTTTCTGAAGCTCAAAAGTAAAACTAGTTTTAATACCTAGGTAAAATTAGTTTTAAAAAAAAAAAAAAAAAAAAAACCTCGTTCCTTTTATTTACAATGAATGAGTAAGGTTAGGATTTGGTCTATGAGTAATACTAAATTAATATAGGGTAAAACGCAATAAACATTGTAGGTATATATCGGATTAAAAATAATTATAGGGAAGCTCGTTTCAAAATTACAGTAGGTTATTGTTTATCGGAAGTGAGAGTTTAAGTATTCCTTTTACTTTAAATTTATTTTATTTATTGCTCACATCTGAGTATCCTGTCTGAATTGGTGGATTGTTATAGCATGAGTGAAACAGAGATTGAGGAAGGACAAGGGTAGATGTGTGACTTGATAGTTGCTAAAATAAGAAAAAAAGTGTAAAGAGTAGGACTTGTCGTCCTAGTAGGTACAGCGTTTCTTAACCTTGGGTCTCTACCTAAATTTAAATCACGGGCGATATGAGATGGGTCGCGAATATTATAATAACTAATTTAAAGATAACTTTCACTTGAATAAGGAAAATATGTTTTTTATAATATTTAACTTTATGGTCACGAAGCTTCAAATATATTTGTATTTTGGGTCGCCAGCTAAAAGGAATAAGAACCACTGTTATAGTATGAGGGGCTATAACAATTCAGAAATTCTGTGGATAACAAGGATGGTTTATTGGCACTCAACCCATAATACAGCACTCTTCAGATGATTTTCTTGCGCAAATGGTGATAGGTTAAGTCTAAATCGACATCAGCATTGAAGCTGGCGCCAGAGAGTCATTACTCTACACCCAATGGAAACGTTAGGGACAAACACACTACACAATCTCCGAAAGCCTAATGACTTTTGTATTGAGGGTTTGTTTTTCGGCTAGATTGATTTTTATTGGATGTCTATTGCCCCATTGAGGGTTGTGGGGTGCCAAAGGGTGCTCCACGACCCGGTTATAAAGGACAGCTAAGCTAACTCCGGTTTTGGAAGAGGTTGCATTGGCAGTTCCATTTCTGGTCGACAGGCAGGAGCAAGACTGGGGGTGGAAGGGCCGATGTAATGCTACTAGAGCTGACTGCTTCACAACCAGTTCCTCTATCTGAAACTACCTCATGGCCCAATGGATATTCATTATTAATGAGTCGAAGGTGGGAAAATGGTCCTTCGTGCTTTAGTCGTTATCCTTCGGTATAAATACACACTACATCACAGTTTCACTTTTGGGGAAAGTGCTAATAAATTAAGAGGATAAGGTTATAATCTCGTTTATCATTATTTGATCGGTTTCGCCTGGTTGGGATTTTCTCACTTACGGAAGCAATTGTAGGGCCTAGTATTAAGTTTTGACAATGTATTGGCACTGAAGCGCTTACTGACCGCGATGTGCCGTTCTAGTTCCACGACGGTAGTTAGTTGGTTTGCGGAAGTGGGGAGATTGTTCTTTCTTAACTTCAAGATATTTACCTAACTTTCTCCTTTTAATTAAAAGGTATTAGTAACGTCTTTGGTTCCTGTTGAAACTACTGGACTGTTATGAGGTGGGTGAAAGAAGTGATTGAGGGAGTGAATGAGGAAGGATGCAGGTGAATGTGCAAGTTTGTTTTAATGTGAAAAAAAAAATCTAGTGTGAAGGGCTATAACAGTTCAGTAGTTCTGTGGATGACAAGGATGGTTTATTGGCAGTCAACCCTTGATACAGCACTCACCAAATGATTTTCTTGCGCAAATGGTGATAGGTTAAGTCGAGATCGACATCAGCGTTGAGGCTGGTGCCAGGAAATCGTTACTCTACATGTAGGGCTTCAAAGCAAGTGCTAGGGAGCCGATGCTTACTTCGAGCACACTGCACCCACACCGAAAGGCTAATGGTTTTTGTATTAAGTGAACGTCTTTGGCTGGACTTTTGATTAATGGGTATGTTATGACCACAGGGACGATTTGCTGAGTGAAAAGCTAATCCGGTTTTGGAAGGGGTTACATTGGCAGTTCCATTTCTGGTCGACAGGCAGGGGCAAGACTGGGGTGGAAGGGCCGATGTAATGCTACTAGGGCTGACTGCTTCACAACCAGTTCCTCTATCTAGAACCTACCTGGAGATGTGATAAATATCCATAATTAGTAAGTTAGAAGTTATAAGACGACCTTCTTACTCTGATCATTATCTTTGGGTTTAAAGTACACACCACGTCACAAGCCTCACTCTTGGGGAAACTGCTAATAAATTTTGGGTGTTGATGTTTAGATCAATATATTTGTGAATATTGGTTTAAATGTTTTCTCCAGTTTAACGGATCCTCACTTGCGCAAACATTGGGAGGCGATGTGACGGTTCAGGTTCTGAAAACCGTCTCATTCACAAATATATGTTTATATAATATTTTCAGGCCCGTAAAATGGTCTAAGAGGGAAAAACATTAATTATATGTATTAATGTATTCATATGTACCTTGGTAAGGACCGAAGCTATTACCTTATAATTCGTTGGGATATTTAATTGGTATTCTTATGTACCTTGGTAAGGACCCAAGCTATTACCTTAGGATTCGTTGGGTTATTTAAATTCACCTATATGTATTAATCGGATCTGAATTCAACAGTCCTTTTTTACATGCTGGTACAGCCAGTTTCATGTAAACGAACTCAGTTTTTGCCTATGTTCAGTATTGGGTGGGTCTCGGCTGAGATGATGATGATGATGTTAAAATATTTTAATTGCTAAAATGTTCAAATAAGAACACGATGCACGGGTTGACCAACTTACCTGCGAGTCGGGTTAAGCAATACAGCACTTTATGCGAACGACATAAAGACCCTGGGGATTTAGAAATGAATTCTGTGCCAACAATACTGACTAGCGGGTAGACTGCGCGTGAGATACGGGGTTCTCAAGTTGTTTTCATGCCGATGGATCTAGGGCACAGTGTAGTGAATGATCAGTAGAGTATTTTCATACAAACGGCCGGAACGCGGAAAGTACCTATGAGCCACGAAATCTTAGCATAGCTCGGCTAGCATAGTACGTTCGATCAGCACGGGACCGCACATTTATTACGTACGGAGGTAATTGATATGCTACAGATTGGTAGTGTAACCTTTTTATTGGTATTGTGGCTCGTTTCAATGTCGGCCTTAATTTGAATCGAGACATGTAAAAACATATCTAATGAAGTTATTTAGCAGAATGTGAATTTTTAACAATGAAACCTCGCGCATCCCAGCCTAAGAGGTGCAAATACTTCTCCGTAGCTAATTCGTAGGTGGCAAATATACGTAGCTATGAAACTGAATAAAACCGTTCAAAAGTACAATACGGTTTGTGGAGATAATCGAACTTGGTGCAGTCGATCGAAAGTTATGCGCGTGCAATAGATTCAGTGGAACATTTATATATATATATATATATATATAATATCATATCGTTATTACAAATCTCAACTTCTAATCTTAATTAAGTGTTAAAAATTATGATGATGATAATTATGTGACATTATCAAAACATAACTGAAGAGTGGCGCTCTATCGCGAGGTTGTGTGCCGAGGTCGCGTAGGTGGGTAGAATTAAGGTCGCTGCCGAGACACCCTACTGATTATTATTATACTGTGATAAAGTGTGTTTCGGTGGGTATCGTCGAGGCAAGGGTATAAAAGGGACTGCGCAGAGTAGAAGGGACTTTTTTTCGCATTTTGACTACGGGTCTGGTAAGGTTCTCCTTGGGTTATTACTTTCTCATTTTTTTATTGTGGCTTTGCTGTGTTTTACCTTTATTATGTGTTGATTTATTTCTTGTGTTAATTAAATGGGGGGTTTTTCTGTGTGATTGCCTGGCTCTGGGTATCTATCGCCAAACATGGTTATAGTATACTCACTGTTGGGAGATTACATGGATATTTGGTAGCTAAGTTGGAGTTCAGCGGGGTCTGGGGGGGGATTGCTGTGTGGGAGTGTTATATTAGTATATTGGAGAACTGATCTAGACTTCAGCTAAGTAAGAGCTGACCTCTGAGAAGGGATAAATGGGTCACCTAACGGTGCCAACTGACAGTTTAGCCCATCTCGGAGGCGTTTAAGGCTAGGGTACCACTCCTTGGAGAAGGGTGGGGGTCTGTATTATAACTCAAGAGTCGGACCCAAGTTCTCCCTGGGTGTTGAAGGGTTTGGAGCGCCATAACCGGTGTTTCAACCTCATCATCTACCTAGTCCGCTTATCTATTTATATATATATTACACTCTGGTATTCATCTATCCCAATCCCCTCAGATGGATGCCAGAAGCACACGGGTATAGGAAGTAGGTCTCGAGTCAACCCGCTCAACGTAGGCATTAGTTTAGGATAGGCCCTCTCTTATCAGTTGGAGAGGGGCCCCGCGGTAGTTGTAAATGTGGAATCCGGATTCCTAGCTTGCCAATTTCGTGTAGAATAGATGGATAGTTTAGCTGCTAGGATAGGTTTATCAGGGATAGGTATTATTACCATTAACTACCTTCTGTTCTTCATTAAACCATAATATGTTGGAGGGCTGTGATATGCCATCTGACTCTCTTAATAATATTACCATTAACTATCTTCTGTTCTGCATTATATTATAATGGGTTGGAGGTCTGAGATATGCCATCTGACCTACTTAATATTATTACCATTAACCAATTATTATCTGCTGTTCTTCATCATGCTAATTGATGTTGGGGGGCATTGCTATGCCGCCTGACTTATTTAATATTACTACCTAAACATGGCAGTTCTTCATTGTGCTATTTTGTGTTGTGGGAAAGGGCTACATTTGATGACATAACTACTAATGCCTGAGGCATTGACTGACTTTGACTATGATGCTCTAGACTTTCCGACGGATGAAAGATTTCAGGGTTTCCCTTTCATCCATATGTCCTATCTAGTAAACCCTAGTAGCTGCGATTTAGTGAGTCAAAATAAAACTCAACAAACTCACTATGAACATTTAATTGTTGAAAAGTAGAATCTCCTTTGAAGTCGGTGGTCGTCCCTGGTAAAGCAACCTTGGGTTATTTGGTCCTGTAGTGGCTAGTTATATCAACTAAATTTGATGGTAAAAGTTATACCAAATGCTTATTTTATAATCTGACAATGGAAGTCACTCTGACTAAAACTAAGGCTGAAGCAAGTTAGTGGTTTACCGGTACCAAGGGACCCGGTAGCTACTCATTAGTCATTATGATAAACCAATGTAGTCTACAATTACCACTGAAGTTGTTTTGCTAATGCAGGAGTATTATGATCACAGGATTGACCCAGGGACAGCCTCTGGCTATAACTGACATTCCCTTTGATTGCCCTCTTCTATTATACAATGTTATAATGTTATATTCTAATTACCTGCAAGGAAAAAGTAGTATGCTCCATCAGAGTACATGCGGGGGAGGTTTGAGTCCCAGTTTGGAGTCGAAGACCACCTTTGAGAGCGGGGAGTGGGCTCTCAAACATAGCCGCAATATAAAATTCCTTGCCTACAAGTACATGACACAGACTATTGACCAATGACTTAATAAATCTGAAATTACCTCTTCCATTTAACTATCTTTACCTCTTCTTCAATACTACTTAAGTTACCTATAACCTGAATCAAAATATGGGCAACCATATATCTTCATTACCATTATAGATAGAATATTATTAAGTTAGAATACCATATTTCTGTCTAATATCTACTCCAAACACTTCTGATTTACTCTTCTAGGCTATAATCTATCTTAAGACTTACTTACCCACTCTAATACATAGATAAAACTCTATAACTGTCTTCTCTTATGCAATTCAATACCAACCATTTCCTCTAAATAAAATTAGCATAAAGTTACTAGCCGCTATATAATAAATATTTATAGGTAGTCCAATCTTTATTCTTCACTAAAAGTTCCAGGGTTACTTAGGCACGGACACAACGAAGGGTTCTCTTAGGTACTAGACGATCACATGGCCATATCACGTATCACGACCAATATAAATAATCTTAGGTTTCTACGCCGTATAGATTTCAGTATTTAAATTCTTTATTTATTTGGTTCAGAGTTAGATACATAGTTTTAATAAGATAGATAGGTAATTTAGTTCAATATTTCAGCAATTCAATTCAGTTTAATTCAGTTTTCAGCCGTCAAAAGATGTAGGATATATAGCTTTAGGTAGCGGGGGATTTTTAAACAAGGGGGGGGGGGAGGTTCCGTTACATCATATTTAAAAAAATTGCGAAACGTCAATGCGATATTCTGTTTCGTGTGATGTAAAATGTTGACAGGACTGACAAATACCGTGGTGCAAGCAAATATCAACTTTAACGCGACGAACCTTTTCTTGTCCCAACTATACAAAGGTATCTTACTTACTGTTTGCCAATTATGACATGTGTATTTTGTATAATGAATGAAGCTTTTACATAGGTACATACATTATTATTAAAAGTTAATAAAGATTATTATTATTATTATTATTATTATTGAACTACCTTGTATAGTCGGGGTAAGAAAAGGTTCGTCACTTTTCGACCTTAACTCGTTGATATAGAGTCGAAAAGTGACGAACCTTTTCTATACCTTGCCACTCCAGGAAAAAGGCGCAAGAGATTACAGTTCTACTACCAACCTCATTAAAGAATAGCTTGAAGAACATGTACTCACGTTTGAAATTCCTTCCGTCCTTAGTGCAAGGTCCTTTGTCCATGACGCATTTGTAGTAGGCGAGTAGAACTCGCTCGTTCTGCACGATAGAGTCAGCATTGAGGTTGTCGTATCGGTTGTTGTAGTACTGCTGTTGAGCCGAGCAGGTCACCACTACCGTCAGCACGAGATAAAGTATACTCCTCATGTTTATGATTGCCTGGTACCTGGTGATCATTAATAGTTGTTTATATGACGTTTACTATTGTAAATTTGTGTTTCTATCGAGAGGCTAATGCAGCAAAAAATATTAAAAAATATTCATACTTATACAGGGATATTTGTAATTCACTAGCATCCTTATAACCCTAAACTCCTGCCACTTAAACAAATGTTTTTTGTTTTACGGCTTTTGTCATGACATAATATTTTTGGTGTAATAATGTTTTGAAAATTTGAGACTACCTCTTATTTTTACGATACTCTGTGTATTTGTATGGGAAAAAAGTGCTTCATTTTAAAAAGTCGTAAAACAAAAAACATTTGTTTGAGTGATAGGAATTCAGGGTTAAGAGGGTGTCAGTGAATTACAAACAACCCTGTACAATTTCCCTCTGACAGACAACTTTGACAAATTAGCAAACACACCTTAAAGCTGGTTGAGTGGACGCTTCACTGCATCGGAATCGAGCCGTACGAAGCGGACGGATTTGTTGCTTTGTATAGATTTCTCCGGCGCAGAAATGCCGATCTAGTGCACGCAGTACCATAGAAATCTATACAAAGCAACAAATCCGTTCGCTTCGTACGGCTCGAATTGGATGCAGTGTCGCAAAGGTGGACTGAGAAAGAAATTTTGAAATTTCTAGGGGATTATTTTCCTACAGGCGCAGCGCAGAAGCTATAATGATCCTCTAATTTAGGTAACGTAAAGCCCAGTTTAAAACAGCGTTGCAGAACTAACCGATAGTTTGACTTAACAACACTGTGACACAAGATTTTCATATATTAGATAGATTATCGTACGCTGAAAAGTACATTTTGTAATAGGTACGTATCAGCTGTACAAAATTTATCTGTGATTCAAGATGTCAAGGGACTCACATTCTGCAACAGAAATTCCGATGAAAAATCTTTACAGCGTTATTTACACTTTAACTGTACCAAGGATAATTTATTGTATCTTCAGTGACATGTAATGCACGGACACTTAAAGTGTTAACAATAATCTATTTAAGCACCTGATAAAATTTTGAGACACCTTGTATAAAATACTATTGACCTCACCCAACAAGTACTGTTAGCTTTCCCAGTACTTTCTAAATCACTAAATGCCGTTCACAAAAATGTTAAATAAAAATACTCACGAGGTCCGAGCGAGTCCTGTGGCGGCCGCGTTGTGAGTGGTGCAAGCATTTCTTAAACCGGTCCGAGGTCGGTGTAACGGGACGCATACAAAGTACCGAAGAAAGCAGTTCCGTGGTAAACAAACAAGTATGTGGTACGGGCCTGCCACAATCTACCGGGGATAAGGAAATTGTAACGTCGATTGCTGATGACGGGACAGCTGCTTGGAGAATAACTTACCCAATTAAAAATTGGCATGGTGTTAACTTTTGGAGCACAGAATTGTAAAATCCCGCTGTCATTCCATGACATGTTGTGTATGTGACCTCAACTCTCGTGGCGCTACCTATACTAAATACAACAGGTCATCTTTATAATTTTTAACCGACTTCAAAAAAGGAGTTTAACTCGACATGTTTCGGGCTAATCCGTAGCCCTTCTTCCTGGAGTCACCCGTCACGGCGGCGCACTCCAGTCAGTGCGCGTTTGGCAGCCGCCGTGACGGGTGACTCCAGGAAGAAGGGCTACGGAATAGCCCGAAACAGTCAAGTTAAACTCGTTTTAAGACGTGAGTGAACCGTTTATTTTCACTTTGAGTGAGTCCCACGGTAGTTTAATGTTTAGACTGTTTGTATTTTTTTCTTCTATGTATGTATGTTCATCGTTTCACCTATAATATTTCAATGTTCTTGGACAGCGCCCTCTATTCCTGCTCAAAGTAAAAATATCATCCCATGTGAATTAGTCGCCGGGTTATAAAGTACTCTATGTTTCGATCCATATCTTTGTCTATCTGTACGCCAAGTTTCATCTAAATCCGTTCAACTATTATAAAGTGATTGACTAACAGACAATTAAAAAATCAATTTTTTTACAATTTTTCTCGTTTATAATATTAGTTACTAGCCTTCCATCCGCAGCTTCGCCCGCGATAAATTAATTTTCCCGTAGGAAAAGGTATTTTCCCGCGGTAAAAAGTAGCCTATTATCACTCAGTGATAATGTAGCTTTCTAACGGCAAAAGATTTTTTGAAATCGGTTCAGTAGCCGGTAGTATCGGTTTCGGAGCCTATTCAATGCAAACAAACAATCAGTCAAATCTTTCCTCTTTATTATATTATTAGTAAGTATAGATTAGGATAGTATAGGATAAGATAGGATGGTTTCAATGAACATACACTAGGGCGAAAGTAAGGTTTCAATATACCTAAGGTGTATAACACAAAAATAAAAGAGATAAAACTGTAACAAAAATAGCGCTTGTCTTGGAAAAAAATGATTTATTACCATACGTAAAAGTAAAGTAAAGTTTATTTGCAAAGTACATACACATAAAAATAAGTTGTTACAGGTTGGTATTGATATTACAATATAGCTTAGCGAAAAGGAGTATCATGGTATACAGCTGAATAATGACTTAACAGATAAGTTAGTAGGTACTTTAAACAAAATTCCAGAATGTGGTTCAATGGCTCCCACACTAGGCTAGGCCTATCCCGTAAGCAGCCGTGTTACCTAAACCATTATAAGATCACTCTTGGCTATTCAGACTCCAACAAAAACTTCTTGACGGCCAGTTCCAATTCCTTGGGGTACAATTCCGTAACCAATTTCAGTCCAAGATTAAACTTTTCTTTCCTCTTCGGAGTACATTCCGAACAAGCGGTCTCCATCATTTTGGGTATCTGTTCTGTTGGAAAGTAAACAAAACGACCGTTTAAGAAAACTCAGAGAACTTAAAAACTAAATTTGTAGCCGTATTTTTAGGGTCATGGACATAAACTATTGAGCCAAACATTACGGAACCCTCCTATTTTAGGGCATTCCTATTTTTCGTTTTACCCAATTAAGAAATTGTTAACAGGGAGTTAAAGTTAGTCCGTTTGGTTATGCACTTTATCAAGTCTTTACAATAAAATAAAACCGGCCAAGTGCGAGTCGGACTCGCGCACCGAGGGTTCCGTACAATTTTATATGAATCTATGAGTATCCAGTCTCAGCAGACCCCTGCTCCTAAGCAAAATGTGCGCAGTGTGGGATCATTGTAGATTGGTTAACTATATAGACAGAAAGACAAAAAAAAATATGTTTTTCGCAATTTTTCCTCTATCTGTGCTATAAGACCTTGCTTCGTACCAAATTTCAAGATTCTGAGTTCACGGGAAGTACCCTGTAGGTTTTGATTCCCTTGCGAGTGTCGAAAATTTGCGGCATAAATAGATTGGTTACTGATATTAGACAGACAGACAAAAAAAATTATGCTTTTCGCAATTTTTCCTTTATCTGTGCTATAACAAACAGACAGATAGACAAACAGAGTTACTTTTGCATTTATAATATTAGTAGGGATAAGGATAGTACAAGTAAGTATTAATGAAAGTACCTATTAACATAATACCCATAGGCCACATGTTATAATATATAATATTCCAGTCGCTATATGACATTGCTTCAAGTTTATACAGGCGTTGTGAAAAAAAATGGATACCTACTTAATAAAGTAAACTACTGACTATAACCGCAGCAAAACTATTTAAATATAAGGATAAACAAACAAGTATGAGAGTTCTGAAAAAGTAAGGAAATTTTACTACATTTAGATTAAATTTACCGAGTTATTTATTGTTTACCTACTGTTTTATGCTATTTTTATTTTAACAAATGTTTTGTGTTTTTTCTATAACCTGCTGTCATACGGAAAAAAAGACGTTTCTGTCATTTTTGTCCGTAAAGAATTTATTCAGATGCGTTTTTTTTCTGATCTGACTATGCATGTAACTCGAATTAAACAAAATCACACGCATCTTTTTCCATTTAGTTTAGTTTGGTTTTGTAATTTTTTTATGTTAGTATGACGTTAATATTTTACATAAATCCAAAAATATAAAATGTTGAAATCCTACCTTTAAATTTCTGGTATTCCCCACATGGTGCACGGTCCAACACGCAGTCAAACAAATCCTTCATCTTCGTTTTGTCCTTTATAAAGCCCTCGACATCAATATCATCAAAAAATTCTCCCATAGCGAAGACTGCCACCGAAAACACCGAGCTCAAACAAACGACTAAGAAAAGCTTCATTTTGCTCTGAAATTAGATTAACATTAGTAGAAAAAATGTATAAGTACCTTTTAAATCTCCTTTTAAAGCACATACTATTTAACTGTTCTTGTTATCTTATTTTATAAGCTTGTATTTAATTTTAACTGTCATAGTGTCTGCGTGTATGCCGGCCGGTAATCGAATCTTGCAAGTAAAATTTGACAACATGATCCTCCACAAACCACTCGGCTACCACGTTTTGCTAAGGTTCTCTATGTCAAAGGATTAGGTACTATAAGTTTTACCTAGGTACTGCCTGATTGGCATAATTTACGTACCATAGAGATAATTCCTTTGTAAGAGGCTTATGAAATAAACTATTATTATTATTATTTATAATTACTTAAGACTTGCACTTACGAAGTCTTTTGGATTAATGATCAGATCTCTTATTGTATCGCTTTTATAAACGCTTAGGAAATCAACTCAGGATGTTTCAGAATTAATAAACTGCAGCATGTTCAACCTAATCATTGTCATTACAATAACAATTGGGATGTCTATTTTTTTGCAATGTATAGTAAATCGAAAACCATTTCGAGATAAATGGTTTTTAACTCGTTTTCTGTTGTTATTTAATTTTAATATTATATAATGAATTTATTACATAACAAATAAGCAATGACCTTCATTTGACTTTGGTGTAAATCGCGTGATCGGTCCAAGTCGTACTTTATTCCGTGTGGTTAGAATTCTTCACAAATTTACGCGTGGATTATAACTACGGAGTTTGATTTGGACCCACTGCCTGACATCTAGCACTTTGACAGCGCCAGTAAAGTGACACTAGTTACAGTGTACCACCACGCAAAAAATAATTAAAGGGGTTGCCTTACCGTACGCATTTAGATAGATTTAGAAATTTGGCAGTGTGGGAGCCCTCAATTACAATCTGACGTCATCAACCAAAATAGTTTCAATAATTAATTTTGAAAAAAGTGGTGAACTAAGTGACAAAATATTGAAATTAGTTTCTTATAATTGACTTTTTTCTATACAAAAAAAATATAAAAACCACTGGTAATTTTTTTTAGACATTCTCAATTTAATTACAGATCCTGGTTTCATGATTTTTAGAAGCGCTCAAAAGTGGTCAAATAATGAATTGACTTTGCTCACCCGCGACAAAAGAAATAGGGTGACGGCACCAATCATAGGCATGTTAAGCACAGTAGTTACCTAGTACCTAATGGACAGCAAAGATTCAATGCCTTATATCCCACCATTCATGGACTTTACCAGTTATGATCATCAGTTTTCTGAGCAAAGTGTTGATAGTTTAAAAATGTAGTGTGGCCGTTGCTTAAAAATTATTAAAAATTAAAAATTGGATACGGAAAAAAATGTCCAACCAGGAGGTCACCCATCCAAGTACTGACTGCGCCCGACGTTGCTTAACCTCGGTGATCGAACGAGAACCGGTGTTTTGTCAAATATCTTGAAAACGGTGCATCGGCAAAATCAATTAAATTTACATCCCCCTTTAATACCTCCGCACCCCTCCCCCCTTAACACCCCCCTTCGGCCCTTAACCCCCCCCCCCCCCCGCACCCCGCATCAAAAATTACCCGAGCGCTATTACTAATATCTAGTATAATAGTAGCTTGAGGTCCCGGGTTCGATTCCCGTGTCGGGGCAGATGTTTGTATGAAAAATACGAATGTTTGTTCTCGGGTCTTGGGTGTTTAATTGTTAGAAAAATGATAATGTTGTGTATGCTTTACATGAATGTTACCATACTTAATAATTGATGCACTATGTTTCATCTCTTCCGCATCCTTCAACTCTAGCTCTCTCTGGTTTAGCCCTTAGCTCCGTAAGTGTCGTCTCCGTTGCCTAATATTATTAATACTGTTATATTTGACCAATCATTGTAGCTTTATTATATCAAGTGACGTAATAATACACTGCGACTCTTTGTGAATAAAGTTGTGTGTGTATTTGGACTTCTTTTGGTTTATTTTCTCTCCCACCATTGCCACACGCCGGCCACCACTGTGCCCAAGCTCTCGCTAACAGGTTATTAAGCCCAGAATTGAAATTAGCAATAGCGGCGTGTGCGCAGAATGGATGGGGAGAATAATCGTGATGACGATGTCACCGAAGTCTCTGACACAAGACGAAGCAACATGTCAAATGCCAACGTAACCTCACTTATGGCGATTGAAAAGCTGGAAGGAATCTCGAATTGGGTAAATTGGAAGTTCGCAATTAAAATGATTTTGACTTTGGAAGATTTGTGGAACTGTGTCGAAGGAACCGATACCGACACAACGCGCGATGGTCGCGCGCTCGCTCGTATTTGTCTGTCGTGTCAGCCCCGCCTGTTCCAGATTGTTCGCGAGGCGAAGAGTGCAAAGGATGCCTGGAAACGTTTGTCGGACACTTTTGAGGACAAAGGATTGTACAGAAAGGTATTTTTATTGCGACAATTACACCGCGTCGAGTACAATCATTTCTCTAGTATGTCAGACTACATTGAAGGTGTGATGCGGTTAGTCTCGCAATTATCGGATATCGGCAAGGTGATACAAGACGAAGAAGTAGCTGAGATATTATTGTCGGGTCTGCCGGAAGACTTTAACGTTCTGGTCTCCAGTCTTGAAACTGCTAGCTTAACAAACAAGCTGTCGTGCGAAATAGTTCGGACTCGCTTATTGCAGGAGGATCATCGGCGAAACAATATTAACACGTCTGAGGACTTGGCTTATTCTGCCAACAACTTCAAGAACGGGAAGAGAAACAGCAAGATGGTATGCACCTACTGTAAGAAGATCGGTCATGCTGTCAAGCGATGTTTCAAGAAGAAGCGAGATGAGGGAAAGAAGAAAGAAGAGCACACCATGTTTGCCTCTGCGTACTCAGCCTCGCATTCAAATGAATTTGTCATTGACAGCGGTGCCACTGTCCATATGTGTATGGATCCGGCACTTATCGAAAATGCTGTGCAGAAGAAGTGTGTTATATCTGTTGCTAATGGCCAACAGCTGACCAGTGAAACGGTTGGTAAAATTTCTCTCTCTAGTAGTGTTTCTTTAGATAATGTTTTGTTTGTGCCTGATTTGTCGAACAATTTACTATCTGTTAATGAGATTACCAATAAAGGCTATGTTGTTGCATTTCATAAGAATTATTGCAAAATTTATAGTGATTGTAAAATCACAGGCAACCAGATTTTGAATGTAAACAAATGTAATGGGCTGTACAAACTTAAGGTGCAAGATCGGCCCGACCCCCAAGTAGGTCATTCTATGTCCCTTCATACAAGGCAGGGATCCATGAGTGCCAATGCTGCGACGTGTGTCACCAACTCAGTCTGGCACAAGCGTCTTGGTCACCTAAATCAACAAGGTATGTCTAAACTTGGTGAAGGAAATCAGTGTGTTGGTGTCGTATTTCAGCCTGAAGACGGCATGCCAAGCAGCTGCGTCTCCTGCATTACTGGGAAGATGCACAAGGCATCGTTTCCGCAGTCAAGTGCTGGACGTGCTGCTCTGCCACTGGAAGTCATTCACAGTGATGTGTGTGGACCAATTCAAGTGAGCAGCTGGGGCGGAGCTCGATACTTGCTTACTTTTACTGACGATTGTACAAGGAAGACCTTTGGATATTTAATGAAGTCAAAGTCTGAGGTGAGTTCCCACTTTGTTACTTTTAAAAATTTAGTTGAAAAACAAACTGGTTTGCGTATTAAAACATTGCGTTCGGATAATGGCACGGAGTACTGCAATAGTAAATTATCCAATTTCCTGAAAAAGGAAGGCATTGTTCACCAGACATCCATTATATATTGTCCTCAACAGAATGGATTATCGGAACGGGTAAACCGCACAATTTTGGAGAAAGCTCGAGCCATGTTACAGGGTTCAAGTTTGCCTGAGCGTTATTGGGGTGAGGCTGTTATGACAGCGATTTATCTGAAAAATAGGTCACCTACCAGCGCGCTGTCAGGGAAAATACCTGAGTGTGAATGGACTGGATCCAAAATTGATCTCAGCCATCTGCGCATTTTTGGCTGTGTGGCTTACTCTCTTGTACCCAATCAGAAAAGGCGCAAGCTCGACGCCAAAGCTAAAAGATATATATTTGTTGGATATGGTGAAACATGTAAAGGGTATCGTTTAGTTGACCCTCTTGACCCCACAAAGATCATTTATTCAAGAAATGTTGTTTTTCTTGAGGATAAATTTATTGGTGACAATCTAGATACTAAGGGTAAACAACCGAGAGCAAATTTTATTTTATTTGATAATTTTACAAGTTTTACAAATTTTACAAATTTTACAAATGATGAAAATAATTATACAAATGATAATTTTACAAATAATGATGTCCCTCACTGTGATGCAATTTTAAACAACTGTGATATTAATTCTAATAATAATAATGGCTATCATGAGAATGTTGATGTTTTGAATGATGAGTCTAATCAGTCTTCTTCTGTGGTTTCAGATGTAGAGGCCGCCTCACCTGTGTGGTCCCCACAGTCTGATCAATACCATACTACGGAAGATGATGCTGAGGAAATGGGTGATGAGGGGGAGATGCTATCTGGCACTGTGACCTCGCTGCCATCCTCAGAGTCTCAGGAGGAGCAGATTACATCGGAAGGTACCGTTGCGTCTGTGTCACGTCCTGTACGAAGTACCAGAGGTATTGTACCTGATAGATTTAAAGACTATGACTTATCTTCATTCTTGGCTGGTGAGTGCGCATCAGATGTACCTTTTACATACCAAGAGGCAATTAATTCGCCTGAGAAGGATGATTGGTATAGTGCTATGAAGGGTGAGTATAATTCAATGATGAAAAACCATGTTTGGGAACTAGTTAATCGCCCTAAAAATGCAAATGTTGTCAAAAACAGATGGGTTTTTAAGAAAAAGTTTGATGCAACAGGTAAATTTGTGAAATATAAAGCTAGATTAGTTGCCTGTGGTTATAGTCAAAAAGAGGGCATAGACTATTCAGAAACTTTTTCGCCCGTTGTTAGGCACTCTACTTTGCGCATTTTGTTCAGTATTTCGAATCAGTTGGGGCTGCATATGGATCACATAGATATTACTACAGCCTTTTTGAATGGTGATTTAGAGGAAGTGATATATATGGAACAGCCGGCTGGTTTTGAATCTGAAAGTAATAGCAATAAGGTATGTTTATTAAAGAAAAGCTTATATGGCTTGAAGCAAGCAAGTCGTATGTGGAATATTAAAATCAATAATGTTTTATCTAAGAATGGATACAAACAAAGTAAATGTGAACCTTGTGTGTATGTTAGGCGAACCAGGGATGAATATGTAATTCTTGCTCTCTATGTCGATGACTTTTATGTATTTCATAATGGATGTATTGATAAAGTTGTATCCTTATTGAAACAAAATTTTGAAATTCGACATTTGGGCAAACTGAAAAATTGTTTAGGCATGAATGTAACTAAAACTAAAAATTTAACTATCCTGGATCAATCTGATTACATAAGACGTTTACTGGCTAAATTCAATATGACTGAATGTAAATATGTATCCACTCCATTACCAGTTAACTGCAAGCTGGATAAGTCTGATAAACGTAATCTAGAAAATGATACTTATCAATATAAACAACTTATAGGTTCACTTATGTACTTGTCCGTATGTACTCGCCCAGACATTGCATATGCTTGTAGTCAGCTGAGTCAGTATAGTACTTGTTTTGACATAAGTCATTGGCGCGCTGCAAAGCGAGTGCTTAGGTACTTAGCAGGCACTATACAGTATGGCCTTTGTTTTGAAAAGGACAATAATTTTAATATAAGTGCCTATGCTGACGCAGATTGGGCCAATGACCTCTCTGACCGCAAGTCATATACTGGTTATGTGATAAAGCTTGGTGAAAATGTCATCAATTGGGAAGCTAGAAAACAGCGATGTATAGCATTATCTAGCACTGAAGCTGAATATCTTGCAATTAGTGATGTATGCAAGGACATCTGTTTTGTTAAGAATTTCTTGACAGAAATTATTGACAAACGCTTTGATGTCACTGTATTTAATGACAATCAAAGTGCACAAAAATTGTTGTTGGTCAAAGAATATTCCCATAAAAGAACAAAACACATTGACTTGCGGTACCATTTTGTAAAAGACTTAGTGCAGACAGGAAAAATTAATGTTATATATCTATCTACTGATAAGATGTTTGCTGATGTTTTAACAAAACCATTATGTGCTCAGAAGCATCATGACTTTGTCAAATGTTTAAAACTTAAGAATATAATATAGTGGTTGTGTAAATTCACTTGAGCTATGTATAATTTCTTGTTTCTTTTGGTAATGATGCAGACATAATGTAGAGTAACTTTATTTGTGTTAAAGTAGAGTCACTTAATTTGTGCATGTAGAGTTAATTTCTTTTGCATGTAGAGTCGTTTTTCTTTTGCATGTAATGTAGAGTTGTTCTCTTTTGCATGTAGAGTAGTATTGGTGTAACATTATACGATGTAAAGCATAAGGAGGAGTGTTAGAAAAATGATAATGTTGTGTATGCTTTACATGAATGTTACCATACTTAATAATTGATGCACTATGTTTCATCTCTTCCGCATCCTTCAACTCTAGCTCTCTCTGGTTTAGCCCTTAGCTCCGTAAGTGTCGTCTCCGTTGCCTAATATTATTAATACTGTTATATTTGACCAATCATTGTAGCTTTATTATATCAAGTGACGTAATAATACACTGCGACTCTTTGTGAATAAAGTTGTGTGTGTATTTGGACTTCTTTTGGTTTATTTTCTCTCCCACCATTGCCACACGCCGGCCACCACTGTGCCCAAGCTCTCGCTAACATTAATATGTATTTAAGTATGTATCTATCTATATAAGAATGTTTATCCGTTGCCTAGTACCCATAACACAAGCTTTGCTTAGCTTACTTTGGGACTGGGTCAATTGGTGTGAATTGTCCCGTGATATTTATTTATTTTTTATTTTAATATCGTACATCCGGGCGCGCGCTGCTCTCTTGTATATCCTAGCGTTCACTGCTCTCTCTTGTACGGGACATTGCGTCATCCTTTTTTTTGCGTGCAGCCGGCGTTCATTGATTTATTAGCCGTTGTCACGTCAAAAGATAACTGATTAGAAGTTCAATGCCATAAACTACCGTACCTACCTTCTGTCTGTAACATTGCCAAAAAGAAAGGATTTATGCAACTGCGTCATTCATTGGGTATGTTTAAATGTTTCGAAGGCAAGAATAGGCATAGGTAATTTTATTTTTGTCTGGATTTTACTTACAAAAAGTTATGATTTAGGAATTTTCAGTGAAATTTAACACACGATTATGCGGAAATTTTAAGAATCCAATCGTTCTTTAGGTACAATATTCGAATGACATGTTTCTATTAGGCTCGGGAAATTATATTGGTACAACAAACCTCTTCTCGGCATATTTAAGGACCTATCGGATTTCATAGGCCCTTATTTAGGGCAACGAAGGTTCTCATTCTGCCGTGTATCACGTACGTATGTAAGATAATGCAGATATGCATTTTAGCCAAAGAATATCATGAATATTCTGGTAAACAAAATTATCACTGCTTACCTAGAGCACACGGCGTAAAAATAGGCTATTACCAACTTGTATGACTAAAAATTTGTAGACAAAATGCTTTTTGTATGACTACCAAAATACCTTTATACAACAGCTTACCTAATCTAATTACATAAATAGGAACAGTTATATCACTTAAGTATTTACTTGAATTTTCAAATCAGTACTCAGTAAATGGCTCATAGTTAGATGTCTTTTTTTTGAAGAATTAATAATTAATAGATTTGTATATCGTAGTTAATTTTGTAAATTAAAGTTATCTGTAATAAGTATTGTGTTGCTGAGCTAAGCTATAATAATAATAACTCAGCCTGACTATTCAATTTCGTTTTATCTTAAATGATTTAATGCTGTTTATAACAACATTAAATTAATTATTATAAAATAAAACGACGATTCCTTTCTTATGACAGAAGAAGAATGTTTTTATGTTCTTCTAAAAAATATTATATGGCATTATAGATGGCCTGTAACAATTTTAACTAAAATGAGTTTTTATGTCACAAACAAATGCACACAATAATATAACGGGATAAAAAAAACGAGGCAGAGCGGGATGGCGCTCTACAACACCATTTTGACACGTTTCTCCCAAACAACGCATTATTTCTCTGGAATTTTAAAGCAATTCGATTCTTTGACCTTGGGAATCGCGAAAAACTTGAGAAAATATGATATCGGGTGTGTAAATTTTGTATATTGAGCAAAATAAAATCACAAGTTTGAATTTCGTGCCAAAAGTGAGCGATCATTATCTATGCCAGTGTTGCCATACATTGCATTGCAGTCTGTAAAGGTGACCACAGACCTACATATTAAGCACTGACCTACATATTAAGTGCTGTCGAGTTGTAACTGTACTTATTTGATAATCGCTATTTTTTTAAATAAGAAATAATACGAACGGGGTACTATTTAGTAGTCTAACGTACTCGCGCACTCCTCTGCCAAATTGCGTACTATCACAGGCTGACTAAAATCCCAGTACTAACTTCACAGCATATCGTGGCGCGATAGTTTAACTTTGCATGGCTGCATGGAATAAGTTTCCTTTGCCTACCTTTGCTCTAAAGGGGTAGAAAAAAAATTAAAATGGGCCCAAAAAACTTATACACAACACACTGGAGGGAGGTTGAACGCCGAACATCCGTTTGAAACAATAAATTTGACCTTTATTATGTCACGAATCTATTCCATCTCTTTCTTTAGTTAGGATAAGAAAGAGATGGAACTCATTCGTAACATGTGAAAGAAAGAGATGGGATATATAAAAACGTAATAAAGGTAAACTTTTTGTTTCAAATGGATGTTCGGCGTTTAACCTACAGTGTTGTATATAAGCAAGCTCCTTGGTTGGGCCACGTATCAAGATATTCGAAGGATTCAAAATTTAAAGAAGCTAGAACTCAGCTTTTTTCTTAATTTTGCAAAATGAAGAATAGGTATAAAGATTTATTGTGCCTATATGTAATTGATACCTAAAGCCTGACAAGGTTCCTATTTAGCCCTCGCTATGTTGCGGATTTTCAGTGGAACTAATTTATTTTAATGGCAATGATTTTTTTTGACAACACAATAGACGTTGGAAGTCATTGAAATTGAATGTCACCGATGTAAACAAAACGAAAATAATTCGACATTATTTCAGAATAATAATTGATTTTGTAATCAAAATGCCCAAAAAAGTTCACCCCGATGCAAAAAACATAATTTTAATACATTCAAATGGTTGCGGCAGAAAAAGGACGAAGGATTCAGCAGCATTCCAATAAACAATGTTTTGAAATTAGTTCTGTTGTTGACATGACGGGTAGTGATATTCATAGTGCGGTTGTAATGATAATGAACGTAATGAATTGGTTAGCTTGGTACTAAATATGTAAGTACTAGCTTTTGCCCGCGGCTTCGCTCGCGTGTACTATGATTATTCCAAAGAACCAAGATATCAAGCAAGCAAGCATACAGGCAAGCAAGCAAGCACGTCCATAATTGACCGAGAAATCAGTGAACATACCTACATAAAAAAAATCATAAAGTGGAATGCATAACCTCCTCCTCTTTTAGAAGTCGGTTAAAGTGCTCTTTGCGGCCTACTTACAGTATAAACTTATGAATTTTGAAATTTTAGCTTTCTACAACCAGTAAAACGCAAAATCCCGTTTTTTCCCGTTCCCGTAAGAATTTCGGGAAATGTTTTGTTAATGCTCCCCTACACTCCCCAAGGAACCCACTTGCCAAATTTCAGCTTTCTATGACCAGTAAAACTAAAAAGCCCGTTTTTCCCGTTCCTGTGGGAATTTTGGAAAGTCCTCTCTCAATACTCCTCGACACTCCCCAAACAACCTACATGCCGAATTTCAGCTTTCTACAACCAGTAAAACGAAAAATCCTGTTTTTTCCCGTTCCCGTGGGAATTTTGGAAAGTCCTCTCTCAATCCAGCTCTACACTCCCCAAGGAACCCACTTGCCAATTTTCAGCTTTCTATGACCAGTAAAACGAAAAATCCCGTTTTTCCCGTTCCGGTGGGAATTTTGGAAAGTTCTCTCTTAATGCTCCTCTACACTCCCCAAAAGACCTACATGCCGAATTTCAGCTTTCTACGACCAGTAAAACGAAAAATCCCGTTTTTTCCCGTTCCCGTGGGAATTTGGGAAAGTCCTCTCTCAATGCTCATCTACACTCCCCAAGCAACCAACATGCCGAATTTCAACTTTCTACGACCTGTAAAACGAAAAATCCTGTTTTTCCCGTTCCCGTAGGAATTTTGGAAAGTCATCTCTCAGTCCAACTCAACACTCCCCAAACAACCTACATGCCGAATTTCAGCTTTCTACGACCAGTAAAACGAAAAATCCCGTTTTTTCCTTATCCATGGGAATTTATAATTACCTACATCTATGCCAAATTTGAAGAGACTAGTAATTATAGTTCATAGGATCCCGTTGAACTGAATATATAAATCCCGTTTTATCCTTATCCCGTGGGAATTTTGAAAAATCCTGAAATTAATGTTTTAAATAATGTAATACCTACTTGTGTATCAAATTTGAAGAGTCTAGTGATTATAGTTACCGAGATAGAGTCGCTCGGAATCGAATATATAAATCCCGTTTTTTCCCTTTCCCGTGGGAATTCCCAAAAATCCTTCCTTAGTGGATGCCTACATTGGATAAGGTATCTATGTGCAATATTTCAAGTCTCTAGGTACAGTGGTTTGGGCTGTGCGTTGATATATCAACAGTCATTTAGTTTATTTAGATATTTCAACCCCATCGCACCCCATCCAGGGAGATGGTATTTTACGTCGGCCACGTCGGATTTTAAAACCGTTGTTGTTTTCATAACCAGCGACCCTATAAACCATAGAAACAACACCTATGTTGATTTTCAGACTTTGTTACCCCTTTCCCCCCTTTTAGGGGTTGAATTCTCAAAAAACCAGAAACACGTGTTTATTCATTTATCATTAGGAGTACTTCTGTGAAGTTTTGAATAAAATAGTCGAACTAATCTTGTTTCCCCATACAAACTTTGGACCCCCGTTTCACCCCCTTAGGGAGTGAATTTTGAAAAATCCTTTCTTAATGCACCCCTAGACCTTATAAGGAACCCATGTGCCAAACTTGAAATCTCTAGGCCCAGCGGTTTAGGCTGTGCGTTGATATGTCAGTCAGTCAGTTTCTTCTTTTATATATATAGATTTTTTTACCTGTTTGTAGTACGTTTCAAATTTATTTACGGCGTATTACTGGACTCTACTAACGTTTTTATTCCGTGAATAACGCTTATTCTCGGATACTAATATCAAAATAGTATGGCGTTTTGGACATCAGTATCCGAGAGTAAGCGTTATTCCCCAAATAAAAACGTCGAGCCTGAATGGTTTTACATTATGCCCCTACCTCACGCTCGGCGAGTAAAGGAGAGTCTGAAAGTCGAGCTATACGTTAGTGAGATGCAAATATTTCCATCTTACTCTAAATTATAGCGTTGACCCTCAGGCTCGCCTTCACTCGCTGACCGTATTAATATGGGCATGACAATTCGCATGCTTAGTAATAAACGGGCTTAACTCAAAAATCGTGAATTATGGAAAATCGATTTTAAAGTTTAAACTTTAAACTCGATTTACCATAATTCACGATTTTTGAGTTAAGACCGTTTATTACTAAGCATGCGAATTGCTATTCCCAGATATTTCAAAAAGTGTGTCCAGATCGCTACAGTTATTGTATACACCAGTGCAGGAGCGTTTAGCGAATAGTGCGCAAGGGGCGCATTCGCCAGATCTGGACAGAACTTTACAAATTTATATCCAACTTGCATAATACCTATACCTATTCTACGCGGGCAGAGCCGCGGGCTCTCTCTAGTTGTTTCTTAACTTTGGGTTTGTAGATTAAATATATCCTGTGGTCAAAATGTACATACACTTCTGTGCAAAAGTTCAGCTTTCTAAATCCAAGGTGGGCTGGGAATTTAGGAGTTACCCAGTTAGGACTTTTCTTTTATGTGGCTATTGCAGTTAAGATTATTTCCAACAGCTCTATTTATTGCTGTGCTGTGATTTTCCACTGGTCGATTGTTCGAGAAAAAACGTTAATTGTTTCGGTGCACTCATTAAGTTTACTTCATCTATTCTCATTGTGTTGTGTACATTGTACTACATGCATTGTACTGTCAAGTGCAAAAATATTATCGATTTAATCCTTTCATAATTACGAGGGGCGTTCAATATAAAGTGAGAATGAGATGCAAACTCTTTTAATATTACGAAATTAAATACTGGCCGGTAAAGCTAATCTATCTAGCTGATTGCTATGAAAAAAAAAACTAACTGTCTTTTGTTTAAAAAAATATACGGTAATTTCTTTGCAATGCTATTGAGTACGTTAGCGAAAATGGAGAAAATTGAACTGCGCGCCGTTATCAAATACTTGTGTTTGAAAAATTTTTCTACGGACCAAGTCAATTTGGATTTGCGGGACACTTAAGGGTCTAATGCTCCTCCGTATTCGACAGTCGCACGTTGGTGCGCCGAATTTAGACGTGGAAGAACATCGACAATGTACGACCCCCGCTCCGGACGCCCTACTACAGCAGTAACTGAAGAAATTGTGAAAAAAGTCGAAAACTCAGTTTTGGCGGATCGTCGTGTCACGGTTCGTTTTATTGCTGAAAATGTAAAGATTTCAACGGGGAGCGTGCATAATATTTTACATGAACGCTTGGGTATGAAAAAGGTAGCTGCGCGTTGGGTACCAAGAATGCTTACTGACACGCAAAAACAAACTAGACTAGAGATTTGTCAAGAAGCTTTGAATCTGATGCAGCAAGACCGCGAACTTTTTTTGGCGCGATTTATAACAATGGACGAAACATGGCTCCATCATTACGACCCAGAAACGAAACTGCAGTCTATGACATGGAAAAGGCCATCATCTCCAACTCCGAAGAAATTCAAGGTGAGCCCATCTGCCGGTAAGGTCATGGGCTCTGTTTTTGGGATGGTAAAGGGGTATTAATGATTGAGTATCTCGAGCATGGAGCCACTATTACGGGCACATTATACGCCAAACAAATAGCAACATTGCGCAATGAGATCCGCGAAAAACGGCGAGGTAAACTCTCGAAAGTTGTGCTGTTCCACTAGGACAATGCCCCGGCACACAAGTCCGCCGTTGCAATGGCTGCAATTCGTGATGCTGGGTTCGATATCCTTAAGCATCCTCCGTATTCACCAGATCTTGCTCCCAGTGATTTCTACCTATTTCTGAGATTGAAACAATACCTGAGAGGCCAGAAATTTGAAGACGACGACGCGGTAGTCGCTGCAGTACAAGATTTTTTAAGTACTCAAGATAAGACCTTTTTAAAAATGGAATTTTAAGTTTAGAAAAAAGATATACTAAGTGTATTATGCTAAAAGGTGACTATGTCGAAAAATAAAATGACATTTAGTAAAAGTTGTTTATAACATACTCATTCTCACTTTTTATTGAACGCCCCTAGTACGAATCTATCTAAATATATAAAAGAAGAAACTGACTGACTGACAACAACAACGTGTTTGGCAACAGTTAGTCGCTTGAAATATTCAAAGAATATTTAATTATATACCTATTGACTTTAAAAATAAATCATTAAATTAAAATTTAAAAAAATATTTTAGGGGGACTCCCATACAACAAATGTGATTTTTATAGATAATTATACGGAACCCTTCGTGCGCGAGTTCGACTCGCACTTGGCTGGTTTTTCTAATTTAGAAGGTTAATTTGTTTATACGGACACGTTATTATAGGTAACGCCATGAGAGTTGAGGCGAATCATTACACACACACACAGCTACTTACATAAAGTACTCAGCATATTATTATTATAATTTTTCTTTTTCCATATAAACTATTTTTGAAATACAACAATTTGAAACTGATAAAAAATATTCGCAAGAAAAAAATCGGTATTTTATAAAATAGCGAAAAATGCTTATCTGATTTAAATAAAATAGATAAAAATATTTTATTTTCTGTTTTGTTTGATAGTTCAAGTAAATGTATTTTCCTGTTGAACTTATACTTTACTGTTGAGTCTGTTGAAATTGCTATCGGTACAAATTAATGTCAAAATTCCGCTGTTATTACATGACATGTTGTTGTGTACAGTCACGAGAATTAATATATATATACGTTTCCTAATTTGCAAAATAATATATCTATGTAAGATTTCCTAACTAAATACACATAGTGTCAATAATGGGCACGCTCGTAACCAGCGTGACGATCGCGGTGTTAGAACGGCGCCATTATTTTCAACTGTCATGGCTTCGTTCTCCGTGCGATCGCAAGAGGGCGTGAGTGTGGCGCTAGCAGCGTCTGTCTACATTCCCGCTAAAAGCAACCAATCGGCGTCGTTCGTCTTGCAAGTTTGCTGCAACGTGATTGGCCAGACATTATCATCCAATGAGAGCTTAAACCGTGTTGGCGGGAAGCCGACACTTCTTGTTTGGAACATGAGGCGGCAGCGGTCATTCCGTCTTGCGTTTTTGACAAAAAATTAACTATTTCAAGTACAGTGCATATTTTTAGTGTGGTGTTATGAAGATAAGTACTTATTTACTATTTAAGACTTTAAAATCTATTGTGCGTTAGGAGACTAAAGTTCTAGCTTTTCGGTTGATAATTTAAATTAACGATGTTTGTTGTTCTTTGCGCAATATCAGTTGGTATATTTCAAATAATAAAATTAGTTGTGTTTCTACCTTACATGTACTAGTTTTATAAAACGAAATTTGGTGATTTAATTACGCTGAATAGCTTTTAATACTAGTTGAATGCTTGCTTAGTTATGCAATTAACATTTCCTTTAAACAATAACATATCTGTGAATTGTGTAAACCTCTTGAAGAGTTATGCTTTTGGGGTTAGTTAATTTACAATTTATATGAACATATTCAATGATCGGTTGGTTTACAGTAATCATGTTTTCTTTTAGTAGTTAGTGAATAACTAAAGTTTGCTTAAAGAGTTATTGGAGAATTTGATTATTTTAATAATAGTCGTGTTAGCTATTGTTCTATAGTATATTGGAATTAATCACATTAGTTAACTTACTTCAAGGTTTTGTGCTATTAGTAACCTTATTACGTTTACGTTTAGAATTTAATTAATTTGATTATCGTCATGACTGTTTTTGTTGAGTGGTATCCTTAAATAAATCACATTGGTATACTGGCCTCATGATTTTATTTTAACCCTTAAATGCATGATTTTTTTTTCGTTCCTAATAAAAAAATGTGGATACCTAATGGCGTAATAAGCACGAGAAAAATATAAAAAAAAATCTATGGCCATTTTTTGGGTGAAATTTGTACTACTAACCAAAATGTCGATACAGCTTACATTATGCATTCCCCGCAAAATCAAACAACCCCATACAGGGCCTATGACAGATCTGAAATCCAAAATGTTTGTCGGTATGAATTAAACATTTTCGGAAATTATATGCTTGTTATACACGTAATTAACATAACAAAACATAATTCACGCCGTTTCCCTCACGGGGTGGCAGAGCATCGAAGGTGCAATAGTTGTACCTCAACACTACGTTTCGCATTGATTTATTGGGCTAAGTTATAAAGCTGAAGAGTTTGTTTGCTTGAACGCGCTAATCTCAGAAACTACTGGTCCGATTTCAAAAATTCTCTCAATGTTAGATAGCCCATTTATCGATTTAGCCTATAGGCTAATATATATCATCACGCTAAAACCAATAGGAGCGGAGCATCAATGATTAACGCGGACGAAGTCGCGGGCACCAGCTAGTTATTATTATATGACGAAAACAGTGACAGGCTGCGAGCCCATGGCCTATATAGTTTCTGCAAGTACCATGTCCTTGGATAGACTTACTATCTGCACGGATTGATATGTAATGCTTTCCCTTCGCTCCCAGACTAGCATGGGAGTCCACGAAAATAATTACACTACCTAGCCCGACGCCCGAGGCCCTAACTAACGAGCTTTTGGCGCATTTATTGCATTCATTCAATCTCGTGCTGCAATTACTAGCAAAGCTTTAGTCCTGAAATTAATGTGTAAGATATTTGAGGATTCACTCTAATGACCAGTGTTTATCGAAACATGATTTAGCCTAACCTGCGCCTTATAAAGTTGTAAGCGATGGGCTGATTTGGGACTGTTGTAGCTATAGTGATTAAGTTTTTTCTCATAGTGAATAGTTACAGTTATATAAGGAGAGATATTTAATTCAGCTTTATGAAGTATACACACGCTTTCTACAAAGTCCATTCCAGGTAAAAGAATACTACTTATAGCCACAAAAACCCCGTCATCGAAGAAAAAGGGTAGCACCATAGTGTTTAAAAGACAAGTCTTGCAGTTTATAAACAACACTATATTTCAGATTCACAATAGTTAATACTTAAATCGGTATTATCAGATCCAAACGCATACGCTCGACACACCGCCTCTGCCAGAATGCCCGTCCGTTACATCTTATTTTTTCTCAAAAATACGAAGTTACATTTATTTTTAATCGATAAAAGGTAAAGGCATATTGTCCATTCTAACAATTCTAACAATCGGCCATCCTGACTGATGTCTGTCCTCAGACAAGCGGCAGCATTTATTATTATTATTTTATAATTATACACATTCAAAATAATTACATTTAATTACATCCACCAATAATAAACACTTGATTATAACTATAATTTTTCATACGTCTAAGTTTGACATCTCATATCTTCAAATAAATAGATATAACATTTTGCTGACGAATACATAGTTAAATAGAGATACATTCGCGTCATCTAGAGAAAATTACAAAACAAAAATCGGTAACAAGAGCATATTCTCGATACGATTATTATCAGATCTCTAAGCAAAGTAAAACATAGATAGTAAGACTTGCATGGACCAAAAAAAATAAATAATTAACCTCTAATTAATTGCTAAAGTTCATTTTTATCTTTTAATCTTTTCGGCTATCCTACGAGAGAGAATGACCCTATTCTGGTTCGTTAAATCACATAACACTTTTAAGAACACTATACTTACACGCTTGTGCTCGCACTCGGGGCACAGCGGCTGTGAGGTGCACTCGCTGCACAGGCCCTGCGCACGCACACCGGGCGCAGCGGGCACGCACGGGCTGCAGCGCGCCCTGGGCGCACTAACGATTCTTCACATCGCGCACAGGGCGAAGTAGACAACACAGCGAAGGCAGCAACAGGTCGCACCCACGGAGTACGCTGATGGTTACTCACACGCTCACAGGGCATGGTAGTCAGCAGTCATTGTATGCACACGCAGGGTGCACCAATGACCGGTGGGCTTCCCTCACGCACACAGGGCGTGGGAGCTGTCAAGTGCACGCACAGGGTGCACTTCCTAACCGTCAGGTCTCGCTTGTACACGCAGGGCACAAGCGTACACACACAGGGTGTAGCGACCAATGTTTACGCACGCACACAGGGCGTGTCAAACAGTGGCAGATATAGCGTACACACAGGGTACGCGAATGACCGGTGGGTCCTTCTCACGCGCACAGGGCGTAGAAGATGTCCGGTGCATGCACAGGATGCACTTCTTAAACATCAGGTCTCGCTCGTACACACAGGGTACAAGCGTACACACACAGGGTGTAGCGACCGATGCTTAAGCACGCACACAGGGCGTGCCAGGCAGTGGCAGCCATAGTGTACGCACAGGGTACAAGAATGGCCGATGAGTACTCACGCGCACCGGGCGTGAAAGGTGTCAGATGCACGCACAGGATGCACTCCTTAACCACCAGGTTTCAACTTCTCTTACATATAAAGTACATATTATGGTTGCACGGTAACAGGACATCAGGAAAATAGGCAAATCATTTCGACCAAAGGGAAAATAATCAAAAGAGGACATAGATGGGTTTAGGTTTTCTTATTCACTTTTAGGGTAGTCGGAATCATTATCAGTTCCTGAGTCTGATGCCACACCAATGTTTAGCCATGGTTTCAATTTATCTGCCGAGAATACGTTTTTGTACTTCCTTTTTGAAAATCCTTCGATACTACTGATCTCATAACGATCATTACCCAATACAGCTGTAACCTTGTAGGGGCCACAGTAAGGTGGTAGTGGTACAAGTTTATTACTATCTCCTACATTACGCACGGACTTTTGTGCCATAACAAGATCTCCTATTTTATAGTTCTTTGCGGTGCACCTACTTTTGTCAAATCGTGCCTTCATTGCTTCGCGTTGCTTATCTAGACTCTCTGATACTTGCTCCCGGATTTCAGTCCAATTTTCACTGGTTGTTACATTCGACGATATGTCATGCAAATGAGCTTCAGTTATATTAACGGTTTCTTTACCAAAGACAACCTGTGCCGGTGTCTTGCCTATACTTTTATTTAGGGTATTATTTAATCCCCATTGGACCTTGTTTAGGTCAGAATCCCAATTACGATCATCCTTGTCAATATTAAGCGCCGTCAACGCACTCAAAATTGAACGATTATATCGCTCAATCTGTCCGTTAGCACGCGGCGTAGCTACGGCGTTCTGAACGTGTCTAATTTGGTTTGCCTCTACAAAACTTTTGAACTCATCGGAAGTAAAGCTCGTACCTCTGTCAGACACAATCATTTTAGGCGATCCAAAGAGTCCTATGAATTCGTTTAGCACTTGTATTGATGTTCTGCTCTTAGTGTTCCTAACCGCCCGTAATACTATAAATTTTGTGTAGGAATCAATCATTCCTAATACATAGGTGTTTCCAGTTTTGCTGCGAACGAATGGGCCCAAATGATCTATGTGAATGCATTCGAACGGTACATCAGGTTTTTTGATTGGATGAAGGAAGCCTTCCTTTTTGCCGGACGGTTGCTTAGCATAACCACATGGTATGCACGCACGCACGTATTTTTTAATGAAGCGAGCCATACGTGGGAACCAATAATCGAGTCGCATTTTCTCGAGTGTTTTCTCGTAGGCGAAGTGGCCACTCTCATCGTGGCACATCTGACATACTTTCCATCGAGCGTCCCTAGGAACTGCCCACTTCAATTCTGTGCCCACTTTTCTATAGATTTTTCCATCCTTTAACACATAGTTATTTTTAATATCCTTAGCCTCCTGACAGTTCCTATCGAGTATGCATTTGATATGTGTTAAACGTGGATCGCTTAGCTGAACAGCCAGCAGCGATGATGACTCAGTTACGTTCAGTACTGTCAGATCTACATGTTCCCCGTCGGGAATTGGATTACGACTTAGGCTATCCGCATGCTTCAGCTGAATTCCCGGTCGGTACTCGATAGTAAAGTCATAATCTTGTACTAACAACCACCATCGCGCTATCCGTGGGACTAAGTCACGCTTGGTGAGCGTGGTCCTGAGAGCGTTACAATCCGTAACGACTTTGAAGTTTATACCCAGTAGATAGACTCGAAAGCGATTAAGTGACATTACGGCGGCAAGAGTTTCGAGCTCAAAGGAATGCAGGTGTTGTTCTTCAGCAGTCGTTTGTCTACTAAAGTACGCCACGGCTTGTAACGGGCTCTTCTCGTCTTCGCGTTGTAACAAAACCCCACCGATTCCCAGTCGGCTGGCATCGGTGTGAAGTTCCGTTAGGTTATTCGGATTATATATATTCAATACCGGTCTAGAAGTGAGTATGTCTTTGATAGTGGTAAACGCGTCCGTTTGTTCCTTACCCCAGATCCACTTAGCATCCGATTTTGTCAATGATGTCAGTGGCCTAGCTATAGTAGCAAAGTTTTGAACGAAACGACGAAAGAAACTTGCTAGGCCAATAAATTGCCTAACCTCATGGACGTTGCGTGGCGCAGGGAAAGCAACCACAGCTTCCGTTTTCCTAGTACCAGGACGGACACCTAGGCCAGATATCTCAAAACCTAGATATTCGATGGACCTTTTGAAAAAATGACACTTCTTAAGATTAAGTGTAAGGTTAGCTTCGTGCAGCATACACAAAAGTTGTGAGAGTTTTTCAATTCCTTCGCTTACTGTCTTAGATCCAATGACTATATCGTCCATATAAGCTACTACGCCTGGGATTCTCCGCGTATTGAGCAAATTATGCACCATCCGTTGGAAAACTGCTGGCGCATTCGTCAGTCCAAACGGCATTCGATTATATTCAAAATGTCCGTCTGGAGTGACGAACGCGGTCAGATGCTTCGACTCTTCTGCCATCGGAATTTGATGGTAGCCCTGTGATAAGTCTAAAGTAGTAAAGAACTAGTGTCCCTGCAAGCTATCTATCTGGTCATCAATCAGTGGCATGGGATACTTGTCCTTTACTGTTTTCCTATTCAATGCTCTGTAGTCGACGCAGAGTCTTGATTCACCATTTTTCTTTGCGATAAGGATTATGGGGCTCGCATAGTCTGATTGTGATTCGCGCACTATACCATTTGTAAGTAGCTCATTAACAATATGATTAAGTTTATTTCTTTCCGAAAGCGAGAGTCTATAGGGTCTGTACGTAACAGGGGTAGCGTCATTTAGTTTAATACGCATCTCAGTGAGAGATGTTTTGCCCAATTCGTCCACTGAGAAAGAGAAACAGTCTCGCCGTTTGTTAAGCAACTCGACCAACTCGTTTTTCACATCTCCACTGAGATCCGAATCAATATTAAGGTCTGCCATCTTAATGGGTTCCATTCCAATGTTTATCTTACGCACATTGACCACATAACTGTCATCCATTTTATAAGCGGGTATCATTGTTTTGGGTACTGGTGTACCTCTAGCAATAACCCTTTCCTTTGTTAGCACAAAATCGCCTTTAGCCAATCCGATGACAATTATGTGAGCAATCCCATCTTGAAAAGTGTACAATCCAGGCAACACTAAGTATTGCTTCTCACTCTCATAGCTCGCATCAGCTGACACACTAACGAATCCGTCGAAATCGGGCGACGAAGTTACTTTCACCACAGTATCTCCTTTTATAACACTATCGTCAGCTAATTTTATAATAATCGACTTGTGTATGTTCGGCGATACTTGGTATAAAATAAGTTCGCTGTCCGATTTATACACCCGTACTGACGGTGCCTCAGTAAGCGTTTGTCCGATCAAAATATCTGCCGGCAAAAGCGGTAGCGGAACTACGTAAGCTTTTACTGTTATATTTACAGAATCTAGATCAATGCGAATATCTACTCTGCCACTTGGCGTAATTTCGCAATGCCTGAATCTGTCAACGTTGGTAAGCTCTCCGTATCTAGTTTTAATTTCAAGAAATGACACTGCGCGTCGCTTATGAGAGTACACTAGTACACTAGCTCACTACCGAAGTCAATGTAAGCCTTGCACTGGACCCCATTCACACTAACACATTTAAAATATTTTTGATTAGTGTCAGCTTTGCCGTCTATGCTCAATATCTTCTTTATACTTTCAACTTCCTTGCTACTTTCGCCGAATTTATTTTTAAAAGAGCAATTAACGTCTTTGTGTCCATGTTTATTGCATTTTCCACACTTTAAGATTTCTTTAGTGCATTTACTAACAACGTGCCCAGGTTCCCCACAATTATAGCAGGTTATGTTGCTTGAGAACTTCTTATTTATCAAGGTATTCTTTTTCACGATATCGTTCGAATCGCGAGATTCTGAAAATAGTTTACGGGGGGGATAAACGTCTGGCGCCCTACTAGAGATGTTACGGAAGTAGTTCAGAACCTGCTCCGGTTCATCGTAGTGTGCACCTTGCACGTTCATTCGAATATTTTGATCATAAATACCATGCGTGAGACAGTCGACGGCCTGTCTTCCCTTTAATTCACACCGGTTAACTAACATAATCTTGTCATAATAATTTCCGTTAAAGTTTCGTTTCTCCTACTCTTTCTATTTAACATTTCCGAAAATAAATCCCCATAATTTTGTTCGCAGGGGAATGCTTTACGTAGTTTATCTTGCCATTCCACCCAACTGTATTTAACACTCGTAAGGCCGTCATAACATTTCTTAGCTAACCCCGTAAGTTTTGGTAACGCGTAAAATATCGTTTGACGTTCTGTCCATCCATATATTTCAGCAGATTCATTAATTTTTATTAGCCAATCTTTCATAGTTTGTGATTTAGATTTAGGATCGAAATCAGATATAACATTTTGTGCACCGGGGGTATGTGACTGTACAGTTCCACGAGAAGTGCTGCTTAAGGCACTGACTAATGTTTCTAACAACTTGTTACTCTTGGTCGTGCTACGTCTTATTGATCGTCTGACCGAAGATTTACTTGAAGATCTGTAGCCGCGCCGCCTGCGTTTATGAGAACGACTTTTCCGTGAACGTGAACGCCTAGGCGAGGGAGAAGACGAGTCATCGCTATCAGAAGAGCTATCACGCGTCCTATTCTTCCTTTTCTGTCTACGATAACGGTGGCTTGCAGACGTCGTACGCTTACGGGAACGTTTAGTTCGTGAACGAGAGCGCCTTGGTTCAGACGAAGACGATGAACTACCGCTTGTAGTCGTAGATGACTCTGAAGTTTTTCGTTTACGCTTTCTACGTTTCTCGGGTAATTTCGGTGACGCCGGTAATGGCGGAGTATACCGGTCCGACATTATATAGAAATCTGAGGGTAGGTTTATGTTAAAGAAGGAAATGGGGAAAAAGGGATTGCAACCAAATAAGCACTATTATTGTATTTTATTATCTCTGAAAAAAATACACTGTATAAGCTCTACGGATACATAGATATACACATCAAAACACAGACAATAATTGGCACGCAATTTACGTAAGTACCATACAACAATGTTTACATAAGTATACTGTTTATTTCATCATGTCTATACTATGTTTGACATGATATCGTCAGTTATGTGTATGTGACCAAAAATGGGTCACCAAGTAGTCGCGTGACAATGACACCCCGCATTAAAACTTAGGGTGACGGACACCAAATGCACACATCTAAATATGGTATAATAATATTAATAATAGGCCTTTACATCTGTGACACATGATTGAGACGGATTAGATTTTCTTATTTCATTTTTATTTAAATCGACATTCAGTCAATGGCATGATTTCATTTTTTTTCATTATTTAATTCAATATAATTTATTAATAAAACTTTGAATGATCGACTGCGGCTGTAACCAGTAACTTCATGTATTTAATGTAAAATTATTAACATCGATAACCGTTAAATTAGGTCGACCCTCAAATACTCAACTGGAACGACATGAGGAAAAATTTACAGTTGATGTAGAAATAAGTCAATCTCTATTTCTCTTGTTTAAGTGCAAGAAATATTGTCAGTGAGAAGGGTCCAAATGAGAAATCAGCTACCCTCTTTTATTTTATTGTTACTTAAATAAATTCCCCGCGCATTCAATCGGTTGCACATGTATATCCAATAATATTACATATAACGTCACGCAACTAAATAGTATACGCGGGGGGGCCCCAAGTCAATCGAAAAGAAAAATAAAATGCCATGAGCACATACCTGTTTCACAATCCACTTTACAAACCTTTGGGTGTTATCCCACTTCTGAATTGTTTAAAAGACAAGTCTTGCAGTTTATAAACAACACTATATTTCAGATTCACAATAGTTAATACTTAAATCGGTATTATCAGATCCAAACGCATACGCTCGACACACCGCCTCTGCCAGAATGCCCGTCCGTTACATCTTATTTTTTCTCAAAAATACGAAGGTACATTTATTTTTAATCGATAAAAGGTAAAGGCATATTGTCCATTCTAACAATTCTAACAATAGTAAAGACTTAAAGACACAACACACTCTAGTAAAGAAGTTTGGTGTTTTTCCCGCAGTTTTGTCCGTTCGCTTAGCTAGCCAATGTTTTATATTTTCAGTAACTTTTATTTTTAACAATAAATAATGCCATCAGCCACAGAAAATTTAGTAAAAAAAGTTTTGAATTTTAAGGAATCTCAAATAACAATAAATCGATGATAAATTCCTCACAATTCCTTCCTTTAGTTGTTTATCTAATTAATAAGAAATATGAAATAAAATAACCTACTAATAACATCATAATCATGTACGAGTTAAATTATTTTGCAAGAATAATTTGTATGCTGGTCATAGTATCGTAAAAGTACTGGGAGTGCATAATGTAAGCTAGATCGTACATGATCAAATATGCAAATATTGTGTACTTTTAAACTGAGAACTTAATTAAATTTAGTAAATGTAACATCGTTATGATATAAGTTACAAAATTATAATAAAAAATAATTACTTATCTAGTTAAAAACCGCCAAACACACTCAACGAAAACCTTAAATATTTAACTTTTTCTAAATTGCCGCCATCTTGTTTATAAACACTTATAACTTTTTTTTATGCAGTTTTGCCAACAAATCAGTAATAAATGTAAAAATATGTTAGTTCTTCTTGCTAAATCACTCTTAAGAACATAATAAATATATCTAGTATTCAAACACTAACTATGTTTTGGTTATGTACGATGCATCTCACAACATGCATTTAAGGGTTAATAATAACTTGGTCCTAATACTTGGTTTTAACAATACATAACGTTCAAAATATTGTACTCACATTAATGTACACGATATTTGTAGCAAAATTAAGTCAACAACCCCGATCACAATATTGTATACGCCATTGCTCCCTTTTTGAAATATACGTTATAATTTCAAAATAATGTCTACAACGCATAGTGCCATTAATATGTAAACAATTATGTTTGCTCAATATTTCATAACAATGTATACAAATACAATGATTGGAACATTTTTGTTAATTTCTTATGTAATGAACTAAAACAATTACTTTGCTCACCCGCGACCTTACAATAGTTACGTTTATGCAAGAAATGTGCGTTCATGCAGTTCCTCCACCTCCACACTGTACGAACACACACAAATCACATAAACCCAACCATCACCACCACCAAGCTACACTGACGCGTTTCGAACTCAACCAGAGCTCATCTTCAGAGTTACCACAACCGTATGCTATGCTACCAAATGTTAAACTAACAAACCAAAACAAATGTTTTAACTTGTCACTGTAACTTCTCAAGTACCCGCTTTATTTTTCTTATTCTCAAACTACCCCACAAAAATTAACTTTTATTGACATATTTAAAACTACCTTGAATTTTTTGTTTATTTATTTATAAGGCATATTTAATTAATACTAACTGTTCAAATTCGACCCAAGCCGCAGTAAAGGAGAAGATACTAAATTGACCTGTTCATTAATAATAGACCCCATAGTGTTGTACCTAATTATTTCCATGCATTCCAGAGCATCCAGACGCAACCCCTTGCCGCAATAATGTAACACTTCATAAGAATCTGAATCTAACAATCTAACAATCTAACAATCTTGTTTTAGTTCATTAATATGGACCTCCGCAAAGTAACGCCTGATTCAATAAATTATTTAAAATCGGCATGCGTAGCCGTACAGGCACGTTTATATCATAAATTAAACTTTTCTATTTGTGAAAGTTTTTTATATCGATCTAAAAAATATTTCTATCCTGCGGGAACTTTACACTTTCCCGGGAAAAAATAAGCCTATTTCAATCAGGGACAGTTTAACTTTCTATAGAATACACTTACCTATTCCTATCGCGCGGGAACTTTGCATTTTCCCGAATTTATCCTATGTGTTAATCCACGTAACACATCTATTCTGTGTGACACATCCAAACAAACGTGACGTAGACAAATAATATGAAATATTTGATCTGCATCTATATCTTATACTTCATAACGACCGCTTTAGCCTAGTTGGTAGTGACCCTGCCTACGAAGCAAGAGGTCCTGGGTTCGAATCCCGGTAAGGGCATTTATTTGTGTGATGAGCACGAATATTTGTTCCTGAGTTATGGATGTTTTCTATGTATTTAAGTATTTATTTATCTATATAAGTATGTTTATCGTCGTCTAGTACCCATAGTACAAGCTTTGCTTAGTTTGGGACTAGGTCGATTTGTGTAAGATTGTCCCTAATATATATATATATATTCATCTGAGGGTAGATTCACAAAAAAATAACAATTACTGTCGCCTTTCCTTGCAAATTACGAGTAACGCTAAGACCACGCGTATACATTGTTATGAAAAATTAACCAAACGAAATTGTTTACATATTAATGGCACTGCGTTGTAGACATTATTTAGAAACTGTCACGTATATTTCACAAAGGGGGATATGGCGTATACCTACAATATTGTGATAGAGGTTGTTGACTTAATTCTGCTTTAAATATCGTGTACACGTCACATTGACAAGTATACACTCTTCTCGATGAATGTCATAACAATCTGTTCTAATTTTAAATACCTGACAACCTATTTCATCACGCGTACCACTCAGCCTTGATCTGGTTTAATTTGACAAAGTACTAAAGTGCTCAACATTTTCATGGGTCGACCGTACATTACTGTGGTGGGTTGTTTGGATACAATATTTTGAACGTTATATATGTGTATTTAGTTAGGAAATCTTACATAGATATATTATTTTGCAAATTAGGAAACGTATATATATTAATGCTCGTGACTGTGTGTACGTAACCTAAACTCTCGTGGCATTACCTAAACTACTACATACAATAGGTCATCTTTATAATTTTTAACCGACTTCAATAAAGGAGGAGGTCCTATGTTCGAATGTTTGTATCTTTTTTTTCTATGTGTGTTCATCGTTTCACCTATATTTCAATATTCTTGGACAGCGCCCTCTATTTTTGCTCAAAGTAAAAATATCATCCCATGTGAATTAGTCGCCGGGTTATTAATCCATATCTTTGTCCATCTGTACGCCAAGTTTCATCTAAATCCGTTCAACAATTATTACGTGATTGAGTAACAAACAATTTAAAAAACAATTTTTTTACAATTTTTCGTTTATTATATTATTCGGATAGTATAGGATAAGATAGGATGGTTTCAATGAACAGACACTAGGGCGAAAGTAAGGTTTCAATATAAGGTGTATAATCACAGAAATAAAAGAGTTAAAACTGTAACAAAAATAGCGCTTGTCGTGGAACAAATCATGTATAAAAAAAAATAAAGAAAGAAAGAAAAACATTTATTAATAACAACAATAACACGTACACAGGCAAAAATAAGAGTACAAACATTTTTGCCTGTGTACGTGGTATGTACATATATTAATGCTGTCACAAAAAGGGTCCCGACTCAGTATGTCGCTAGTTAAAGACCAACACTGGTCTTCCGCCGGGCCACAGACCATACGTGTTACATAAACCATTATAAGATCACTCTTGACTCCAACAAATACTTCTTGACGCACAGTTCCAATTCCTTGCGGTACAATTCCGCAGTCAATTTCATTCCTAGATCAAACTTTTCTTTCCGCTGCGGAGTACATTCCGAGCAAGCGGTCTCCACCACTTTGGGTATCTGTTCTGTTGGAAAGTAAACAAAACGACCGTTTAAGAAAACTCAGAGAACTTAAAAACTAAATTTGTAGCCGTATTTTTAGGGTCGTGGACATAAACTATTGATCCAAACATTACGGACCCTGCTATTTTAGGGCATTTCTATTTTTCGTTGTACCCAATTAAGAAATTGTTAACAGGGAGTTAAAGTTAGTCCGTTTGGTTATGCACTTTTTCAAGTCTTTACAATAAAGAAAAACGTAACAAACCGGACAATTCTTCAATTCTTGTTAAACTTGTCTGATTTGTTACTTTTTTTATCAAGGCTTGAAAAAGTGCGTAACCAAACGGACTAATTTGAACTCCCTGTTAACATTTTCTTAATTGGGTACAACGAAAATTAGAAATGCCCTTTAACTCCGATAAACTGAAACCTATAATTATTGCTTGTATATTTCTTGTGTTCGTCTAAGCCGAAGAAAAAAGTTTCTAGTAGCAAAGTAACGACTGATTCAATCACATAGATAAACTATAGCTGTAGCCTGCGACTCCGTCTGGAAAGAGATCGTTTATCGCTATCCCGCGAGAACTATGCAATTTTTCGGGAAAAAAACTATCTTTTGTCCTGCCGCTATATGACATTGATTCTAAATTTATACAGGCGTTGTGAAAAAATGGACACCTACCTAATAAAGTAAACTAACTGAATATAACCGCAGAAAAACTATTTAAATATAAGGATAAACAAATATGAGAGTTCTGAAAAAGTAATGAAATTTTACTACATTTACATTCAATTTACCGTTTTATTTATTGATTTAGTCGATACTTACCTACTGTTTTATGCTATTTTTATTTTAACAAATGTTTTGTGTTTTTTCTATAACCTGCTGTCATACGGAAAAAAAGACGTTTCTGTCATTTTTGTCCGTAACGAATTTATTCAGATGCGTTTTTCAGATGCGTTTTTTTCTGATCACACGCATCTTTTTCCATTTAGTTTAGTTTGGTTTTGTCATTTTTTTATGTTAGTAGGTCATTAATATTTTACATGAATCCAAAAATATAAAATGTTGAAATCCTACCTTTAAATTTCTGGTATTCCCCACACGGTGTACGGTCCAACATGCAGTTAAACAAATCCTTCATCTTCGTTTTGTCCTTTACAAATCTCTCGATATCATCAATATCATCGAAAAATTCTCCCATAGCGAAGACTGCCACCGAAAACACCGAGCTCAAACAAACGACTAAGAAAAGCTTCATTTTGCTCTGAAATAAGATTTACATTAGTAGAAAAAATGTACAAGCACTTTTAAATCACCTTGTAAAGCACATACTATGTAACTGTGCTTGTTATCTTATTTTATAAGTTTGTATTTAATTTTAACTGTCATAGTGTCTGCGTGTATGCCGGTAATCGAATCTTGCAAGTAAAATTTGACTACATGATCCTCCACAAACCACTCGGCTACCGCCTGATTGGCATAATTTACGTACCATAGAGATAATTCCTTTGTAAGAGGCTTATGAAATAAACTTTTATTATTATTATTTATAATTACTCAAGACTTGCACTTACGAAGTCTTTTGGATTAATGATCAGATCTCTTATTTTATCGCTTTTATAAACGCTTAGGAAATCAACTCAGGATGTTTCAGAATTAATAAACTGCAGCATGTTCAACCTAATCATTGTCATTACAATGACGATTTAATTACAGATCCTGGTTTCATGATTTTTAGAAGCGCTCAAAAGTGGTCTAAAAAGTGTGCGTGTGGACTGAGGGACCACTTGGTTTTTAATGGTTTTAGACAGTTTTAGTAAGTGTAAAATTTAGTAGTAGTAGCGAATTACTTTGTAAAAAAATCCTGGAATTCGTAAAGAATTCACTAAAAAGTTATACAGCCAAAGGTGTGGTCCCTCAGTTCACACACTGAACCTTCCACTTCTGGGCAAGTGTTTAATTTGCTGGCTTATTTTGATTTACAGATTTAGTAAAAACATGTCTAAACGCATTCGTAATGACCGAAACGTAATTTGGCAATGATTATACACTAAAGCAGTCTTCCTTCTTTGGTCCCTGAGAGACCATATAAAATAACTAATAAATCGGTACATTTGTACAAAAAAAATGCAATTTTCTTTGCAAACATTAGTAAAAATCGCAAGGAAGATTATAAAAGTTAAACAAAAGCCCAACTATTAATAAATTTCGTCAAATTTATATTTTTTTGTGGTCCCTCAGTTCACACACTATGAATTAATAAAATAATTAAAATATCCTAAAATATAAACATTATGGAAAGGTTTGTCGTACTGAGGTTTAGTTAAAAAGTTTGACTACATTTATATATTTTTTTAACGTGGATTGATGGCGTATAATATAAGATAAATTGCTTTTTAATATTTCCTCAGCAGTGTTTATTAGGGTGTCCACACAATGAAAAGCATTTACTAACGTGAATCATTTTTAAATTCAACTTTTTATATTTGCTTACTAACATTAAATGGACCAAGCAAAAACTGCATACAGCCAAAACTACATTTTAGATCCTGTAAGCAAAATTATGCATGCCAAGGTCTTCCTGCTCTTTTTCAAGCATTTCATTGACACTGTTGAATGGCTAAAATGTCCAACTATTTTCCTACAAGTTGTAATGACTTCCTTCACAGATTCGCGTTCAAACAAACCATGCTCTAAAACCAACTGCAATGTGTGCGCATTACAACATATATGAACAAACTGACTCCCTGTCATTAAATTATCACATAGTTCACTCACTGCATATATCATATTCCGTGCGTTATCAGTAACAATTGCTATTACTCTTTGTAGTATTTCCCAGTTCAATATAGCCATTTTCATGTTCTCAGCAATATTCACACCCGAATGATTCTCTCCTTAGAAAGGCATGCCTTCTAAACAGTAGGACTTCGGATTGAAGGATTTATCTAGCCCATGCGCAGTAAAGCTAATAAAATCATTCAAATGGGATGATGCACTACTCGTCCAGATATCGCTTGTCAATGTGATGTAGGTAAATGGTTTTCATTGTGTGGACACCCTAATAAACACTCTGCTAAGGAAATATTAAAAAGCAATTTATCTTATATTATACGGCATCAACCCACGTTAAAAAAATATATATATGTAGTCAAACTTTTTAACTAAATCTCAGTACGACAAACCTTTCCATAATGTTTATACTTTAGGATATTTTAATTATTTTATTAATTCATAGTGTGTGAACTGAGGGACCACAAACAAATATAAATTTGCCTATTACACAGCAATAACAAACCAAACACATCAATTCAAGTTAATTTGCCGCCTTTTTATTCTTTAAACATAATACGCAGGGCAAGTATATTCGAGCTACATGTTTTACCGCACCAAATCTGATAATATACTTAGTTTGTTTTTAATTTCGTAATTTTGCTTACAGAATCTAAAATGTAGTTTTGGCTGTATGCAGTTTTTCCTTGGTCCATTTAATGTTAGTAAGCAAATATAAAAAGTTGAATTTAAAAATGATTCACGTTAGTAAATGCTTTTCATTGTGTGGACACCCTAATAAACACTGCTGAGGAAATATTAAAAAGCAATTTATCTTATATTATACGCCATCAATCCACGTTAAAAAAATATATAAATGTAGTCAAACTTTTTAACTAAACCTCAGTACGATAAACCTTTCCATAATGTTTATATTTTAGGATATTTTAATTATTTTATTAATTCATAGTGTGTGAACTGAGGGACCACAAAAAAATATAAATTTGACGAAATTTATTAATAGTTGGGCTTTAGTTTACCTTTTATAATCTTCCTTACGATTTTTACTAATGTTTGCAAAGAAAATTGCATTTTTTTTTGTACAAATGTACCGATATTTTAGTTATTTTATGTGGTCTCTCAGGGACCAAAGAAGGAAGACTGCTTTAGTGTATAACCATTGCCAAATTACGTTTCGGTCATTACGAATGCGTTTAGACATGTTTTTACTAAATCTGTAACATCAAAATAAGCCAGCAAATTAAACACTTGCCCAGAAGTGGAAGGTTCAGTGTGTGAACTGAGGGACCACACCTGTGGCTGTATAACTTTTTAGTGAATTCTTTACGAATTCCAGGATTTTTTACAAAGTAATTCGCTACTACTACTAAATTTTACACTTACTAAAACTGTCTAAAACCATTAAAAACCAAGTGGTCCCTCAGTCCACACGCACACTCTAAAAATTAATTGAATCAATTACTTTGCTCACCCGCGACCAAAGAAATAGGGCGACGGCACCAATCATGGGCATGTTAAGCACAGTAGTTACCTAGTACCTAATGGGCAGCAAAGATTCAATGCCTTATATCCCATCATTCATGGACTTTACCAGTTATGATCATCAGTTTTCTGAGCATAGTGTACCACTACCATGAGTTTACAATGACCGTACTCGATAGCGACTGATTTACGCAATCGCTATCGAGTACCGTCACTGTAAACTCATGGTAGTGGTAGTGTTGATACTTTAAAAATGTAGTGTGGCCGTTTCTTAAAAATTGGATTTACGGAAAAAATGTCCATAACTGGTCCTTGTCCATTACTGGTGCTGTCACTCTATAGGTATGGTTTAGAAATATTAGGAAACCTATTTTTTACCAATTTTTTTTTATATTTTAACCAGAAAGTCCAAGTACTGACTGCGCCCGACGTTGCTCTACCTCGGTGATCGGACGAGAACCGGTGTTTTGTCAAATATCTTGAAAACGGTGCATCGGCAAAATCAATGAAACTTTCATCAACCTTTAATACCTCCGCACCCCCTTCCCCCCCACCCCCCCACCCCCCCGCACCCGGTACCCCGCATTATATCCTGGCGTTCACTGCTCTCTCTGGTACGGTACATTGCCTCATACTTTTTCGTGCATGCAGCCGGCGTTCATTGATTTATTAGACGTTGTCACGTCAAAAGATAACTGATTAGAAGTTGAATGCCATAAACTACCGACCTACCTTCTGTAACATTGCCAAAAAGAAAGGATTTATGCAACTGCGTCATTCATTGGGTATGTTTAAATATTTCTAAGGCAAGAATAGGCATAGGTAATTTTATTTTTGTCTGGATTTTCCTTACACTAAGTTATGATTTAGAAGTATTCAATGAAATTTAACAGACGATTTTGCGGAAATTTTTAGAATCCAATCGTTGTTTAGGTACAATGTTCGAATGACATGTTTCTATTAGGCTCGGGAAATTATATGGGTACAACTAACCAGATCTTCTCGGCATATTTAAGGACCTATCGCATCTCATAGGCCCTTATTTAGGGCAACAAAGGTTCTCATTCTGCCGTGTATCACGTACGTATGTAAGATAATGCAGATATGCATTTTAGTCAAAGAATATCATGAATATTTTGGTAAACAAAATTATCACTGCTTACCTAGTGCACACGGCGTAAAAATAGGCTGTTATTACCACTCGTATAACTAAAAATTTGTAGGCAAAATGCTTTTTGTATGACTACCAAAATACCTTTATACAATAGCTTACCTAATCTAATCACATAAATAGGTACAGAAATATCACTAAATGGCTAATAGTTAGATGTCTTTATTTTTTGAAGAATTAACAATTAATAGATTTGTATATCGTAGTTAACTTTGTAAATTAAAGTTATCTGTAATAAGGGTTGTGTTGCTGAGTTAAGCTATAATAATAATAACTCAGCCTGATTTGATTAATTTAGTTTTATCTTAAATGATTTAATGCACATAATAATATTGTTTCTTAACTTTGGGTTTGTAGATTAAATATTCTAGCTCAATATGTCATCATTTTGCATGCCTATGAGGAAAATATTTTATTTTATTTTATGTCATTTTATGTGGACGCTTCCAGGCCAGAATATCCTGTGGTCAAATGTACACTTCTGTGCAAAAATTCAGCTTTCTAAATCCAAGGTGGGCTGGGAATTTAGGAGTTACCCAGTTAGGACTTTTCTTTTACGAGGGGCGTTCAATATAAAGTGAGAATGAGATGCAAACTCTTTTAATATTACGAAATTAAATACTGGCCGGTAAAGCTAATCTATCTAGCTGATTGCTATGAAAAAAAACAGTAACTGTCTTTTGTTTAAAAAAATATACGGTAATTTCTTTGCAATGCTATTGAGTACGTTAGCGAAAATGGAGAAAATTGAACTGCGCGCCGTTATCAAATACTTGTGTTTGAAAAATTTTTCTACGGACCAAGTCAATTTGGATTTGCGGGACACTTTAGGGTCTAATGCTCCTCCGTATTCGACAGTCGCACGTTGATGCGCCGAATTTAGACGTGGAAGAACATCGACAATGGACGACCCCCGCTCCGGACGCCCTACTACAGCAGTAACTGAAGAAATTGTGAAAAAAGTCGAAAACTCAGTTTTGGCGGATCGTCGTGTCACGGTTCACGGTGGAACACATATATGCATTCAGCCAAGCGTTCCGGCATATATTGGTATAAATAAGTATTGAGGTTTTTTTTCTTAATTAGATAGACATAATATTACAAATTTTTATATGCCAGTAAAATATTATTAAATTAAATTATTAATTTACATTAGTTTCTTATTTAGTGAGTTAAACCAGAAAAGTTAAAAAATGTTAAGAAAAAAACACGGTAAAAGACAAAATGTTATATGTTCATACAGCCTATCTCTATACAGCTTAACTCCTTGGTTCAAAATGGTTACCTACTTATTTATTTTACAAATAAATTAACTAAAATACCCACTTTATCTACTGTTTTCATTGATTATATTATATTGAACATTTTAAATTTTGTTAAATTAATTAATGCTTAACAAATAAACTATTGAAATATTTTAAAACGACCATATTGACCAGTTTAGACATTTTTATTTATTTATACTTATATGTTATTACTTTCCTTGTAGTCGAAATGAAAAGCAGAGTGTTTAACACGGGAAAAACACCAATATCACCCTCGAAATATTGCTCGCTGTGCTCGGGTGCCAAGGAAGCTCGTGTGATATTGGTTATTTTCCTCCCTTGTTGAACAATCTACTATTCCTGTTGATTGTAATTTACTGTTGAGTCTGTTGAACGGTACGAATTAATCGGTACGAATTAATGTCAAAATTCCGCTGTCATTACATGACATGTTGTTGTGTACGTGACCTGAACTCTCGTGGCGATACCTAAACTACATACAACAGGTCATCTTAATAATTTTTAACCGATTTCAAAAAAGGAGGAGGTTCTATATTCGAATGTTTGTATCTTTTTTTTTCTATGTATGTTCATCGTTTCACCTATATTTCAATATTCTTGGGCAGCGCCCTCTATTCTTGCTCAAAGTAAAAATATCATTCCATGTGATTTAGTCGCCAGGTTATTAAGTATCCTATGTTTCGATCCATATCTTTGTCCATCTGTACGCCAAGTTTCATCTAAATCCGTTCAACAATTATTACGTGATTGACTAACAGACAATAAATATATATTTTTTTACAATTTTTCTCGTTTATAATATTATTAGGAATATTAGGATAGTATAGGATAAGATAGTATGGTTTCAATGAACAGACACTAGGGCGAAAGTAAGGTTTTAATGTAAGGTGTATAAACACAAAAATAAAAGAGTTAAAACTGTATCAAAAATAGCGCTTGTCTTGGAAAAAAATGATGTATTACGTGCTACCTAAACCATTATAAGATCACTCTTGGCTATTCAGACTCCAACATACTTCTTGACGCACAGTTCCAATTCCTTGGGGTACAGTTCCGCAGCCAATTTCATTCCTAGATCAAACTTTTCTTTCCGCTTCGGAGTACATTCCGAGCAAGCGGTCTCCACTATTTTGGGTATCTGTTCTGTTGGAAAGTAAACAAAACGCCCGGTTACAAAAACTCAGAGAACTTAAAAACTATATTTGTAGCCGTATTTTTAGGGTCGTGGACATAAACTATTGATCCAAACATTACGGAATCCTGCTATTTTTGGGCATTTCTATTTTAATTTTTTCGTTGTACCCAATTAAGAAATTTTTAACAAGGAGTTAAAGTTAGTCCGTTTGGTTATGCACTTTTTCAAGTCTTTATAATAAATAAAAAACGTAACAAACCGGACAATTCTTCACTTCTTGTTAAACTTGTCTGATTTGTTACTTTTTTTTATTTTAAGGCTTGAAAAAGTGCGTAACCAGACGGACTTATTTTAAATCCCTGTTAACAATTTCTTATTATTATTATTTATTTTATTTTCCTACTCCTGTACTTTTATCTGGTTTTTACATGGTCGCGAACAAATATATAAGAACATAGATAATATGACTTCAGAAAGTCTATACTTAATCTATTCGCCATAACAGCACTTGTGTCGTAATGTCGTTATTACGATACACCTAGCTGCCACATAATATTAAATGTAGGGTACACTCAACACTAAAGCCCAGTTTAGACCTGCTGAGTTGAGTAAAATAGGGTACAGTAGGGTACAGTCGGGTACAGTAGGGTAAAATAGGGTACAGTAGGTTACAGTCGGGTACAGTAGGTAAGGTAAAATAGGGTAAGTAGGGTACAGTAGAGTACAGTCGGGTACAGTAGGGTCAAATAGGGTACAGTCGGGTACAGTCGGGTACAGTAGGGTAAAATAGGGTACAGTAGGGTACAGTCGGGTACAGTAGGGTAAAATAGGGTACAGTAGAGTACAGTCGGGTACAGTAGGGTAAAATAGGGCACAGTCGGGTACAGTAGGGTAAAATAGGGTACAGTAGGATACAGTCGGGTACAGTCGGGTACAGTAGGGTAAAATAGGGTACAATAGGGTACAGTCGGGTACCGTAGGGTAAAATAGGGTACAGTAGGGTAAAATAGGGTACAGTAGAGTACAGTCGGATACAGTAGGGTACAGTAGGGTAAAATAGGGTACAGTAGAGTACAGTCGGGTACAGTAGGGTAAAATAGGGTACAGTAGAGTACAGTCGGGTACAGTAGGGTAAAATAGGGCACAGTCGGGTACAGTAGGGTAAAATAGGGTACAGTAGGGTAAAATAGGGCACAGTCGGGTACAGTAGGGTAAAATAGGGTACAGTAAGGTACAGTCGGGTACAGTCGGGTACAGTAGGGTAAAATAGAGCACAGTCGGGTACATTAGGGTAAAATAGGGTACAGTAGGGTACAGTCGGGTACAGTAGGGTAAAATACCCTATTTTACCCTATTGTACCCAACTGTACCCTTATGTACCCTATTTTACCCTACTGTACCCTATTTTACCCTACTGTACCCTACTGTACCCTATTTTACCCTACTGTACCCGACTGTACCCTACTTCACCCGACTGTACCCTACTGTACCTGACTGTACCCCATTTTACCCTACTGTACCCAACTGTACCCTATTTTACCCTACTGTTCCCGAATGTACCCCATTTTACCCTACTGTACCCGACTGTACCCTACTGTACCCTATTTTACCCTACTGTACCCTACTGTACCCTATTTTACCCTACTGTACCCGACTGTACCCTACTGTACCCGACTGTACCCCATTTTACCCTACTGTACCCGACTGTACCCTACTATGTACCCGACTGTACCCTATTTTACCCTACTGTACCCGACTGTACCCTACTATGTACCCGACTGTACCCTATTTTACCCTACTGTACCTTTTTTTTTTTTTTTTTTTTGTTCACGGAGTGGAAACACATTACGTGTACCCCCGGGCCCGGGGAGACCCGGTTTAGGTTATGTGGGGCTCTCTCTCCGGTCCTCTTCTCCTAATGAGAAGGGGACAGGAGAGCATACCCACTAAAACCACTCCGATGCTGACCCTCTTGCCGAGGTTGTTAGGCGCCATGGGATCCGTGGATTTCACCATGACACCTCCCGGCCGCCCCAGCTTTCGCCGGGGCTACCCGCGCCAGGAGGGGAAGAGTTGCAGCATTTCAACCCTTCCCCCAGACTCGTAGGACCGTGCAATGCGGACAAGGGATCTACCCTACTGTACCTGACTGTACCCGACTGTACCCTATTTTATCCTACTGTTCCCGACTGTGCTCCATTTTACCCTACTGTACCCGACTGTACCCTACTGTACCCTATTTTACCCAAGTGTACCCTACTGTACTCGACTGTACCCCATTTTACCCTACTGTAGGTACCCGACTGTACCAGTAGAGTCGAGTCGTAGAAAAAATATTGTATGCAACGGTGTATAATTTGGTCTTAACGGCTCGTGCCGTCTTCCATTGCGATACTCGCATTCGCTCGTATCGCAACTCACGTCACTCGCCTTTTAAGACCTCACTTATACAACCGTTGCATAAAATACTATTATTACAGATATAAATCAAAAATACATAACAATAATATAAGACCATCGTTAAACCAGAGTGATTTGTCTCGATGCTCCATTCCGCAGTACTTAAAGTTTACTAACAAAATCATGCAATAGTTACACAAAAAATACCTATTCAACAACTCATGATGCAAAATTTTAATCTACCACACCGTGCACTATTTATTTACTAGTTTGTTATCGCGGCACAACGCTTAATTGGGTACAACGAAAAATAGAAATGCCCTTTAACTTCGATAAACTGAAACTTATAATTAACTAGCTGTTGCCCGCGACTCCGTCCGCAAAGAATAAGGGTATAAAAAAATAGCCTACAACCTGTTGTCAAACCTACCAAACATAGAGAAAAAATTTGATAAAAATCGGTCAAGCCGTTTCGGAGGAGTTCAATAACAAACACCGTGACTGCCACAACCATTTGAATTATTTTTTTTTTGCATCAGGGTGAACTTTTCTTTCTGGGCATTTTGATTACATAAAATTAAGCAAAATTAAAAATTTTGAAAAAACCCACTACGGTAAAAATCTCATCGAAAAAGAATAAAATAACTCAAAACCCCCGACTTAACCCAATTATTATGTAACGAAGTATTATAATAGACGTAAAAATACTTTCTAAAAAAGAGTTGATATCTCGAGAAATCGGTAATAGATATACTTAAGTACCTAAACAATGAATATCGATGTTTACAGTTTTTCCCTAACGTGTCTGTTTCTCGAAGATGTACTTAGATGTAGCGACATAATAATTTTACCATAATACATAACCGAGGAATATCCGTCGGGGGCTGCCTTTCCTATATGAAATTTCAACAAAAATTTAATCATAATTCATAAGTGTATTTTATGTCGTCGTTAAACATCTACAATTCTTCAATAATTGTATTCACGTCACTAGAAAAACTTTAGCTGGTTTAATGGCAGCCCCCGACGGATATTCCTCGGTTATGTATTATGGTAAAATTATTATCGCTACATCTAAGTACATCTTCGAGAAACAGACACGTTAGGGAAAAACTGTAAACATCGATATTCATTGTTTAGGTACTTAAGTATATCTATTACCGATTTCTCGAGATATCAACTCTTTTTTAGAAAGTATTTTTACGTCTATTATAATATTTCGTTACATAATAATTGGGTTAAGTCGGGGGTTTTGAGTTATTTTATTCTTTTTCGATGAGATTTTTACCGTCGAATGGTTTTTTTCAAAATTTTTAATTTTGCTTAATTTTATTTAAGACTTATTAGAGAGCATATTACGAATTATAATCTATATAATGTGTAGGTAAGATCTCGCAAAACAATAAGTGTGATTCATCCTACCACATAATATTAAGTTCCTTATTAAATATTATACTCTAATATTGTAGCGCCCTCTAGTGAGTTACAGGCGTAATTTTTATTATTTGGGAACATGCATTAAGCTACCACGTACACATTGCTGAAAACAGAATTGTAATCGGACATTTCGTTTTGATTATATTGCAACATTGTTTTGCACTAATTTTGTGGCGCCCCCTAGTAAGTTACAGCCATGACACCTGTCTAGGAACATGAAGTCACCAAACACAAACCCGTTATTGAAAACCGCATCAAAATCGGATCATTAGTTTAGAAGATAGGTGGGAACATTACTTTGCACAAACGTACACACAAACATCTCTCACCCTAAACGCATATACCTGCTCCGTTCCGTCGTGGGTAAAAATCGATTATTATTCTGAAATATGTACAATTATTTTAGTTTTGTTTACATCGGTGACATTCAATGACTTCCAACGTCTGTTGTCAAAAAACTCCATTGCCATTAAAATAAATTAGTTCCACTGAAAATCCACTACATAGCGAGGGCTAAATAGGAACTTGTCATGCTTTAATATGCAGGTCAGTGCTTAAAGAGCTTTACAGACTGCAATGCAGGATAATGAATGGATTTCTTTTTCCCTGAATGGCAACACTGGCATAGATAATAGATCGCTCGCTTTTGGCTCGAAATTCGAACTTGTGATTTTATTTTGCTTAATATACGAAATCTACACACCCAATATCATATTTTCTCAAGTTTATCGCGATTCCCAAGGTCAAAGAATCGAATTGCTTTAAAATTCCAGAGAAATAATGCGTTGTTTGGGAGAAACGTGTCAAAATAGTGTTGTAGAGCGCCATCCTGGTCTGTCTCGTTTTTTTATCCCGTTCTGGCCGTTCACTTTTATATTATAGATGCTTGTATAATTTCTTGTGTGCGTGTAAGCCAAAGAAAAAAGTTTCTAGTAGCAAAGTAACGACTGATTCAATCACATAGATAAACTAGCTGTAGCCTGCGACTCCGTCTGGAAGGGTATGTATTACAATACCGAAGTACGAAAGACCGAATGTATTAAAACATCGAATGGGTCAAAAGACCGACACGATTTTTTTCTGAAACCGTTAACTTTTTAAGATTGTTATAAAACAAACCTAACCTAACCTAATGGGTTCTGTATAATGCTGTTTTAATAAATTCTGAAAAGTTTACGGTTTCAGAAAAAAATCGTGTCGGTCTTTTGACCCATTCGATGTTTTAATACATTCGGTCTTTCGTACTTCGGTATTGTAATACATACCCGTCTGGAAAGAGCTCGTTTATCGCAATAAAACTATCCTTTGTCTTTTGCAAGGTCTCATCTCTATGACAAACTTCATCTAAATCAATTCAGCGGTTTAAGCGTGAAGGGGTAGAGCTTGTCTAAGCTAAAATGACGTGCGCCCCTCTACTCAATCAGTTGATTTTGATGTGTAAGTGTAAATATTAATTACGTCTCTGTATTTGTTTGGGAGCGTCGACTATTCCGTTGAACAACATTAGTGTCCAACATCACGATCGACAAATGACATGAAAAATACTGTGCATTAATGCGGTGGTAGGGCGCGTCATTTTAAATTAGACAAGCTATAACCAACTATACAAACAGACAGATAGACAAACAGAGGTAGTTACTTTTGCATTTATAATATTAGTAGGGATAAGGATAGTACAAGTAAGTATTAAGTATTAATGAACGTATTAACATTGCCTAAATGTGGTGTAATACCCATAGGTCTCATGTTATTTATAATATTCCTGTCGCTATATGGCATTGCTTCAAAGTTTATACAGGCGTTGTGAAAAAAAATGGATACCTACTTAATAAAGTAAACTAACTGACTAAAACCGCAGCAAAACTATTTAAATATAAGGATAAACAAATATGAGAATTCTAAAAAGTAATGAAATTTAACTACCTACATTTAGATTCAATTTACCGAGTTATTTATTGTTTTACGGGTAGTCGATGCTTACCTACTGTTTTATGCTATATTTATTTTAACAAATGTTTAGTGTTTTTTCTATAACCTGCTGTCATACGGAAAAAAAGACGTTTCTGTCATTTTTGTCCGTAAAGAATTTATTCAGATGCGTTTTTTCTGATCTGACTATGCATGTAACTCGAATTTAAAAAAATCACACGCATCTTTTCCATTTAGTTTAGTTTGGTTTTGTCATTTTTAGGGTTCCATAGTCAACTAGGAACCCTTATAGTTTCGCCATGTCTGTCTGTCTGTCTGTCTGTCTGTCCGTCCGCGGCTAAGCTCAGAGACTGTAAGTACTAGAAAGCTGTAATTTGGCATGAATATATATATCAGTCACGCCGACAAAGTGGTTACATAAAAAAAAAAAAACTTTTTTTAGGGTACCTCCCATACACGTAAAGTTGGGGTGATTTTTTTTTCTCGACAAACTCTATAGTGTGGGGTATCATTGGATAGGTATTTGAAAATAAATAGGGGTTAGCTCAAATCATTTTTTGATAAAATGAATATTTTCGGAGATATTCATTCCGAAAGTTCAAAATAATGTGTCCCCCCCTCTAACTTTTGAACCGCACGTTTAAAAAATATGAAAAAAATCACGTAAGTTAAACTTAATAAAAACTTTCTAGGAAAATTATTTTCAACTTAATCAGTTGAGCAGTTTTTAAGTTTTTGTAAAAAAAAATATTTCTAAACTAAGATTATAATTTAACCGCCACTGCAAACATTTTCTTTTCTTTGAGTACTATAAGATAGCGCTAACAGTATCTTTATTTTTATAAAAAAAATTGAAATCGGTTCATATAATACCACATTATATGAACCGAATTACATCTGGAAAACCATCAACATACATATACATACTAGTTCTAGTAGACTGGAGATTATATTAGTTACCCAATTCGCGGATAGAGTGCGCTGTACCACCGACGTTGAAATTCTAGGAACATTACGCTGTTAACCCTAGCGCGCGGTGGGAGTTGGGACCAAAACAACCACATTAATAAAGTATGCAAAGATTTTTTCGTACCTGCTACGGAACCCTATCTTGGACGTGTCCGACACGCTTTTGGCCGGTTTTTAGGGTTCCGTACCTCAAAAGGAAAAAACGGAACCCTTCTAGGATCACTTTGCTGTCCGTCCGTCTGTCTGTCAAGACCCTTTTTCTCAAGAACGCGTGGAGGTATCAAGCTGAAATTTATATCAAATACTCAGGTTTACGGTCCCTTAGAGCTGTAAAAAAATCAAACTTCTAATCCAACGCAATCAAAAGATACAGCCGTTTATGCCGCAAATTTCCGCAAATTTTCGAAACTCGCAAGGGAATCAAAACCTACAAGGTACTTCCCGTGAACTCAGAATCTTGAAATTTGGTACGAAGCAACGTATTATAGCACACATGAAGGAAAAATTGCGAAAAGCATATTTTTTTTTGTCTGTCTGTATATATCATATATATATCATATATATACAGACCCATATATATCAGTACCCAATCTACAATGATCCCACACTGCGCACATTTTTTGCTTAGGAGCAGGGGTCTGCTAAGACTGGATGTTCATAGATACATATAAATTTGTACGGAACCCTCGGTGCGCGAGTCCGACTCGCACTTGGCCGGTTTTTTTTTAATGTTAGTATGTCATTAATATTTTACATAAATCCAAAAATATAAAATGTTTGAAATACTACCTTTAAATTTCTGGAATAATTCCCCACATGGTGCTCGGTCCAACACGCAGTCAAAAAAATCCTTCATAGTCGTTTTGTCCTTTACAAAGCTCTCGATATCATCAATATCATCTAAATATTCTCCAATAGCAAAGACTGCCACCGAAAACACCGAGCTCAAACAAACGACTAAGAAAAGCTTCATTTTGCTATCTGAAATAAGATTGAAAAAATGTATAAGTACTTTTAAAACTCCTTTTTAAAACACATACTACCTAACTGTGCTTGTTATCTTATTTTATAAGCTTGTATTTAATTTTAACTGTTTTAGTGTCTGTGTGTATGCCGGTAATCGAATCTTGCAAGTAAAATTTGACAACATGATCCTCCACAAACCACTCGGCTACCACGTTTTACTAAGGTTCTCTATGTCAAAGGATTATTAGGTAAAAGTTTTACCTACTGCCTGATTGGCATAATTTATGTACCTTACAGAAAATTCCTTTGTAAGGGGCTTATGAAATAAACTATTATTATTATTATTTATAATTACTTAAGACTTGCACTTACGAAGTCTTTTGGATTAATAATTAGATATTTTTTTGTATCGCTTTTATAAATGCTTAGGAAATCAACTCAGGAGGTTTCAGAATTAATAAACTGCAGCATGATCAACATAATCGTTGTCATGACAATGACGATTTAATTACAGATCCTGGTTTCATGATTTTTTAGAAGCGCTCAAAAAATAAAAATGAACTGAATCAATTACTTTGCTCACCCGCGACCAAAGAAATAGGGCGACGGCACCAATCATGGGCATGTTAAGCACAGTAGTTACCTAGTACCGTAAAAACGTACAACTTTGCCCGCTTTTTGCGATCTTTTGCTTTTTTTAGAGTCAATTGGTCGGTATTGTGCAACTTTATCTGTGGCACTCACATATTGACATACTTTTCTTTGTGTAGATGAGAACACTACATTTAAAATGAGTTTCCGTACCCTAGAAAACGGGCCTCAAACAGGCGGGCCAAAATATTGAAAAAATTTCGAGATTGCCCACATTTGTTTACACTTTCATAACTTCGGGATTATCAATTTTATGGTCATGATTCTTAAAGTCCAATAGTCTAGAATAGGCATAGCAACGTTGTGTCGTATTATAAGTCCTTTAAGTGATATATTTAACCTCCAAACTCGTGTGGGCAAAGTCGTAAAAAAAAATTGACATCCTTCATACAAAATCCTGGATATGCTAGGGTTGTCAATTTTTACTTATTGCCTTTACCCGACTACGACTAAATTAGGTGCAGTATGATATTAATATTTTAATAATAATAGATAATACTAGATGTTTTAAGATTAAGATTCAATAGTGTAAAATTAAACAATAACCTAAACCTTATGGACCACATTCATCTGTCTGAAATAAACGGATTTTATTTTATATAACCTGCGGTGAAATCCAATAGTGTGTGTGAAGTTCCCAATTCGCACTGGGCCCGCGTGGGAACCACGGCCCAACCCCTCTCATTCTGAGAGGAGGCCTGTGCCCTGCAGTGGGACGTATATAGGCTGGGATGATGATGATGATGATTTTATATAACATACTAGTGACAACCCTAAGGGTAAAATTTTGCTGGGCAAAGTTGAAAAAAAGTAATACGAAAAACGTTCATGACATTGCCCACTACCATAATTACAAAATTAATAGAGATAAGGTGTTGAGATTTTGTCTACATCGTTTTTAAACTGAATATTAGTTACAGTTAAAATTAAATACTTGTGGGACTTTCCTGGCTTAAAATACACTCGAAGTTTTTTCGTCCTAATTAGCCCGCCAAAAAACACGTCTGCACTCCAAGCCAGCTCACGCGTGACAGAAGATAGATACGCGTCAACCGATAGGCCAGTGTTGCCTGCAATATGTTTAGCTATAAGCCACAGATTAGAATGAAAGTGTATTTGTAACTATTTTTGGTACATTTCGCTTTTACTGAAATGTGACGCGGTGGGCAAAGCTATAATGAAAATGCAAAGTTGTAAGTTTTTACGGTACCTAATGGACAGCAAAGATTCAATGCCTTTATCCCATCATTCATGGACTTTACCAGTTATGATCATCAGTTTTCTGAGCATTGTGTTGATAGCTTAAAAATGTAGTGTGTCCGTTTCTTAAAAATTGGATTTACGGAAAAAAATGTCCATAACTGGTCCTTGTCCATTACTGGTGATGCCACCCTATATGGTTTAGAAATATTAGGCAACCTAATTTTGACCAATTCATAATTCTAGACTAGATTTACTGATAAATCGAAGCTTAAAGTCAGCTTTCCACGCACAAGCATTTATGTCAAAAAGTCGGTTTACGGACGATAGTTTAACGTGACAATGTCATAACAAAACATTCAAAAACTAAAATGAAACCAGGTGGTCACCCATCGAAGTACTGACCGCGCCCGATGTTGTTTAACCTCGGTGATCGGACGAGAACCGGTGTTTTGTCAAATAACTTGAAAACGGTGCATCAGCAAAATCAATGAAATTTTCATCAACCTTTAATACCTCCGCACCCCCTTCCCCCCCAGCCCCCCCCGCACTCCGCACCCCGCATTAAAAATTACCCATGCGCTATTACTACCTGGTTTACACTCGCGTACGAGTGGCGAGACGAACTGCGGGGCGAGCCACGAGACGAGAGTGTGAACAGGCGCGCCTCGCGCCTCGTCTCATGATTTGCCTTGATTTTGAGGCTCGCGTCCGGAGCGAGACGACGAGGCGAGGCGCGAGGCGAGGTGACGAGGCGAGAGTGTAAATCAGATTGTACATCCAGAGGCCCTACCACGAAGTGCATAATTCGAACTTCGTTTCGTGCCGTCCCGCTCACGCTAATGTGATTTGACACGAGAGTGAGAGGGATAATGCGATACGAACTTCGATTTTCGAATTTCGTGGTAGCGCCTCTGGCGCGCGCTGCTCTCTTGTACATCCTGGCGTTCACTGCTCTCTCTTGTACGGGACATTGCGTCATCCTTTTTCGTGCGTGCAGGCGGCGTTCATCGATTTATTAGACGTTGTCACGTCAAAAGATAACTGATTAGAAGTTCAATGCCATAAACTACCGTACCTACCTTCTGTCTGTAACATTTCCAAAAAGAAAGGATTTATGCAACTGCGTCATTCATTGGGTATGTTTAAATATTTCTAAGGCAAGAATAGGCATAGGTTATTTTATTTTTGTCTTGATTTTTCTTACACTAAGTTATGATTTAGAAATATTCAATGAAATTTAACAGACGATTATGCGGAAATTTTTAGAGTCTAATCGTTGCTTAGTACAATATTCGAATGACTTGTTTCTATTAGGCTCGGGAAATATATAGGTACAATAAACCAGATCTTCTCGGCATATTTAAGGGCCTATGCTAGCTGACGCGGACGCCCGCCGCGTGCGCCCGCCGCGGACGCCCGTCGCGGACTAAAATCTACGTAAAATCCATCGCACGCGCCCGCGCCACTTAGCGCTGTTCATACAATTTCTTATTAGACGCGCGCACGACGGGCGTCCGTTCCGGGCAATCCGCGTCAATTAGCGTAGGCCCTAAGGACCTAGCGTATCTACGTATGTAAGATAAAGCAGATATGCATTTTAGTCAAAGAATATCGTGAATATTTTCCTAAACAAAATTATCACTGCTTACCTAGAGCACACGGCGTGAAAATAGGCTGTTATTACCACTTGTATAACTAAAAATTTGTATCTAGACTAGACTATATAGTCTATCGATATTGGACTATCGATAGGCAACACTACCTTAGTGATACCTTAGTTAAGACAAAACCAATAGTATCGATAGTCTATCGATAGTATTACCACGTGACAATACTATCGATTCTATCGATAGTTTTATGCCTAATACAATCGATAGTATCGATAGTATTGCAAAATTAGGCAATAATGACCCAAAACAATCGATACTATCGATATTATCGATAGCTTTGTACTATCGATTGTACTAAACTATCGATACTATCGATTGTATTAGACATAAAATGATCGATAGTATCGATAGTATTGCTGTTATCAATAGTATTGCTTATAAATCACTATCGATAATATCGATAGTATCGATAGTATTAACATGTGCGATACTATCGATAGTAATATCGATATCCTGAATAGTTTGCGAGGTCAACGATCGATAGTCAAAATATCGATAGTTCTGCAACACTGCACTAAGACCCGGATTTTTGCGTGCGGCTGATGACAGATCGTAGGGAGAGAGCACCGTGTTTTATCGATGTTATCGACAAATCGACAAACTGTTAATTAAGTTCTAACTTTAATACATACCTACTTTACTTGTAAATATACTTATTGCTTGGAATATTATTATAAAATAATTTATATAGGCTATGGTAAGAAGATATGGGAGGCACTTCTGAACCAAGGTGTAGAAAGGAAGTACATCAGAATTCTCAAAAACATATATGCCAGCAGTAAAGCTAAAATCAAACTAGAAAAGGAAGGAGAACAAATAAGAATGGAAAGAGGAGTCCGCCAAGGAGACCCGGTATCGCCTAAGCTATTCACAGCTGTTCTGGAGGAAGTCTTTCGCCAGCTGGACTGGGACAAATATGGGCTAACAATCAATGGCGAGAATTTGTCTCACCTGAGGTTCGCAGATGACCTTGTGGTAATCTCAACATCAAAGGAAGAGCTTGAAACAATGTTAAATGACCTAGAAAGAGAGAGCCGCAAGGTAGGACTAAGTATGAACACGGAAAAGACCAAGGCCATTACAAATGGGGAGCAAGAACCTATATATGTAAACAGCAACAAAATCGAATATGTAAATGAATATGTCGTCGCGCGCGTTATATTGGTAGCATTATAGTTGCTGATTTGACTACCTAGTACCGGATCTTATCTCTGATTGGTTGAATTAAATTGTAAAGTGCAGTGAACGCAGTGTGGTGGGGCGAGTATCGCTTTGGCGCCATTACACGAGGACAGAGTCGATGGTCACTTGATTGCCGACCGCCGTTGAGAACGGTCATTTCCTACTCCATCGAACCTGTCACGTTCACAGTCACTCCTGCAAGTACCTACCTACTGTGATTCCAAATAATTACACGTTGCAAGGTAATCTGCGTTTCTCTGTATCGCCCACTAACATGGAAACTCCACCACGAGACGACGGTGATGATCCACCTACCGCTCCGTTTCGTCTCTCTCGCCGTCATCAGAAGTGGGATACGCTCAAGCCTACCATCATCATCGAATACCCTTCTGCAACTGCTGCTCGAACAACAGAATCAGAACATGGTACGCCTGATTGAAGCCATGCGGCCGCCATCCTCGTCTTCTGTGGCAATCAAGCTGCCTGAGTTTAATCCTGACCTATCCGACGCCGATCCACGGTCCTGGTGCTCGTCTGTGGACATCTGTCTGACCGAATATCTATTGGAAGGAGGAGCCCTAATTATCGCACTGAGTAAGGCTCTTAAAGGATCATCTTCAACCTGGCTTTCTCACGTCGCACACTCAGGTATGACATGGCATGATTTCAAAAACCTGTTCTTGGCCCGCTATGACTCAGCTGAAACATGCGCAGCCACTATTGTTAACATCAATAATAGCCGGCCTAAAGAAGGAGAAAATCTTGTGGCATATGCCAGTCGCTTAATTACATCGCTAATGGCTAAATGGAAAGACATGAATTCTGAAGAAATCGCCATTTCATACGTGCTCGCACATCTCGCACAATTTGACGGTAGAATTAACCGTTTGTCGTTTACTACCCCCATTAAAACAAGAACGAAACTAATTCAAGAAGTGCAAGCATTTTCTTTAAAACGCAAGCAAGAACGAAGCATAGATACCTACACACACGAAACAAAACGAAATCGGATGAATTTTATTCCTCGATATGTGAACAAACAGATCCAGTGTCACAATTGTCATAAATTTGGACACAAATCGGTCGATTGCTACTCCAGAAACAAGAAACCAGCCCTTGTATTTATACACACAAGTTTGTGACCTGTTATCGCTACGGAGAAGAAGGCCACATCGCTCCTTACTGCATCAAGGAAGGAGGCAGCGGAATCGGCACGCCTGGCAAGGGCGCGGGCGTTGGCGCCGGCGGCGGTGGTGCCAGCGGCGCTGCGCTCGAGCGTCAGGTCAATGTTTGCGAGGTCACCGGTGTCCGTGGCGAACTTACACAATCTGGTGAGTCGTACCCTTTTTATTTCGATAGTGGCGCAGAATGTTCTCTTGTAAAGCAAAGTATAGGAAACCGGTTTTTGGGAGTGTTTGTGTAGTGCAACTAACGTGCACTTAGCCGGTGTTGGCAACGCTCACATTTACTGTACCGATCAGATTTCATGCGTGGTAATTATTGACGGGCATTGTTTAAATTTGTCGTTTCTTATCTTGCCAGATGATCGTACCTATTCCGTATGATATTATGATATTTTAAACTTGGAACTGATTGTTAATTTATCGAAAGCGCGATTATCAATTACGAAACCGAGGTTGATATTAGCGAAACAAGAGAACGAGCTGTCCACAGTATTAAAAATAGTGCAACATACGAAAAATCTCGTTTTGACCGTAATAAGATTAAATTCGATAGGTTTGTTGTTGGTGATTTGGTTCTCATCCAAAATGAGGAGAGAAACTAGACAAAACTAGATCCTAAATACAAGGGACCCTTCAAAATTCTAGAAGTTGAGTATCGAAGGTGATCGATACACGTTAAAATCATAATCAAATATAACAGAATTTATAAAAACGCTCACGATCGCCTTCGAAGAATGCCTCAAAGTGCTGTACCTTTTGAACTTAATGTTTGTGTCCTAGAGTCTTATTCTGATAGTAATTAGAGATTTTTTTTGCCTAAATAACTAATATACACACACATGGCTCATTTTGTTTTGGGTTGTGCGTGCTACAGTACCGGCGTAGTTGTAACTGCGGTCGTTTCAGAGGCCGAACAGGGCGCGATGTGCGACCGGTGCTGTGGCAGCGGCCAGTCTTGTAATGACAGTTGTTGTTGTCCATGAGGACAGTGTTTCACTATGACTCCAGCGTAGTTGTAACTGCGATCTTATTAAAGGTCGATCAGAGCGCAATGTGCGACTGGAGGTGTGGTGTGATGAATGGCCCATGGGGGCTTATGGTTGGTCTATGAGGACCTTGTGTTTGGTCCGTGGGGACCTGTTGGTTGGTCTATGAGGACCTGGTTATGATTGAAAGGCAAATGAATGCCAATATGTTGAGCCATGTTTGAGTAGCTGCGTGTGTGTATGTTTGAGTAGTTGAGATATTGTTTTGACATTTTATAAGGTGCTCTGTTTACTTTTGAGGCTTTCTTTTTAATTCAATCTTTGCGTTGCAAATTACAATCTTTTAGTCAGGATAAGCCGAGTGAATGGATATTCCAAACTATGCCTTTGTTCCAGATATACACGAGGACGTGTAGCGGTCAGTCTGGCCGTGTCGTCGCGCGCGTTATATTGGTAGCATTATAGTTGCTGATTTGACTACCTAGTACCGGATCTTATCTCTGATTGGTTGAATTAAATTGTAAAGTGCAGTGAACGCAGTGTGGTGGGGCGAGTATCGCTTTGGCGCCATTACACGAGGACAGAGTCGATGGTCACTTGATTGCCGACCGCCGTTGAGAACGGTCATTTCCTACTCCATCGAACCTGTCACGTTCACAGTCACTCCTGCAAGTACCTACCTACTGTGATTCCAAATAATTACACGTTGCAAGGTAATCTGCGTTTTTCTGTATCGCCCACTAACATGGAAACTCCACCACGAGACGACGGTGATGATCCACCTACCGCTCCGTTTCGTCTCTCTCGCCGTCAAATATGTTTATTTGGGCCAGATAATCTCCACTACAGATGTAACCTCAAAAGAAATTGATAAGCGCATAGCAAACGCCTGGAAACAGTACTGGAGCCTGAAGGAGGTGTTCAAAAATAAAGAAATGAGCATGAGCATAAAGCGTAAACTGTTGAACACATGTGTA